>ML978160.1:0-631652 GCA_010015745.1 Setomelanomma holmii
TGTCAGCCTGGCACTCTAGTTCACAAGGTACATGTGAACTACATCTCTCATGTGACTTCACGTTACTTGCTTACTCATCTTGGTTGTGTATATAAACGCTCTCTATTGCTCGCTCGATACAACAACCTTCTGCTTCCTTCATGTCTGCTCTGTTCTCTCACATCTGACATAGTGTTGCACTGTTCGAGTTAATTAGGCCTCGGAACACTCGTTTACCACTATGCCTTACTGGCACGATATTCACGAAGACAAAAGGTCTAGCGCTGAGCTCAGGAAAGACAGACAGGTTCGCTATGACCCAAGCTTCGAGCTTCTATTCCATGACGAGACGCGGAGTGAGATCTTTGTTGGGGATTTTCTGGTCTTTAATCGTCGAAAGAGCATGTCTCAGTTGATCTTTGGTCTGTGTCCTCGCCCTTCCATACATGTTCGAGATACCGATCCACCACATCAAGTTAGCAGGATGCATTCATTGGAATGGTGTCGTACCCACATCATTTCGCACGCGCTGTTTCAGATTGTTCATGATCACTGCCACTGTCTTCTTACGACCTTGACCATCAAGAGGCATCGCACCGAACAGAAGATTAACAATGGGCGTAAGGCATTGAATTCGATCTGTCTGTGGCAAACTTCCTTCTCGTATGAGATTCAGGTTCCGTGTGGCCTGAATACCTTCAGCACCCTTGAGTCCTACAACAGATGAGCCTAGATCGCGCTCTTCTGTAGATAGGTGTCTGAAGGCGGTAGTGGTCGCTTCGACTGCTTCGTGCGCGTACGCGGTCGATATGTACTGCGCTGCGTCTGTCATACCGGCGTTAGCAGAGGCTTCTATCTTGACAAGCGGGTGACGGTGGTTTGCTGTGCGCACCGCCTCAATTATCGACCCGCTCTGATTAGCATTTCGTTGTGCCTTGGACTTCGAAGCAGAGGTACGCTTTCGCATGTCGATCGGTGCCGGAGTCGCCATCGATCTAGTCCGACCTCCAGACACAGCTTCAGGCTCGACACGGACGAGCATGTTATCATCCCCCTCATATAACTTCTGTAGACTGTGCGCCCATTTGTGGAACTCGCTGTCTGGCATGTCGGCGAGCATAGACTGGATCTGTAGTCTCAGTTCCTTGCTCGTTGCATTGGCGTCCAGCATGTGACGGGCAATTGGCAAAGCGTGGAATGCAAACAGATCGCTAGCTCGCTTGAAGACCTCGGGCGCAGATTCGAGGGAGAAATCATCTGGATTGATGTCCCACCGCCAGGAGGCGGATATCTTTTTGTTGTCATTGTTGACTTCTCGCAACCAGGCTGCCTGACTAGATTCATGGGCCTGTGCTGGAGGATCAATATCCATGGCCGAGCCAACGTCGTCATGTGGTCTTGCGCGCGCGTTATCTGCTTTGCTCTGCCTGCGTTTCTTCTTTGGGGGAGGGCTAGGCTCCTTCTCGGTGAGGTGTTCCATGTCGTCCTCAAGGTCATGTTCGGGATCGCTCTGCTGTCGCTCAAGACTGGCTGCGACTGCTTCTCTAAGATCGTCCCCAAGTTTAGAGTGTAGTTCGGCGCTGGCTTCGATGACCGATCTCACACCAACTTCGACCTTGTCCGACGTGTCCAGATAACCTGCCAGCATCCATGCGACGCGTTGTATCATCTCCTCATGGAGGATCTCGGTCATCTTCGCGATGTTCTCAGCGGGTGCGTGCTCTTCCTCCATGTGCTGCTTGAGAACATCGATGCCTAGCTCCTCCAGAACACCAGAAGGGAAGCATATCTTCACTAGCCCTTGGACTGCTTTCTTGAAGACTTCATTGTTCAGATCGTTGGTAGAAGAAATCACCTTGACACGGAAGACCCAATCGTCGTTCGTGGGTATTGAAGTCGCATTGCGCGCGGAAGACCGCGCGTACGAGTCACGAGATACTGTCGCACTCTCGCTTTGCACCGAAGCCGTACGTGATGACTGACATGCGCGTTCCGCATTACTGGGCTGCGTGGGCGATGGCGAAGGCTTCTCACAGTCAGTATGAATCTCCCTTGGAGAATGCTCACGTACAAGGCGCTTTTTACCTTTGCCGCCGGCCATCTGGGGTGGATTGAAAGTTGATCAAATTGTGGGGAAACTTGTGGCTGAATGGATTTGGAGTAGTTGGAGCTGTTGGTGCAGAGAGCAGAGGACGGAAAATGGTGGGCAGAGAGGAAGCGGCGCAAGCGGTGAAGGTGAAGCCGCCATGCCAAGCTCGCAAAGCAAGAGAGATGCGATGAGACTGTGGTTGAGGGAAGGGCCCAAGGGCACGCAGGTGAAGAAAGAACATTTCAATTCTGACAGTCGACTGACAGATGAACGAAAAGACTGGAAAGGGAGGGAAATAACACGACAATATTCGGGCTCCATGATCAAATAAACTAGTTTCGAACATGCTAGATCTTATGTTGGGCTTGCAAGTCGCGATCTTCCGGTGGGAGCTCAAGGATTCACGACTTTCCCTTTGTCTCGAGACAAACGCGCCATCACGTGCAGATGAAATGAGCGACTTTGCCCAATCAAACCCTCCTGCGCAGAATTTATAGTGACGTGCAGTGGTAACAATCATTTGTTGGAGACTGTGTGGAGACATTTGACGATATCGTTATGCAGGAGGATGGGTGGTGAGTGATGAAGAACATGACGTCCGCGTTGGAGTTGGAGTGAATGGTTCGCCAAGCCGCGGGAGGCGGGCGGTGACTTGAGATCCCTGCACGCGCATGTTCGTAGTGGGCTCCACTTCGAAACTTTCTCGACATCTTCCAGTAGCAGCTCCACCCTCACGCCGTAGCACAGCATGCTCTCGCGCTTTAGCCAGAATCTCGTCGCGATATTTCAGCAGGAATGGCGGCATCCGGCACGCGTATGCGATTAACCGTCGAGGTCCTCCCACTTACCGAAGAGAACGCCCATGGACCGTATCGAGATGAAGCCATCGCTGTGTTCAAGGGAAGGAAGTTTGCGCTGCCAGTCCATTCAGAAAACACACTGGAGCAGGTGTGGACTCAGATAGAGCAACGTTACAAGACGAACTACCTCGATGCCCTGCAAGCGGCGTGAGTCGAACCAACAGCATGCAACCCCAGCAGGTGGTCGCTGACAGTTCTATACAGCAACTTCACCATCAAAAAGCTTCAAGATGCCTACGATTGCGACCTCGACCTCGGCGACACGGTGAGCTCCATCTTTGAGGGCGAGACTGATCCTACCATGCGCATGATCAAGGTCGTTCCTTCCTTCGTCTACCGCGACTTCTCGGTGCCCGTCACGTCGAATTTACGACCGGCTCACGCGCAAAAGCGAATCCGCGAGCTCAATGGCGAAATTGCAAACAAAAGGCGGCGGATAGAGCTTGGAGACGTCCGGGAAGAGGTTGACCCGAGCCGGGATCAACCTGTGCCCTCGACCGAGTCGGAGCGCAGCAGAGAAGGTAGTCTCGCGAACCCACGCGCCGATGGCAGACGAGCTGGAAGCCGCGCACGGCGATCGCACACTGGAGGCTCGCTTGTGTTCGTCAACAACTCCCAGACCGGACAGGCAGAGTTTGGGACCAGCGTCAAGGAAGAGTCTCCGGAGCCCGGCTTTCCACCGCCTGCACCTAAAGCGACGGTATCAGAGAAGAACACTTCCGCGCCGAATCGATGCCAGACCAAGTCGCGCACCCGCACCCCTCGTGCTCGAACTGAAGAGGAAGTCGCAACAAATGGCGTGGACGAAGTGCCAGAAACAGATGATGCTGCTACGGTAGACATGCAACAACAAGATGCAGCGCACGAGCCAGACACGCAAGAGGCAGCGATACAACGATCACCGCAGTCAACCCCAGCACGATCCCAGCGGACCCCTCAGCCAGCTGCCACCAAACGACGAGATATATATGACGTGCCGAGCTCACCAGAGTTTATGAGCAACAAGAAAGCAAAGGCAAAGAAGACGTACAGCCGCTCTCCCCGAACTGCTACCACTGTTCAGAAAGAGGTTGATTTGCTGAACAGCTCTCGGCGCGTTTCGGCTCATGCTCAGCTGAATGGCAACGCAGAGAAGCCGACGCCAAAGTCGGCCTCGAGAAAGGTCCGCGCATTCCAGAATGTGGAGGTAGACGAGATTGAGTCCACTCCGCAGGAAGAAGTCGTAGCTGCGGTGAGGCGCTCCAGTCGTGCGGAGAGTGTACCTCACAGCGGTGATCTGACGTCCACTTTCTTGGACGCTGCTGGACAAGCCGTGCAATATGATCATCAAACACCAGCTAAGTGGGCCTCATCAAAGCCAGCAAAGCCAGGGCGCCTCAAGAAGCCCACCAAGACCGCGACACCGATCACGCCATCAAGCGCGAAAGGTGGGATCAGGTTCATACATACGGACCCTTCGGCGGAGGGAAAGCACACGCGAACTGGATCTGGCACGAAAAACAGGGCAACACCATCTGGTTCGCTAGGATCTGCAGTTAAAACTCTAGATCCAGACATTCAGTCGCGTCTTGACAGGATCAACGCCATTCGGCAGCAACGGAGGACCTCGCCCAAGGTTGTCGTACGCCAAAGTTCTACGCAGTCTCACTCTGCGGGTGCGAGTCCAGTGGTCGATGAACACGGCGACAAATCCTCCCCCGCGGTCCGTTCAGAGAAAATTGCGGCAACCCATAACGCGTTGCATGAGACTGTTTCTCTCGACTCACGAGACCACGCGCATCTATCTGTGCACCCGGTAACATCACGAGCGACGCCGCTCAGAAGTCCAATTCCGTTGCCGGAGAATGTGCGTGGTCTTACGCCGAATGGCATAACACCGTCAGGGAAGGAGGCTGAGGAAGCAGAGATATTCAAGAGACCCACTGCTCCCCGCCGATCCGCTGGCAGTGAAGACCGCATCAATGAGATGGACAGAACCAAACGCGATTCCGTTTCATCCGATCGGCGTAGTACGCCTCGTCGTAGCGAGATACCTCTGTCGAGCAAGCCTGTGCCCGTGTCGTCGCAAGCCAGAGATACTTCCCTGAGACGCTCCTCAAGCTCAAGTTCGACCAGACGAGCGTCTATTCAGAGTGCGATTCCCCTACCTGAGAATGTCAGGCACATGAGCAGCAGTACGCCAATTGCATGTCAACGAAATGGCGACACCATTAGCAAGGCAACTGCGTCTCCGGCGCCTATGCCTGCGCAACCGAAGCGACGTGGTTGTCCTCCAAAGACCCCTGCTTCACAACCAACCATCGAGAAGAAGACGATACCGAAGGTTGAACAGCCTCATCCTGAACCTCGCGCTGAGCAAGTATTGGAGCCTTCACCACCGGAGGAGAAAGTCGAGGATATCGTCATTGTGATCATCAGCGGCGAGTCATCGGATGAGTCTGAAGAAGAGGAGGAAGACCCTACTCCGCCAGACAACCGACTAGTCAGCGACTCTGTCAATAAACGCGCAGGACAAGGCCAAACTGAAGCAACTGCGGTCGGCAATGCAGCGGACCCCCAAGAGAAAGTGGTTGAAGATGTCGAACAAGAAGCCGTTGACCTTGACGATAGAAACTCGAGGCATTCGGACTCTGTTGCCAGGCCTGAACAGTCAGAAGCTGCTGCCAAGCTGAAGGCGGTAGAACCAGAAAACGAGTCATGGGGGTTTGACGTACTCAGCCAGTCAAATGACGCCAACGACATCGTTACTCGGGACACCGAAGGCAACTTGCGCGAGATCGCGGCCGCGCAGACTGATCTTGAAGAGGCTATAGAGACGGAATCAGAAAAGACGCCTGGGATGGATGTCGACTCAAAGTCTAGGTCCACTAGTGCCGCAGTCTCGAACAGGTCATCGCCTGCAGTCACGCGCCGTCCAGCACGTTTCCTCAGCAGGTCGCCAACACCAGAACCATCCGCAAGCGATGCTGAGTCCGAAGAAACATCTGCCGCACCTTCGAAGAATGCCACCCCTCAGCCCAACAACAACCAGGCAGAGGGCGGTAGCAGCAGTGATTCATCGTCCGACTCTGACGAATCTTCAACCGACGACGAAGACGTAGAAATGCCAGACCTCGCACCCGATGCGCGTGCAGAATCCGCTCTCAACCCCATCCCCTCCTCACCACCCCATCTCACAAACGCACCCGCATCAACCCCTCTCGTCCCTGAAACAAGGCAATCCTTGCTCTCCCAATCCATCCGCCAAACCCCCATCCCCCTTCCCACCAACACCCCGTCCTCGCAATCCGTCTTCGCACAAGCCGCCGCCCGCCGTCCCGGCGCTCGATACGCCGGTTTCCGCACGCTTAGAGAGCAATTAGCCGACGCAAAGACGACGCCGACTGCAAGTCAGAAGAAGGTGTATGATCCGCGAATGCTGAATCTGAGTAAACTTGCGGCGAAGGGGAAGGGCGCGGGTGCAGGGAAGCCGATGATGGGTGTTGGGTTGGAGGAGGAGGAGAGTAGTGATGAGACTAGTAGTAGTAGCAGTGATAGTGATTGAGGGTGAGGTAAAGGGAGCAGGTTTAACTCAAATTTGGACGGTGTAATTTTCGACGTTTATTGGCCTTTGGTAGGGCTTTCGGTTGAGGACTATGTGTCACTGGACCGATACTCTTCGGCATATATACTAGCAATTGGCAGGCGTGTATAGACTCACGGTGCTCCAATTCATTACATAACGTCACGAGGTTGACATGTATGATTTTGCCACTTACATTCCCAGATTGTTCGAGAATTCGACATAAGCGAGAAAAGTACGTAGGGTATTGAGAAGCAACTACATGCGTCGAGAATAATACAAAGGAAGAAGCGCACCCAATAAACACATAGACAACGCTCCACCAACCCATCACTTCACTTCACACCCAAATCCGAACTCAAATTACATTCACTGCTGCCCGACCACCTTCTCCAGCTGCGCCTGACCCTGATAAACCATCCCCTGCCCTCCCGCGCCGCCAGTATACTGCTGTTCAACAACGCCATCCATTCCCTGCTTCCCCGAGCCCAGCAGCGCCTTAGTCTCCTTCTCAGCCTGCACGAGCGCGCAGCAGCCGCAGCAGCAAGACTTGACAAGATCCATGACGCAAGAGCCTTCGAGGTTGTGCTTTTCGCGGATTTCGGAGAGTAGAAGGGATTGCGGGACCCAGTGCAGGCCGAAGCAGGTGGAAAGGTAGAAGAGGAGGCACTGTGTATGATTAGGATGAGCGCTGTGTATTATGCCGGTGATTGAGGTGAGGTGGGGGAGAGCAGTCGATAGAGATAGGGCGGGAGGAGAGGAGAGGGGCGGAGAGGGGCGGAGAGGAGAGGAGATGTAGTTGAGCGGGACAGGGGCGGTAGGAAGATATTTCCAATGGAGACTTACGGATGTGTTCAATGGCTCGTATCCCGACATGTCGCCATTGTGATCCATGCGGTGAGCTACCTTGCCGAAGGTGACGCAGGGAAAGCAGCAAGTTATCGCACCTGAATGATGTATTAGTTACTCTTCTGAAGGTTCATTCCAAGCTTAAGTGCGAGGTTGATGAGCCACTTACACAGATCAATCGGCGCGAAGCAGCCCCAGAAGTTGGCACTCCATGGCCTTCCAGTCGTCTTGGACGAGAGTTTGCCTGGTTCTAGGGCGGCGTTGAATTTGGCTTTCCAGGAGGCGATCTCAGCGGGGCTGAAAAGACCGCTGGTGCTGGTGGACATGTTGGCGTTGGTGGGTGGGTAAGGATGATGGTTGTGGTGGATGGTGGGTTGGAATGAGATGTGGGTGGGTTAGACGGGATGAGAATGGTAGAGTAAGAGAGTGAGAATAGTCTGGGGAAAAAAGGTAAAGATGCGGAAAGACCGACGTGAATTGTTGATGAAGTAATGCTCGTACCACTACAGACAAAGAAGACAGCAATCGCGAATGATCGTTACGCTTTATATCTTCTCTGCACTAATATCCCTTTTTGTTTCCGAAAACGGCCCAACTCGGTGCCCTTCTTACTTTCCACATTCGCATCCCGTATCAAAATTCAACGGCTCGCCCATTCAGAAGGTGCATTAAGCGAATGCGTTGCATGCTCAAATTTACGCGAAAGCTTGTCTTGACTATCCTGGGATGTATCCTCAGCTGTGCCCACGATGGGCGTTGGTGTTGTGCAATCAGAGCTGGCGAAGTGCGCCACTAGTCGGGTTGGTGGAAATGCTGGGGCCGGAAGTGCTGAAGAAAAAGAATGACCGATCTCAGAGACGCACAAGGCACGCAAATGCAAACGCACGCGGGGAGGCAACCATAGTCGTCAGGGATTATAGGACACTCTTTGCTGTCATCTCCTCCGCCATCCTCTCCTCTCTACTACTCATAACGAAGCTGCGCTGTTCATACGCACACATGCGCATATGCACATACACGGAGAGGTGATGAACGCTACACCCCCCGCCTCCCCCCCGCCCACCATCCCCTTGTTTCGTCTATTCAGAGCATATCTAGGCCGTGCGTTCAGCTGTCCCGTAACGGGCGTTGGTGATGTGCAATTAGAGTTGGTGATGTGCGCCAATAGCTCGTGAGTGGAGATGATGGGGCTGAAAGAAACAACGACCACGTTCACCGGTCAAGATGCTCGGTCGCCAAAATGGTCATGTCAACTATCCGTGCAACTGTGATAACTTTGCGAACTAGATTCATGAGCTTCCAGGGTTTCATGTTATCGCCAATTTGTGAAGTTGTGTGCAACCTAGAGTGCTCAAACTAGACGGACAAGTCCTCGCTAAGTGCTGGTCAGCTCATATCGAGCGATCGTGGAAATCTACACAACCTGCGGAAGATGCTGTTTAGTCATTGGAAAGTGTCATCCCAGCCCTCCGTACCGGTGTTTGTAACAGGTAAAGATCGCGAAGTACGAGGGCTGGAACCACACAGGACGTCGCCGATCAGAATGTTGGTAACGCCTGAATGTCCCCAGAGCATGTGTAGTATAAATGTCATCCATTCCAGAATCGCTATATCCAAGAAACTACCAGATGTTCGTTCCCATCACACAGCATGCCCAACTCATATTCCCAAAGCACCGTGGCTCGCTAAGCCACCAGACACATGAATGCATGCTCCAAAAAATAGCTCAACGAAAGTAACCAAGCTCGAAGCCAAAGACCAAACCAAAGGTGCCTGCGACAAAGGCAGGCGGGTATGCGAAGCGAAACAACAACGCGCTGTCCAATCTGAAGAATAAATAGCTGCGACGCCGGGTATCCAAAGTGTGCATATACATGTCAAATATCGAGGCAGGACGATCCGCCCAGTTCAAGCCCAGTGATCCAGTCCTGGGAGCCTGGTATTAACATTCAAAAATTAGGAGATGGGATAGCATATATGTTGTGAGATGCCATGTGTTGTGATATCGATTTGTCTTAGTCGAATGCGGTCTCTTCGCGCACCATCAATGGATTTTGCCGTGGTTCGCCCCGCATGGAGTTGCCGGAGCTGTTACGCTGTTGGCCCATGTTCATGAGAAGCATGCCGCTCTCGCGTCGTCGCTGGCGTTGTTCCTTGGCCGATCCTGAGTTCACCGCGCTGTTGAGACTGCCGTAGCCCTCGCCACCCTGATACGCCTGCTCATAGGATGGTGCATCATAACTTGGTCGAAGCGGTATGAAGCCACCATCGTAGCCTTGCTGCTGTTGTGGTGGCTGAGGCGGTGGATACGAGGGAGCAGTAAGTGACTGGAATTGCTGCGGCTGAAGTGGTTGATACTGTTGGGGCTGGCGGTCGTAAGGATGTTGGAAAGATGTCTGGTTGTAGGCGGGCGTGGGTAGGTCGGAGAACATCTGTCGACGTGGCGACCGGATGGCATCGTCGCTCAATTGAGATGTGTTGCTTCTAATCTCGTGAATTGGTGAGCTTGCTTCATCAAGAGCTGCGCCAAAGATGTCCCCAAAGTCGGTGAGGAAGAAGGAGATGAGTGGTGCCGGTATGTTCAGAGTTGGCGCGAAAACAATGCCAACGTTCCTGACAGTCATCTTGTTGAGTCCAGCGTTCTCGACAATCTCAATCAAGAACGAGGAGAGATGTCGCAAGAGTTCGAAGTTGGCTTGCGGCAGCTTGTGCACAAGTACGTTGAATGTTTGGATCTTCTTGTGCCGCTCGTCCATGTCTGTAAATAATTAGCGAATGAAGTGCCGTGAATCGTAGACAAGCTTACCGAGAACTTTGAGGAAGTCGAGATGTAACTCCCGTGTAAGCACCGAGGCTGGTAGCTCCCGTAAGTACAGCTTCAGAAGCGAGGCAACGGCATGCACATCGTAATATTGTCCATCCAGAAGCTTGATGTCACCTTCGATGTTGAAGCGATCGCGCAAGCCTTTAATAACAATATTCGATCCGCTGAGCCTGAAAATGCCTTCCTCATTGATGGCCTTCTTGTCTTGTAGGTACTCCAAGCATCGGTAAACAACGGCTGGCAGAGGGAAATTGACGCCAACAGGCTGAGTGTACTCCACAGCCTCCTGAAGAGGAATGCCAAATATGCTGCGATTAGCGGGCATCGCTCGTTGTTCAACGGGAGCCTGGAACTGGTTGTTGACTTGCACAGGGGCAAGATCAGAAGAGCCGCCACGGCCCCGAAAGCCGAAGATGCTGCGCTTCTTGTCCTTTACCGCAGTCTGACCAACACCCAACTTATTGCCCCAGTGCGAGGCATCTTGAATTGGTGCACCATTGCTTGGGCCAGAGATGGCGGGGTAATGACCTGAGCTGTCCTGTGAAAAGGTCGAATTCTTGGGTGAACCCCGCGAGGGCTGTCTATTCAATGCTTCTCGCGGATTCGGACCGCGCACGGGTGCTTCTGCCGCGACTGTATCATCGTAGCTGAGAGCTTGCAGACGGTCTTGGTTCTCCAGATCGGGGCTGTCCTTTCGCAGCGAACGAGCAGAATCCTGACTAGGCTGTGGCTTCTGTAAACGTGCCACGTTAGGCACTTGAATTTCGACTGGCGAAGTCTCATCTGGCATGTCAACGTGCTGCAGTAGCGCATCGACCCACGCATCTCGCTCCTCGTCGTTCTCGGCGCACAGCACATGGCGTACTAAGCTCGAAGAGTCTTTGCGTTTGGGCTCGAGAATCAAGAACGCATGCCGGTACTGGTTGTCTTCGCCATCGTCTCGTCGCTGGGGCGACGCATTCGATTGCTGTTGGGACTGCTTGCCAATTTGTGCGTTCTGGAGTTTGATTGTGCCAAGATGAGCACCTCCTTCGACCTCATAGTACCTGAACTCAGGTCCATCCAAGACGAAGAAGCGCGCCTTCCAGCCGCCAAAGTTCTTGCCACGCTTCGTCAGGTAGCCTTCTTTCCGTTGTCGCGTCTTTGGAGCAACCTCTACTGGGGCGAGTGTGGGCTGTGGGTTCAGTCGGTCTCCGTCTTGTGCGCCAATGACATCGGATGAGATGTATTCACAAACAATCATGGCGGCCTTTTCATTCATCGGTGTCTCGAGAATGGTGTCGAAGTATTGATTGAGGGCTGTCCGACGAGCATCAATCTTGGCTGGAGCATGGCCGCTGAATATCCCACGCTCGGGTAATTTCCCTTGAAAGTCACATAGTGACTTCAGCTGAGAGTCCAAGGTCGGAAGTGTTGCGATGGTCTTTTCCACACGCCACAACTGCTTGTTGTCCGAGCGCGCGTAAACGGCAAGAATGAAGACGGGATCTTCTTCAGATGGTCTAGGTGCCAGGAAACTGAGGCGTGATGGGCGCAGACGCGAGGAGAAGACCTTCACCTCAATTGATGGCAGCGCGTTGGGAGGCAGAAGCAGTCCAGGATACTGGTCCGAGACAAGGCCTCGATAGACGTGCTCAGTATCTGGGGTCTCGTTGAGTGTTGGACTGCTTGAGGTGGAGTCTGGACTGGGCTGTGCATTGGGCACTGTCAGGAGTGACGAAGCGGTAGCGTTGTTTGGTTGCGGCCTCTTCTCAGGCTGAGGCGCTGGAGGTGACTGATACGATTGTGGTGTGTTTGGTGGATGTGGGACCAGCTGTTGCAGCGTCCGTGTAGCTGGGTGCCCCATTACACTGGGCGACATGGGTGGGGATGCGATGGATTGCTTGGGAGGCCTTGGCACAGGCATGTTCATGGGCCGGTCTCGAGGGCTCATTGGGAGCCCTGGGCTCAGCATTGGAGATGTGATTGATCCCACGCTCCTGTTGGCCATCATGGAGCTGTCCGAGTTGGTAGGGCTGAGCATCGCGTTGAGTGAGCTTGCAGGTGGATGTCGTGGAGAAAGCGGAAGGCCTGCCGCAAGTGGATTGAATTGACGAGGAGAGAGCGGAGCTGCTGCGACTTGGGCGGGAACTGGCTCTGCTTCTGTAGTGACCGGTGCTGGTTTGCTCTTGCTTTGGCTCTTCTTCTTATTCGACTTGCTTCGAGCTTGCTCTTCTTTCACAGCCATAGCTTCGCGGACGCGATCGTCATCCTCGCGAGTCTTTCTCCGCCCTCGCTCCTGCAGGATCGGGATCTCATCCACCTCGAGCGTGTCGTCGTAGTCTGAATCGTCCACATCGTCACGCGTCGCCTGATGCAGGTGCGCGCTCGTCTGGACCGGCTTGGAAAGATTGAGGGGAGCTGGCGGTGCCTTTCGCATGGGCTGTGTCGTCTTGCGTGGAGGCGAGTCGAAGCCATTGCCGCCGATTACGGGTGTTGCTTGCGTCACGGATAGTTCTGGCGCTTGGAGCTGTGCGTCTGGTTGTTGGGTCTGTCTTGGCGGGGTTTCCGCTTGCGGGAGTTGAGATGGAGGTTGTGCGTGTTGTGTGGTAGAAACATTATTTTGTATCACAGTATCGAGTCCGAGTCCTCTGCTGCCAAATCTGAGTGGCTGAACGGAGTAGTCTGTCGGCGAGTTGACGCTGGACGCAGGGTTCGAGGCGGTGTGCGGCTCTGAGTGGGACGGCGAGTGTGCCAGCTGCGAGTCTGGAATCTGGTGCGGCGCGGGATGTTGCTGTGTCAGCGGCGACACCTTGTGCTCAGCCGTTTTGGTGTCAGCGTTCCTGGGGGGGTCGTCTGGTCTGTCGCTGAGGGCGGGCGACTGGCTAGTCTCGCGTTCCACGACAGAGCCGGCCGTGTCAGAGCGCTGTAGTGCGCCGGGCACTGGTGGCACCTGTTCGTTGACCTCTCTCAGTTTCCTGCGGTAACGGTCCTTGTCCTTGAGCGCCCGCTCGAGGTCCTTCTGCAGGCCGATGACCATGGACCGCTGCTTCTCGACGAGGCGCCAGAGCTGGGCGTTGTGGTTCGCCGTGCTCTGTTTCTCCCTCCACAGCGCGAGCATGGCGGCCTCGGGCGACCCTGCAGCTGCTATCAGACTGGCCATGTTGGGCGGGTTGGCGAGGCTCGTGTCCTGCGAGGACCGGTAGCCATGGCCAGCAGGCAGCTTCTGCGAGGCCCCAGACGACATCGAGGACGCCGCCGAGTCGATCGAGGGGTTGCGAACAGGCTGTGTCGGCCTCGTCTCAGGTCGGCTCGGTCGCGAGGGCGGGTGCATGGCAGGCGAGGCCGGAGGAGAGATGCCCGCCGATGTCAGCGAGGGGACGGCGGCGGCGGTGCGTGCCTGGGCATGCGCAGATGGGCGGTGGTCGGCCGGTCTCGGTGTGTTATTATTGCTGCTATTACTTGGTGGTGTGGGCGGGTGCGCAGGCTTGCTGGGGCTGGCGAGTGCTGCTGTGTGGTGCTCTTCTTCAGCGAGCAGAGCGTCGAGCTTCTCGCGCGGGGAGCGTGGCTCGTCGTAATTGGGCAGCGCGTGGGCTGCGGCTCTGCTAGCTTTGTTCGAGGCAGCCTGGGTCAGTGGACTCGGTGCTGGCTTGCGACGTCCTGCTGTGGCTGTTTCCCCTGCTGCTTCTCGACGGTGCTGCTCGTCGCTGGTGGCCGGCACGTCGTGCGAGCGCGTCGAGTCGCGAAGCTGCCGAATGCTCTCCGCAAGAGACGGCGAGGGCGGCGGATATCGAGGGCTGGGCTGCGCGGGGTGCTCGAGGGCAGCGCTGTTGTCGTGGTGCGGGTGCTGGTGAGCTTGAGGGCTGCTGTGCTGGACGAGCATTGCTGCGTCGGCCCTCACACTCATGCCGGCTCAAACGAGACTAGCCGGATGCCAGGATGGGCCCGCCCGTGTGTGGCTCTATGCGATCAGTAGTGGGGATCAGCTATGTTTCGCGACCTCTTGCGTCTCTGGGTGGATGCAGTCGTGCAGCCGCGTCCAGCAGTCTGCCAGCGCTGGTCTACCTTGAGAAGACCCAAGTAAGACCCGCTCCAGCAGAGGCAGAGATTTGGAGAATTTCCAGCACGGCAGTCAGGTGCGAGACACGACCACTTCATTCGCCGCTGTACGCGCCTAGCAGTTGGGCCCTGGGTCGACAGCGGCCGGCTAGCATGGTGATTGTTTAATTCAACGCCCGCCATTCCACACCAGGCCAGGCTAGTGGTCTGTTCCTGCATCCACATTGTCGAGCCGAGCGCCTTGTCCCCATGATCGTCTCCGAAATGCCGCACACAGAGGCACACCACGATATGAAACCAAGTGGGTGCACGTCTCGTCGCTGTGGGCGCCAATGGCCCTCCTGCTGCTCGCAATTGGCGAGCATCCGTGGCTTGCTGGCCGTCATCACCGTCTGCTTCCACCCAGCGACGGCCTCTTGCATACGAGTCCGCGTGGTGTGTCGCTGCTGGTCCCCGCGGACGCCACGGCCGTGGTGCTTTTCGTCTGCCGGCCTTGTGAGTGGTCGAGGGGTGCTTCCTCGACACGCGAGAATGTGTGAGGGTGTATTGCCATAATCTCACCATTCGGAAGGCCCCCGTGCGCCAATCTCTGATGGCAGATTCCATGGTGCATTTTCGTGCAGCCAATTAGCCCGGCGGAGAGTTTGCAGTGCACGGTTTGGCGATATCGAGCGCAAAGCTTTCTGTGCGCCCGAAATGAGAAGGGTCCCCCGCTGTAAGTTTATGCGCCGTGATTCGATCCCAGTCCGCCTAACCTGGAGCCCATCTCTCAGCACCGAACGAGCGACCTGTGCGGCAGCCAGGCGGTCCTGTGCAACCAGCCCATATGCTTGCTGCAGTTCATACCGCCCGGCTGAAGTGCTATTGCAATCTGCAAACACATGCTGCCTCCGCAAAGCGCAATCGTACGACTTTCTTCTCAGAGTGACCGAGGTTTGCTTTTGAAACTCTACAATCCTCACTTGAATGCGGGATGTAGGGAGCCGCCGACGACTCCACACTAGCCTAGCCTCCAACGGTCGACGGCATGCTCGCGAGCTGCACTGAGCTGCACGGCCAAGCAGGATCGTAGCTGCAGGAACGTGACTTTTCGTTCTGCGTAAGGGAGATGAGGTCTCTGCAGAACGAGAAGCAATTTTATTTCCCTCTGTTATGTGCTACTGAGGCTGCTATGGTGGAAATACAGTACTACATCCACCAGAGTCACTGCTTGTCAACAATAGCGAAATGTGTAGAAGATCTTCAAGGGTCCAGCACCCACATGCAGGGGCAACCTGAGGCAGGTGTCTGTATTCGGGAGTATTGTTTCCGGACGACTTGCGTCAACTTGGTGTCGGTCTAAATATACTTAAAATATCCGAGATTCAAGGGCGTGAATTTGCGATTCGTGATTTCAGAAAGTTGCGATTGTAATTGTTTCGAGGCTTGGCCTCAAGTTGGGGCTTGCTTGTGCGAGTCAACGGGAATCTCTATGTATATCAAACAATGGCGGCCGATCTTCACATTTATCCTATCTTTCCTATCTCTATAATCTGAAGAAGTGTCTTGTGGCGGCACGATCACCGCTACTGCATCGCTCGTTTTACGATATTCACAATGGCCTATTGCGGAGGTGATATGACTTGAACAGACGTCTGGTGTTAGCCGGTGTGGTGATTCCTATATACTGGCATCATCGTATTCATGAGTGTTGACTGTGATCCGTCCTGAACGCCATGACATGCATATACTTCATTGCTGTACAATATGTTACAACCCTCTATCTCCATTCTTTCTACAGCTGCACTCGCCCCTGCCCACCGCGCTCGATCTTGTTCAGTCGTCGTGCCGTCGTAATCTGTCACGGTTAGCATCAACACCCATGACATGAACAATTCCCCATACCTGTGTTCTTGTCCTCTGTCCTCTTACAGGCAATCCCATAGCATGCCGTCTTCCCCTATATGTGCCCATGTCCTTCAAGCGTCTTATGTTATCCTGCACTTCTCTCCGCAAATCGTTCTCGATCTTCATGTTCGACAGCTCCGCCGTGAGATCCATGACCGTCGCGTTTTTCAGGCTGCCGATTTTGGCCCACGGATGGATGTGAAACTTTGCCAAAAGGCCTTGTGACACCTTTGGCCCGATACCGAAGAAGGACTCGAGAGAACGCTGCGCTACATTAGACCTTGCGACATCGATTGCGATGGACGGCGTACCTTGACGAGCACCGTCTCTTGGAAATTGAAGCCGTTTAAGAACACCTAAGCCATTAGTATTGTCCAAAGTATATCTAGCTACCGGAAGCAGACATACCATGATGCAAACAACCCCGCGCACGCCTTCAATCGCAAATGCCAAAGTCTTGAGCCTGACGATGTCGATCTGCAACACTCGCGGCGGGAAGCGCGAAACCTCCGCATCGTTTTTCCGACCCTAGTGCAACCCCAGCTCCCCAAGCTTCAGAACACCACGTTTCACTACAACGCCAGACTCAACCCCTCCGTTAGGGACCTTATAAACACACCACACCGCCAATCGAACGAGTCGAGTATTCGCAGTCATGGCTTCGATTCAGAGGTTCATCATTTCGTTCTTGCTCATCTTGAGCGTTGCGTTTGTCTTCTTTGCGCAGTCAACAGAGGCGACCAAGGGTCCTAAGATCACGCACAAGGTCCGTATTGCGGCCAATTGAGCAGGCTCGAAGTACTGACCGGTGTGATAGGTCTACTTTGACATCACCCACGGCGATGAAGAGCTGGGTCGTATTACCATCGGCCTTTATGGCAAGACTGTTCCCAAGACTGCGGAGAACTTCCGGTATGCTCCCCGCCGTCTTTTAGTACTGCGAAGACACGGAAGATGCTTCGACATCCCAATGAATTCGAAATGACAATGCTGCGAACACCTTCAGGACTGCCGAACGCAACGTTTTCGAGAGGTCATAGGCTGACATTGGCATAGTGCTCTGGCTACTGGCGAGAAGGGCTTCGGTTATGAGGGCTCCGCCTTCCACCGCGTCATCAAGCAGTTCATGATCCAAGGCGGTGGGTTCAAGTCACACATTGAATCTGAGGCGATGCTGACTGAATGCTTAAGGCGATTTCACGAATGCGGACGGCACAGGTGGCAAGTCCATTTACGGTCAGAAGTTCCCTGACGAGAACTTCAAGCTGAAGCACACCCGCAAGGGTCTCCTATCCATGGCCAACAGCGGGTATGTCTGGCACCTCTGAAGACATGCCGGCTATACTAACACCACTGTTTAGGAAGGACACCAATGGCAGCCAGTTCTTTATTACCACCGTTGTCACCAGCTGGCTCGATGGTCGCCACGTCGTGTTTGGCGAGGTTCTGGATGGATACGACATCGTCGAGAAGATCGAGAACGTGCCCAAGGCGGCAGGAGATAAGCCCGTCAAGACTGTCAAGATCGCTAAGAGCGGCGAGCTCGAGGTCCCCGAGGAAGGTATACACGCTGAACTCTGAGCCAGTGCTGTACCACGCTGGCTGTGCAAGGTTGGAGAGCTGCTGATAGTTTCTTTCTCTCAAGATACATACGGTGATGCGAAGCCAGCCAATGCAGACGACAATCTCGACGTCACTGCACCAAAGCCTGAGGCGAGCGAGGCCGTGGACGTTGCGAAGCCTCCTGCCGCCAAGGAGACCAAGGACAAGTCAACTACCAAGACCCCAGTTCTTGCAACCACTGAGGAGGGATTGTCGGTAGCTCAGAAACTTTTCTTCGTCGGCGCCATCGTTGCAGTCTGCGCTCTCTTTCTTCGGTCGCGTGGAGGGAAAAGTAGCGTTGGCCAGGATCGATACAAGGACAAAAGCTTTGCTTAGATTACGAGAAATGGATCACGAATACAAGTATAGAAAGACAAGCGTTGAAGGACTGCGTGACTCTAGTGTCAGTGTGAGCTTGTCGAGTCCTGCGGCCGCGAACCTTCATGATCAAGGGCTCCAGGCTTTAGTATCGACTGCAAGGAGTTTACATTCATTACATATAGATATATGCAGGACGTTACAGGCACACGTGCTGTAGTGCATCATCATCGCATCCATGGTAGCGCAAGTCCGGCTCCTCGCTTGTGTACCCTGTGAGAGCATGACAGCGTCTACGTGGAGTGACACCCGCCGCCTTATCTGTAGACTTTAGAGTCATCACACAGCGTCTCCTGCAGAGAAAGCACCGGAAGATGACAGGCCAGTTGCCTGCGGTGCAGCAAGCCGACTGCGCAAGTGTTCACCGCCCATGTTCACCGACTCGCCACCCAAGTAAAAGACGGGCAATCTAGGCCCGTGCGGGCGCTAGCGCGGCAACAGCAGCTTTTTGCACGGGCAATTTCTTTAACTGCTGTCCCTCCTTCCTCCAACACCCTCCCCATCAACCTCAACCCTAGTGTGTATTTGCACAAAACAAGCAGCACAGTATCTGTGAAGTCCACTCTTTCTTGGTCTTCACTCTCATTCTCTTCTCGTTTTTCAGGACAGAGGCGTTTGCTCCTTTCCTGTCACGACGAGTCTCAGGCGCGTTTCTGCCTGCTCTTCCGAGTTTCGTCACTTAGACCTGCCTTCTTTTCGCCTGTCGCTCACCGCCGAGCCAGTCGAGACGTAGACTTCGAACAAGCGAACGAACAAAACTTTACGAACAATCACCTCAACACCCTTTTCAGCCGTTTGCCCACGTCAATACCGACAATATGGCTGAGCAACTCGATATGGGTCGTCTGAACCTAAACGACTCCCAGCACGCCCCGAACGGCTTCAACGGCGAGCGTTCGGCGTACATCCCTCCTCACCTTCGCGGTCGCCCGGGAGGTGCTGCTCCCCCTATGAACGGTGGCCCACCTCCTATGATGAATGGCGGTGGTCCTGGCATCGGCGGTAGCGCCTGGGGTCCGGCACCTGGAGGTCCACCTCAAGGGTATATCATACTCCACCTCTCCGAGAAGAGCGTTGCTAAAAATGTGTAGTGGTCGCTTCGATGGTCCTCCTCCTATGAATGGCGGCGGCGGTAACTGGGCTAATGCTCAGACCTTCACTCCCCGCGGACGCGATGGTCCTTCAAGCGGTGGCGGCTGGGGTGGTGCTCCCGGCAAGTTCGATCCCTCCGCATACGGCAAGCCAGGTGCTGGCGGCGGCGGCGGCGGCGGCGGCGGCTCCGCACGAGGGTCCGGCGATGGCCAGTGGAAGGACGGCAAGCACATCCCAGGCCCCTCCAACCCGCGTCTGGAGCGTGAGCTCTTCGGTGTACCCAACGACCCGTCCAAGCAGCAGACTGGTATCAATTTTGAGAAGTACGATGATATCCCCGTCGAGGCTTCCGGCCAAGGCGTCCCTGAGCCCGTCACCCGGTTCACCAATCCTCCCCTCGATGACCATCTGTTGAGCAACATCGAGCTCTCTGGCTACAAGGTCCCCACACCCGTCCAGAAGTACTCGATCCCAATCGTTATGGGAGGTCGTGATCTCATGGCTTGTGCCCAGACTGGTTCCGGAAAGACTGGTGGTTTCCTCTTCCCCATTCTTGCACAGGCCTTCCAGCACGGCCCCAGTGCCCCAGCTGCCGCACAAGGTGGCTACGGACGTCAGCGCAAGGCCTACCCCACCTCATTGATCCTGGCTCCCACTCGTGAGTTGGTTTCTCAGATCTTCGATGAGGCCCGCAAGTTCGCCTACCGTTCTTGGGTCCGCCCCTGCGTCGTCTACGGTGGTGCCGATATTGGCTCCCAGCTCCGCCAGATCGAGCGTGGCTGCGATCTTCTCGTTGCCACTCCCGGTCGTCTTGTCGATCTTATCGAACGCGGCCGCATCTCTCTCCAGAGCATCAAGTACCTTGTTCTTGATGAGGCCGATCGCATGTTGGACATGGGTTTCGAGCCTCAGATCCGCCGTATTGTCGAGGGCGAGGACATGCCTCCCACCGCTGGCCGCCAGACTCTCATGTTTTCAGCCACCTTCCCCCGCGACATCCAGATGCTCGCCCGCGACTTCTTGAAGGAGTACATTTTCCTTTCTGTTGGTCGTGTCGGTTCCACTTCCGAGAACATTACACAGAAGATCGAGTACGTCGAGGACGCTGACAAGCGCTCCGTCCTGCTCGATATTCTGCACACCCACGGAGCTGGCCTCTCCTTGATCTTCGTCGAGACGAAGCGCATGGCCGACTCGCTCTCCGACTTCCTCATCAACCAGGGTTTCCCTGCCACCTCCATCCACGGTGACCGCACCCAGCGTGAGCGTGAAAAGGCTCTGGAGATGTTCAGGAACGGTCGTTGCCCGATTCTTGTTGCCACTGCTGTGGCTGCTCGGTAAGTCAATCCAACAGCCGTCGACACATTGCACTTGGCTAATCAATACTGTAGAGGTTTGGATATTCCCAACGTGACTCATGTAGTCAACTACGACCTTCCTACCGACATTGACGACTATGTTCATCGTATTGGCCGTACCGGTCGTGCCGGAAACACCGGTATCGCGACTGCTTTCTTCAACCGCGGCAACCGAGGTGTTGTTAGGGACCTCCTCGACCTACTCAAGGAAGCCAACCAGGAAGTTCCTAGCTTCCTCGAGAGCATCGCCCGTGAAGGCTCTGGCTTTGGCGGCGGCGGTCGTGGCGGCCGTGGTGGAGGCCGCGGCCGTGGCAACGCTGCTACCCGTGATGTTCGTCGCATGGGTGGTGGTGGCGGAGGCGGATTCGGCGGAGGTGGCTGGGGAGGTGCTCCTCAGGGCGGCTACGGAGGTGGCTACGGCGCACCTGCTGGCGGCTATGCTCCTCCTCCTGCTGCCTACGGCGGAGGCGGTGGCGGTGGCGGCGGCGGTGGTGGTTATGGTGGAGGCTACGGCAATCCATCTGGCCCCGGAGGCAACTCCTGGTGGTAGATCCAACCATGGCCTACGACGCCGTCACCGTAGATCTTCGACTGCAAGATCACGAGCCTCGTGGACATTGATGACGGCATTTCCCTTTCTTCGGTTTTCATTATTGCGATTCATTCCCGGTTCTTGCGGCACGAATGAGACCCCGGAATCTCATACCCCAATCAGCATATAGACAGCGACTGTTTCTCTGCGGATCTGGCTATTTCGAGCTCTGCTGCATACGATACCCATTCGACCAACGTCGAGCTCGGACATAGACTGCAGAAACCCGCTTTCTGTGCGAAGGCATGCATTACGAACATTTTACGCACCCGCTCTTATGCTCAGCATGCTGCTTGGGAGCCATAGATCTCGTTTCCGGGTCTTTTGCGACGGCCTGCATATCTCCATTTTACAACAAAAAGCGATTCCTTTCCCGGTTATACCCATGGCGACGTCCCTCTTCGTCGTCCTCGTTGTCTCTTGTCTTTCTGCATCAGCATGCGGAGCGACTCAGTCCGACACCTCTGAGACGGCGGAAAAGTTTGCTGGTTATGCTCACACATAGATGGCGTTCATGAGGGTTGCCTGCCCTTTACTAAGGTCCTTGTCTACAGCTGACGAGGGCTTTGCGAAGGATATACCCGGTTCTTATGGAAACCATCATGGACGCGCCACGGCTTGGCGGTGAGACGACAATGGCAAGTTTTGTTTGCATCTACCTGCTGAATGCTCACACGACCTGGGCAAGGGAATCACATAAAAGCACAGTTCTGAGCAGATGAATAGTTAGATAGACTACTTGAGCCGAGTGACGCTTGGCTCATAATGCATGATTTCTCAGGCAATGATTCTTTGCACTTCTTTCATCGTTCACACGTACTGCTCTCTTCAGAAGATTAATCTGCCCAGATTATCGTGTACACACAAGTCACGCGACGACATCCCCCACTACTCATTCTCGGATTGGACTTGGTATGAATGTGTATGCATCAAGGCACGTTTCGCCCACCATCGTGTACAATCCCATTGTACGCTTCGTACATGCCTAGCCGTCCTATGCTCGAGGTGGGCTCACCATCGGCGCGACTTGATTGCACACCAGTAAATCCGCCCGAGACTAACAAGTAAAGCGGTGTTTCCGCGAGCCAAGGTGGGTGGGATGAGCGAACAAAGTGCAAAAGCTGAGCAGTGGGTGTTGAGATACGGACGGTCATATGCTGGAGTGTGGTCTTCAAAGGTATGGATGATGCTATAGAGCTTAACTTCCTCATTCCGAGGACGAAAAGCAAGCATGGCGATGTGTATATATATAGAGGCCCCAACGACCGCCTATTTGAAAGGGCTTTATTTGCATCCATGTACTCACAACCTCATATCCTGGACGTCGTTGATCGAGCAGATTTCAAGGTATCGGGGAAGTTTATAACGGTGAGCGTGCCGGGGACGATTGTGGATGAGAGAGAGCGTTATGACGGGACGGAGAGGCCGTGGTGAGATTGGGTTTTGTGGGGGTGAGGAAGTTGAGGGCGGGAGAAGGTGCGTGGGTGGAATGAGGTGGTGGGTTTGGTGTGTGGTTGGGATGGAGGAATGATTTGAGGGTCTTTGAAGGCACAGGTTGATTGACAAGAGATTGTGTTCAAGGTTATATGTGGGGAAGTTGTGAGACTTTTGATATCCGCTGTATTTGGTAGCATGTATTGCAACTTAAAACTTCCAAGGGTTGGGACCATCAGAATTGAGTTCTGCTCATATGAGGAATTTGCTATCCGTGTCAGCCAAGTGCAAGCAACAGAAGCGAAGACAGGAGACTGAGAAGTGTGAAGGTCCTCAAGTCGAGGCATCAGCCGTCTCTAGATCGACGTCAAGATGTGCCAGTTCGGGTGTACAAAGTGCAACACTCCAATTGGCTCCAGATAATCAATCTAGACCACCGTCGGTTACATGTTGTTCCGCGCCGAAGGGTTCGTGATGTTGAACGGCAGCTTATTCAAGGGACAATTAGCGCGGAGCTTGGGCGCGTTCACTTCTTTCCGCTTCAAGCCTACAGCTACATGTCTCCGTCATCACCACTTTCACGGCTGAAGTTTGCACGACGGGCGACGTGTTATCAATCTTGCTTCTTCCAATCCGAATCCGAAACCTTGCACAGCGCGGCGACCAGCTGCCGAAGCTGGTAGCAGCGGACCATGGATGCTACTGCGCGCCCCGACGAGCCCGACTCCAGAAACTCGCTGCGACACATTCTCGCCGCTGAACCCACCATGGACGATGCCAGACCCTCCCCATCTCAAGCCGACACCCCTGCGCCTGACGACATGGAGCTCGCCGATGCGCCTGATGGCTCCAAGGCCCCAGGAGACAGCGATGCATCGCGCCCGCAGTACACGGCGACGACTACGACCACGCGACGCAATGCTAATGGCAGCGTGTCGTCGGTCTACAGCGGAAACAAGATCAAGCACCTAAAGAAGGATGACGGCATTCCCCTTTGGCGCAAGGACATCCAGTACGACTTCCTCAAGCTGGTCTTCGAGGACGATCAGAAGGTCTTCACCAAGCAGTCGGAGCCGCAGGCTGGTGCCACACACACATTTGCGGACATTTATCTTGACGCCATGGCCAAGAGCAGCAAATGCAGCAAGATCCTCAAAGACAAGTTGTTGACCGAGCGCCCGGCCGCGGTGAACATGGCTATGGTGTGTCTGCTGGTGAATGTCGGTCGGATGAACACCACACTCAATTGTGAGTGTTGATGCTGTCTGGTGGCTGTGAGTTTGCTAATCCGATGCAGTCTTCCCTGAGATGCGCGCGCAACTACGAACATACCACTCGATCCCATCCCTACAGGCCCACCAAGATCCGAACGCATACAAGCAGCTGCAGGACGCGCCACGGCTGAAGTCGATACTGAAGGGAGCGACAGAAGACCAAGAGCAGCCCAGCACAGTCGAGGAGATCATTGCAGCGTCCATCCCCCGCACGAACCCCGTCAACCTCATCTTCGTCCTATCGCAGTATGCGCCCAAGATCTCCGAACTGCACTTCTTCCCACCACGCGACTTCTTCGACCTCGTCATGCGATCAAACTTGAGCAGCAAGAGCAGAGCGACCGCCTTCCTATGGCTCATGTGGTGGTACCTCGAGAGCGACTTCTCGAAAGAGGCGGCCGAGCGCAACCCCTTCGGACCAGGGCAGTACGGCCCTGCAGATGACCCTGCGACTGCCGACCAACCCCTCAAATGCCCAGCCTTCGACTTCTTATCGCCTGAGCAGGAACTGCTTGAGAACGTGGATACACTGGATGAGAAGAACTTTGGCGAGATCAAGCGCAAGGAGAGAACGGCTATACTGGCAAGTGACATGGCGCCTGTCGTGACCGGTCCTAAGCGCACGAACAAGAAAGGTGAGTCAATTTTTGTTGCGATCCCTGCCGAACGACTCTCAGGACAAGCAGTCCAAAGGGTGGATCGAAGTTGTCGGCAGAGATTTGACTGGTCGGCTGCGCAGTGGCGTTAACACAGTGACTGGATATCTGAATGCCACAGCGAGCGACCAATCCTTGGAGCCCACAAACCAGTCTCTTTCTCAGAATCCATTTTTGCATTCTCATACCTAACCGAGCTCATCTAACCCAAACACAGCTTTCAACCAGAATCCTGTCTTCTCTGTCCTGGCAGATGATGGCGCATCCACGCCCGGCAGGGATCGCCAGTCGCCATCTCATGGTAAGTTGGGCATTGCAGAATATCCATTGTAACGTAGCTAAATATGTCAGGCTCGGCGAGAGGTCGTGGCAAGCTTGCAAAATCGATCATAGAGCGAGACTACCCATCAGATACGGATCGCACGCGTTCCGTTTCGCCTCCAAACAGCGTATACAACACGGGCAAGAAGGCCACACCAAACATGCGCATTAACACTCTCCTAAATGACGACCTACCAGCTTCCTCGCCTGCACCGAAAGGACCTGGACGTGGCAATTGGTCTCGCAATCGCACGGCTGGCGGCCCAACAGGAGCTCGCAGCTTCAAGTCTAGGCTTGATGCGGGCACTTCGCAAGATGGACAATCTCCTTCCACCAGCGCCCCTACATTCAATGGCCCACATGGCTTCTACCTCCCACTTAACGGCTCAGACCCAAGCCACAAGCGCACACGCCCACTTACACAACACCAACTAGCAGTTGAGCAATATCGACGGCGCCGTGTCGACGTGATCCTCGACCGCGGTATCCGCATCGAATACAAAGCCGCAGCGAAGCGGAGACGCACTGCCAACAGCTTCATGCGTGCCTGGATCCGATGCAAGGGCATGGCAGATGGCTACGACACGGACGAGGAAAGCCACGCGCTAGCTCAATACGACGACCCTAATTCTAACATCGGGACCAAGACTCCTCCACCCATGCCCGCAGGCCTCGTCCCGCTCGACTTTGGCGGCGAAGTCAACGACCACGGCGATGAATCATACTACCGCGCGAAAATGCTCTCACGCGCGCTACGACGACTACAGCGCTGGGAAGACGGGCGTGTCACGGTGCGCTCGAGACCAAAGGGCGAGCGCGATCGCGATGCTGGAAACGGACATGCAGATTTTGGACAGCGGCATGTTGCGAGCGATGACGACGATTCGGAGCGTGATGAGGAGATGATGGAGGACTTGAGGAGGGAGGAGAGTAGTGAGAGCAGTGAGGATGAGGATATGGATGATGGGGGCAGGGAGAGGGAGAGGGAGAGGGAGAGGTATGATGCGCAAACACTGCCGCCTTTGCCGAGGATGCATTAGGTGAGATAGTTGGGGATGTAGGTTAGATATACTTCTGTGTGTGTGTGTGTTTTATGGCTGTATGATGGATGGATGGGTGGATGGACTGGGATATTCGATTCGATGAATGTACTTGGTAACACACGATGTGTATGGTTCGGGATGTTCCAACAACATATATACTTGTTGAAATGGATCAAATGCAAACATGTTCCCCCGTTGCACTATAAATTTACTGATGTTTCTTCCTCGTCTAGTCCCTGCCCATTAGTTGATCTCGCTTGCAGATAAACGTAAACATGCGGCTAGGTAAAGTACAAAAGCCCGTACACGGTGATTCGTCAGGCCGACAAACATTTTCTCATCGTCTCATATCTTTTCGCACTCCTTGACTCTGCCTGTGTCCAACTCTCTCTGGACCTCAACGTTCCACTCAGTGTCATGCCTTCGTAATGTGCCCAGTTCAACAATTGTAAAACGGTGGTGTGGTAATGTCTTCTCGGTTCAGTAGGTAGCAAAACCGCCCGCAAATTCGATTTACAGCTTCTTATTCTGACGCGCTTCGGGTATCATACAATCACATCATCCTTATGCCCTCTCCTCAGGCCCCACCACCCCTATACTGATAACCTCTACCTTCCAACTCTCCAGGTCAACCAGGACCAACTCTCCTGTATTCTTGAACCGCGGCACACTGACCAGCAACACCTTTTGTCCCGCTGGTCCTTCGATCCACCTGTGTTCAAATTTGTCCTGACATCCCGCGAAATACACGTGCGGACAATCTTTCACCATCATCGGATCATCATCCTGGAACGGGTAGCACCATAGTGTATCTGGGGCTGTGGGCGCAATGCATCTCCATCGCAACATCATTTCCATAACCTCGAGTGCCTGTACATCATCCACGTATTTGAGCAGATCGCCAACTGTTTGTCCACCTGTGCCGAGGATGCGATAGCCTTCTATATCTCCGTCCCAGGGATTTGTGACTGTGTCTAGACCGTGTATTGTGTCGAGCCCGCTTGCCGGTGATTCTGCGTATAATCTTGATTTCGGGAAGAGGGCGGGATGGAGTGGTTGTTGTGGAAGTGCGACATTTGCTGGGTCTGATGCGCCGGGAAGGATGGTGATGGGTAGGGCAGGGAGGATGTCGGCGAGGAGAGTGTCAAGGCGTTCAGCTGGTGATGCGTTGTAGGATGCGGCGTCGTAGCCGTAGTGTTTTGACTTTGCTTTCTTGGCGGCGAAGTCTTCGCGCGAGAGGACAGGGGAGGCGTGGGAAAGTGAGTCGCCTGCTATGATGAGACGGGTTATTTGGGAGGCGTTGACTTGGTCTGGAGGGCCAGTCGCTTCGCCTGTGAGGTATTCGACGAGTAGGTCTAGCGTCAAGTCTTGGTCGTCGAGACCTGTGATCTCGAGTCCAGAAACGATTGCAATCTTGCCTGCCTTGCCTCGCTTCGGCTTCGGCTTCTTCAACCGAGATAGTGCTGCATCCTCTTGCTCCCACCGTTGTGGTTGCCGCGGTAGATCTGCGTACTGTGTTGCGATGACCTGGAAAGTGCCGTCCGCTTGTTCGGTGCCAAGGGCAGCGAGGATACATCCGGTGACGTAGTGGGAGCTGAGTGATTCGCCCGTCACGCGCAGTCGGCCGGATTCGTCTTCGAGCATCATCTCGTCCTGACCAGAGGGAGAGATATAGGTGGAGCGGGGTGGTGGGGCCGCTATCCAGTGCTGAGTCTGTCAGTATACATGACGACGGAGGGAGAGAAGGAACGCACCTCTTTCGATATGTCGTCCAGCACATTAGGCTTCAGAGCCATCTCCATGTAGACTGTGCCCACTACCCAGCAAAGCTCGCCTTGCCGTACATCGAGTACGCGCTCGACAAACTGTGCCTTTTCTCCTCCCAGCTGTTCGAGTAAGCATATTGTCTCAAATGCTGAGAACCCCACAGCCTCAACATGGTCGGTGTCGTACCTCGAAGTCGTCCCATGCCTCGTGTGCCTTGGCCTTGACAGCTTTCTTCAATTGCGCCAACCGCAAGAAGTACATGTCGGCGAACTGCTGCGCATAGTGTTTCTCGGTGCCCTTGGGTAGTACGAACGTGCGAAGTGGGCTGTAGTCGGAAGTGTTTCGAGATGGAGCGGAAGGTGCATCCCCGCTATGAATGTTAGGAAGGATGTTATATTGCGCCTTCGGTGATTGATACTTACGACGGAGCCTTTCGCAGTAGATTACCTTCAGTGTCAGCCATATCTGATAGTCAGACTGTGTACATGAGGCGTTGTGGGTGGAAATCTGGTTGCGTGGTAGCGGAAGCTCGAAAAGTTGACGATCACGGAGTCGCGTCACGCGTCGCGCGCTAGTGCTCAAACAGGAAGTCTAAGAGCTCCTACCCTTACAACTCAGTCCAATCATGAATCAGGCGAACTCGATCATATGGATACATTAGAGCGCTATTGGCAGGACGTTAATGGCTACTTTCTATGCATTCGAGTGAAGTAAGATCCAGAGGGTTTATGAAAGTTTAAAAAGACGGATTCGAATAGCATAGACATGTTTACAAAAGGCTTGATCAAAAGACTTAGCGGGAGCAGGACATGATTGACTTGAAGATGTTTCATTCATTGTGCCCGTAGGCAATCGTTTCTAAGTTGCAGGCGCCTGAGGCCATTTGTTCTCCCGGGCGGCCAGGTGGCGCAAGCATTACAGCGTCTCTATATCTAGTTGCTTTCTTCCCAAAATCTCCAGGTGCGCCGATGATGCTGGTTGCTTGCTCATTCCGCCAAATGCCGATATTGCGCCGAGATTAAAAGTGGTATAATGCGAAGTTGAAAAGATCAGAGGCTTAGAAGCACTTAGAACATCTGGGAGATTGTGAGTAAGCGGTCAACACAACATCACTTAGAGGTGGCAACTTACCAAAGCGACGCCACCAGCAACGACGAGGCCGAGTGCTGAGCCAGCGAACTGTGTGGGCACGGCAGCAGCGCCAGTGAAAGGAGTCGCCGAAGTGGGCTTGGATGGGACACCAGTTCCGGTGCCGGTAGGGTAGTATGTCGAGGTGCCGTTGTACGGGACGTTGACAGCGGTAGCGGTGGCAGTAAGAGCCGCGACGAGGGAGATCATGGAGAACTGCATTTTGAAAGTGTAGTGTGTGGTGTTGATGTCGTGTGACGGAGTGTTGATGTGTATGCGAGTCGAGTAGGGACAGCGAATGTGAGTTGCGAGTTAAGATGCTTTGTGATACCTCCCACCAGGTACCATCAGTCCACCTTATATGCGCGACGCCCCCTACCACCCTCCAGCACCTTCCATCAACAAAGGTATGCCGAATCCCCAAGCCCGTACGAAAGTCACACCGAAGTGACGACGCAACCGGCCCACACAGCCCAGCCCCTACACTACCAGCCCTACCAGAAAAACCTGCCTTCCCGACCGGCAGCCAACCAGTCGCACGCAGGTGCCTGGCGCGGCGTGGCTGTCAAAAGCGGTCGGCGGGTCCGGAGTCTGGGTTAAAAATAGGTGGCTGGTGCAACGCACCACGCCGATTCGCTGCGAGCGGGAAGTGGCGCACATTGAGCTGATAGTTATCCGCGCAGCCTATCGATACGAACAATGGATGGCTGGTTGCTGGGCAATACTTGCCTCGCTGTTGTCGTCCCAACGTTGCGAGAGCGTGGCCGGCATGCGCCGGAAAGTGTTTTGCTGCGCGACCCACCGATTTTGCGGTTGGTTACCGTACCCTGTTTGTGTCACAGAAGGACGCTGTGCATGCGCATGCAGTGGCACTGGCCGGTGTCTGTCCGCAGTCATTTCGGCTGCTCCACCACGGTGTGCGTGCAAATGTCCGACGCGTGTGCGGTAGAGGGACAGATCACGGCTGTGGGGGGTGCAGATGGAGCACCAATGTCTTGTCAGGGGAATATTGAAATTGCTGCTATTTGCAGATCTTGTCGTTGTTCTGGCAGGTGTCGTGTTTGTCTTGGATCTCTCAACAATGGCTGTTGCGAGCGGCTAATGAGACTGGGCTGTCACGGGCTTGGAAAGTCGGAAGTAAGAATGTGGTGTGCAGCACAACATCAGCACCACAACACTTGCGTAATGCGACAGGATGTCAAGTCGTAGCCTGGACCAGCTATCGCGAGGATTCGTTGTGCTGTGAGACTGGAAAGCTCACGCCTATTTCCGAACTTTCAAGTTTCACGAGAGACTAGGCTGAGCCTCAACACACAGATTCGAAGAAGTCAGAAGTCGTACGGGAAACATCTTGGTAGGTCTCGCATTTGTTATGCTGTGGTGCTAGTCTCAACACTTCCCATCTGGAAGTGATGTTGCGATGAGCGTGACGCACACGTGGTTGCCCTGCAGGAGCGACGGGACGGACCACGCGACTAAAGGTCAATGCGCGCATGTAACACCAGCACGAACACGTCCATAAATCACAAATGATAAGCATTAACGCCTCACAGCAACTTACCTCATTCTTCGACCTCTCTTTTGTCTATTCTTTGAACTCATCCATCTTCACTCGTTGCCTTACGCTGCTTCATCAACTAGGTTGAGCGCGTTTAACATCAATCCCTCCAGCTTCATCACTAAGTGTTTAGGAACACTATCGAGGCAAAAGAGGATCATCGTATACCTCCTCTTTGCAGTAGGAGTACCGAGGACATATACGCTGAATATCGACACTTATTTGGGCTATTCTCATAGTTTCCATATTCCCCTTCACAAGAATGGCGCGGGCCCAAGGCGCGCTCAGGGTCTACGGGTTGGTCAACAGTTACTGGGCGGGCGTTGAATGGCATCAGGGTTTCGCAACTCGCAGTTTGACGGAGGCTTCTTTACTGACAAGGTACCGATGGTTATCTTGTTTTCGAGTGTCATTGACGTGAAGATAAGAAGACAAAGTCCGAGTTGCGAAGTCGGCATCCGCCATTCTTGGAGGTCATCGATACCATAGTGCACGCTAGTACTCGATAGGCCTCACTCTTACTAACCTCTTTCCTGAAACATCCCACTTTACCATGCTGAACAACTGAAAGGCGCCTGGCGCCGTAGAGCAGATTGTCGTGATGGTCCTTCAGTTGATATTTAAAATCTAGGAATGGCGATCTAATCAGCACGGTATATCGTAGACAGCGTGGATATGGGATGCACACGATGTAGTATGACCTTATAGTTGAGATCGCGACAACACCGGGCCATTATACTCTTGATCAGCTCGGCATTGTCAGTATTAGTACCGAAGTCGCTTCAGATACTAGCCGCAGCTAAGACACACCGCCTCATGACGAGTCAAGCATATTGACTTGTATAACGAGGGGAATACCATACCTTTGCCTGATGCTCGACTCCAAAGATCAACACTCCCTGCAGTCGCAAGTGACTCTCATAATTCGGTGTCAGGATGCTTCTCCAAACATTCTCATATATCGCATGCCTTGCAGCTACAGCAATGGCCCATCTCGTAGTTCCCAACGATGATCAGAATATGACCGGTGTCGTCGTCAATGGCGTTCCATACAGTACTCGAGTGAAGTAGATGCGACTCGTACATCACCCCAATAATGAGATCTCTCCGCATATTCTTGCTGACCACAACCAGGCCAACGAAGCTCTCTTCGAGCAAAGCGGACCATGCCCATTCGTCGCATACGGCACCATCATCGTGAGCCACACTACCGACGAAGTGGTGTGCCGCGGTGCGAACTTCCGAACCGGTGACCCAACGCAAGTCTCACCTGACAATCCTCGATGAGGAAAGACTGACCGTTTAACTAGTATTCATGGCGAGATCTCTGCCATCAACGTCTGCACCGCCGTCTTCGCAGCGCGCGACATGACCGCCACCCAGATCTTCGCGGCATGGGGCGAGTTGTCAATCTGTACATGCTCAACCACTGCCCACCCGTAATGACTCCACTAACGTCTTTTGAGACAAAAACGCCAAATCGTGCCCTATGTGCGCCTCGGCAATCCGCTGGGCCGGCTTCAAAGAATACATCTACGGCACGACAATCCAGCACAACTACAACGTCAGCTGGGGCGTCATTACCATATCCAGCTACGACGTGTTTCAGCAGACGCGCCAGCTACCGGGATATCAGACGGTGATGCTTAGGCAGATTTTGACGAACGAGACGGATCCGCTATTTAGTTGGCAGTATGATGATAGCTATCCGTATCCGAATGAGTGTGTGAAGAGGATAAGTGCGACGAGGGGATACTTGAGTTGTGTGGATCCGGCGATGTTGTAACAAAGCATGGAGATGGATGGAAAGACGTCCGTGCCTTACGCAAGATGTCATCATTCTTAGCCTAGGATGACGGATGTGATACAGGTCTTCGGGTCGACAGCTTCTCCGAAAACGCTCTCGAGAATTTGACCCAGCTGCAGAAGTGCGGACTCCGCAAGTAGCGCATGGCAGCGAGCTATGACATCTTTGTCTCGTTCGAACCCGCATATTTTCAAGGCTTACAATCGCGGACTGCGCTGCTTGCCAGCTCTCCCACTGCAGGCATCTTGCGTACCCACGCAGCCGTTTGGTCTTCCGCTACATCCACGAGCCACCTCACCAAAGCCGCCCTAGTCACTGAAGACCTCCAGCCCTCTTTATCCACCCAAACCCGTGAACGTTTCACGTCCTCTCTGCTCACTTTTCAGCCTTGGTTGTCTGAAGTCCCAGGTATCTTTACCGAAAACTTCAGCAATAGTAGCCTCTCTTTCAAGATACATTTTAACTGCTAAGCAAACGTATACGCGCAGCTTTAAGACTCGGTTGCATGAGGAGTATAGGAGCTTTGAGAGCTTCGTTGTAGTATTGCTGTGAAAGTAGTCCAGTAAGCATGTGTGACACTCTTCGGCTGCGTCTTAGGAGCAAGGAAAATCTACGAAGTCGCGAAACTAAATCCCAGTCCTCCTCCCACAACGTGACAACCATAGCTATGCCTTACTATTCTCAGCACGCCTCATACACCACCTTCGCCATAAGCCGCCTTCATTGTGCCTACCTACGAATCGAAAATCGCACCATACGCCGGGATACCCCGCGATTCCATGTCATACACGACCTAGGAAGTGTGTCAGTCATCTCTTGCACTATATATCCAGTCGCACGGCTCCACTTACCTTTGTCGTAAACTTCTTATTGCTAATCACACAAACCGCCTCCGCACCACTCTCCTTCCACAATCTGTATGCAAGCAACGACATGTTCGGCTTGCCCTGTGTGCGCGTATTCCAAATCAGCGCATTCGGATCCGTCTTCCTGACACTGTCCACAATCTCCTGACCAAATGTCTGCTCCGGGTTTGGCGCCGTCCAGAGAATGCGACATGGCACTTTTTGCGCAAGGATGACGGCGAGACATGGTCCAATGCCAGAACCAGTAGCGACAAGAACGACGGATTTGAACAGCGTGGCGATGTGCAGGACGCCGCATGTTGGAATGCCGCGGACCCAGATCTGCGTGGGTGCGCGCTCGATGGTGCGGCCTGTGAAGTCGCCTGCGTGACTGACGATGAGGGAGAAACCCTTGCCATTGGGGTTCGTGATGGTGGCGAAGCCATGCCAGTCAGCTAGCGGGCGTTCTGCGAGGCGCACGGCGGTGCCAACGACTGGAGTGGTGTAGTCGAACCAGAGCCGGACGGCGTGGTTGGAGAGGACCTCGGATCGAACGGCAACTTTGCGAAGGAAAAGCCACGGGAAAATGATGGCCATCGTGGCAATCGTGAGTAGCCAGACTGGTGGAGAGTGGAGGTAGGCTTGCGAAGGCGAAATGTGCGGGTTGAGGTCCTTGGTAGCGAAGAATGTCTGAACCCAGAGGAGGATAAGACACGTCCAGCCGCCGAAGCGATGGGTCATCTCCCACGCGTTGTGGTACTTGGCTCTGAAGGTGGGATGTGATGTTGTGCCAATGCCCATGAATATGACCATGACAAGGTAAGACAGTATTGTTGAAGCCAGTGTCAGACAGCGCAGGTCTTTCGGCTTTGCAAACTCCAGACTCGCGCCTATGGTGAAGATCGTAAACCATCCGATGGCCGCAAGTGCGCAGGCACTGTGTATTCCACCGATGTGGAAGATCCTTGCACAATGCCGTCGGATTGCGAGAGGGAAGTAGGTAGGAACAGAACAAAAGACAGTGAAGAGCAGATTGACAACTGGCTCTGAGCGCATGAGTACGGCCACGCATAGATTGGCAGCGGAAGCACTAGCGAGATTTGCCAGGATATACCGATCCTCTTTGATCCTGCGGTAGAGGATAAAGCAGGCGAAAGCGACGTTAGTCAAAACAACAACGGAGAAGAATCGGCGATATAGGATGAACGCACGATGCCGCAGCCATCTTAGACCATGGCGCCCGTTCTTCGGTGGCAACATTTCGGGTACTTCGACAACGCTGCTCCTGATGGAGGATGCGCTTAACTCGGACGACTTGCTTTTGACCACGATTTCCCCCTTCTCCAGGTCCTTTTCCGCATATGTAGTTGGTTGCGCGGGCCGACATTCTTCGATAGTGGCGTCGAGTGAAGCAATTTTCGTTGTCGAGGAAGACATGTCCACGCCAGAGTCGGCGCGGGTCCTGCGCACAGCCATTGTGCGGAGACTTTGCTTATCGACTTTGCCATTGGCGGTCAGCGGTATAGAGGCGATGTACGTCCATGACTCGGGGACTGAGTAGTACGGAAGGTGTTTTCGCACAAAGGTATCAAGGTCCTTTTCATCAAAGAGGGTCGTTGTCGAATAGAAGCCATGGATGCTGTTATTGACAAGCATAGCTGATGCTCTTGCAACACCAGGAAATTGCTACCAATGTCAGAAGGCGAGGAACCAGAAATGTCGAAATGTACATACCTCGATTACGGCGGTGATACCGTCCAGCTCAATGCGAAAGCCCTACACACGTCAGTCTTGATCTCTCGTTGGGATGGATGACCAACTTTGACCTTGACCTGGTCGTCTTGACGGCCAAAGGTTTCCAGACAACCTGTATCTGTCCATCGCACGAGATCGCCTGTGTTAAACATCATGGACCTGCGGAAATTAGTTGAGTCGAGAGACAATCGTGCTGGACCTACCCGTCATCAAGAAACTTGTCATGCTTGTACCGTGCTGAAGTGAGCTCTGGCAGATTGATGTATCCTCGAGAAACTCCAGAACCACCGACCCACATTGTACCTTTCTCCCCAACGGGCACCGGGTTCTCATCTTCACCAAGTACATAGCACGTCGTGTTGGGAAGAGGCCTTCCTATTGACAACGGTTGACCGGGCGTATGTTGGTGAGCTGTGTTGAGTATAGTGATCTCGGTCGGACCACAGATGTTGTAATAGGTTGTGCCTTCCGCCCACTCGTTCGCGAGGCTAACAATTAATCAGTCAATCCCAATCCACAAAATTCAAAGCATAACTTACGATTGAGGACATGGCTCACCGCCTAGCCAAGGTCAGAGGAGATTAGTGACGATCTGACGAAACTACAGCAGATAGCATAGCTTACCAGTGACGACGGTCTTGATATTTGGATACGAGCTTCGACGGTACTTTGCGAGTATCGAGGGTGTGAAGATCAACGTGTCAACCTCGAGTATGGTCAGCTCATGTTTTTGCGATCGCGGGTGGTTGGCTCACCTCATTGAGAGTTATCGCCCAATCAGAACCTCGCATATGTAGAGTGCCACCATTCATAAGACATGCCAGGATCTCCCATGCACCTACATGTATTAGCGAATGCTTAAACACAACAACAGCGTACTCACCCATGTCAAACGCAATGTTTAGCACTTGAGCGACCTTCGAGCCAACAGAAATTCCTAGCCGTGCTGGCTCCAGTAGCAGAGCATTGGTAACGTTTCTGTGTGATACGTCAACGCCTTTCGGCTTCCCCGTACTTCCTGTGGCATCGTTCAGCGTCATACAAGCACCCAAGAGTGCAACACATACCTGAAGTATAGATTGCATATGCGCCGTCTTGACGATCAATCTGCAACCGAACTCGTACCGGAGGGTACCAGCTGCCGACATCCATGCTCAGTGCGAGGATGATAGCATCTCGTCGAGCAAATCGTCTTACTTTGTCCCAAAATCTTGGCAGACAAAGGATGAAGCGTGCGTTGGTGTCGGTGAAGATGTGCATGAGAGCCTGCTCAGATGCCACTCCACCATCGATTGGCACATACTGGCAACCCGCTTTCAAAACCGCGAATATCCCAATCAGCATCTCGAAAGATCGCTGTACGACTAGGCATACTCGCTGCTTCGGCTTCAAACCAGAGTCGATCAGCTGATGTGCGAGTCGGTTCGCTGCTATGTCCAGTTGTCGGTAGGTGATGGTCTTGTCGGCAATCCTTGCGGCGACGACAGTGGGATGTGAGTCGACGATGCTTTCAAAAGCAGTGTGGACCAGTGCATGGGGAACGGGGAGTGCGGGACCAGTCCCGTAGCGCGTTACAAGTATCTGATCCTCCGAAGAGAGATATGATAGCCCTTGGAAGCATGTTGCGTTTGGCATCGTGAAGAAATCTGGAGGAGAAGAGCGGTGGTTGCCGTACGAGCTCCGCAAAGGTGTTGTGATACTGCAGAACATTCAGACTTATGTATCTTCGAGGAGCGCGAAGTGGGTACAACATCCAGCATCGAGGAATAGTACGACTCGTTCGATGTCTCGATGCTGTTATCCGATCGGCGACTATTCAATGGCAAATTGGCCGTGGGGGGGAAACTACCTGTCTCAAACGGTTAGACAGTCCGCCCCATGAGGGCATGGGAAGAACTTGACGGACAGGCGAGCTGCACCCCGAGGATCACCTGCACGGTGAAGAGTTGCCAGGGTGATTTAGAACTCAACTGCCGCAAGAAGGTGTGCTACAACTGGCCGTCACGGAAGAATGCTAGACAACTCGGCCACTCACAGTGCGTAGATTCCAACAATGTCGAGACCATTAGCAAGACTGCTCTCAAGCACGAGGCGGAATGCCAAGCGGGGTGCTCGATCTCACTGCTCGCCGAAGTCTCCAGCTCCACAACTTCAGCAGTAGTGCGGAACAGAAGATATGCATGATCTAGCACTGCCAGGAATTGAGCATGGTGCCGACCCAGGTTGTCTTGGTGTATGTGACGACCTCGAATATATGAGGCTCGGACACATGCTTGAAAGAGGCATCTTGGATACGAGCATGTCTCCCCGTTCTACTTCGGAGTGAAAGCTTACTTGCTAGGTAGCTATCATGGTAAGGGTGTATTGAGGGTCTTGGCTGATACCTGGTTAACCACACACATGGGCGGCAAGGTTCGCGGGAACCGCGTCTATGGCCTAAGCCTAATGGGTGAGGTCCATCTGAACTCAAGTGTGTGTGGGTATCTGCAGGTCTGTGCAATGTGCATGACAGACGATGTGCTGGCAAGGATCAGCATCCCAAGCCGGCTTGCCTGCCTCGAGGGCCGTCGGCGAAAAGCATGAATTATCCACGGGCGACGTTGCTTCGCGAGAGTTTGATGCTGCAACCTTAGCAAGTAATAGACTTGCGACGTATGCTGTCGCATGTGTACCTCAAGTTGTCATCTTTTGTAGATATTGAGTTTGTGGTGATCGTCCCGCAGGTCCGTGCCACCACTCGATGGGCTTAGGGATGTGCCGCAAAAAGCAAAGGTGGCGCACCCGTTCGCCGAACGCACACTTGCAGGATCGATGCTACGCAAAGCAAACGTGTGGGGAATATTGACGCGACCAGTATGCATGGACGAGTAGAGCCAAGAACAATCACACCGCAATTACGAACGTGCTTGTACTACTCCAGGCAAGATTGCTGCCTGAAGTTTTGCCGCTAAGACTGACGCAAGTAGTCGCGCTATAGAATTGGCGGTCAGCTTGAAGTCGGTACTCTCGATTTCATTGCGTGATACTCGTCTGGTCCGGGCCAACACCAGTGACACCTCAGCCAGTGTCTGCTTAGCAAGAGAAGGAAAAACGCTGATCCATTGTCTAACTCAAGCATATCCCCATTGCTGACTTGAAAGGAGCGAACCATGAGCCGCGACGTCCTCGACCCGCCGAGTCTGATCGTCACCATCCGAGAAGCGGGAGTCGCTGTCGTGGAGCTGAACAGACCGAAGAAACGAAATGCGTTGTCACAGGTTTTGATCGATGAACTGACAGCGGCCTTGAGCCAGCTCGACCGTAGTCCAACGATTCGAGTGATCGTGCTCAGTGGTGCTGATGCTTCTCCGTTTTGTGGTATGACGATCGAAATTACGCTTAAGTCCTTCCCCAAACTGACATGTACAACACAGCCGGAGCGGATCTAAGCGAACTAGCAAAGATATCAACGGCCGAAGCGTACTCGAGGAAGTATCTCAAAGACCTTGGAGATGCAATCTCAAGCTTTCGCAAGCCAATTCTGGCAGCAGTGAGAGGTTTCGCAGTAAGCAAGACGAATCCTGTTTCCCAAGACGACACTAACCATTCGCAGTTTGGTGGTGGATTCGAACTTGCGCTGATGGTGGGAAGACCTTCGTATCGGCGAGATGCTGGCCTCAGTTGCCTTTGGCAGCCACCTTCCCCGGAATTCTATATTGCGAGCGGGTACTGACTGTTGCATATGCAGTGCGATATGATCTTTGCTTCGTCAGATGCTCGATTCGGATTCCCGGAAGTGAAGTTGGGCACAATTCCTGGTGCTGGCGGAGTATACCCTCCGTCTCCAAGTCTGCGCATAAGTTGCTAACGTCAAGATTCAGACGCAAAGGCTAGCAAGAGCGATTGGGAAACAAAAGGTGCGTTGCCCGCATACTCCTTCAATATCTCAAGCTTGGTATTGAACTCAAGTGAGCTGTTCTCGTATTGACTGATCAGGCGATGGAACTGATATTAACCGGCGCGCCGACTTCAGCGACTGAGATGGAACGTCTTGGTGTTGTCAATCGGGTCATCTCGGCCGACGGAGACGTCCTAGAAGAAACCCTGGAGGTGGCGCGAACAGTTGCATCCTACTCGGCGGGTGCAGTTGGTCTGGCAAAGCAAGCCGTCGCAGCAGGTCAGTATCTTCCGCATCCTGACTTCGGAAGATGCCGAGCTAATGCACGCAAGCCGAGACGACGACGTTGACAGCAGGGCTGGAAATTGAACGTGCGCTGTACTATAGCAGCTTTTCGCTTGCCGATTGCCGCGAAGGCATTCAGGCTTTTCTGGAAAAGCGACCTGCCAACTTTCGACACCGTTGACCAGGGCCTGCGACGTTCGACGGAGAATATCTTTGTCTTGCAATCTCGATTCGGTCCTTCTCTTTCAATTCTACTCCAATGGGACTTGTGCGCCGGAGGTGTCGCGTACGATGTGCGTGTTGTCGCGGACGGATAATGTCCTGGACGTGCTGTCCAGCATGTTCAGGGTGCCAGATTGTGCAGCTTCACTCACAACGATAAATCGCAGTGCGTCGGTCAATGGGGAGCTGCAAGTGACATTGCTGCTGTACTGTATATATGATGCTGGAAGCTGGTTGAGACGAATGAAGGACGTAGGAAGATACGTTGTCGTGAGCAAAAGTGGCGCGATTCCCCACCAGCTCCTCGATGAGGGAGGCGCTCCCGGCTTTAATGCCAAACACAGGCTTCGAGACCCAGCAACGTTGGTCATCATAATATCTCCTTATCTTAGGTGTTCTATTGCACTGGGATCGGCATCTGCACAGGTATCGAAACAGGCTGGCTTCGGCAAGTGGAAGAGGCGTTGTCACGTGGTGCCCTTGGCAATTGCAGGTGCTAGGTCCAGGGTATATGCTCAATACATGGATACAATGGCGACAGTGCATGGCATGCTGCAATGCGCATCATGCAACGGTCCGCTCCACTAGATTGTAAAGCCATCAGTCAGCGACTGTCAAGCGTTGATCTTGACGATGATGCACAGGATCGCGATGAAGCCTCGTACTCGTATACAGCTGCAGTTTCAATCTAGAATGAAAGCACCTAGTTAACATGCATTATCTGGTATCCACGCCAATGGCAACGTAATAGCATAACGGCTAAGCTTCATCCCACGCAGGATATTCATCGTTGTGCAGCACAAGGCCCTGTTCGAAACTAACACCTGTTCAAACCTCATGAGCTTTGGCTCGTATGTCCTTCGTCTCGATCCTTCCAATTCCTGGGTATAAGTCGTGCCTCTCGATCAGGCTGTTCACCGTGGTAGCACCATACAAGCCATTTGCATCCGCACTGCCTTCGCTGCTGACCGTCTGAGTCAGCACCAGCGCATTCTTGTCAAGAGAAACGCGATCCAATGGTGCGCTAGGCGAGATCTCTCTGTCTTCTGGTACGACTGGCATCTCTTTCTTCTCATCAAGAGACACATTTCTCATCCTCGAATCGAGATCGAGAGCGGGTGCGTCAGGTATCGCGCTGAGTGACTTGGAGCGCACAGGCTCAAGTCCATTCTCCTCTTCCGATGATCTTGGCTGCGCACCAGCGCCGGTTTCAGACAACGAGCGCTGTGGATCCACGTTGATTGTTTCTGGCACGCTCATGGAGCGCCGCTTGTCTGCCTTGTGACTCTTGGACCAGGACTTAAAGCTGAAGGCTGACAGCCAACTAGGCCTCTTCTCTCGACCGGCGTTGGGATCGCAAGTCCGCTCGGCGGACAGTTGCAGATGAGTCTTCTCACTGGCTTTGGCTGGTTCCTTCGTAGGGGCGTTGGCTTGCGATTGAACCTCAAGTGGCGCACTGCGAATATCGTAGTCTGACTTGCGCCGCGCACCAGCAGCTCCGCCTGAGGTAGGAAGGTTGTAGCTCGCACGGCGAACTTCGAGGTGGGCCTCCTTGAGTTCTTCGTTGATGTACTGGAGTGCTGTATCCACCACCTCAACATGTTCGGGATAGTCAACCGCGCAGGCCTCGCGAATGAGTTGTAGCTTCTCCCAGTCTTGTCGGACAACAGGCCCGGTAAGATCGGGATGCCAGCCCATGGATCGGATGTCAGACCTCATGCCACGATCAACATGCTCTTTGACGTCTAGGAGGGAGATGAGCGCATCGACTTCGGTGCGAACTGTCTTGACAAACTGACTGAACCGATCAGAGTGTTTGACAGTCCAATGGTTCGTGGTCATGCTCATGTTACGCTTGACGCTCGCACGTACACCCATTTGCCGAACAAGATCCTGCAAGAGCGCATATTTCTCACGAAAGCCTTCCAGCCGATTTGTGTCAAGCGCGGGATACTCAAGCCTGGAGAAATGCTTGGGACTCTTCAGTCCATACTTCTCCATGAGCTCATCTCGCGACAGGTTGCTCGGCCGACCTGCAATCTCGTTGAGTGCTTTGCGGACTTTCTCATTGATAACTTCGTCGTCCAACTTTAGATCCCTAACGCCAAAGTTTACTGGTAGATGCGGGTCTGGATTCGTCAAGCCTGGATGGGAAGGGATCATGTGTCTTGCGATGTGTGGAGGAGGTGCCGAAATGCCAACCGCATCTCCGAATATCAGCAGCCTCCCCTGCTGGAGGCCGAGTTTGGCCAGGGCGACCTTTTGCGCATGGTCGTTGTCCTTGGAAGGATGGATAAGATTGAATGCCTCTACACATGTGCTGAATTGCGTCGCGAGGGAGAAGACATCGGTAAGGATCTGCGCTTTGCTTCTTGCGGGCGTGGTGGCTTGGGTGGAGTCGTCGGCCATGGCGGGGTAATGTTGACCTAGCAAAGCTTGAGGCAGTGGTCAAGTATCGAAAGGCCTGTTTCTGGTGAAGCTCGGAAAGGCACGTTGGACAGGAAGAGGATACATAGCTCGCGATGGTGACGCATAGTCAATATTGGCTTCATGTGCGCATGACGTCTGAGGCCATGTCCTAAAGCATGGATTGCGCTCAGGTGTGTGGCGCAAACTCTGCGCCCAGAAGCGATGGATGCGGGGCTCAATGATCATCTCCCCTCTCAACCACTCAAAGTTTCTTCCCAGCCACGCAATTCGCGAACTTTGCTTGGAGCTGAGGTTAAGCATCGCTGCCACGGTGTCTTATGCAAGTGACTGTGGCACTATATGCTGTGGCGCAACACGTGTTGAAAAGTCAACTAAGGAGACGCCTTACCAGGATTGTCACTGCATGGAGCGCTATTCGTTTCCCGAGCATGTGATCTATTGCGTTGCTCTCAAGCTGAATTCGTAAGTCGTCGTGCTAATGTTAAGACAGAACCATTCATCTTCGCCGGGTTGACCGAGAGATGGGCTACGTGAAAGCCCAATCGCACAGCACCTTGCCCCTACGCTGCCGAGAATACTCCCGAAGTCCACAATGAAAGTATTCGAATCAGTAGCCCCAGAGATTGGCCATTGTGTGCAGTCGCCGTGGACACCCTAGCCAAAAACGCCAACGAAACAATGGGTATCTTCCAAGCAAACATAAAGTATTTCCTCTCAGAAAGTAGTAGGTAGCCAGAGCATGACCACTATACCGAAGGGCGTGTCGAATTTAATGTATACAATTCGTGTGGGTTGAAACAGAATCGACCTAGATGTGTGAGAATGGCTTCTTCCCATCCGGCTTCTCGTCATGCGCGCTCTCGACAGTCCCAGTCTCAAGTCCTTCGGATCCGGCCATGCTTTGCCGCTTCGCAAGCTCGTTGCTTACCACAGTGAATTCGTTGGTAACCAAGATTTTACTTCCTCGCCGTCTGAGTGGGAATGCTTGATGGTCAGATTTCGCAGGATATTCGTGCTCTTTGATGATGCCCTCTTCGCTGTCGCGGTCCGAGTCTGATATAGCGTCCGATGCTGCCCATCTGCTGTTGCCAACGACAGCCACGGAGTTTGGTTGACCAGAACGCCATGTTAGCTGGTATGTCTGTCGCTTCGAAGCATTGCTGCGCTGAGATCCAAAAAGAGGGCCAAACAATCGGACGAAAGGTCCACGCAGCATGGGAAGGCAAGCGCACACAATGCCAGCGTTAGCTTCAATGACCGACCAGATGGTAGCAGGAATAGGCCCCCAGGTCGGGTCGGGATCGCTGGCGGATGCGGCGATAGTCGTCGCTCGGTATATCGAAGCGAAGGTGACGCTGTCTACAATTAGCACTTCTTACACTAAGGAAAGATTTAGAACGCACAAAGCTCCTGTGCCGAACACTAAACATATACCAAGCTTCTCTGCTTTGGTCATGGAAAGTCGGAGGATTTGGGGAATGGGCATGGCCAACAACATGAAGTCTGTGGTGATCTGTACCGTCGCATATGATATCCACCATGGTTCGTTCTTAAAGCATTTGAATCCCGGTATGCTCCGATCCCAGAACGCAGCTACTGGTGTGCATTGGAACACGGTCGCAATAATGAATGCCATACCAGACGCAACGACCCAGGCATTCATGACATGGCAGGCGATCCGGAAGTGCCTCGTAGAGACAGCAAATATGCGGTAGTAAAGGCAGACGACCGCGATCTTGTTGAACATCAGGACGACCTTGTATACGATGTTGGCTCCATAGAACCACTTCCTCGCAATGACACGAGTGTGTGGATCGAGTGATGTCCAATGGCGCCCATAGCCATACACGACAGCTTATCATGTTTAGTGTCTGTCGCATCCACCTGCAAAGATCCCTTACCTTGACATTCTGTCAACGACAGCAAGCCCGACGATATAAGGGCAACGATTATCATATAGTCGTCCATACCCAGTCCGCTGCGTTTGACAAAGCGCTGCACGAGTCTAGCTCCTACAAAAAGTGCAGCTATTATAACACCGAGCACGCTCGTCAACCATAGACCCCACCCGCGCTGAACTGGCCCTTGTGTCCCAAGACCGACATTGGGAGCCATACTGGTTCAGTCGGAATCGTTTTCGACGTTGGTTTGGTCGGTAGAATTGCTGTTTAGTACGGCATTCGATGTTCGTAACGTAGCGATCGCGCAATATTCATTACTCTGTGCCTGGCAGAGACGTTGATGTTAGAGGCTTGCGATGGGCAGATCGGATGGTGCAACAACGATGGCACAGCAGCAGCTGGGCAAGCAGCCATATCCCACCATGTGCACGTTTAGGATCCCAATGCAGACATGGAATCGCATACGAAAAAGTGTGGACCTGCCAATTCCCGTGTGATGGTCCACGGAGTGAGCAGTCGATGGGCGAATCATGATCGAACGGCCGAGCTGAGCCGTCTGAGCTCATTGGCCGCCGATGTCGTTTATCTGCCTGGCATGAAACTGCTCCAGGGTCCCGCTTGTAGACATCCTGGCCTCAGCATCGTGTTCTTCGGAGAAGACCTGTTTTGACCAGGTTTCGGCGCGGCGAAAACAGCAGGTCCAATGAGATGGTGATGTCATATGATAAAGATCGACAAAGGACCGCACTAGCGTCTCTACTTTGTGGCCATGTTTTCTCTCCCACAGTCGATGAAGGAGAATGAGTCATTGAGGTTCAGACGTGGAAGTAGCGATTTGGGTGCTCGCAGCGGTTTCAAGGAGACTCTGTACAAACGTTGACGGTGTCGTTGAGACAGACACTCCGGCCCAAGCTACTGGAAAGATGCTAATACTCTTTGAGACTAGCGTATAAAATCATTTTTGTCCGCCAATCGCATCTGCGCATGAACGCCACCGCTTCTCATCTGCTCCGTTACATTTCCAAGACGGGCTGGCAACACGAAATCCCATTGATTTGCCGTCCCACATCGGCGGTTTGCCTCATTCTAGCGTGACCCTGCCATGAATTAGTCGCGGCTGCCCTCTACGGCATGCAAGGTTCCCGCCATCAGGTCGAAGCAAAGTTCGCCATGGCGTTTGAACCATATGCTAGTACCTGCAGTCTTGCAGATTGAGTCTCACCGAGACCCTTTCACACCCTCCTTCTCGTTCCGCAAGTCGCGCCAAAGTCGATTGTTTCACATTGACAGCATGGTGCATCTCCTGGGTGCCTTAACGGTCGCCTCAGTTGCAACAGCGGCGTTGGGAGCGCCACACCAATCACTATGCGTGCAGACATCCAGCGGAACTATCATTGGTCACCAAGCGTCCAACAAGACGAGTGTAACCGAGTTTCTAGGAATTCGTTATGCTGCGGCACCAGTCGGCGAATTAAGGTTCGCTGCACCAAAAAAGTATATCGCGCCAGCAGGAACAGTCTTTGAAGCTTCCGAATGGGTATGTTACCTCGAGCAAGACATGTGCGAAATGTTAGAGTTGACCTTTTACAGTCGGCAGACTGTCCCGCGAATAAGCCACCCGTAAGCAGCTTTCCCAACTTCACGCAGCCATCCGGTTTGCGCGTGTGGAAGAACTTCGCGGCGCAGAACAACAACACGGCATCTGAGGATTGCCTCAAGCTCAACATCTGGACAAAGAGCCCTGGCAAGACCACGGCCAAGAAGCCAGTGCTTGTCTTCCTCCATGGTGGACGTAAGTTCAACCTTCACTTGCTCATATTGCGTATTTTGACCAAGTTTTGCAGGCTTCCAGATCCCAGGTCCACATAGTCCCTTTTACAATGGGCAATATCTCGCAGACGCTGGAGACGTAATCGTCGTTACTCCGAAGTAAGTTAGATGTCACTTGTGTAGCATATCATGCTAACACATACCCAGCTATCGCCTGGGAATCTTCGGCTTCTCCGGTGCACCCGGTGTCGAAGCCAATGCGGCGCTGCGTGATCACCGCGCAGCCGTCGAGTGGGTGCGTGATAACATCGCTGCATTTGGCGGCGACCCTACTCGAATTGTCATCTTCGGTCAAAGCGCAGGAGGTGCATCTGTTGACTACTGGTCATTTGCATGGAAATCTGAGCCTATTGTGTCTGGACTCATCCCCATGTCCGGAACGTCGTTGAGCTTCTTGCCCAATACCAAGGAATACTCTCAGTCGCTGTGGTATAATGTATCGCAAACGATCGGTTGCGGAGGACCAAACGACGATCCCTCCCAGGTTCTTTCTTGCGTTCGATCCAGGAACACTTCGGTCATTCTAGCTGCTGCTGCGAAAGTACCGCCGCTACCCACTCAAGCTACTGCACAGGCCACTTTCCATCCCACCATTGACAATATCACTGTCTTTGCCGACTACGAGCAGTTGTCAGCATCTGGTGCATTCGCTAAGATCCCTCTGTTGGCCGGCAATGCGGATCATGAAGATGGCTGGTATCGCCTCGCTGGATATGCCGCCAAGCTGAACTTCACTGAAGCCCAATGGAACTTGTTCGCCGAGCGCGCCTTCACTTGTCCCACCTCATACACGACCAAGTACAGGGTACAATACGGGGTTCCAACGTGGCGATACAGGTATCATGGCGACTGGGACAATCTCCGGCTGTACAGTGGCACTGCTGGACTGGGACCCAAAGGTAGTGGTGCCTACCACGGATCTGATCTCAACATGGTCTTTGGCACAGCGCAGGATGTGTCGGGCTTGCCAAATACGCCCGCAGAGGATGCGACGATCAAGTACATCCAAGGAGCCTGGGCTGCATTCGCTCGAGACTCGAAGAAGGGCTTGAGCAAGTATGGCTGGCCTGCATACAACCTGAATGGTAAGACTCAAGGGCTATTTCTAGATATTATAGCTAACATACGTACCACAGGCACTACACTGGTAGAGTTGGCGTACAAGAACAGCCCGAAGCCAGTATTTGCGCAGCCGATTACGTACGACCAGTCTTGTCCGGCGAAGAACAACCCCTTGCCTGGTCGTGGGGCTTTTTAGTGTCCCGCTCCTAATACAGTATATACTACACTATCGCAGAAATACGTATCTCGTCGACGTCTGCAATATGCCTTGGGATTCTTTCTTCCTTGTCGAACCTGTGTGACACTGACTACAGCTTTCTGCTTCGTGCAGTCCTTTTAGTCTTTCAGAGCGAGATAATACCACGCCTAATTCGAGACTTCAGTGTCTTCTAGTCGCACTTTGCACAATTCAGATCTCAAATATACGCACTGGTTCTTGCTCTACGTACTCCCAGCCCGCGCCTAATGCCATCTGGAGATTCATGCCGATTGCGGCGCCAACTGGTCGTGTTGAACCAGAGTGAAGGACTCCAAGGACTTCGAAAGCGTGCAAGTGCACAACAAACAGCGCAAATTGTAGTGTGTGGTTTGCTGTTAACCACTTGAATCTATCCAGGAGCGTGCGCATAAACGGGTGAGTTGTCGTTTGATGAGTGTGCCAATGCTCATTGTCGGCTGCATCACTCCGAGCTATTGCATCCACCGCTACGCGGAGCACATGTACAAAACCAAGACCGCGGCGCGAGGGAGAGGTCCAGCGCAGCAATCTGCCTCGAACCTTATGATGAAGTCTTCAAATGCCGCTTTGCCAGCAGAAATACCGGTACTTGGGATCTAAGCCGTAATCATTCTTGCCCATTTGGGAAGTGATTGGCTCAGGACCCCGGCCTGGAGGTGTCAGGATCCCTGGAAACACGTGCATTTGAACATGGACCACATACCCATCTCGTCTCTCTGCAGCCGAACCCTTCCACTGGGTCGTTGGAGTCGATACAACAGCATCTCATCAACCCGTCACTCAGTGAACGCACTACACCATCGTAAGCAGTGGATTTGATCCTTCCACTCTCGCCATGACTTCCATTAGTGCTCAGACGTTCTCTCCCCACGTTTCGCAGTTTCTCACCAACGTTTTTCCCAACACCGGGTTCTGGAAAGCAACGAACGCGTCGTGGGATTATCAGATTGAGCTTGCATGGCCTCTGAACTGGACTTCGCAGGCCGAGAATATGACCGTGGAGACAACGTAAAACTGGCCTACTATGAAGGTCGCGAGACCATCAGCGATGTAGATTGCGAGTAACAACATGAGCTGACACTCATAGGTACGTTCTCGATGGTAACGCGCTATGGAAGAGGCATTTCGCCACCAACGACCGGTAGAATGCCCGATTGCATCGTTATCAGCATTCGTACCCCGAGACGATTCCAGACTCGCCTTACAGCCTGCAGCGAGGCTACGACTTTCAGCCTCCAGTCTGCGCAAATTGCACACTGCCCACCGTGCCAGGCGTACCTTCCAACGCCGTTAACTTCATAGATTTCATCGACACTGCTCTACGACCTCAACGAGACATTGCTTCTTCAACAACGACTACGTTTTCAACTACACCGGCTTCCTCGCGCCGCTGAAAAGCAACACATCCTCATCAACGAACAATACTAAACCTGCGGTTCAGATCAGCTACGGAGCCCTCGAACAGCACCCAGTCCAGAGAAGGACGGAGACTAATGAGGAATTGGCGTATCGTCAAAGCTTTCTTGTGCCTCAGCGAATGCCGGAATTGTCGCAGAAGCTGTACGCCGAGTTGAAGGGTAGTCCGAAGCTTAGGGATGTTGAGATCCATGAGTATCCATTTAGCGATCATGCGGCTGTTGCTGCGGCTGCGCTCGCGGATGGGAGTGACTACTTCCTTGACTGGTGATGGATCTGGATAGATCGAAGCCTGACGACTCGAACAATGATATATCTACGCTTGGTACCGAGATGGCGATGTTTCTATTGCTTCTCCCATACTCTTCCCCAACTCGGTGGCCGTCTTTCAAGTTCTGATATGATTCTGTCCCTGCGAAAACGATGTGGCTGTTTCGTCCAGGTTCATTGTTTTCTATGCCATTGTGAGCCCGAGCCAGTTGGAGACGCTCGCCCCGATGTGCGAAAAGGCCGCTGAAGCACAAATGTGGACTCTGCAGCACACGAGACCCGCCGCAGCCCCATGTGAGACAGTACCGGGCCGCATTCTTCCCCCATTCAAGGTCTGATAAAGGCTGATAACACATGCAGATCTCCCACCGCTGTTCCAAGAATATCGGGACTGGCGATGTGCGACCTCCGGCGAAACACCGGCCAATAATGACATTGGACGAAAAACTGGTCCATGTGGATCCTCACCGCAGCAAGAGCCTCAACGGACAACTGAACCGACGCGAAATTTTCGCCTAGGGTCTCCGATACGTCATTGCACAAACAAAGCGTTGTTGGGGCTGGTGAGTAATGGCGCGAATATATATGCGCATGCGCCCCGAGCGGGCGTGGGCGTGGTAAACCGCTGGACGGACATTGCGAACAACAACCATCGCCGCAAGATTTGACACGAGAGAAACCGCGAAAATGTCAGGAATCTCAACTCTCAACTTAAACAAGCCGGCGCGCCCAGGCATCCAGCGCGCCCCAACATCTACAAACCTCACCAAACCGCTCCCTATCCACCGCCTTGACGGCAAAGTCGCCTTCATCACCGGCGGCGGTGGCAAAGTCGGCGTCGAAACTGCAGGCCGGTTGCTTATCGAAGGCGCAAATGTCGCTTTGATCGACAACGACCAGACGTCGCTCGAAGCCGCTGTCCCTGTCCTGAAAGCTGCGATACCCACTGGCGTGCCACTGGAAAGCAGGCTTCTGACAATTGCTGCGGATGCGACGAAGGAGGCGGATGTTGAGGCATGTGTTAAGAAGACGATGCAGCGGTTTGGCAAGATTGATTGTGCATTGCTGAATGCGGGGGAGAGGGATAGTAGTAAGAGTCTGTTTGACACGACCGAGGAGGATTGGGATCGGATTATGTGCACGAACGCAAAGTCGGGTGAGTCCGCACGTTCACATGGGTTTTCATGACCATTAAGCTAATCGTGTGTATAGCATTTCTGGGCCTTAAACATATCGCGCGCATCCTCCGCGAGCAAAACCGCGGCGGATCTATCATCCTGCGCTCCAGCATCGCCGGCCTGCAAGGCTTCCCAGGCCAGATTTCATACTCGTCCTCGAAATTCGCTCTTCGCGGCATCGCACTTACCGCCGCCGAGGAGCTAGGGCAATACGGCATCCGCGTCAATACCATTCACACCTCGATCATCGACTCAGGGCCAGGTTTCAAGGAGAGCTGGAGCAAGGAAAAGTTGCAAGAGTTGAAGGATGGAACGGCTCTGGGGCGGTTCGCGAGCCCGGATGATGTTGCGAGTGTGGTTGCGTTTTTGGCGAGTGAGGATAGCAAATTCATGACTGGTGGGCATTTGAAAATTGATGGCGGGTGTGTTAGTGTGTAGGAGAAGGAGGATGAACTACTGTGGGAATAGTTTCACGGTTGGGGTCGCATTCTCGGAGTTCTCGGTAGCATTTGCACGTGTGCATTGCGTTTGGAAGGGATAGAGATAGAAACGACCTTTATGACATGGACTCTCGAGTACTGAGCATAGCGCCTGTTTTGAAACTGAACGATTTGTAATTGCTATGGCTCGTTCAATGTTCCACCAACAATTGCTACGTAGATATGGTTGAGATGACATCATCTCCGCGATGCTCGGTCAGGATCGGAAGGGCAACTCATCCGTTGCGGCTCTCGAGCACGAGCTCCCAAGATACGCCCAGTATCACTCCCAGTTCCGAGATACTTCAGTATTGCGGTGCTTTATCGTATGGGAATGATGTGCACTGGCTCCCGCAGACAAGCTTTTCGGTACCGTGGGAGGGCGCCACGTAGACCCTGGACCGGCTACACCTCCGGATGCTCCGCTACATTCGTCATGATGCGATAACATCAACTACGCTGAGCCTATAAGTTCATCAATCTCGCAATGATAGCTTCGCAACGCCCGTCCAGTCCCTCAATCGATTATTGGTCATCATCAACACATAATGTCCCACCAAGCAGCAACCCAGCACCATCCCAAATTCACTAATAACCACCCAGAACAAGATGCAGTCGACTATGAGATGCAAACATATACTCGTGGCCTCGATTTCGAGCGCCCGCCATTGACGTTCCAGGCCGACAAGTGGGAAGAGTTGGCATGCAGCAGAATGTCGGCAGAATCGAAAGGCTATGTTTACGGCTCTGCAGGCATGCGCGAAACGACTGACAAGAATCGCGCTGCATTCAAGAAGTGGAGCATTGTACCACGACGTTTGGTGAAGTACGATGGCTTTCCCAGCCTCAAGAAGGAGATCTTGGGCGAGACGTTGCAGTTCCCAATCGCCATTTCACCGGTGGGAGTCCTGAAGATCTTCAATGCCGATGGGGAAGTCGCTGCTGCAAGAGCTGCAGCAAAGGAAGCCGTGCCGTACACCATGAGCACTGCTTCGGCAACCAGCATTGAGGATGTTGCGAAAGCTAACGGGAACGACGGACAACGATGGTATCAACTATACTGGCCGTCGCGTGAGCATGACGACATCACCATCTCGCTCCTTCAGCGTGCGAAGAAGGCTGGCTTCACAATGCTATTCGTCACGCTCGACACGTATATCCTAGGCTGGCGACCTGAAGACATGGACGATGGGTACAATCCATTCATGCGCGCGGATCGTATCGGTGTGGAGATTGGCATGACTGACCCGGTCTTCCGCAAACAGTTCAAGGAACGCCATGGCGTGGAGGTGGAGGAGAAGATGGATACTGCAGCCCCGGAGTGGATGCGCACCATTTTCCCAGGTACAAGCAAAGGCTGGGATGACATCAAGTTCTTGCAAGAGCACTGGGATGGACCGATGGTTCTCAAGGGTATCCAGAGTCTGGAAGATGCAAAGCTCGCGGTAAAGGCAGGAGTACAAGGCATTGTCGTCTCGAATCACGGCGGCAGGCAACAAGATGGTGGAAACTCCTCGCTCGGGATATTACCACATATCGTGGACGCGGTGGGTGACCAGCTCGCCATCTTCTTCGACAGCGGCATTCAATCTGGCGCAGATATCGCAAAGGCATTGGCGCTCGGTGCAGATTGCGTGATGATCGGTAGACCATACGTGTATGGCCTGGCGTTGGGTGGTGAGAAGGGCGTCGAGCACGTGCTAAAGAGCTTGATTGGCGAACTGGAATTGACGCTGCACCTATCAGGTATACAGAGTGTGGACAAGAAGCACTTGAATCGCGGTGTGCTAGCGAGGGAGGATGACTTGTTTAGTGGTGTCAAGGGCATCGGTATACATTGAAGGTGCGACTGAAGCTCCGGCTTGTATTTGCATGACTGTCATCGCGCCTTGCGTGGTATCTGCAATGGACGCACCTGCTACCTTCACCCCACGTGCTCTCTCCTGCACGAAACTTTGACGCGCTGCTATGGTCCTACACTGATTCTCTTCTTATCACAGCACGCAAGATGTCTTCTGATGCCCCTAAAGCCGACAGAATACGTCTCGCATGGGTCGTCATTCACAAGCCTAGCGCACCTGAGAACCGCAATCGGCGCAATCCATTAGAAGCTGCTCCAGCATCACAACCAACACCAAAACTAGAGCAAACGCAAGCAGATGCAGCTATTGCGCCACCGACACCTTCAAGTGCCTCGCCAGACGTCATTGCGATACCTACAAGGAAGCGAAAACGGAACGAAAAGTTCCAAGAGGTACAGTAATTATCAACTCACGTAATCTCGTTGAAGCCACTGACGTGTGCAGGTAAATCTTCTGCTAGCAAAGCGCCGTACCTCGAGTACCGTGCAAGCTCAGCTCGAATCGGCAAGAGAAGATCTCGAGATCAACGAAGGACTACTGGCTCGCCACGAAGAGGAAACAGTAATTTCCCAGCAGCAGCTTGCACAGAAGAAAGAGAATGAAGCGCGTGCAGCCGAACTTGAAGACATGTGTCAGCAACGCAATGCGAGGGTCGAAGCGGCAACGAAGAGTAAGAAGGCTTGGAAGTCGCGCACCCGAGCCCTTTACAAGATGCTCCTCCAGGAAGTGCAAGCTGCACATGGTGGTAATCCGGAAGGATTGAATGAAATCAAGGAAAGTCTTCACCGGACCTTTGGTGTTTATTTGAAGGAATAGACCGCCACCAGACAGCGCGAGATCGCAACACAGTTTCCGGAGAAGCGAAGCGACAGCGCAGAAATGAAACAAGGAGGCTCGGAACAGTCATGACGATCGCTGGAGATTCATGGCGCCAACGTTCCCATTTGCTTAGCGACTTGAGCTGAAGTTCGCGTTATAGTTTCGAGTCCTTGGTCCTTTGCTTCAAGAGCCGGTCGCCTGGTAGAATGCCGTCAGTGCCGCCGCTGGTCTCGATCTTACTGCCATATATAAGATTGTCGTATCCCACCATGACCTTCAACGTCCCATCCATGAAGTTTGGTCCGTCGCCTAACTGTGGTCAGTATGCATCTGATCTTGCAAACCTCATTCATTATCAGCTCAAGCGCACAGTACTTACCGACCAATTTCTCCGCAAACGCCGGACTCTTCTGAAACTCCAACCAATCCTCCAAGTTCTTGACGTGCATCTCTCCCACCCCGTCATACTCCAGCACACTCAGTCCATACTTCTCCGCCTCCTTCTTATGCTCAGCAGTCTGGTGCAGTTGTACATATCGCACACAGTGCCCGCCAAAACTCTCGACTGCGACGGCTAGGTCAGCGTGCACGGTTTTCCACCACTCGTGGAACTTTTCGTCGCTGATATCTGGGCGCTTCTTAATGAACATTAGGAAGCGAAGGTAGGGTTGTTGGTTTGAGCCGGATCCGGGGTTAAGAGATGGGAAGGTGAATGTGTGGTGGGCGAGGATTTGGGTTTTGAGATCTGCCATGATTGGAGGTGATACTAGAACCGGAACGTTGGTGATTCTAGGTAGTCGAAAGGAACGTGATAGCAACGAAGTTGCTTGAGGTGCAAAACGACGTAGAGATGGAGACTGTGCTAGTGGTCTTGGCGCGGGTGAAGTTCTCCGGGAACATACACACATCGAGGGCTAGACATGCCGGTCATCACATCACTGTAAGTTCGTGGTGAAGGATTGAATCACAAGGAGATTGATTAGATGAAATGTTTGAAATTGATTCTGAGACCCCGAAAGTAAGGAAAGGGTATACTGCCATTCAGAGAATCATGCGAACTTGAACGCCAATCAACCATGCCATCGCTCATGGCTACAGTCATGCCCTCAAGCAGTCCTCATATCTTCATCATCATCCTTACTGTAGGGATAAAATCCTGGCTATCCTTCTCTTGCTGCTCGAAACTCTGCTTGAACGCCGCCAAGCCAGCCAAAATGCCCGCAATCATGAACAGCAGCGAGACAAGCGACCAAAGGACGCCCCAGCACTGCGAGGAGCCACCATATCGTTTAGCAAATACGCTGGCGTCTGACGAATTGACCTTTCGCAGAATGAGATCATCGCAAATATCCCACACGCTGTAAAGTGAAGACATGACGCCAATGAAGAGCTACCGCACATTAGCACAATCCGCACATCAGGACGAGGAGCGAGCAAACTTACAACCATGAATCTCAACGCCTCGCCATGCTCAATGAACCAAAATGCAACCAACAACCCCACCGCCAATAAAATCGTCACAATCGTCAACCAATCTTTCCTCGCCCACCACAGCGTAAGCAAGAAACACACTCCAAGTACAATACTCGCAACTTTACTCGCAACGATGTTGAAGCCACAGAACGTTAGCAGCGCGCCGATCAGACTGGACCCTAGGTATCCAGCTGGTAGGGTCAGGAATTGCTTCCCGCCGCGCATGTGCGTAACGCCGCCTTCGTGCGGGTCCAAGGAGATGGATTCCACGCGCCCGCCGGTACAGCACGCTGTAATTGCGTGTCCGAATTCATGGAATGCAATGACCAACATCTACACAGACTTAGTCAGCTATGCTGTTCTCGATCATTTCTTCGGGCCAAGGTTCATGCCTTGCAACAGCTGAAGTTCGACTGGGATGAAACGTACTTTAAACGGCCACAACACCCATCGCACATACGGCAGATTCCAAAGTAAAGCAATCACAACGACATACGCGGCAATCACACCCAAAGTAACCCCCTGAGTGTGATTCACGCTCAGTCCGCGCCGCTCAAAGTGGTGCGAAGCATGCGAAGCGAGTGCTGGCGCCGTGGTTACGAGGGTCCTGCGCGCTAGTTTGGCGAGCGGGTTGGGGGCGGGTGAGGCAGGAGCCATGTTCCATTCGATCTGCAGAGAGAAGCACAAAGAATGTAAGCGAGAGTATTGATGGAGATAGAGATGCTTGCGAGAAACGTAAAGTGGGTTTGAGGAGTTGTTTGATGTTAGGAAGGGTGTTGGGGGAGTGCTTTTCAGCTGACGCGTTTCGGTCAGGGCTGCGACGTGCGCCACGCGCCCTGCCACGCTAAATTTAGCTTGCGGCTGTGTCGGCGTGGCTTCGGAAGACAAAACACCATTTGTACATCACGACGCGTCTTTTTCACTGGCGGTCGAATCCATCAAGATTGCTATACTGTAGACACAAAAAATCGCAGCAAAAAGGCTGCCGAGCAAGAAAGAATATCGCAGGATTTGGTTAATGATGAAAATCATGCTCAAAACAGGCCAGCATCCAACCAGTATCATTCAGACCCTCCTCTCGTCACCGGCATGCTCGCAATGAAATGACATACCGCGCTCGGGTGAACTGTCTTCTTTCTCATCAACCTTCTTGTCCATCGATCTTGCAGGTGAACCACCCGCATGTGTACGCTCATCCAAGATGCTTGGGCGACTGTGCCAGTACGCCTCATCGCGCTCATTGCGAGTGATGTATCCGGCGGGTACCCACTTTCTGCTTGATGCAGCCTTGATGGTGGGATCGGATCGGAGTACATCACGTCGATCGACTCGAGGGACAGCGACTTGGTCTCGAAGAGAAAGAAGAACACAATGGCCGCAGCGACGAAGTTGCAGCCGAAGAAGACGAAGCCGAAACCGTAGCCGATACCATCATTTGCATATGGTGTGAGAAATCCAATGAGGAAATTGCCTGCTTCACATCAGAATCATTGTCGATTTGGGTATACATCAGGAATGCTCACCCAACCAATTGAATGCGGTTGCAAGAGAAGCCTGCTTTGCACGCGTGCGTAGCGGGAAGGTTTCTCCAATAACGACCCAAATAAAAGGTCCCCATGTGCAGGCAAAGAAAGCAATGAACATGCATGCGGCGACAATCATGACGATGCCGGAAGAGGCGTACTCGGTCGGAGGTGGTACAATACCGATGATCGCGAAAATGAGGAGCCACAATGCTTGCCACAGTCCGCCAAAGATGAGCGGAGTGCGGTGACCAAGTCGCTCAATGAGATACAGACCAGGCAGGGTCATGAAGACGTTCACGGCACCCAGAATCAGCTGCACCTGGATGGGATCTTCGATACCAGCAGCCTCGAAAATGGTGGCGCCATACTGATCACTATGTCAGATCTCGCGTGCCAAATGTGATTATGACGTACTTACGTAGAAGAAGTAGTTGACACCCGTCCACTGCTGGAAGAACTGAATAGCGCAGCCGAGGAAAGTGCGGTACACGAGACGAGGAATGCCAGACGGCTGGCCTGTGAAGCACTCGAGCCAGGTTCCTTGTCCAGCTTTGTTCTGCTCAGCAATCGACTGCTCCATCTCCTTGAAGTCATCGTTAACAAGTTCGTGCGTTGGGTGCTCCTTTTGGCCTCGCAGACGGGCAAGCGCCATGCGTGCGTCCTCCCAGCGGCCCTGACCAGCTAGCCATCGCGGTGACTCTGGTGAGAAGAGAATGCCGATACCGAATGGGAGTGAGAACGCGATTCCGAGGCCAATGACGATTCGCCAGGAAGCATCGGTCTCGTTTCCTGGATTGTCGCGAACGCCCATGTTGATACCATTACTAATCAAAATACCAATCGTGATCATGAGTTGGTAGGATGCCACGACTGCATCGCGAATCTCTCGTGGGCAACACTCGGACTGGAACATGGGCACGCCGACAGACAGGTTGCCGATACCGAGACCAGCGACTATGCGGCCCACCATTAGATGAACCCAGGAGTTCATCGCAGTGACTTGGACGACGTTGCCGATGATAAAGATGAAGACACCGAGGCTCAGCCTTCTCCGTCGGCCCTACCAGTCGGCAGTGTAGGCACCAGAGAGAGCCCCAACTAGAGTACTGAGCGACATTGTGGCTACGACTAGGGAAATGATAGTGTTGTCAAATACGATGCTGCCGTCGGCCTGCCTCTGTCCAAATCTTCTGATGAAGTCGGGGAACAGTTGCATAGATGAGATTTGACCTGCATCTGTCAGCACCCAATCTTGGAGGCATTGCGATTTGTCGAACGCCATACTGTATCGTATCCGAACAAGAAACCACCAATCGAAGTCACCACTCCTAGCATGATGGCCTCGATGCCACACTCTGCACCTCGAATCTTGATAGCTCTGCGACAATCAGCACTTCTGCTTGATATTCGTATTGCAATGGTGAACTCACACTTTCCCGAGACCCATCGTGACAGCAACGTTCAATAGTACTTGGCGAACCTCAACGTCAAACTCACGATGTTCTGCTCTGCCTTCTTTATGTACGAATGCCCTGCTCTTTCACATCTTGAGTATGCTGTAATGCCCAGGCTTCCGCCGAGCATTGGTTCCGCCGTGCTACGTCGTTCGCGCCACGCCGTCACGATGTAGCATTGGCTGCGTCGCTGCAGCAGCCAACGACATTGTTTCGCGACCCCAAATAAGGCAGTAGCGGGCTTGTCGAAGCGACACGGACGGTTGCTCCAAGATGATGGCTTATGGGGAAGCTGACAGTGATTCGACGAGCCAAGGTTAGACCTTCCGACATCCGCGCACGCCCTCGCTAGAACTCCAATGACCCACCACCACGAACATCGCGTGCAGCGGATGCGATCTGCAACATGCGGTTAGGAAACGTCGTTTCGAACAGCATTCGGGGTGTTCGAGTCTCCTGTTGGTGATGTTTACCCTCACGAAACCAAGCATCGCCAGCACCTTCGAGGTTGAGGTGAGACCAGCGCGCTGTGTTCTTTACCCTTCCCTCGATGGAACCAGGCTTGTCGCGTGACAGTGAAAAGGCCAAGCTTCAGCTGAGCTCATGTCGGACAAACACCGGTCAAAATGTCTGCGATGAGTTTACCTTTCTCGGCGAGTGGAGAGTGTGGGAACGCTTCAGGTCTGTGCAGCCTCAACGTGCCCTTCATGCTCTTCCCGTCAAACATCCTGAATGTTTGAGAATGCCGCAGAGTTCTTTATTTTTACTGGCGAGGGTTCTCTCATGTTCTGATCCGTTTGCATTCCAAGTCATGCTCCTTAATGGTGAGAAAGATCGTCTAGAGCGTCAGGAATCGGGCGCATGTCGAGAGCAGGAACAATGCGGGGCCATGCGAATGCGGCTGAGTCTTTATGTGGAGATGGACGAGTCGCGAGATAAGTGTGAACTCTGTGGAATGGCGACCCATCCGGAGGAGCGTCTTCGGAACGCGGCGGCAGTAAAGGCAGGGGTTGTTGACGTGCCAATAGAGACAAAAGGCTGGATCTTGCAAGCATATGATCGGTACGTTGGGTTATTGTAGTCCTGGTTGAGCTGGGAAGTGAAGGGATGGATGTGTGCCGGCCTTGCAACTGCAGATCAACAAGTGGGGGAAGGCGCCTTCCACTCCTGGCGCGAGGCTGAACCAACCAGACAACCATCAGGTATCATCAAACTCCTCGCGCACAATTGTGTATGTAACACTTGGGATGGCTTTCTCGTACTTGTGTATCGTTCTTGGACTAATGAAAGTGCTGTTGTGTCGTCCAATCTGAGAGAGCGCCTGTTGTTGTGGCTAGCAGTCCATACAAAGAAGTCCATGATGTCACGATGGTATCAGCGACGAGCAACCACAATGAGGAGCCACGCGAACATTCGCTCAAAGTACCGACATAACATTCCTACGTCTTATGATAGAAACAAATACCTCCACTCTTGTCAAAATGGTCAAAGACAACGAAACCGTCATTGAGTAAGCTTCCCAAAAGGCATCGCTGAAACATACCCTCACAATGCGACCCAGAGAATTCAATGAAATCGTAAACATGTCCGCCTCTGAACTGCAAGACTGGCTCCGCAGCTCCGACTTCACCGGCTCTGGATGGTCCAAAGACGACGGCAGCGGCGAGACCATCGGACACGACTCTGGTCGCAAAATTGTCGCTATCCTTGAGAAGAATCCCAAAAAACATCCGAGCAAGTATGACCAGGATGATATCGACCATATGAGGAAGGTAGTGGCGTATTGCAAACGGCATCTGGCGCAGGAGGAAAAGGCGAAGAATGACACGAGTAGTAAGAGCTATAAGAGTTTGAAGAATTGGGGACATGATGCGCAGAAGGCGTGAAGAAGTGTCACGGTCTCACGTGGGGCGTGGATCTGTGGAAATAGGTCTGAGCTCTCCAGGACCATAACACAACAACACCGCAAGACTGCAGGTTGGAAATATGCGTAGAGCAAGGGCCGGATACCCTCACTACACTGAATGATCTGTACCAGAGTCTGTTGTGCTACACGAGTATCGTAGTGCTGCTGTTGCACAGCCCAACACTTTCTTACTTCCGACTCCTAAGTTCCTCGAGAGTCAGATGCCACCGAGACTGAGACTACGCACGATCGCTGTCCCATTTATCAACGGCCTTGGGTCTCAGGGATGCGCAGATAAGACTCACGTCGTTGTTCCGTCCTCGCCTCAATCCTTCTGTTCCTCGTCTATACCTGTCGTATTCTCGTCGGTACCGCTATCGTCGTCGCCTGTGCCCTTCTTACCCTTCCCCTTCTTCTGCCTGCGCTCCTCTCGTTTCTTCCGACCATCTCGCCGGATTGTAAACAATTCATCGTTTTTCACCAGCCGAGCCATCTTGACCGTGTTCTCATATCCATCTTCAGGGTGCGCAAATGGGCAACTGTCCCGTACACACTCGCCTGGGCCCTTGTCGTATGTTTGACATCGCTTGCGCTTGCATTTCGCACCTTGGTCGTGGCAGCTCTTGCACGGCGAGTTGTGGTCGCACTTAAGGTCGTGGACGTAGCATTGCGAGCAGGTCACCACGCGAGCCGGTCTTCCGCGGCTGTGAGGTATAGCAATCTTCCTATCGGGTGAGTCGACTGGTGCCAGCCAAAACAAAGAAGGGTCGAGAAGTGCTGAGGGAGAAATTCGCGGTTTATAATATGGCGGTACTGGTCGCTTTCACTTTCACGCCATGCCACATTTGCCCCAGCGCGACAGCAATGGATGGCTGTCTCATATGTGCAAGCAGTCAGATCATGATGGCGCTTTGAGAATTCCGAGGTAACGCAGTTTCATTTTTCTCACACTCAAAGGACGCGCACTCCCTATCCCGACTCCGCGACATATCTTTAGCGGTCTATCTTGTCTAGCTTAGCAGCCCTCTGCAATCTGTTCTTTCATATTCAGCTGCTCTCGTCTTGTTTCTCGCTCATGCTTAACGGTGATGTGAAGTTTGAAACGTTTTCTTGTTTGTGCACGTGATCATTTGTGCTAGCGTTTGGATGTAGAAGACTTGCACGCGTTTAGTGACTCTGACCATAAAAACATCAACTTCAAGCTCGCCACAATGACCGGCAGAGATTCTTTTGCGCCGCGTGGGCGCCCAGGTTAAAGAGGAGAGAATGGATGGGGGCGAGGTCGTGGAAATGCAGGCGGTGGTGGTAGGCATGCAGGGAATGGCAGAGGTGCTCCATCTGGTACACCTACTGGGCCGAGGTCGATGCAGCAAAGCCAAGATCGTGGTAGTACACAGGATGCAGGACGAAGTACTGGCCGTGAAGGGAATTGGGGTAGTGGTCGCGGTGGTGGTCAAGCTGGTGAGCATAGTGGACGTGACGGAACTGCTGACAGCCAGAACAATCGCGTTGCGCCAAAGCCGGTGTCTACAAAGGCACTGCTTCCTGTGGCGAGGTACAAGGCACCGCGTGGCGTGTACAAGGACCAGAAGGCCGTCACGGACAGACTTGCTATCAATCAGGCCAGTCCGATCTCAATCAGTCCATGGCCCAAATTTGGCAGGCTGGAGCTCCTGGACTGACCTGATTGACTGCCAAGGCATTGCAGAGCTGTGATTTGAGATCTGATTTGACTGCCAAGACTGAGGTTTTAGGGTCAGAGTGATTGACTGATTGACATTTGATATCATAAAAAGCTCTTGTGATTACTTAGATAGGTTTGTACAGCGACTATTTCCTCAGTTGTATGACCAGTTTTTGGTGTTTTCAAACCAATCTGGCGCCAACTTTTCAAGCACTGCAGCGCTGTGATCAACTCAGGTTTCATCCGCAATCGCCGTGAGCCCAGCATGTCTCCAAGCTCGCTAAAAGTACGCTCACAATTAGCTGCTGAGGCTGGTATTGTTAGCACGTTGACAGCAAACTTTGAGAGCGTAGGGTATTGTTCTGATTGCAGCTGCCAGTACTGCAGTGGGTTGTACGCTAGCGCGTCGTCCTCTGCAATTGCAGGCAGGCGCTTCCACTGCTCATACTCGTCACCCATATGGTCCTCTACCTGCTTAACTGCAGCAGTAAGTTGTGACTTCAAGTACGCTGTTCGAGACTCTGTTGGCCTAGATATGCGCTGTTTCTTCAACGGCCGGTGCTCCTCGTCGCTTGCAATGCCCCCTGCTGTTGTTGTTGTTGTTGACTCTCTATAGTCCTTCCACATTACTAAGAAAGCTCAGTGGTTGTTCGTGAGCCAGCCGTCGCGGTAGTGACCGCCGTCGCGCGTTGGGTTATGATCGTCAGGGACAGCCCAGAGCACGTCAAGGTGGTGTTTGTAATGCAGATGGAGGACGGTAGCAGCGTAATAGACTGGCGCGTCATCGAATTTTGCGTAGTACTAAGAAAGTTTCTGGTGAGCGAGGTTAACGTTAAGCATAAGATGATCCTCTGGCGCTGCTGGATTATTGTAATCAACCTCTTTAAGACGATCTTTGAGCACTTCAAGCTCGTCAAGGAGCTACTTAAAGGTGACAAGAACCTCCCAGATTGCGCAGTAGCGACCGTGTATGCTGCGTCCTTTAAGCAACTTTGTCGCCTCGTCAAAAGGCGCAAGGAGCCTTATGTACTCGATGATTGTGGCCTAGTTACTAGCATCAAGGCCACCTTTGCGCAGAAAGAGTCTAGGTGGCACTGGATCACGAGCGCTAGGACGCCGAGTGCGTCGAGCAACTGTTTCAATGTGGTGATTCTCATCAATCTTGTGCTCTATGTAGCTATCAAGAAGACCTTGAAGCTCAACGGCTCGAGCAAAGGCAGCGTAGTAGGAATTCCAGCGAGTCTTGACGGGCTTGACAAGCTCCTTGAGCTGGACAGGGTTCTGCAGCGCGTCTGCTTCTACTTGCTGTAAAGCCTGCAAAAGTTGTTGCGTCTGGAGTGTACAGATAGACGCGATAATATCAAACATGACCCTAATAGGCCCATAGTGAAGCCAATCCTTCATGAATTGCTCCTCATCTTCAAGGCTTCTGCTATTATTCTTATAAGCGTCGCGATGAGGCTCTAGGCATTGCGCAGATAGGCTGTGACGACAGGTATAAAAGAGTGGTATTCAGCGACAATTGCGTTACGCAGGGACTGGTGGCTGCGCCAAAGTACTGCTTCAGCTAGCGGGTTTGCTACTTGGACCAGACGCCGAAAGGACGGTGTTTCAATGATGCGCAGGCTCTAGTTGTCGCTGGCCACCCAATCTATCAACGTGTCTTGAAACCTGCACTTGCTAAACGACGCTGATATCTCATTAGCAACGCTCTGCGATACCTTAACGTTGTTCTGCCGCATGAGGGCGACAAGGGTGCCTTGATTTGGGTCAAAAGGTGACTGAACACAACCTTCTGGTCCTACGCCATGACCTTTGACGCATCTGGCCAGGTGGGTGGCAGCAGATGAGGTAGATCTGGCGCCGAACTCTCCTCCAAGCTTCTTACTGACGTGACAATAGCGACAAAGCCAGTAGTTACACAGCTTGAAGCGGTCATAGACAGGCCAACCGTAGCGGTATATCCAACTTGGAGAACCCTTCAAGTGCTCCTTACCGCGCCGCTCCAGGTGTGGGACGCGAGCCCAGTCTAAACCATCGAAATCTCCGTCCTCGTCAGTCTGTACAGCCTCAGGATTGTCTGGGTTGTCGTCAAGGGACCTGCCGGCAGCTGGCCTAAGGGACGCGTTTGGCAGAGGATTGTTGCGACATTTGCGTTGAACAAGGCAATGGATTTGAGAGAGAGGCTGGGCAGGCATATCAACACTAGAAAGCCGCGTTTTGGCTGTATACTGACACGATAATAGATAGTAACAACAGGCAGAAAGATCAGACAATTAGGTGGCTAATTGACTGAGAAACTACGATTTACGCGCTAACCGCTTATTTGAGCCTTAAGAACAACCACCAAAACAATAATATATTAATCAGATCTTAGTCAAATCAATCAGGCTGGGGCTACTGATTTGATCTGACTGAGATCTCAGCAGCTTCGCTTTGACATTGGCCTGACTGCGGCTTGGCAGTCAGGCCAGTCAAATATATCAAATCAGACTGATTGTTAGCAACTCTGCCTGGGACAACTCCTCTGACTCGGGAGCAGCTTGCGAGGCGCCTCTGGTCAGACTGAGCACGCCACGGCGTCGGCGAGACGTCTTGGGTTTGTATGCAGTCTGGTCCCAAGGAGTTGTCCGATTGGCGTCGTACGACTCCCGCATCAGTGAGTTAAACAGTTGGTGGCTGCGGAACTTGAGCATTGGCGTATACGAATCCACTGATCCCTCTTCGGCACTCAAATCCTCCTCTGCAACCTGCTGCGCCAGCCTTGCGGCATGACTACTCGAAAGTCAGTGAGTTTCTGTGCTGTATGTGTGGGCATACGTGTCTGCATCCTCCACTGTCGGCAGCGCCGCCTTGAACGCATCATCGTCTGAACTCAACATGTCCCTCAGGTCAACAGTATTGGACCTGTCGCGTAGTTCCATCTTCGCGAGGGGAATGTGTAGAGACGAAGAAGCATGATCGGCTACAGGCTTCCATTATGGCTAGCTGATGGTGAGTGCTGAGTCTGCAAGACGTCCTTCCTCAACCTTCGCCCCGGATCGCGTTAACCCAATACATCCCAAATCCATGTCCACTACCCACGACTCAACGATCATGCTACCCGACCCTGACCTTCATGACAAGTCAAGTTCCTGGAGCTTCACGCCCAGCGAATGAAGTCCTGCTTGAAGTCCAAAGTTCTCCGTACGCATTTGTGTGTGGAATGTGGTGATTCTAAAAACACTTGGCCGAACCATGCGAATCGTACAACATCTTTTTGTGAACATTCGATTGAGTAGACATACACCCATGTACGCGGTTCATAACACTCATACCGCGGCAGATTGAGATGTGAATGCTATGCTTGTGCCCGTACCGGCTAGTCCTGGGCAGCGCCACTGCTCGGTCAACGGGGGAGGGGTGGTACTTTGGATTGGCTGCGTAATATTCGAGGGTTCGGGAGGTTGCGATGGACCTAGGCGGTGCATGACATCTTGGATGGCTGCAAACTGAGGCCTCCAACGTGATGGTGGGCTGGCTCCCGCACATTGTTTCCTACTATGCTGGAACCTCTTGAGGCGCGACACATCTTCGCTCGATCTCGACCTTCTTTGGGCAGTGCGGCCTCGAAGTCTGAAAGCAGTGACTCTGTGAAGGGTGTGTGCTCAGTGGGTCGTTCAGTCAATATTATGCTTGTCCATCTCTTCATCGATCCAGCTGCCGCGGTTCACTCTTGTTCTTCTCCTCCATCTTTCCTCTTGCATTCTGGTCTCCCAGCTTGGCTCATCAACTCCACCACCCTCACTAGGTTGTGCATGCGTAACGTCCGCGCTTACTCTTCTGGGATCGACAAAGTCGGGAAAGTGGTGGACATTGGTTCCATTCATCATCTCGGTGCCGAACGGGCTGCCATTGGGTCGTGTCGCGCTGTTGGTAGTTTTATGAGTCCGATTGGTTTCCGTCTTCTCGAGGGTCGCGCCGGTAGACGTACCACGCCGTGCCAGACTGCTCTTCCTCTGCTGGTTCGAGCTGGTGCTCGATGCATTCCGGTTGCGCACAAATTGCACCAACTTTCCCAGCACCGTGAACTCGAGCTTGAGCTTGATTGAGTAAACCACGCCTTTCAGCGTGGTTTCGATGAGGTACAGGTTCGCAAATTCTACTCCCAGTAGAGCGAGGTCCATCAGGATGATAATGACGTTGATGGCAAGCAGCTGATACATCGTCTTTCGCACATGTCCGTGCCGTAGATGGCCATTTCCGCTGCCATTGTCGATGCTTTGTACATCGTCTTGGACGGTCTCGGATAGCTTCAACAGTCTAATTGCTTCTCGAATATATATGGCCGACAGTATGAGCTCTTGTACAAAGAAGCCCACCATTTGTATCTTCTCCATGATCGAGTAACCGTCGACGAAGTGTTTGAGCGTAGATTGCGGAAGCGAATCCGAATTAGATCCAAAGGTGAGGACGGTAGTGATCGAGTGAAGAAGCACGCCATTAACGATGATCATCCATAGCGTCCAGCGCAGGACACGACGTGAGCTTGTGAGAAGGTGAAGACGCGACCATAGAACGACTGACTGACCTGTCCTTATTAGCGATTATACTTTCGACGTAGTCTCTCAGCCCTACCAGTAACCATTGGGTACCATCCAATGGTCAAGAAAAACACAGCGATGTAACCCACATCTCGATTCGGATCGAGAAGCTGGAAGAACTTAATCAGGAAGCCTAGAGAATATGGTATGATGCCAAATGCAGCGACGACCAAGCTCCAGAAGTAAAGGCCGTGGAAGCGTTGAAACGTAACGAAGACAAGAACAAGAAGCTCAGTGGCATTGTAGAGCGCGAGACCGAGAAGGAAAGCGATGATTATTTTGAGACTTAGAGAGTCGCCGGTATAACCTTCGCCAAAACGATTAGTCGCGTCCAACGAAGTGAAGGTTTCACATACCGCCGGTAATTCCAGCGCCTGCAGAATCAAGCGCGCCTTGTGCTGGTGTAGCCTCGACAGCAAGCGCGGAGATGGTTGCGGTCGCAATTGCACTCATAGGCGAAGCCATTGTCGTGCGGTATTGACGCACGATTCCGCTTTCATGTTACACAACCACAACTCCGACGTTCACGCGCCTCAATTGCATGCGACGAAAGACATCCCAATGCGCGACCGTTGTCGCGTAGAAACCAATTGTAAAGGAGTGTAGTCCGGAGGGGATTTCTGGCCTGTCAAAAATTGCAAGCTCAAGCTCATCGACGGTGCGTGCACTTGCGCATGGGTGCCCCAAAATACTGGGAAACAAAGTCCGGATGCCATGCTCGCATGACGTTACTGTCTCCACTTGCTAACGGCTTGTGGCTTAGAAGTCCGGGGTAGATCGCTGTCATGCATTGGAGCCTCACGAGGGGTCGGAGCTCGCCTGTCCAAGTCACCGACCTCATCGTCGTCTCCATCATGTACTTACCGCATGTTCGACCTCGAGCATGATTGTGGTGAATGATATGTGCGAAGCGAAGAATAGAAGAGAATGAGACCATGAACGTGGTGGGGCAAGCGCCGAATACGCGGACACGACAGAAGCACCGAAATTACCCCAGCTGCCCCACCATCGCACCGACGGTCCCGAAAAGAATGAGCACTCAGTAGTACATGACCCGGAGAATTTTGAAGATATCGGCAAAGCTCAAATTGGAGGAGAACTCTAGCAGATGGGGGTGCCAAGAATTTGACCAAGACTGAATAAAACTTATTGTGGAGACGAATCGTTATCAGACAGAACAAATTTCAGACTGTACAAATTTCAGACTGTCATCACACGCCAACATATTTCGAGATGGGGAAGCTCTAATCGTGGTCAGAGGTCCATCACACGGGACTATACTTGAATCTAGCAAGAGTTAGCGCCCAAATCAGACTACATTGCAGCTCAAGTTTTCTTCGACTGGGCGCCTGGTGGTCTTCGTTGCCGGCTTATCACCATTCTTCGTTCCCCCAGTTGGCTTAGCTGTCGACTTGAGCGCTTGAGTCCTTACTCCGGGCTTCGCAATTGGCTTCGATGCAGTTGTCTTTACTTTTGTAGTCTGCTTCGGTGCTCTTGGCCTTACGCCAATGGTATCCTTTGACGCAGCCGTAGCCTTCTTTTGTTTTGCGGCCAACTCTTTCGTTATCTTGATGTTATTCTTCCTCTACTTCTCCATCTCCTTCTCCGCTGCCTTTGCAGCATCATCTTCCTTTTTAGCGAGTGCTGCTTGCTGTTTCTTCTGACTCGCCAGTTTGACTTGTTCCTTGCGAAAGTCTGCCTTCTCCTGCTCCTCATCAGCCATGACCTTCTCTTTCGAACGCATCTGTAAGCCACTTTCGAGCTGCTTGACAGCCTTGTTATTTTGCTTGCTGTCGTATCTGGGACGTTGCCCTTGCGTCGCGATGTTTTGTGATGATCGGAATTGCGCAGCTGTCCATTTGTGCGGAGCAGCGAGTGGAGTTGTCATCGGATGCCTTGGTGGACTTGGGCCAGGACGTTATCCCTGGAAAGGAGAAGCTCGCGGGCCTTGCCCGGTCGTCTGACCAAATTGTTGCCTCAGATTAGCTATCCGCGTGGTTTCGCTCCGGCTAGCAGACTGATTTTGTGATCCGCTTGGACCCGGAGGATGTTGAGGACTTGAGCGCTGAGGACCTGTACTTGCCGCCAACTGTTGCCAGAGGGTAGGACTTACCTCATCTCCTGGTCTGCTCCCAAGATCTTCGAACATATTGAAGTTGTTGCCTTGTACGGTACCCGGGCTGTCAATAGACTGAGACCTTGTATGTGCCCGCCGATCGGGCATGGACTTCTCGGGCCGTTGACTTTGTCCTTTTCCCTGCTGTCCACCTGCCTCTGGGCGCACACGATTTCTGCTGTCCAGTTCAAGTAGGATTGGGTCAATAGCCCGGTAAGCGGCGTTGGCATCAGCTGGGCTGACGCTCTTTCGACCGAGTCGTGTATCGTGATATGTTTTGTTTAAATGGAAGTATTCTGAGTAGGTCCAACTACCGGCCTACACCTTGAGTCTGTGGCTTGTTGCGCGTCTCGAGAATCATCTCCATCTCGTGCCTGTGCCTGAATTTGATTCGCTTGGCCATTCAAATTAGTAGAAATGACATGCGTTTTGCTTTGTCTGCCAAGCTCATAGCCACGAGTCGCGATCAGGGTGTTATTCCTTTGCTCGCGCGGTACCTTTTTGAAATCCCTCCACGGCACGCCTAGGTGTCTGGCTGCATTTCTTTGCGCGTCTCGATATTTTTGGTTGCTTGTGTAACCCGTGCATTCTGCGAAACCTGACTGTTCCTTGTCTCTTGAGGTCTTGACTGACGCTCACTTGCATCTGGCGCATGACCTCTGGACGTAAGCCCTGCTGATCGGCGCTTCGTCTGGCTGTTATGGTTGAGACTCGGCTGGTGAGAACTTCTGTGTCCGTAACCGCAGGTCACAGTTAAGGCCTCGCTCCTCTTTGCTGTCGGTAGGGACATGAAAACTTCAAATGTGACGTTGACGTGTTTGGCAGCGGCATCCTGGTCCTTACGTCAATTATTGTTATATTGCTCCCTCGTCCTTCGAAATGCATCCATGTAATTGCGTGAGCAGTGTCGGTCGGAGGCTGTGATCAACGATTGTATTGCTATTTGTTGTCGTGTTGTGATGTTCGTGTTACAGGAGCTCTCAGCTCAGAGGTAAGTGCACTTGCCCACAGGGCAGTGCCTACTACAATAGGATATCATGTGACTTTAGCCACGTGGTTACAATCCAAGTCTTCACTTTTCTTCTTGTCTTTATATTTCTCAGTCGCCTTCGCAAGTGCCTTCTTACGTTTAGCATCTTTCAGATCCTCCTTCTCAGTTTGTGGACGTTCACGTTGTGACTGGACTTGTGGTATCTCTGGCGTCGGCCGCGACGCCTGGCCGCTAGCTGATATACCAGATGCTGCTGTCTCCCCCAAGTCAGCATTTGCGAGCCAGTCACTTGCGGAGCCCAAATCGTCTAAGCGGAAGTCATCATTATTGACAAATAATGGAGACTCTTCTGGAGGATATAGATCAACCACTCTCTCAAGACTGTCCAGGAAGGCCGAGATTTCATCTGCTGGTGGAGGTCTTGCCATCTTAGCGCAAGAGCTGTATAGTTGGTCGTTTGCGGATGCGTCGAAAATAAATCTGCGATATGTTTCCAAGTAAATCGCGCGAGGCGAATTCTGAATTCGAAAAGGAACGCAGCAAGGGTATTTCAGGTGAGGCTTGTACGTAAACTGCTCCAGGCAATAACAGTGAGAGGCCGTAAGTAGAAGTAAAAGCTGCTGTAATTTTGTTTAGAGAAGCGAATAGAGAGTGGGCTACGATGCCGCAAGTTATAGACACCAACCATTCAAGAACTTGCAATTGTGAAGGATCTAGCTCGCATGAATCCATACATCAATGATTGCGGTGAACATCGCTCAACCTTGAAGCTCGCCAATTCATGAACATTCGAATTCAAATGCGGGAACACAAGTTAAGTCTCTTCATCATGGCGCGCAAGTTGCGCTTGTCTAGCGCGAACGACGATATGCAACCAGTATATAGTCGAACTTGCATCAAAGCAAACTCGAAGTTAATAGGATTCTTGCCACAAAAAGGAAGAGAACAAAGCATAATCGGCTAATGCGAACGTTGAGAGCAGAGTTGCTAACAATCAATCCAGACTGATAAAACTGACTGAACTGACTGCCAAGACTCAGTCAGTTCAGTCACAGTTTGAAGCTCTCGATTTGTCATTCAGTTCAGTTTAAAGCCTTTAAACTGACTGAATTGACTGCTATAGGACTGGTATTTAGAGTCATATAGACTAAGTTTGTGAAGTTATGAATAAGGCTCAAATTAGCCACTAGTGCGAACAAGTTAGTGTTTCTAGTTGATCTTTTTTATCCCTCTGCCTACTGCTACTACCGCGTTAGTAGACGTCTTCTACTTTTTTTATTGGTGTCACTATGCCTGTACATTCTGCCTCAAAGCTCCATCGCCTTGTTAAATGCAATAAACGCAGCAAGCCTCCCTAAACGCGTCTGACGCGTCCGCCACGCCTGCCGTAGACGGCTCTCAAGTCGACTCTGCCGCGCTTAATAAGCTTGATAGTCACGTCGCTCTTGACACTTATGCTATTGAGGAGGATACTGTTTTTGAGGGATTAGACTGGGGACGCGTACCACACCTTAAGAAGCGTAGCACGGAGCATAAGAAGGGCGCTCCAAGCTGGATATACAGCTATGGCTGGCCTGTTTATCATCGATTGAAGCAGCGCAACTGCTGGCTCTGCCGCTATTGTCACACCAACAAGAAGTCTAGAGGAGAGTACGACACTGGGTCAACCTCAGCTGCGTCACTCCACCTGAGCAAGCGCGTCAAAGGCCATGGCTTCTGCGCTGCTGGTCCTGTCAGATTTAATCGCGATTCGAATCAAGGCACGCTTGTCAGCATCATGCGCAAGGGCAACGTAGAGGTCTTGCAGAGCGTTGCAAACGAGATCTTGTCGTCGTTTGCAAAGCGCAGATTCCTAGACGCGGTAATAGACTAGGTGGCTACTAACAACTAGAGCTTCCGCGTTATAGAGATGCCTACCTTTCGAAAGATGATACAAGCTGCTAACCCGTTAGCTGATGCAGTCCTCTGGCGCAACCACCAGTCTCTCCGCGACGCGATAATCACAGAGTACTACTCACTTGTACCTGTCGTTACGGCCTCCCTGCGCAACGCGCGCTCCCTTATCCACATCTCCTTTGATAACTGGACGTCAACTGGCGGCACGCTCAGGCTTACTAGTATATGCGTACACATGATGGATGCCGCAGGAGAGGTAAAGGACTTTGTTCTAGGACTGCCAGAGCTCTATAGGCAGCACAGTGGCACTAATATTGGCAGCGTTGTTGCAACAACGCTGCCAAATTTTGGGGTAGATAGAGGCACAGTAGGTTACTTTGTGTTCAACAACGCATACAACAACAATACTGCAGTTGCCCATCTCGCTGAGATGTACGGCTTCGAGGCACCTGAGCGGCGGCTACGCTGTTTCTGTCATATACTCAACCTAAATGCTCAAGTGATTATCTGAGGCAAGGATCGAGAGGCCTAAGAGAACGAAGAAGTTAACCTTGAAGATGAGGAGTTGTTTATGAAGGAGTGGCGTCAATACGGGCCTATTGGTGTACTATTTGATATTATCGCGTCTATCTGCACTCTGCAGACGCGACAATTACTGCAGACTCTACAGCAAGTGGAGGCAGACGCCTTGCGCAAACTAGTTAAGCTAAAGGAGCTTAATAAGCTAGTTAAGACGTGCTAGAACTCCTACTACGCCGCCTTTGCGCGCGCTGTCGAGTTGCAAGGACCGCTCGATAACTACGTTGAGCACAAGCTTAACAAGAACCGCCACAATAAGTCTATCGCGCGTCGCGCGAGGCGCCCTGACGCTTGCGAGCCAGCGCCGCTGAGACTGTACTTGCGCAAGGGCGGCCTCTACGCTGGCGACTGGGCGACGATCACTGAATATATGAAGCTTCTTGCGCCCTTCGCAGAGACGACAAAGCTGCTTGAGGGCCACGGTAAACACGGTCATCACGGCGCTATATAGGAGGTGCTTATTACCTTCAAGTGGCTACTTGACGAGCTTGAGGTGCTTAAAGGTCGCCTTAAAGAGATTGATTATAACGACCCAGCAGCGCCTGAGGATCATCTAATGCTTAACGTCAACCTTGCTCACCAGAAGCCCTCGCAGTACTACGCTAAGTTTGACGAAGCGCCTGTTTATTACGCCGCCACTGTCCTCCATCCACACTACAAACACCACCTCGAGGCACTCTAGGAAGTTCCCAATGACCACCATGCTCAGCGTGAGGGCCCCCACTACTGAGATAGGTGGCTTACGAACAATCACCACGCTTTCTTGGCAATGTGGAAGAGCTACAGAGAGTCATCAACAGCGAGCAGCTCAGCAAGCGATAGCGATGAGCAAAGGCTATCAAAGAAGCCGCGTGTAGCTGGGCTAACAGAGTTGCGATCCGCTTTCTTACAGTTACAACTCGACGCTGCTGTTAAGCAGGTGGAGGAGCACTAGGGCGATGAGTATGAGCAGTGGAAGCGCGTTCCTGCTATCCCGGAGGACGACCCACTGGCGTACAACCCGTTGCGCTATTGGCAGTGCCAATCACGTCAATTCCTGATGCTCAGCAAGTTTGCTATCAACGTGTTAACAATACCAGCATCCGCAGCTGACTGTGAGCGTAATTCCAGCGAGCTCAGCGACATGTTGGGCACGCGGAGATTGAGGATAAGGCCGGAGTTGATTACTGCGCTCCAGTGTTTGAAGAGCTGGCGTCAAATAGGCCTCAAAACACGGTGACAAAATTGAACGACTAGGGATAACTTACTAAGAATGTGGAACACAAGATACTCCTCCTTCACGCTCATACACCACGGACGATTTCAAGCTCGTCCCGAGGTCTTTATCAATGAAAGTAAAGAATTTCGTAATCGCATGAGAGAGGAATAGTGTCTGCCACATCATCCTGGACTATCAACAACACTCCGATTCATTCATTATCCCCCATTCAATCCATCAAAGAAGCCTATCTATGCACGCTCTCGCTATTACATCCACATATTATGGCATGCCAGCCAGCCAGCATCAACGCCTGAAATGGAGAACTAAACTTCAGCCGCCTCCCTGCCCTCCAGCTCTATCACCCTCGCTCCGACACGATACCAAGCATCAATGGTAGACTACTTCTTCCTTCCGGGGGCTTTAGGAGGCTTTACAATCGTTCTTGCCGTCGTCTTTGCCGGTGCGGCAGGCTTCTTCTGCATTGCTTTTACCTTCGCAGCCACCGGCGCCTTCGCATTCGAGACCTTGGGCGCTGGAATCTTGACTTGAGGTGGCGCACGCGCTGCGGGAGCTTTCTTGACCGCTGTCGCAGAAGACTTCACCACTTTGGAAGGCCCCAGTGACAAATTTTTAATCGCGTTATTGACTGAAGCCGACTTCGCGGAACTTCCGTGGTGAGACTTGTTCGCAGCGCTGACACCCAATTGTCCCAAAGGAGTTCTCGAGGTTATGGCGGCAGCCAACGGTTTCGCGCCGTTGACGCCTGTGCGCTTTGTGTACGCAAGAAGTGAGAGGAGGCCGCGGTTTTAGTCTTGACCATTTTATCTTTCTGTGCGGGCTTGGAGCCGTCTGCCTTCCTACCGGTCACTGCTGTTTGATTCTGTGCTGTGCATTCTTGAGACTGTCCTCCAGCTTGCCGCTGATACCCAGCGTTGTAATCTGATTCAGGCTGACAGCTGGGAAAGCCCGATTGCCCTCCACCTGCTCCTGCTCCTGATCCGCCGTAATGGACGCCACCACCACCACCATATCCGCCTTGGCCTGATCCTCCAGACGGAGGTGCTCCCGAGCCCCCTTTCTCATCATCTTCGGAGGCCCATGTGCGTGGATTTATATGGATGTCGTGTTCATATTTGAGGTCTTCGGCAAGGCAGTATTGGCAAGGGCTGTAGCCGTTACAGGACCCTGGAGATCTCAGCTGACGACATTCCTTACACATAGAGCTGCCAGATACACGGCGAGCAGGTTGATGAATAGCTCTTCCCGTCTTGAGTTGTTTAGCATACTCTTTCGAGCCTGCTGGCGCTCCGTTGCTGCATAATCTTCTTTGTAAAAACAATCGTACTCGAGCTGCCCATCATACTTGGCTTGAACACAATGTTGACAAGGTCGTCCGCCGTAACACGCGTAGCGGCCTTTGTACTTGTGTTTCCTTTGATAGAATCGACGACAACACGTGGATCGGTGGCCTGCAGGGAATTTAGGTCTTGCCGGTCCGGTCTGCTGTTGTTGCGGCTGAGTATGCTGCGCAGACTGAACCGGAACCTGGGGAGGATTCCGAACTGGTTGCTTCCCAGCCGCCACGGATGTTGGGGGTGGTGGTGGTTGATATTGTTGCTGACCTCGGCCTTCCCTGTGGTCAAGTTCGCAACTATCACAGATCATCCGAGTATGTACGCCAAGGCGATGGACTAGCAAACCATTCAATGAACACCTCTCGGGACTTTGGAACACTCCTTTTTCTCCACGATCAGTTTGAAGTCGACCGCTCACTGGCGGCCATCCTTCGTGGTGTTCTGGTTCGCCAACCCATCGACCATAGGGACAAGCTCCCGTTGTTTTCGGCCTCGTTGCGCAGGCGAGGGCTGTGTAGAACGCTTGCATATTGTGTTCTGGGTTCTGTGATACGCAAGGCGGTCTTTGGTGGTCAAGGCCTTGTTGTCCAGTTCCCGAAATCTCCGCTGAGATGTTCGTGAAAGATATTTCCGCTCTGAGGAATGCCTCAGTCAAATCGCGCCAGGTGAGTCTTCGAATGCAAGAGACAATACAGCGGAGTAGATTGTGGGGGACGTGTATCCAACTTGCGCCAGGCAAGGATAGCGTAAAGTTATGAATAGGAGGATGAACTGGCTGAGTTGCTTTGGTAGGTAGTGCTGGTTTGGAGAAACAAATAGAGAGCGAGCCACGATGCCGCAATATATAGGCAAGACACATCCAAGAGGTCTCTAGCGTGAAGAGCTATAATTCAAGCTAAGGCCGTGAGGTTGATAGGTTTGCACGCACGAACATATTAGTGATTGAAGCAAATCGTATTCGACCTTGATATTTGATACTTCACACATGTCAGCATTGAAGCGCAGGTCTCTGAAAATATAGGTGTGCTGATTGGCGTTATTATTACCTCTTCAATGCAATGCAAATGAGTAGGTGCAACCAGTTCACGAGTGGAGTCACATCAGGACGAAACACCTGGCTAGCTGGTGCTCAAAGCCCAAGGCAAGTGCAGCAGGTTCAACCGAGGACCAAGTTATGACTCCAGTCTTCTCACAAGATGATATATTCTTCCACAACCGTGGGTGTCTTCAAATACTAGGAAAAGCCCGCGCTGACATCGTCCGAGGGACTGGCCTCGAACCTTCTTCTCACCTGGGCAATTAACTATAGAGGTGACCGAAGTTGCGGGCAGCACAGATGTGAGTAGAGTGGTTGAGTCTCAAATCAAGTAGTCACACGGATATCAGAAATGTGATCAATTCCTCAACAGAACAACTCCATTGTTCTATAGAAAGTCATACTCTCCACATCTCCCGAAACTAGGTATGACTGTATGCTAAACACGTCGCTCACGCTTGATCAATGTGGCGTGCTGCACTACCTGAATCGTCCGACTTCCTACTTCCTCAAAACTTTAGACTCCAACCCACCACTCTTCGTGGAACTGGGAGCCTTAGGGAGCTTTATGGTTGCCTTTCGCTTTCCATCCGCCTTGGCCGTCTTCAGTTCCGCTGGTTTCTTGGCCGTCTTCGCTTCCGTTGGTTTCTTGGCCTTCTGACTCGACTCCTTCGACGTGGCGGGCACGTGCTTTGTATGACTATTCTGGGTCGTCGGTGACTGTATTTTGAATCTCACCGGCAAAGTCATGGAGTTCGTCGGCGCCGAGGTACCATGTGTACCGCCTCTGGGAGTAGCACCGATGTTTATAGCATTGGGATGCTTTGGCCGCAAGGGGCTCGATGGAGCTATAACAACTTTGGGATTTGAAACGGTCTCAACGCTGGCGGGTGATATCGAGCTCGTCAACTTGGAAAGAAGACTGTTCTTGGTCTTGCTAGAACTGTCTGCCTTCGCGGTCTTGGTCTTATTCCCTTGTCTTCCACTAGCTGCAGTGCGGTATTGTTCCTGGAACTGTCCACTGTAGTCTGGTTCCTTTCCCTTCGAACTTGACTGTTGTTGCGAGCTCGTAGAGCCCGACTGACCTTGTCCTGATCCTGATCCCTGGTCATATGTGTTGCCTCCGCCTGAGTAAGCCCCTGAGTCCGGAGGTCCTGCATCTGGGTGGCCGGGATCCTGTGGTCGGGACTGGTTCTTGCGGTAAATACACTGCCTGGACGAAAAATCACACTGTCCACAGGTTGGCCTGACGAGGTCATAGCGGTAATTGTGTTTGTAACAGGGGTCGCATGCCGAACCAGGAGGCCGGCGTCTTTTCTTGGGAGGAAGCTTCGGTGGAGAAGGCGTGTCACCCGTTACTCTCAATGCGCAATTCCAGATGCAATATATGTTGTCGATAATACAGGTGCCGCAGGACGGTTTGGCTAGGTCGCAGTTGATCTTCTTCTCATCATAACATGTATCGCATGTGTTGCGGTGGGTGAACAGTGCGCATGCAGGAAGAATTGAAGGATTGAACTGAGGTTCTATTGTATGTGGCTACGAACAGTATATGTAGTGCTGGTGAGGCAGGGCAACTGTGAAGTGTACTACGTAGTACAGCAGTGGATACGTGAAACTGTGATACGTCGTACAGCAGGAGAGACTCCAAACCGTGACAGCATGACCCTTTGGGACCTAGAAAGGCCGGTTCATCACCTCCGTAAACACACTTTACGCCATGCTCCCGACAACACTTACAGCTTGGGCGCTCCAAGTTGCATTTAGTGTTGCGACCGAAGCAAAAGTAGCACCTTTTACGTGGAACGTCGCCCCACCTGCCTCTAGGTGGCGCCACGCGTTTTTTTCCCTTGCTTGAACCTTCAGACTGTTCTGCATGGGAAGCAGCTTCATCAATGAGTCGTTGGGCTTGTTGTCGACAGAATTCACACTCTTAGTCCATGCTCAGAGGTCCATAAACCAATATCTCGTTGTTGTTTTACAACAGTTTCTTCTTAGCCTCGTTCGGTCCTAGCGGCACCGCTATGCCAACATAGTGAAATTGGTCTATTTCATGCCAATTGCAACATGCGGTAGCCTTCATGTCCTGTGGCATGTTGAAGATGGATCTCGGGAAGAGTTGAATGGATATCTTGCGGAAAATTGATCGCAACTGAAGTCGAAAACGAGCGAGTAGTTGCACATCCGAATTCCACAAGGCCCACTAGACTTTTCTCGGTCAATCTATTCGCATCGGGCGAAGTGTGACGACCAAGAACTGTGACTTTTGAATTGATGCTAGGCGAGGGAAACGAACAGTCGGAATATATACTGCTAACTTACTCATTTTCGGGTGAATAGTCATTGATTTTCAGGCTATGAATCAGACCCATGAGTGGGCATTGGATAAGTCACACAGAGCCACGACGCGAAAGCATAAGAGGTCTGTAGAATGGTCGTGCGAGTCTCAAAGGCTAGTCGAACAATTTCGCGGGATCAAGAGAGCAATGTTCAGACCTGTCTTTGCGAGATGGCATCATGTTGGAGCGCTTGAAGTCCAAAGACACATACCGAAGAGCTGCTGCGATAAGAAGACTCGCAAAGGCAAGTTATTGGCCGAAAAATATATGATTCAGAAGTCTGACAATGAAGAGATGACAGCGAGGGTCCGTGATGTTGGCCCGGCTCAGCATCGTTCCAAGGTTATGGTCTCTCAACTGGCGGGAGAATGGTGTTCGTCGAATTACTCACCACGTATTGGTTAACTCGACTGAGGTAAATTAGACAAAGGAGAACCGTGAGGCAGCCACCTGCACCCACACCCTCTGCATGCTCGCATAAGCTCAAGTAGGTGGTTTCTGTTTGCTCGCTTCGCCCAAATCCTCCGCTTTCGCCGGCTCCTTCGCCTTCTCCTCCACAACTTCTGGCGGAAAGTCATGCTCCTCAACACCAAACACGCCTACATCACTCCTCCCCATCCCACCACCCTTCATCTCCGTCTCTTGCGACTCTTTTAACACAAACTTTCCATCGCCGTTCTTCTTCATCGCCTCCTCATTAAATTTGAACACCCTCCAATCCGCATTGACGAATCGTCGATTACATACCGCCGTCCTCAGAAACCCCGCATGACTCACTACCGCAATGACCTGCTCCGGTCTCGCATACAGCTCTTTTAAACAGCTCTGGCCTCTCGCGAGAATCGCTTTCTGCGTGAATGCATAAATATTGCTCTCCAGATCCGTCGTCTTGTCAGGGTACGACTTATCGACTGCCGAGAAATCAAATTGCGGAAACTCAGCCTCCATGACACTGATCTCGCTCCCCGTATCGCAAGGCTTGTCGGCATTTTCTTGCCAGCCTGCATGCGGCATAACCGAGATGCTCTTCTTGATCAAAAAGTCAAGGCCAATGGTCGCGGTTTGCAGCGTCCGGCGCATGGCGCTGACAACGATCAGGTCGACTTTATGGGCGATGGTGCTATTTTGGAGACTGGTGTGGAGCTCGCGGCATTGTTGTTCGCCTAACTCCGTGAGTTTGGGGTCGTGGATGGACCAATCGCCGGCGACGTTGTGCAAGGCCTGGGCATGCCGGATGAGAAGGAGTGTTGGTGGCATCGTCGTTGATGGTGTGGTCTTGGTATGCTGGTGTAATTCAAAGGTGCAAAAAGGCGAAGTGTTCTGGGATATCTACTTGACTCACATATCTGTTTGTTATTTGCAGTAAGAGATAAGGCACTAACGTTAGTGTTCGTGGGGGCGGTGTACCTGCGTCATGACGTACTGCGGTTTGGGGCTTGATGGACGCTCTTGCAGCACGTGGAGATGGTGAGACAAAATAAGTAAGTGCGCGGCGAGCGGTCGTCAAAATGCTTCAGATGCTGTTCGTTATCGTGCATGATCGTCTATGCTGCCCCGGCATCTTGGTACAGTATACGAGCCAACGTCTATTCTTGCATCTTCTCCTCTTCCTCTTCGTCGTCATCACCCTCGAGCGACTTCTTTGCGAGCTTCTCCGCCTCTTCCCTGATCTCTTTTGGCACCTCCTCGTGCCTGCCCTTGGTGGGACCGTCCAAGGTGCTGAGCCAGGTCATCTCAAGCTCGAACTCCTTGTCCTTGTTGTCGTCGTGAGCAACGTAGATGATGCGAGCTGCCTCCTTGACACCCTCTTGCAGTGATAGTCCTCCCTCCGAGAGGTTTAGCTTCTCAAGCTCCGACTTGGCGATCTGTCGGCCTTTGCCTGTTGCTGCACCATAGTAACCCTGCACATGATTAGTCTTGCGCTGCGAGTCTGTTGCAAACTTCAACATACCCAGTACAGGCCACTGGGCTCGATCATGTACAATGACGGACCACCGTGCTTGGCACCCTCCTTCTTGCCTCCAGATCCTACTTTGGGCCCTGAGCCGACCTGCCCGTCGACCGGTAGCTCTGCCTCTGAGTCCCAACCCGCAATGATTGCTGTGATACCGAAAGGTCGTACACTGGAGTAAAGGGTGTAAGCCTGAGCGTAGCTTCCCATGCGATCGGCGAGTGACGAGACTGGGATAGGCGCCTTGTAGAGCTGCCTCCATTGAGCTGCCTCATCGCGAGCTCTTGACACGAAGTGGCGACCATCGGGAAGAAGACCTGAGGAGACCTAACATGTCCTTGTCAGCAAGCCTGCTGGGTGTAAATCCGCCTCATGCTTACAATGCCCATATTCCTGTCCACTGTTGCTATCCTCTTGTTCGCGCCTTGCTTGAGTAGCTTGCTTGTGACGAGCTTCTCCAGTGCTAGTACCACACCATCCTTGCACCGTATGCCGACCGCTGTACCACCATTCTCGACTGCCTTTACCGCATATTCGACCTGTGTGTGTAAGCCAAATATTCGAGGTGGTTACTTGTTGAGAGTCGTACTTGGAAGTTTCGGCCATCGGGCGAGAAGACAGAGTTGGACAGGTCATAGCCTGTGCCTATTGAAGTCTATACAATTATCAGTGATGCGGTGCCACAAGTACCATTGATTAGGCTCACCATCTTGGGCGCAAGCGGAAGGTGTAGTCTTTTCGAAGCTTCGTAATGGGTTCGGTACGCGAGTTCTTTAGGTTGGGTGGGATTGGTGGAGGCGTGGATATGTAGATTTGGTGGTGTTGATGGATCTTGAGCTCAGGCAGTTGCGAGTTGCGCGTTGGAGCTCTGTGCTAGCGCCGCCAAGCCCGCTTTCCAGCCTCAATTGAGGCGTCCGCGATCGCATCACCCCGCCAAAACAACCATTGACATTTCTGCATGCTGAAAGCAAACTGTGCATAAAGCAGCTCGCCGCTGGCACAATCAGTACGGTTGCTGCTCAGAGGGATCCAAGGTGCATATTGCGCTCTGATCCCGACTCCATCCGCCAGCAGCGCTCCAATCGTGCACCACTACGCTCCAGAGGCGCGCCCGCCCCATACAGGTTTGATGAGTTGTCGACCATAATTGTCCACTTTCTGCAGGCGACAGTTGCGGTTCATTGGCTGTACGCGCACTAGCCGGACGATTTATGTTTCGGATCTGTCACTAACTGGACAGTGGGCGACAAAATTATCAAAATCATCCCGCCTTCACGCATGACCCATCCAGGCGACTGCGCTACACAAGTACATAAGGATTCCAGCAGTACGCCGTCTGCTGTTAATCTCTTCCGCTTTCCTCCAGTATACCGATTCCTTTGACATCCTCTTCGATCTCGCTCTCTTTTTGTTTCTTGCAGCACTGCACGGTTCCGCACAAAGACGCTTTGTCGTAGGCGTCAGTATCAGCGCCCAATCCCAGCACGTGCTCCGGGATCGAGATTGAATATCAAACAACATCTGCGGATTCGAGGCGCAATATTCGAGGCGGTCCCCGTTTTTGATTCTCTACTCACCAGTACTACTTGCATCTCCGACTAATCATCCATTCTAATTTTCTCAAGATTCGGTCGTGTTCGCTCCAGCTTCCTGTTGACACTCGCGTATTCAACAGCATGCAACCTGCGCCCATCCTTGTCCACCACTGCAACTGTACTTACAATACGCCCGTATCATACAGTCCAGCCATCTTCTCTCAGAACATATCGTGCGCTCATGTATGTTTCTGTTTCCTCGCCTGCATGACCATATGAAGTACTGACCATTACGTCATAGTGCGGCTCAATATCAACTGGCATTAACGTCGTTGGAAAGGCTGAAGAGCAGGCCAACATGCAGCAAGATGAGCTCACGCGCTTGTTCTCCGCTCAGATGAGCCTCTCGCAAAAGGCAAACCAGCAAGCTTTCCAACCACAGCCAGAGCAGCAACAACAACCTGTGCAGCAACAGCAAGAAGAGCAGGCGCCCAAGCAGATTGTGTATGCTTCGCAGCACTACACGCATACCCACCATGTCATACCCACACGAAGCGTGTCGGAGCCGCCCGTAAAGACTCACATCGACCCCTCAGATCTCGAAGCTGTTCTGCTTCGTAACAGCATTGATCCATCACTTCTGTTCCCTTCCCAAATTGACCTCTTCCAAAACGCAGACGATGACCAGCGTCTACGCTTGCTTGAGCTCTGGCGTATATCGCCCCCCTCAGGCCGCCAAGGATATCCTGAAGGCACTGACTATAACATGTCAAGACAGCTCTACGACTGGCCACCCACAAGTCTTGCCCAAGAAGAAGCCATGGCCAAGCTGAGGTATGAGAAGCTCGAAGCCGAGAGAGCACAGCAAGAACACATCCAGCAGCATCAAAAGGAACTCGAGCAGAGCATGGCGGCAAACGGTCTGAGCACATCACCGACCACTCAAGCTGCCGAGCCATACATGACCTCTGGATATGAGATGATGGCCAGGCGCGAGTACGAACAGTCTGCGCAGAATGAGAATCCTCTCAAGGAGTCGAGCAGGTACAATCGCACAGACCCGGTGTACAATGGTGGATTGTGGCAGAAGAATGCTGGCAGCATTCACGATATGGAGAATCAGTATGGTGCGTATGCGTATGCGAGGGAGTATGGCATGCAGCCTCACGCGGATGAAGAGATGGTTATGTGATTAGGATACATCGTCAGGACAATCAAGTGTTCATACGGGAAATTACATACGTTTCCATTTATTAGTCGATACGGATCATACATTGGAAATCAGGCGAGAATTGTTTCGAGGCAACGTTGGGAAATGAACGAGAATGTGGTTGCATAGGAGGTCAAGTCAGCAAGGATACCCAAACACCACTCTGTCATAGCTCGCAGTTGTTTGATTGTGGCATGCGTTAGTCAATTGATCGTGGTCCTTTCGTTCAATACACATAATATTCCACTATGCATCCATACAGCCATGTTCTGACTTCATTCCCAAATGCACAACATGTTTCATACACTGATATACACACGCACCCAACCGCACGCCACCTATTTCTTCGCCCTCGAACTCGGCCACTTCTTCCATCCCCTTCCATGCCCCTTCTGCTTCCATTCCCGAATCATAGCCGGCATATTCAACATGGCCTGCCGTCTCATCTCCAACCGTCCCTTGAGCGTTCTTTCCCACCCTTTACCCTTAACCTTCTGCCCCTCGCCCGTACCCTTGACGCGCAACCCGCTCTCAATCCGCCGCGCCTCCTTCTCGCCGGGCTTCTTGCTCGTCCAGGGAAGAAGGTCGACGACGCCATGCTGCGAGGCCAGTTTTACCAAATCGGCTTGTTTGCGCAGGCCGAATGTTGGGCCGTGCCACCGTCCCGTGGTGAAGTTCTTGGTGGGGAGGAAAGGATTGGGGTAGGGCAGGGCGTGGGCTTCTGGTGGGATGCGCGAGTTGCGGGGTGCGGTCGAGGGGATGGGAAAGGGTCCTGCAGCGGAGAGCTCATTTGCTGGGGTGTTGGGGTCGGTGGGTGGTGTTGTTGATATTATTTCCGATCCGTCTGGACTTGTGCTTGGTGCGGGTGGTGTGGATGTGATGTTCGATGTCGCTGCGAGGTTTGGGAAGAGGGCCGGTGGCGGGTAGCGTTGGAAGAAGCGTATCAATCGCGGCGGAAGCGCCTGTGCTGCGCGGATGTGTTGTTGGATGCTCATTGTGGGCGGAATGTGTGGGTTCAATGTTCCGATGGCATCGTGAGTTCGTCTGGGAACTTTTGTGCCAAGCACAAGCTTGGACCTTTGTTCGGTGGTGGAGCTTGCCCGCCGCCGCGTACCTGAGCTTCTACCTACACATCACGAAGTCACAACACAGAGCTCTCACCATATACGCCCAGCTTCTCTCTTTTCTTAATCCGTAGACCGCCCTTGTGATTCAAGAGGGGATTCATACACATCCACAGTCATGGTAAGCTGCTCGTCTACACATTCGAATGCAATTAGCTAACAGTAACAGTCGTCACCGTTCTCAATAAGTACGATACCTATACTTCTCAAGATCCGTCCGAGCTTCACTAATGGATTATAGACGGCGGCGCCGCGGTAGCCATGGTGGGCAAGGACTGTGTAGCCATAGCCTGCGATCTGCGACTCGGCATGCAAGCGCTCACCATCTCGAACAACTTCCCCAAGATCTTCCAGTACGGCGACGTTTTCCTCGGCCTGACAGGTCTCGCTACCGATGTCGCTACCGTGTCCGATCTCTTCCGTTACAAAGTCAACATGTACCGGCTGCGCGAAGAGCGAAACATCAGCCCGCAGACCATGGCGAACCTCGTATCCTCATCACTGTATGAGAAGCGATTTGGCCCATACTTCGTCAGCCCGGTCATTGCGGGGATTAATCAGACCACAGGGAAGCCGTTCATCTGCGGGTTCGACAGCATTGGGTGCATCGACTTTGCGAAGGACTTCATCGTTAGCGGAACAGCAAGTGATCAGCTGTTCGGTACTTGCGAGGGATTGTGGGAGCCAGATCTGGTATGGTGATCAAGAAGAAGAAGAGGTTACTTGGGTGGGGAATACGACTGACAATCTACAGGGCCCGGAAGACCTCTTCGAGACCATCTCACAAGCACTACTTAACGCTGTTGACCGAGACGCACTATCAGGCTGGGGAGCGCATGTCTACATCATCGAGAAGGACAAGGTCACCAAGCGGTTACTCAAGGGCAGGCAAGATTGAGGTGCTCGATGGCATACGGTGCAATTCAACGAACGACGATCGTGCTTTACCGAGGATAGCTTGAGCACGCTTAGTCCAGTCTTCAACTCGAGGATCATGGCATGAGACCATCGTCCTGAGCGGCTGCATGATCGAGGACTCACGTAGGACGCAAAGAGAAAGCGATGGATAATGATAGTTATGAATGAATACAACAAAATGACCTCGAACTTGACTTTGCTATAAGTCTGCTTGTACCTCCACTTGCTTATAATGTTTTGAATCGACCATTCTCGTAAACATGACTTCTGAATCTCGGACAAGGAGTCTACAATACAATACGATTCAAGAGGTCATACCTATCGATAACGCGCGAGGCAAGCACGTGAGTAGGTGTCGCCTTGGCATCTCCAACTTTCACGTCGCGTTCTACCCACACCTGTCTCACGTTGCGCACTACCCACATGGTCGAAGGAAGTCTGTATTAGACTCAGATACTGCAACCACTTGCGACCCCAACTAAAATCAATCGTAGCAATGGACGCAATACCTCCACCACCTCCGCCGCAAGACAACATTCCTCCTCCTCCGCCGTCAGATGTGCCCCCACCACCGCCACCACCGCCTGAGGAGGAGCTGGGTCCGTCGCTAGTGCAGCCAAAGAAGGTCAAGAAAGGGTGGGCCTCGCAGAAGAAACAGCCGCCGAGTATCGACGATATCCTCAAAGCTAAGCGCGAGAAAGAAGCCGCAGCTGCGAAACCCAAATTCCTGTCGAAAGCTGAGCGCGAGCGCATAGCACTGGAAAAGCGACAGAAAGAGGTTGAGGAAGCACAACGGCGGAGGGAGGCCTCGAATGCCTCCAACGGCGTTCCGCATGGCGCAACACAAAACGGACATTCTTACTCAAACGGACACTCTTACTCAAACGGACACTCTTACTCAAACGGACACTCTTACTCAAACGGCCACCACAATGGGTCGTCTTCAATACCCACTGGCCCCCGAGCTATGCGCCCAGATCCGCCGACAGGACCGTCGCATAGACACCAGCGGAACGGCGACATGGCGCCGCCGCCGGTGCCAGACAAGAAGGCAGGGAAGCGACCACCGCCAGAAGATACAGAGGCTGCATTGATACGGACGAGGTACATGGGCGCAGAGCAGAATCAGTCGACATTCTCAGCGAAAAAGAAGAGGAAGCGGACCACAGAGAAGAAGTTCAACTTCGAGTGGAACGAAGAGGAGGACACCAGCTACGACTACAATCCCATCTACCAGCAAAAGGCAGAAGCGGGCTTCTTCGGACGTGGCAGACTTGGTGGCTTCACGGAGGAGGTCACAGAGCAAGGCACACAGAAGTTTATTGAGGCCATGATCGAGCGTGATCCAGAGTCAGGCAGGGAGCGAGCAGAGCGCATACTCGAGATGGAACGGCGGCGAAAAGAGGAGGGAGGTCGGGCGCAGCTGGACAAGCACTGGAGCGAGAAGAAGCTGGAGCACATGCGCGAGCGCGATTGGCGTATCTTCAAGGAGGACTTCAACATTGCGACGAAAGGAGGATCGATACCCAATCCTATGCGAAACTGGGGAGAATCTGGATTGCCAGACAAGATCTTGCGGCTTGTCGAACAAGTGGGCTACAACGAACCGTCTGCCATTCAGCGTGCTGCCATACCTATTGCTTTGCAATGTCGCGATCTTATTGGTGTCGCCGTCACAGGTTCAGGTAAAACAGCATCCTTCGTTCTACCACTGCTGGTATACATATCGGCACTTCCTCCTCTTGGTCCAAGCAATCGCGCAGATGGTCCATACGCGATTGTCTTAGCACCAACACGTGAGTTGGCACAGCAAATCGAGGTAGAGACCAGGAAGTTCGCTGCGCCGCTGGGCTTCAACACAGCGGTCATTGTTGGTGGTCACTCGATCGAAGAACAGGCATTCCAGATGCGAGACGGCGCAGAAATCGTCATCGCTACTCCTGGTCGTCTGGTCGACTGCATTGAGAGGCGTATGCTTGTCCTGAGTCAGTGCACATATGTGATCATGGACGAAGCAGATCGCATGATCGACATGGGTTTCGAGGAGCCCGTCAACAAGATTCTCGATGCACTGCCTGTTACCAACGAGAAGCCTGATAACGACATGGCCGAGGACCCCGATGCCATGAAGCGCGGCATGTACCGCCAGACAATGATGTACACAGCCACCATGCCCACAGCTGTCGAGCGCATCGCTCGAAAATACCTCCGTCGCCCCGCCATCGTGACTATCGGCAACGTTGGTGAGGCCGTCGAAACCGTTGAGCAGCGTGTCGAACACATTCAAGGCGAAGAAAAGCGCAAGAAGCGCCTCCAGGAAATCCTCAACTCCAACGAATTCGCACCTCCAATCATCGTCTTCGTCAACATCAAACGCAACTGCGACGCCATCGCCCGCGACATCAAACACATGGGCTTCTCCTCTGTCACCTTACACGGATCCAAAACCCAAGAACAGCGAGAAGCCGCCCTCGCCCAGCTCAAAGACCACCGCGTCGACGTCCTCGTCGCCACCGACTTGGCCGGTCGTGGTATCGACATCACGGACGTCTCGCTCGTTGTCAACTTCAACATGGCCACCAGCATCGAGAGCTACACGCATCGTATCGGTCGTACAGGTCGTGCGGGCAAGAGCGGTGTGGCGATCACGTTCTGGGGCAACGAGGATGCGGATGTGCTGTACGATCTGAAACAGATGCTGACCAAGAGTCAGATTAGTAAGGTCCCTGAGGATCTAAGGAAGCATGAGGCGGCGCAGCAGAAGGGTGGGAGGAATAAGGAGAAGAAAGCGCTGACATAGGGGGATGTGTAAGTTATAGTTTAGGCTGTGGGGATGGGTAGTGGTAGCTATGGACTAATTAGGTTGCCCATGTCACTTCTTCTGTTCGTTGCCACGAAATATTTCATTCCCTGGAACATATCCTATCATCACCAGGATTCGTCCAAAATTCCCACGGTTCTACATAAAGTCCATCCTACCTGCCTTTCAACCCCCGTCGGAAGCAAGCCGTACGTCGCTGGAAGTTGGAGAAGCCGCAAAAAGTGCAATATTACCTATCCCTCCTGCCGCCCTCTGATCTCAGCCGGCAAGCTTGCATCCTTACTTTACGCAGACGACGCCTTACTACTCGCAGCCGACAGCTCAGACTCAATATGACTTTGGCGTGCAGCCATGATGATGCTGCACATTTCTTGCGCACGTGAGACGGCCTGCTTTCCAATTATGTCTTCTGGAACTTCTGTCGGGGCTGGCAGAGAGGTGATGGTGCTTGTTACGGTAGCGACGGTTGGGGTCGTTGGATTTGGGTGTTCGAGTGTGAGTGTTGAGATTATCGTGGGTGTGAGTGTCGATAGTATGGTGGCGGTTGTGGTGGTGGTCGACGTGGATGTGCTGTGGTGCACATATACTGTCGGAACCAGCACCGTGGTAGTTAGGAGGAGAGTACTCGTCGCATGCCATGTTGTCGTCGTAACGCCATTGGTCTCGGGGTCAGGTGTCCATAGTCTAAAGCCCACCACGATGAGTGCGACAAGTGCGAGAAGCAAGAGTAGAATGGTAACAATCGGCATGAAGATGTCCACGAAAGGGTCGTACAAGACTATGGTCTTGTTGGGCTTAGTTTGAGAATCAGCTGCGTGTTGCCGATGGAGTTGTTCCAGGAGAACGTTCATTAATTCTCGTTCTCGCATGGCCTTAGGGGAAAGATCGGTGTCTGTGACGGCGCCGTTTTCGTTGGAGGTGACCGAGTCGGGGGTGAAGGATGAAGAAGAATCGATCGCAAAGAGCCAATTATTCACCTCTGGAAAAGGGTCGGTTGTGGCGAGTGAAGGTGATGGAGGCGTGACGATGGAGATGGAAGTGGAAGACTGTGATGAGGTTGATGAAGAAGGCATTTTGGCTGCGTTGGTCTGGGAATGGTGAAAGTGTCTCGAGAATTATGTGGTATGTGAAAGGGAAGGAAGATTTGATGCTAAGAAAGAATTGCGGAGTGAGATGTGTGAAGAATACATCGAAGCTACAGAGTCTTGAGATGGAGCTAGGTGCCAGTATCATGGTTTGTTTTGAGGCTGTGGAGAGAATTTGAGAGGAATTACGAATATTGGTTGACATCCAGGGCAAATGCTTGGTAACAGATGCATGACTAACGACCCAAAAAATCTCATTTCCGACAACTGCGATATTTGCTACCAACCAAACCAGTCTTACAGAAGAGACCACGTAGCCGGCAAGGTCAATAATGTAACGGTACGGAGGGGGGAGGACTGCGCTGAATTGACTACCTGAGGTGGGCGGAGCTACATATATAGACTGCCGTACATGAGCTATCCCAACTCGTACTAGAGTGGGTCTGGGCAAGGCCCAAACCGTTACAAATAAGAAGATGTTAGAGATTGTAGCTGCTGGAATTGGCCTTATTGCCTACTACCGAATGTATGTCATTGCTTATACCGAACATAATTAACAACGTCTGACTACATTGAATGCATCCAGCCAGGTATTGTGATCCATAATTCCGTGCTTCAGTGTTGTGGTGCCCCGTAACTATTGGATCCGAGTGTTCTTCCAAAAGTTCCCTACTGCATCACCCATGCTTTGTCCTCCGCTCAACACATTGACTTGGCCCAAATCGGGGCATTGCCTGTTCTCAGACGCCTTGATATCTGGCGAGGCGAATACTTTCGTAGGTTACGTGCGGAGAACGACTTTACCACCGAGGCCAGGACATGTGCCATGATAGAAGGTTGCAGGCGGCTGAAGGTTTACTGTAACGGTACAAAAAGGCCGACCTTGTGTACCGTTCCGTATACAAGGTATTTATACCGTCACATTTACGCAATGTCGTCGGTGAAGTTGTGAAATTGGAAGCATTCTGTGTCGCCGTTTCCTGGCGCGGTGGGAATAGCACTCCCTCAGCATATTGAACGTTGAACATCTTGAAAGCAGCGCGGACTGTTCAGAAAAGGCTAAGGCTAGCGCGTGAGCGGTCGTAGCATACTTTGGTTGTGGCAAACCTCGACTCGGAGACTTGATGTCCCTGTAACAGCCACACACAGCAGCTCTGTGCAGCCCCTGGATCATTATGGGGAAGCATGTTGGGAACAATGTGCTCTTGCGCCAACTTGGTGGACCATTCAATAGCCTTGCAGAAGGCGCCGCGTCTCTGGGACTTGATATCCCTGCAAGGTGTTCTTGGACGCTTTTCGCCAACATAGGTATGTGCGGGTCGAAGTCATCGCGCTGTGTACAGCGCAATAGCCAAGAGAGTAGCGAGTGCCACGACTGCAGCCCCGGGGAAGAAGACGCAGAATGATAGTGCCTGATTCTGAGCTCGGAGATCGTCTTGGCGGACACTTTCCAAAAGGATCGGCATATCCATGTTGCTAGTTGCGGATCCAGCATCGGAACTGCTTGTTGGAGCATGAAGACTGCTCTCATCGTCAGCGAAGTCAGATTCGGAAGCAGCAATGGCGTCCTCCACGAGAAGAGCTAGCGGCTGTGACGAAGAGGCGGAAGGACGAGGGGCATTAGGTTCCTCCTGATCCGGGGCCATAGCTTCGACGAGGAAAAGGGTCTTGTGTTGGACGGGAGTATTCGAAAAGCCATTCCACTTTGAATGCGATATTTGAGCCAAAAGCTCTGCGCATCCAGTACCATGGATCTAGTAACATGAAGAGGTAATTTTGTCAAAGGGACCTTTTCAGGTGGCGGTTGAGTCGGTCCCCGGTACACTTCCTTCCTAGTTGACCACAAATCCGTATAGCCCAATGAGTCGAAGGGGGAACTTTCAAAAGCATGTACAAGAACCAAAATACTCCCCTCCGCCCAAGAAAAGTCTCGGCTTTTCCAGATCAATTGATTCGGTCCTCAGTCGTGGGTAGTTTGTCTCGTGAATTTGCACGCTGGAAATTACTCTGGAAGAACAATCGCTCACCCTGGTGGCGTCTTCACGAGAGAATCGTCGCTATCAATGAAATTGCTGTTATCTGGAAGCCTTCCTTGTTCTGTGGTAGGAGTAGGCACGCAGCTGCTCGCGAAGGAAGGAAGCGCTCAGTGCGACCGCTAGATTCGCCAATACTTACCTTCTGTGGCGGCGTCTACATCAAACCGTCTTCCAGCCATATTGTTATGCGCATGCTCTCATCCCTGTGCGCTTGTATCACATTCCTTATTCTTCTGCTCATATCAGCGCTGCGACGCTCGCGTCCCACTCGCTTTGGAGGCACCATGGCTCGTCCACTCATGCACATGATCGATTATCCGACACTTGCAAAGATACTCCACGATTACGAAGGCATTCCTGAGACACCGGTGCCAGTCGATGGTGTCGCTCCACCAACCACCGAAGAAATCGAGCGTTGGTGCAAGTTGTTCGACCTGTTGCCAGAAGAAGCCGAATTTTGGGTTTGCGCCCAGCGCCGTGACTTTCCCGATTTGGCCATATCTCTCCAAATACGTGCGCGATGGCCATAGGAGGTCTGCAGACAGCTCGGATTTGACCGACAAGCTTATGACTTCTGGCTCGAGTGCATGGAGGAGTTCCACTATACCGCTCCCAAAGATGTAGGCGCAGTGGCAGCGAACATACGCGGGAGGATTGAGCTGGCCTTCATCAAGGACGTAGACCTCGTCAAGCCACGTCTGGACTGGGTACCGGAGATCGGTCGAACCATCCCTCCGCGCACACACTTCATCATCGACACACTACGAAACCGCAAAGAGGTTTTCGTACTTCGCTCATGGGAGGCCATGCTTCTCAGGAGACGCTTACCAAACATGATATCGATGAACGGCGAATACTACGAAACAAAGCTCGAGACCATCTCCCTGTTTTTGGCACGGAAGCAATTGCTGGATGGGTCCAGAAATCCGTGCCTCCCCGATCCAACGCTTCCACAACATCGACTAGACCAAAATGAAATACCACGGCCGCTACAAGACGAACTTCCCGTATGGTACTTTCTGACCGGACACATGACGCACCCATATGTGCTCAGGGCTCTCCTAAGACTGGACCACGAACCGCCATTACGACACGCTACTGTCCACGGACTTTGGACAGATCCCGATCACGACACCGAGGTCGCTTGGGCGTGCGAATCGCAGAAGATAGACTATATGGCGACTAGCACCGAGGGAGTCGCGTATCTTGTGACAGACAAGCTCACAGAGGGCAGACTACGATATCTGAAGTCTAACCTTTATGAGGTGAGGCGATGCAAGATTGTCTTACATACACTCTTCGCAGGTGGCCAAGAACAAGAAGTAGCTGGTCTCACATTCACTTCCATCGGAGGTTTTGACGCTGTATATGAGATGATTGGAGTCAGAGACCTGCAAATAGAGAATCACCCAGAAACCGACTGGAAACAAAGCCCTTTCGCGAACGTTGTGTTACCGGTTCCGGAGCGCTGGCCGCACGGTGATCATATCTTCAAGGTGTGGCTTCTGAGCGAGTGGCGAAAGATACCAAAAACCAACGGGAAGGACTTTTTCAACCGGGCTGAGGCGGTCAGAGAATCCGGCGTAAGATATGCACCACCTTCTAGGCTTTACATCGCAACTAGTGCTTTAGACCCTGAGCTTCCGTCCAGTCCAGAGGATGAGGATCTTGACCTCCATCGAGTCAAAAGGCGGAACCCTTGGAGTTCGTCATCGAGGAGCTCTTTCGACCGTGGAGAAGCCTGGTGGAATCCGCCTAAGGATGGCACAGCGAAGGTTCCCAATCCGATGTCGAGGAATGACTCCGGGACCTTGGAAGTTGATGATAAAGCCTCGAGTCCCACGATACCGGGCGTTCTGGATGAGCTGGATCATATATCGTCCTCGATGAGAGATGTTCTGGAGGGTTCCGTCCCCGATGCACCGAGTTTGCCAGAACGGTCGCCGTTGAGACCTATATCAGCGCGGACAAGAGCTGACCAACGACCATTGGCAGGCTCACCCACGCATCAGAGGTTGGGGTTGTCTCCTGTTTATGTTGTCGAGTCTGGGGTCGAGACCACGGCCGATAGGCAGCAACTAATGGCCAGTGCAACTTCTGCCGGAACGGAAACGATAATACTAGAGAGTCTAACGAGAGGTGAAGATCCAACTAGTGGTGCTCAATACGGAACACACGAGGAGCAGGATCTAAACTTGACCGAATGGGACGAGCTGGGTGACGATGATGATGAAGAGGGTGATATGCGTGGGTCGCACCAAGAGCGTTCCCTTAATACTCTCGGCGCTGTGTCGCTTCTTATTGTTTTGTATTTGATGTATGCTGGAATGGACTTGTTGTGATGGGATGGATTTGGATTATTGTTGTCGCCGATTGACGTCATCAGCAGCTTAGCTCAATTCAGTTCGAATGCAACCAGTGCCGACATCCAGCCTTCCTTGATCTCTTTGCTTATCAAGCCATCACATTGCGCCTTGCCACAAGGCTTGCAAGTCGTCGTCACGCAAAGCTTGGCCAACGTGGTCGATCGCACGCTCAGGGACGAATGACAGGGATGCAGGCCCGAAACATGCACTGGAGCCGGCATGTGGGGATAAACGCGATCCTGTGGGATAATGTTCCAACCCACGATCAATCTACACCTTACGGATCCGGGCATAATCTATTGTTAGACTGAAAGCCCTTGCAGGTTGTATGGGAGTGCCCAGACGGAAAGGCTGGGCATACGGCAGGCGTCGATGTAATTAGCAGGAGGTACAAAAGTCGGAAATGGCGCGCATGGGTATGCGGGTTGTCGCTGCATCTTCGATTTCGTTGCGCATCACATAAGATAACGCAGTTCATTCGGGAAAACTTGAATCGTGGTCGCAAACATGGTTGCAACAAGTCAGCTTCTCGCTGGTCTGGCAACCATTAGCAGCGCGCTCGCCGCATACTCGTTCCCGCCGCACGTAGTACGAAATGAGGGCGTACCAGTTGGGCAGTTGAAGAACATCAGCGGAAGTGAGTGGAGGAAGAGAGCGAATATCGATACAAATGATAGAGATGCTGATATTGATTAGTTGAGATGTACTTATCCTACCCTCCCGGGCGCAACACATCCGACAAGGTGCTTCTTTACGTGACCGATATCTTCGGCGTGCCGCTCCTCCAGAACAAGCTCCTTGCCGACTCATTGGCCGCAAACGACTACCTAGTCGTAATGCCCGATCTATTCCGAGGCGATGCAATCTCAGTCGAAGAGCAAGAAGCAGGCCTAAACTTGACCGAGTGGCGTGCGCTGCATCCCACTTCCGACATTGACAGCATCATCAACACGACCATCACCTATGTGCGTAGCGAGTTGAATGCTTCGAGAATTGGCGGTCTCGGTTTCTGTTTTGGCGGAAAGTATGTTCCGCGATTTTTGACGACTACTGGTGGTATCGATCTTGGCTTCATTGCGCATCCGAGCAGCTTGACAGAGCAGGAAATTGGCGCTATTGCTAACCCGATTAGCATTGCTGCTGGCAGTAAGTACAAATCATGCAAGCGAAAACTATTCGTGCTAAATGTTGCAGCACTCGACGCTTCGTTCAACGCCACAGCCAAGGTCCGAGCTGAGAGCATTTTGAACACCAACAACATCACTTTCCAGTCGAACTTATACTATGGTGCGCCTCATGGCTTCGCAGTCCGAGTCAACCAGAGTGTGCCGGTGCAGGCATATGCCAAGCAAGCCAGCTTTGTTCAGGCGGTTACCTGGTTTAATGCGTGGTTGTAAGAGTGTTGTTCTGTACTGGTTGCGATAGCACCTCACATCGGGAACGCGAAACAAAATCATAGCAGTTAGTGTCTCCATATTGACCAGGATTGAGACACACGTTGGCGACCATCAAGACTTTTGAATCGTACGTCTTTCATTGATTCTGACCCTGCCTCTCTTGACATCTCTTATGTACAACCTTTTTCCGTTGCACTACAACAAACATTACCCAGGCTATATTTGCAAAATTTGCGCGCGCGCTCGGAGTCTTGAAGTGCAACCAATCGATCCTGCGAGGGCCGAGAAGTGCTTTGTTCAGGGACGTGGCTAGACTTCTGGTAAGATACTCGATCTGTTCCTGGTTCAGATGATCATCGCGGAGAGCAAGGCGGAGCGTAAGATATCCGTGTGTGGGATGCTGGAAAGGAAGAGCTCTCTGCGTCGGTTCCATGGGCGCAAGAGAAATGTGATGATCCCCTGGCGCCATACTCCACAATTGGGGTGTGGTAACGGCGTGACGCCAGTCTGATAATATTCGTTGGTGTAGACTGAATGTTGTGAATGGTTTTGGGCCCTGCTTGGTGCTCATTGCGATCAAAGCATCGAACAGGGCCCGGGTGTACATGCTCTTTCCCGTCTGCCACGTTCGCGAACTGAAATCACTCGCAGTGATCATCTCGAAGAGTCGCGTATCGTTCACGCTTCGCGGTGCCGACCTACTCGTTGTGTCCATCCTTCCTATCTTCGCATGGTTTCCAGAAGAAGCCGCGTCAAGGACGACGAGGACATCTCCCTCAACCTCTTTGGGTCGCAGAAGATGCTCAGTCCTGTCCTAGCTGACCTGAGCTTCGGTATTTGGCGAAATGACACCGTCGTCTGCACCCAGTTCTAAGCGATTGTATACTTCATTGTAACTCCCGTATCCAATGTAGTATACAATCAACAAGCTCTGAGGCCCATCGTACTGATACACAAGATTCGTTACGCTCCAATCCATCTGGTGCTGGGGTTTCCTGCGGATATCAAGCTTAACGATTGTGGTATGGTATTGAAAACGTTCTTGGAGAACTGCCTCGAGCTCTTCGATCCGTGATGGCGTTAGTGACGCGAACAATTCAGATATCGCCGCTATGAGGAAGTGATACGATTGAGATAGACGGGTGAAAACTTCCGCGTCGATGTCTGGCCTCGGTATCTGAATTTACAACACGTACCTCTTTGCGGGTGTTGAGATCATCGAGGTCATCTGCCCATCTCACAAGCAGTACGCGGCGTCTTCCTCCCGTTTCGTCTCGCGCCCTACAGCCCATGAGATGCGCTCTTCAATACTGAACTGAGAAAGAGAGGATGGACCTTCTCTCAGAGCATCTTCGGGTATCTTGGTGACTTCGTGGATGTCTTGCAAGAGTGATATCCTTAAGTCGCGAGAGACGCATGAACGATGGTGCGCCACACGCGGCAAAACGACTATCAACTGTGACAGCAAAGACAATCGTGTGGATTAAAAGAGTGGCTAAGTTAGTCGGTCTTAATAGCCTGAGTCTGGTTGGTGTAAGTGCGAACGCCGATGTGAAGTGGGGCAGGTTGCTGAGGCAGTGTCCACACGTGGCTCTACCTGACCCTTGCTGCGGCTGAGGCTGACTTTTGCCACTCTCCTGCACATTGTCGAAGAACTTTACGATCCAGAATATTGCTCTTCAAGTCAGACAGGTCGGAGCACCGATCTAATTTGCGACAGTATAGAGCAAAGCATGGGCGAAATGCAGCCGCGACAGAGGTGGAGCCAATTGTAGCGTATGGAACAGAAGCTAACCTATGGAGCAGATTCGAGGCTGACGCGTGTTGCGTTGCTCTTCAAAATGGAAATAGCAGCTTCGGCACATACAGTTCCTCAAGATAAGTAACCTCGTCTGCACTCGACTCAACTTTCACGGACCCAACAGCTTGGTCGATTCTTTCCCTCGTCTCAAGACCGCATATGAGCATGCAGCCTTTGGATATCAACCACGCCTAGGAGATTTGCGCCATGGAGGCATTCTTCTCCTTGGCCAGTTCTTCAACACGTCCCACGATACCCTCGTCCGCACTCGCTTTTCCACTTCGGAACATCATCTGCAAGAATGGATCCTTCTGCTCGCGAGAGTCGCTTCGATCGGTCCAAGGATGCGTCAAAACGCCTGCGGCAAGCGGAGACCATAAGAATAGACCGATGCCGGTGGCCTTGCAGTATGCGTTCATTTCGCGTTCCTCTTCACGGTAAAGCAGGTTGTACATTCCTTGCATGGAAATGAACTTATGCCATCCATTCTTTTCAGCGACATTTTGCAGCATCTGGAACTCCCAAGCTGCCATCTATGAACGTCGATATCAGCTCTCAAGTAAATCATATGTCTTGGAGTCGTGGTGAGCTTACCGAGCTAGCACAAATATAGCGAACCTTCCCACTCTCGACCATGTCGTTTAGAGCGTTCATGATCTCTTCTGGAGGCACATCACGATCCATTCGATGGATCTGAAGGACACCAATGTAAGTGCCCAGTCTCTCAACGCTGCGATCAACCGCATCGAGAATGTGCTTTCTGGAGAGGCCGATTCGGTTGACGCGAGGACCATCGTTAACAGTGAGTGTTGCCGGATCGATAGGTCCCTTGTTCTCGTCCACGAACTGAAAGCATTTGGACATGACGACGAGCTGCGAGCGAGGAATGTTGTAATGCTTGATAGCTGCGCCAACGATGAAAGCATATTTGAGGATGGGAAGCGCTTCGTCTTTGTCTAGAAGCCATGGCTGCCAATTCTTGTCGCCGAAGCTCATGCAACCAAGAATGACTTGGGACACTTTAAGTCCGGAGTTGCCGACCCTGTGCGACAATCAGAATTGATGTATCTTGGAGGAGAAAGTGACTACATGCCTAACATATTTCATCTCGGAAGCCATGCCGACGGATGCTATAATCTTTGAGTTGGAGAAAGATGTGGTGATGGAATTGAGACGTGCAAGGCGAGGCAGAAGAAGTGTTCCGCCTTGTTCTGCGACTCCTCCATCGTCTTATACCGGAATCGCGAGTCTTGGCCATAAGAAAAAGCTAAATTAGTGAGAAGAAATGATGATGGATGTGATTTTAATGTATGGTAGTCCTAGACGATATATATTAGTATATGACGTCCTTCCGTTGCCATTTTCCATGGGATTATCGCCGAAACCTCCGCCCATTATGTTCACGCCGTAGCTGCCCAGGTGACGCTACAGGAACCGAAAAATCCAAATGTGTCTTCTACTTGAATCAATCAATGCCCACAATCGCAATGATTTCGGCTTCCAATTCTGGCCGTTTTACCGTATCTCCTCTCAACGAAGTTTCGAATACACACTTCTTTTAGTATGCCTCCTCGCGTCCTTTTGCTCGGCGGTAATGCTGCCCTTGCGCGCATGATGACTACTTCCATGCTAGCAAGATCTTGGGATGTTGTCAGCGTCTTAATAAACCCAGCACAAAAGGCGAGTATCGACCGTCTTAGCACGAAGAAACCAGGGCACGGAAGCTTGCAAATCGTCGTAAGAGACTTGGAGAGAATGGAGAGCGTGATTGAGGCTCGCAATCTTCTCAACGATACGGAACCAGCGTATGTGGTCTTTGTGGCTGGTAAGTCGAGAAGCCTTTTCTTCGCATCATAGAGCTAGGTCCTACTCTTCGTCCTAGGGTAAATGCTGGGTGTAGCCAAGTCTGACGGAACCTCAGGCTCGATGTCAAATCCATCCGGTGTAGATCGAGACATCTTATGCAAGCATCCGTGGACTCGGCGTCGGCAGCACCATGGTGGCCAGACAAAGAAAAATAGAGACTGGGTGCATGAAAGAGACTCATACCCCAACATTTACCGCGCCAAGATTGAGGCTGATGGGTTCCTCCACCCTCTCGCCAACAAAAGTGGTCGAGAAGATCTTCAAGGGATCAGTCTGCGGCCAACATGGATGACGAACGCGCGTGGCATGGGAAAGGTGTGTCTCGGGAGAACGGGCGCTGTCGGCACGGTGACGCGGCAAGATGTTGCAAATGTGGCGATGGGATTGCTGTCGCGCAATGATACGCGTGGATAGTATGACTTGTTTGAAGGCGATGTTGAGATTGACAAGGCAATTGAGGTGGCTGTGCGAGATGGTATTGAGAGCCACGAAGGCGAAGTGAGCGTCTGAGAACCCTATGCCATGATCATCGTAGTGGTAAATGGACACCATGCATCATCTGAGCAATGTAACAGCGAGGCGGAGTAAGATTGCTATGTCTTGTGAAACTGTTTTGTTTGCATGCAATCTCATAATATGTGCAAGTCATAACCAGTCCGCTCACCTGATGCCGCTACATCATCAGCGAAAGGTGAAGAAAAGAATGTTCATGTGTATGTCGAAAGTCTAGGTACTTTCGTGCTTAGTATAATCAACATGAACGAAGGTGTTCTACTCACTCAATCAAGTTCCCATCCGGATCTCTCACATAGAGACTCTTCATCGCCCCTTGTGCACCCGTCCTCGACACAATCTCACCGCCTTCCAGGACATGAGTACCATCATCTTTGAGGCTCTCTAGTACTGTTTCCAGATCAGCACCATCTTCGAGTATAAAGCACAGGTCCGCAGATCCGGGCTGCACAGTCTGGGCCTTCGGCTCGAATTCCTTCCCGGACTGGTGAAGGTTGATTTTCTGAGTGCCGAACTTCAAAGCTACCCGCTCCACGTCGGGCGATGTAGGTGAAGAGAACTTCTCGACTTTCATGCCGAGGTATTTGGAATACCATCCTGAAGTTGCGGAAACATCTCGACAGGTCAAGACGAGATGATCTAGAGAGCGAACCTTCGCAATGGAGCTGGCCATCATGTGGGAGCGCAGGAAAGGTGACGTGGAAATCGTTTTGCGGCTGTGGAGAGATGGACGCCGAGACAAGATTGAGCTAAGAGCTTTTCGCGCGTGCATCGAGCGTGAAGTTCGGATTCGTGAATGAGAAGATGAATGTCGGAAGCTCAGATTTGGGGATGTGGAATGCGCGCAATCGGGTTCGATTGCAACCCCGCCCTCCGCGCTAAATCGTCCCCACAGACAAACAATTCGACTCTAGACCAGCACGAACGTCATCGAATGTTACGGTTCGTTGTGTTCATTTGAACAGTCCTCTTCACCTATTAAATCTTCCTCGCCCATCATACCAAGAATGAAACCTACGCCAACGAAACTCCATGTGGATCCTGTCTGTCGAAGGACAATTGGCCACTCCGCGCCTTCAAGTAAGACCACAACGTCACCAGGCGCTGTCGTGCGAATTCTGATGCCTATGGAGATCGTCCCATTGTCTTGACTTCTCACGAGGATCAAGGACTTGTCGACCAGATTCCACGAGAATTGGTTGATCAAGTCCAGTATATCCGGACCACCTTCAAGGTTGGTACCACGATGTCCAATCCGATTGGCAAGCAGCGAAGCCATGATGACTGCACAATTTGTCGTATCTTCCGACCACTCAGCTTCCGGGACTGCATTAGTGGGCTTCCAGGTGTCGGCAAGAGCTTCACCAAAGGTCAAATCGTATGTCGTGATGGGATATTGGAGAATGTCGAGCCAGTCGAAAAGTAACCTGTCGGGTTCTGTGAAGCTATCTTGCCTCAGCAGATCAGAGAGAATGTCTTCGGTATCGAAGTCGCCGCGGTAAGCGACATTCTTCTTCAGCAGATCGTAGAGCTGTTTGAAGAACATTGCTTTCTGAATGAATAGGGGCAGAACATCTGGATCTTTGACGAGGTCGCTTGCATGTTTGGAGAAGGCGAGTGGCGCACACTGGTCGGGATGCGAGGGAAACGCCGCGGTCATAGTATGGAAGTCCGTCCACGATTCTACGGTTCCGACAATCCTTCCGCGTGAATGGAGTTCGCCCGGCTTGAGATTCAGTATCTCTTTCGATAGACTCATGATTTTCGACCCAGTGATTCTATTGCATTTTGGCGTATAGAACTTCAACTGGTCGTCCGATCAGTCTGGTACCCAGCTGGGGATTTGCGCATCTCCATCGGTGCGGCAAGCATCGCCGAGTATTCTTAGTGTACCAGACCAAGATATCATGGCAACAGCAGCACCTTCGTAGACTTTCGCTAGCGACTTGCCATAATCGACATCAGGCAATGGAATGCCAAATGTTGTGTAAAGTGCTTGCAAACCATACATCTTGTCCTTTGGATTCGTGGCCTGCAGCTGACTGACATCCGTGAGACAAGAGGAGAGAAACACTATACGTGGGTCTATGTCATCTTCTTGATTATCGGTCGACAAAGGTTGCCGATCAGTCTCCTGCTTCCGTATAAAATCGCGAAGAATGTTACGCAGGTCGATTGCGAGAAGACTCTTGTCAGCCTGTCGGTCGATTTGCTCGATGAAGTTATCGAACACGAGATATTTGACAGCCTTGGTATAATGCTCCCATGGTAGCAACGCGTGTCCACACATGATGCTGCACTCTTGCGCATACACTGTTTCCTGAACCGTTCAAATTCGAGAATGCCATGACTGGGAAACAAGACAGTCCAGAGAGGACGACTCAGCATCAAGAATGCCAGTTTTACGAAGTCGTTCTGTTCGAGCTGTCAGGCGTCAAGTCAACCCGGTGCTGTTGCCCGAACGTACCATCAAAGAGCAGGAACTTCGTCAGTTGACGTTGGCTTGGACACGTTCCAAGCTGATGTAGGTGCCGCAGTAGCCCATCTGTGTACTCATTGCCCTCGCCGAGTCAACATATCGTTCGCCGTGCTTTCGCGTAGACCTTGCCCATAAGAGCGACCTGCAAGTTCCGCTCCTTGACACTTTCGTCACCTTCGCCTTGGTCTATGCATATTGCATCGACCCATCGTAGCCGACTACTATTGCCCGATCTCAGATGTCGCAGCGCAGATTGACAATTCGGCGTTACCAGCATGATTTTTCCATCACACGCAAATGCTTCAGACCCAATACGCGCTCCCCAGACATATGAAAGCGCCTCATACTCAGCTGAATCGCTTGTGCCTGAGTATTTATCGAGACTGACTTCTAGCAAGGTCGCTTTCAGTGGCGCGTCGAAGCTAGTCGAGGGTAGCAAGCTCAGCAGACGGAGGGATCAAGGAGATGAGAGACGGCAGTGCGAGAATGTCGCATGCGACGTCAATGTACTGCTTCGTCCTTCGCGATTCTAGTCGATGTGTGGAAGTTGCAACTTCGAGTTGCGGGCTCGCGAGGCCCGCACAGAGTGGGGCGTGCGCGGTGGCTCAACGCCAGCTGTGGCGGGTGTGGCTGACAATCTCATCTTGTGCTCCCACTCTATCGAGTATTCTGAACATCTCCTGCATCTCAAGAAGAGTCACCACCACAGCTCGCCATGTGTCAGATCATAAGGCTTCCTCTGCTTTGCGGCATGGGGAATCCCTCCGCGCCTCGTCAGACATGACTCAGACGCATTAGTCACCAGCGCTGATATCCTTCACGCAAACCATGCCGGAGTTCCCTAGCAACTTCAGAGTGAAGATGAGGGTTGATTCTTCATCCCGCATTTCGGCATCTCGAAGGGCGGGCGCCATCCCGCGATGGGGAACAGTCAAGCCTAGCGCGCCCCGCAAAGTTTTGGCGATTGGTCATGGAAAAGCGGTGACGCGATGAAAAGGGCTTGACTTCAGCTGTTCGGCAGCGTCGTCTCCGTGCTATAACTCTTCCTGTTCGCATCGCATTGTGGGTTGTTGTGTACACTCATTCGAAAATGGAGCGAGAGATGGAAATGGCCGTGAGGCCAATCAACGACCGCGTGGCGTCAGACCAGAAACTTTCAATGGAACACAGACCGGATCTCGAGCGCAACATCTCCATTGCCAGTAATGGGAGGGTCAGAAGCAAGTTCCAGATGTTTGCAATTCTTACTGCGCTTTTCGTAGGTCAAGCCGGGCGCTTAGGTCGGACGCGTCCATACGAATGTGCTGCTAACGTCTTTCCTAGCTATCATTGTTCGTAGCAGCACTGGATGCCACCATTGTCGCAACAGCAGCACCGACAATTTCTAGTGACCTGAACTCAGCAGCCGGCTACACGTGGATCGGAGGCGCTTTTCTTCTCGCCAATGCGGCATCAGGTCCAATCTGGGCCAAGCTCTCCGATATCTGGGGCCGAAAACTCATCGTCCTGACGGCTTTGGCCATGTTCTTCGTCAGCTCAGCTATTTGTGCGACTGCCAAAACCATGGAGACACTTATTATTGGTCGCGCATTCCAAGGCGCTGCGGGTGGTGGCTTGATCCTGCTGGTACACGTGTGTATTAGCGATTTGTTCAGTTTACGACAGCGAAGCCTTTTGATGGGTTTCACCGAGGGCATCTGGGCGCTTGCAGGTGGTATTGGTCCAGTTCTCGGTGGTGTCTTCGCGAGTCTTGTATCATGGCGATGGTGCTGTGCGTTCAAACGTCCTCTTGCGCAACATGCGTCCAGCTAACGTGTTACACAGTCTATATCAATCTGCCAATCAGCGGCTTCGCTGGGGTTCTCATCCTTCTCTTCCTGGACATACGCCACGAGCACACCTCATTCATTGATGGCATGAAAGCCCTGGATTGGTTCGGCATGTTCTCTTTCTTGGGCTTCACTCTAATGCTCTTGCTTGGCCTTGATTTTGGCGGAACGCTCTTCCCGTGGGACTCGGGCAAGGTCATCGCACTTCTAGTCGTAGGCGGTATCATGATCTTCGCTTTCATATACAGTGAGAAGCGTCTGGCGAAATACCCGCTGATCCCCATGGCGCTATTCCGCCGTCGTACGAATGTCGCTGCCTTCGCTCTGACTTTCTTCCACGGTTTTGTAAGTATCATCCTCTACCTTCATGCATAGCCACGCTCACAATCAAGGTTTTTATCTCCGGGGAGTACTACATGCCGCTTTTCCTGCAAGCCGTTCTTGAGGCTTCGCCGCTGCGATCTGGTCTTCTACTCCTACCATTCATCGTGACTGGAGCCATCCTTGGCGTGCTGTGTGGCGTCCTCATCCACCGCACTGGTCGATTCCGCGAGATCATGTGGGTAGGAACATTCCTCCTTGCTCTTGGTTTCGGCCTGTTCATTTCCTTCGATGCATTCACCAGCACTGCCAGAGTGGTTGGCTTCTCTATGATCGCAGGTGCTGGCTCTGGTATCTTGTTTGAGGCGCCACTCATTGCCGTCCAAAGCCAAGTCGAACAGCAAAATGTCGCAAGTGCCACAGCGACCCTGTCCTTCATTCGAAACATTGGGCTGTCCATCTCCGTTGTTGTGGGTGGTACAATCTTCCAAAATTCCATGAGTAGTCGCCAATCGTTCCTGCGAACGGCTGGCTTACCTCAGGATCTGCTTCTTCAGCTTGACGGCGACAGCGCCATGGCGAATGTGATGCTGCCGAGCACTTTCGAAAACTCGGCTTGGCAGCTCGCAGCCAAGCAAGCATTTGCTTACGCGACGCGTAACATGTGGATAACGTATACCGTGTTCGCGGTATTAGGCTTTGTTTCAAGCTTGTTCATTGAGGCTGCACATTTGGGTACCGACCATACGGAGACTGTGACTGGGCTGAGGAAGGAGAAGCCGGATGCAGCAGAAGCAGGTTCCGGAGCAACATCATAGACTGGTTGTTAGCTAGATGAAGCTGATCAGAGAATTTGCTCTAGAGCGCTCGACTGTTTTGCTGCAAATGGTGAGGGTTGCCATTGGACGGACGCGACTAGTGTCGCCCCTTGCTTTCTTCCCTATCTATCACCCACGGTGAGCATCATCACGTTTACTTGCCTTCTTTCAAGGTCCCCTCTCTCAGCAACAATCCGCGATTCATGCACTTTACAACACCCTGCGCATAGCCGACCGCCAATAGTCACAAGCATGAGCTCTTACTCAACCAGCATCATGACCGCTGTCTCATCTCGTGTGGGTCATGCTGCTGTCGGTGCCATGTTGGAAGACATGGACCGCTACCTGCCATCCGACACCATCAACCGCCCAGACTACAAAGGCTGTCGCACAACTTATGGCCCCATGAACACTCTCTACAAACAATCGGAAGTCTCGGATGACCCAGAGAAAGAATACAAAGAGCTTCGCGCATGCGAGCGAGACCTTCGCCGACGTCTCAATAACCTTCAAGCTGCCAAAGGCATACCGGAGAAGATGACGCAGTATCTGGACGAATTCAAGAACGCCATCGAGGACGCGCTGGCAAAGGGTGTCACTACCGAATTCCTGTTGCAAGGCATTGCCGACCAGCTGGAGGAGAAGCCGAATGCGCAGGCCGACCAGCATCCTGAGCTCCCCAAGATGATCCCTGACACGCGGTATAAAAAGGCCAGGGCAGAACTCATTGAGGCGCGAAAGAAGATCCAGAAGTTGAACGAAGAGAACAACGCCTTAACCATGAAGGTCAAGCGCTTGGAGATGGAGCGCGACAGGCTTAGTATGTGACCGAGCTTAAATGGCTCGCTTGCATGCACTGACCCTATGTGTAGGATCTCGGCGTTGAAAACGATGGTACAAGTGAAGGAATGCTGGTGCTGCGGTGGGGCGTGGGACTTGACCGAGGGATGATAATAGCGCATCAAACATGGGGTCGAGATGTGATGACGAGACATGATCAAATCTATGTTATTTTCCTACCGACCTTAATGCATACTTCATTCTAGCGTAAATTGTGATACTTGTGTCCACACACATGTACATCAGCTCAGGACTCAAAATTGTACCCAAACAGAACCCACCGAATCCTCACCTTCATCCACCGTGATATTGCTTGCATCCTCTTGCAACGCGACGCGGAGGACTCTGCAGCAAGATACACCCACCACTTTAGGCTTAGCGGCAACGCTAATTTACGCGCTAGTGCTGGGCGGCATTTCACAATGACACCCAGATTACACCCTACATCAAGGTAGCACATCATCTACTTCAAGCTCTCGAATTGTCAACGAAGTCGACTTCAAAGAGGAGCCTCTCCAGTCAAGGGAGACAGCAAACGCCATCTAACCTCATCATGTCCTCACAACCCACCACCTGGCCACCCCAATCCGGCCTAACAACACCCACCGTTCCGCTCAAAACCCAAGTCTTCAGCCTGCACGCCTCAACCACCATCCACACACCTGCATCTTTCATCTTCGCCATTCTTCTCGACACCTCCACATACCCAGACTGGTGCACCTTCATTCCCAAAGTCGACATCGTCTCTCCATCACCCAACTCCGGCATCCTTACATCGGGCATGAAAATCACTTTCCACGCATGTATGGGCGCTGCAGGTTCAAGTACGCGCCCCACACCGTTGGTAGTAACGGATATTTCTACACCGACGAATCCATCGGAGTACATTCCCGCCAGCACACTCACGTCAGATCCAACCTACACGTCCGACTTATCAACAGTGTACCGCGTCTCATGGGCCAGCGACAAGTCCTCTTCATCCGCTGTGGGCCCGAGCACGGAGCGTTTCCATGAGGTTCTTGTGTGGGGCGAGGAGGAGTGTAAGGTCCGGACGTGGGAGTGTATGGGAGGGGCGGTCGCGCATGTTGTGAAGTGGATGTATAAGGGGACGTTAGAGGGGAAGTTTGAGAGTTGGTGTGCGGAGTTGAAGGGGTATGGAGAGAGGAAGTGGGGGGAGGAAAAGGGCAAAACGTAGGATGTGCCTTGCGGGTATGGGTGTAGGTGTGCGTGCGAGTGAGTGGATGTATGCTACTTTTTAGTGAGTGATGATATGCTTGGGATCGCACGTTCAGACTCGCTCAGAAGGCAAAGAATTAGTGAGAAACATGTTAAGAGAGAAAATCGGTAATGGGAAAAGACTTGTGGTAGTCTGATGTAATCTCATATTCTATGCAAGCGATCATCGCTCTATGTCCACCTCGACTTCTTTGTTGGACTCGTCCGTTTCGCCAAGTCTCTCATGTGCTAGGATCGTAAGACTCATTGCGTGCCCTTATCACGTGTTCTACATGGTTGCTTCTGATATCGCACACGACGACCACGCGACCCTTCTGGTAGTGCCGAAGCCAAATGTCCCCAAATACCAACCTGACAGCCTACCATCGCGTTGTGACTTGCCAATTGACATCATATGCGCCCACCCATCTCCACTTGTCTGTACCCCAGTATGATCCCTGTCCTGCGCGACGTTGTGCAAGTCCTCTTCGTCTTGATGTTGAGGCTCCTGGTTCCTCCTTCTATGCCGAACTTCCCATTATCCAGCAGAGCGCCGCATCTCGTAATCGTCCATATCCTCGTACCGGCGCTGCTCATCTTCGCGAAAATCTGGATGCGTAGCACGATAACGTTCCTCGGCGGCTGCTTCCTCGATCGCGTCTGATTCGCAGGTTCCCCCGCTGTGACGTGACCAGTAATCTACATAATCAAGCTCATAATGGAAGACCTCCTCACAATCAGGACCAAACAGGGGGCTATCAGCCTCCTTGAATGGGACAGGCACTCGAACCTTCTCAGCATCAAACCAGTAGAAATTCGTTTCACACCGCTCGCACTTCATTGAGGAGCAGCCACCACCCTCGACGATGATGTACTGGCAACGTGGACATCGCTTCGCACCCAGTTTTGCTAGGGTGTACAGATTCTCCAACTCGCCCTCATCATGAATGTCGAAATGTGCTAATCTGTACTCTTGGCAGATAAGATTTGCATGCTATGGGACTTCACATGCTGCGCAAAACCGTCCGGAGCACTCGAGACAAGAGACTTGAGGATATCCAGGCGTGTACGTGGGAAGGAGAAGGCCCACCACACCGCATCCGTGGGCGCACTCCGCCTTGGGTGCATATTTCCAGAACGAGTCAAATCTTTGCTGCGCGAAGGACGCATGCAGGTGTGGTGGAAGGAAATGGTATACGACAAACGCCAGTCAAAGTCTCCCAGTTCTCATCATCCGGGTGTTGCAGTCCTATGCATTTGATGTTATCTGGCCCATGAGCTTCGAACTGAGTACAGACATGCTGTATAATACAATCAATGCGGATGCCATTGATCACGTTTCCGTCTTGGACTTCCGGTGGATAAAAAGCAAGATGATCTCGGCAACCTGGAGGGATAGGAATGTTGGTGGGCCGAAAACCAATGGTCAACGATGTGTATGGACGACTCGATAGTCTTCTCCTTGGCGCAAACCTCGCAGTAAATCAACGGCCCAGCGGATGAATGTTTAGAGCTTTCGGGGCTGTCTTCGATCATGTCTGGTTACTGGGCATGTGCGCACATTTCCGAGCAGTACTTCTTTGAGTCGGAGTCTACAACTAGGGGTTGGACGCCGTAGGGGACCGGGGCGGCTACGTGAACCAACCTCGTGCAGTCGCTAGCTTTGCACGAAATAGATGTTGGAGGGTCTGCGCGAGCGCAGCCTGCAGAGCAATACTGCTTTTCGTTGAAGGACGGTTTGAGGCGTGTGACTGACTCCCTTGGGGCATTCTTGACCAGTTGTTTGCAGGAAGAGATCTAGCAGTAGGTGTGTGCGGCAGGCATTGCGACTTCTCGAGGGACGGAGATTGGTCTCGTTCTGCACAGGCGCTGATGCGGAAGTAGCGTAAGTTCGAGGAGCTGATTGGCAGTACAGGCGCGGTTGAATCGTGTATGCGCGCAAGGCAACTTTTCAAGACTGACCAGGAGCTCGAGTTGAAGGGGTGGGTCAAATGGAAAGGACAAGTGTGAGAAGTTCAGCTGGAAATCTTCTATAGAATGGAGGCTGTGACGATTCACGCTGGCAGGCCCACTCTGTGCAGGTAGGGGTGTAGCGTAGTGAATGAAAGACAAGGGCAAGCTCCTCGTCCTCCATGGCCGAGTCTTTCGATGTTTGTGTCGAGGTTGTAAGCCAATCCAAATGGTCCAGTCTCCAGTCATGGAAGCTACTTACAACTCGTCCTCGTCCATCATCTCGCCCTCAGTTTGAAGTATCCTATTTCAGTCTCCGCAATTTTCAACAAGTATGCTGGCGTCGTGTCAGGGGCACATCTCGTCCACGACTGCAACAATGGCGATGCAGTCATTACTTTTCCAATCTCAACAGAAGACTGGTAATGAAGATGAACATTGAGAAGATAGCGGCAAGTACGAATATGCGTATATAAATGATCTCTCGCCCCCGGAAAAACTCGAGAACTTGGAAGTCATTGCGATCATTCTAAACGGCAAACGAAAGCTTGCAAGACAAGGAAGAGGCGCATTGTAACGATCGTTCTCCAAATCGTAAAGTGTTTCGCGCGTGTCGACTGCAGCTACCGAACAGGGGAGGGGCGACTTTTAGAGCACATCAAAATTGATTGCTCATGCTTGTCGAGCGCAATGAAACAATTATGTTAGTATTCGAGATTGTGTAAAACCAATGTAAGCGCAGGAGCGAGCCCAAGGTCGCTTCATTTCAATGGCTGTCATTGCACGCAGAGCACGACTCTTCGTGCCCCACACGCCCAGAATGTCTCATAACATTTTTCAACCTGAAGGCCTTGGTGTGCAGCCGTCGCTGGGAGAGCTTGATGTCCTAAGAAACTTACCTTTATCGTGTTGATGATCATGTGGTGGCGATGTGGTGTTCGAAATGTTCTGGGGTCGAATAGATGAGTCTGCCGTCCGGGTACCTGTGCCGCCACTGTACCTGAAGATCGTTGTAGAGTGAGGTGGTAGAACCAGGTTCCGGAGTTCGCCGGACGGGGAAGGTGGTGCCGGGCGGAGAAGGTGCGGCCAGGGAGCACATGGCATCAAGGTTGGATGTTGATGACGCAGGTAACCGTGGCTTGACTGAGACCGACCTGGGCGCAAGACAAGGGCAAAGATTCGAGCGATGCTGGAGAGGTGGCTGACAGCAATCACGGCCTCAAGTGCAGGTCCAGTCGGAGCTGTTGGATCCGCTCGTTCTTACCGTTCGCATGAGATCCTGGCCAAGCAGCAGGCGAGCTTAGTTGCCCGCAAAGGCTACTCTTGCGGTGAGCAGAGGTACTTGTATGCTACTTGCTAAGAGAGGGATGGCAACCACATCGCTATGGTCTCTGTTGGAAGAACATTGATATGACAGGAAACAAAGACTGAAGCTCAGAAACGCATATCGCCAATCGCATCGACTCGGCACCTCGTGTTCGTGCTCGACTCGGGTTTCGTGTGGCCGGAGAGTGACGGGGGAGAGGAGTTGCTGGCATGATCGTCTAATGCATGGCGAGCTGCGCCACCACCGCCGGTTGATTCCCGTTTCTTGTCTAGACCGTCGAGCTTTTCTGCAGGATTTGGCATGGTTTCTGCTCGCGAGGTGTGCTGTTGCCATCGCAGACTTTGCAAGCCACGCCGCGCAGAACAGCAATTGGTCGCAGAAGTATGCTGGTCTGAGCGGAAACAGGCTGCCACAACGCCGCTGTGGCGTCGGTATGTCATGAGGTGCGACGATGCGCTTGGGAGCGAGGACGCCAGCGGGTCTGGCGGACGTCTCGTGAGCGAGCCAAGATTGGCTGCTTGTTCAGCAGCCGCCGCGCACATGGAGCACTGCCTCAATAGGCTTGCGTCGTGGACCCATAGCGATTCGATATGCCGTTCCACCCGCGCGTGAGGCTGCCCACTGTCTTCTGCTGTCGGCGAAATTAATCGCTGCTCCATTCACCCCTCTCTGCTCTCAAAGAAACTGTACAGCCAGCGATCGCCCATCGCGCCTGCTAGAGTGAGCGTGCAGCTGCTTCAGGCTGGCTGAACGAGGAAGGAACGTCCGAGCGGCCCCCAAGCGCCGCCGCCTAGTCGCAAACATCTCAAGCCACACTGGGAGGCGCTCTAGGCTCGTTCGTCATTGCCCACCAGCCATCGGCGTAGTAGCAGCCTGCCTGCACCACCACACCTGCCATTTCGCCGTCGTCTGCCGTCTTGTTTCGCAGCAAATCTCCTCGCCGTATCGACCGCTGCGTCTTGCCGTGCATCAAACGAGCGCCAAGTTTCTGCCCGCGCCGAGCATTGATTGCCCGCTCAGCTCACAGCCTCACGCCTTGGACCGCTGAGGCGTCGCACTCCACACTTCGGCCGATCTCCCTGCAACTGCCACTACCGTCGCAGGTCGCGACCTCCGACGACACCAGCTCAACTCACGCCGCATCTCAGCTTATTGCTCTCTGCTAGCAGCCCTGCGCTTGCCTAGCGACCCGTTCAGGTGTAGGCATCAAATTGCGCTCGAAGATACGGCCTCGTTATTCGCAGATCGCGCGCTCACGGCTCTCAGCGCGCTCAACCCCAAAGCTGGCTTGCTCAAGGATCGCAATCTACTTGGAGTACTGGTGAGGACACTGGCGAGGCCGCGAATCAGTAACCCCGGACAGTACAGCCTGAGACGGCGGCATCGCGAATCAACACGCGCAGAACGGGCGTATCATAACAAAGGTTCGCATACCCCAGTACTCACCTAGCCTTCTTCGCAGATGCTCCAACGTTAAGGCACATGTCCAGTGAGATTATGGACTAACGTGGCATCAAGATCCCATAGACAACCTTACATAGTCTTCTATTATGGCGGCCACAACACGGGCGATCACGCCTACGCATACGGGTCCGTTTGCACCTCCGAATGGGCCTACGACTCCCGGGTCGACCGCGCGCAACGGCGCAACCTTTGGGGCGCATCTGACCAACTCTCCTCGTGGACTCTCGCCGCGACATTCGCCGCAGCCTCAGCCAAGAGCAATGTCGTTGTCCGATGAGCGACAGTATCGACAGAGTACCTCGAGACAAGCGAGTCCCAACTCCGCTGCTGCAAACTCTCAAAACTTACAGCCGCCAAATGCTCCGCAAGGACCCACATCGATCAACGCGCAAGCGAACAAGCTCCCCAAACCCGCTATCGTGATTCCCGAAGGTGGTGTCACAGGCGAAAACATACAGACCAGCCCAGTCAGCCTCTCAAGTTTTGGTGATGAAGCGACCGCGGCAGCTGCGAATGCTCTCGAGGCAAGCGCGGCCAACACAGGTAGTGTCAGTAAGGAAGGCACGACCCAGCAACAGCAACACCATCAGCAGCATCACCACCAACTCATTGCGCCAAATCCGGGCGACAACCCTGGAAATCGCGCATTCACGTTCCCAGGGCCGCTGCCGCCAGAGCCCGACCCACGAGCCCCGGCTCGCCAAATGAGCTTGCCAGGATATGGTCAGAATACGCCGAAATCGCCGTCAACGAAGCGACATAAGTGCCCATATTGCTCCACCGACTTTACGCGACACCATAATCTGAAGAGCCATCTTCTTACCCACAGTCAAGAAAAACCTTATGAATGTCCCACGTGCCAAGCACGGTTCCGCCGTTTGCATGATTTGAAACGCCACACGAAACTCCACACAGGTGAACGGCCACATACCTGCTTCAAGTGTGGCCGCAGATTCGCTCGTGGAGATGCGCTCGCGCGACACAACAAGGGCCAGGGTGGCTGTGCAGGCCGTCGGTCTAGCTTCGGCATGGATGATGACCTTGGGGACGGTAAGGCCGACGGAGACATGGACGGCATTGTGTACACTGGAGATAACGAGGAGGGAGACGAAGACGAGGATGACGGTCGTCGAGTTAGTGAGCCAGCGCGTAAGAGGCAGAACACCGGAAACTCTACGCAAGGTTCGTATCATCAGCACTCCAGTACTTATCCGCCCATCGCTTCCAACCGAGCTTCTGTTGGTCAGAACAACCTTCGCCCATACTACCCAGCAACATCGTCTCAGCCGACTAACATCTCGCCAAAATTAGCGCCATCGAGCGTCTCGTCATTGCACAATGCGACCCAATCCAACGTGTTTGCGCATGGCGGAATGACGGAGAGCCCAAAGCCACTATCGCCGGGTCAGCAAGAACAACGTCGTCTTGGAGCACGAGACAACAGTCTGCCTGGGTCGCGGTCTCCGAATTTGTCTCACCACATTCACCAGCAGAGCCTGAATCGTGGCGCAGGACGGGGCACTCCGCCAATGGGCATGGTGCAAAACACGAACAACGGACCGCACCTGCCCTCTCTACCTGGATTGAATCCTCTAGCATCCAAGCAAGGCTCTCAAGCTGGCAACGGCAACGGCCCTAGCATGCTTCAGCATCAGCCAATGGCTGCTCCCGGTACTCCATCACAGCCTGGCAGTACGTCGAGTCATGGTGGTAGTGGAAGCAGCATAAGAGAGGTCATGGGTGGGTCTGTTGATGTCTGGCAATTCGTTCGCGATATGGAGGCTCGCATGGCACGCACAGAAAAGGAGCAGGCAGATAGGATTGCCAGTCTGCAGAACGAGGTCACCACGCTGCGCGCTCAACTCGCCCAGCAACACGTCAACAACTCGCAGCCACAGCAACAGGGCTCTTAGCGAGCAGCTGCATCAAATCGGCGTATTACTGGATTCGAGGGCGTCATTGTCGACTTTGCGTTATCGAGGCGTTGATTGGAAGATTGGCAGGATCTGGTCGTCTACATTCTCGAAGATGGTATGGTAATGGGTGGTTAAGACACGCGGCACACCACGGCAAACATACACTACAGCTGTCAGTCCATGCATGCTCAGATGATACCCGTCACGCTGGAAAAGCATCTCTGGTTTCAATATCGGATGGCGAACTTTCCTTTCACTCTTTCACACTCGCTCGAAGTTCCTCAGTCTCCCCTGTATATTATCAAGTTGTCGTGGCTTTGGCCGACTGCGGATGTTTCTCTTCGCATGATACCTCGTCAGGATGGAAATGGTGTCTTTATGGTATGACCTACGTATGGCATGAACAGATTGATCTCAACTAGATGCAGTTCCCGGATGTTGTATGACATAGTCCCACTCAGGCTAGGAAGGTGCAGCCGACGCGCATGTGAAAGTGTTTGCATCTCAGTGATGAAGCTATTGGATGTAACGTGACGGCTCTGCAACTATTTTCGAGCAATCCTTCGTCCTCAAATTAAGAGCATCGGTGAGACACGCAACACGCAACAACGGTGGAGCAGCCTTACAGCATGTACCTGGAATGCAAAAGCAACCTAGGAATAATTTGTGCATTTCATGTGCTTATAGCTAACTCTGTGTTGGAACAAAGTGAACATGCTTCGACTACACACAGCCTTTCCTAGTAATTTTCCAAGCTGTTCTTAAACTGCTTTCGTATAGCATGGAATGGAGTGAGGTGAGTACAGGGTGGAGTGATGCCCACGGTGGCAGCTATTCTTGGCTAGGCCTGCCGCAGATGGGCTCCGATCCATGCACTGCCCTAACCACGTCACCTGGGCCAACTTCCACCAACATTCGAGGCTGCCACGCCGCCTGCCCGCACACATCTCGACCTTCAATACCGACACATCGACTGACAGGATCTCCTCCCACCGCCGCGCCCAACGCCCCAAATGAATGGCGGTTCTCGTCGCTGATAGGCCGGCGCGCAACGAACCCACCGCAGACAACCCAATCGAAGGGCCTCCGTAGCCGCGCTGGGTGAGGTTTGCCCGCACAAGCTCTAGGCGTGCCGGCTTGCAGTCACACCCAGGATTGACTGCAACTTCCGCCGCTATAGAAAACATGGGCTCCTCGGATACGCACCGCCGACGCAGCAAAGCCGACGGCGATCGCGAACGCAGCAGCCCACGAAGCAAGGACAAGGACCGAGACCGCGATAGGGATAGGGAGAAGGAACGTCATAGGAGCTCCAAGACCCGCAAGACGCGCTCCTCTGTCTCCAACGAAGACGACACCAAGGGCGACCGCCTGCGCGAGCGACCGTCTGGAGAGCGCACACGCACGTCGTCGTCGTCGCAGTCGGGAAAGTCGCACAAAATGGCTGTTGTGCCCGAGATGCAGCGAAGAGGGTCCCTGGGCTCCGCCAACGCCTCGAGGTCCAGTCTTTCCTACCCCACACTATCGAAGACGCATGCGAAGGAGAACATATACTCGCGCGAAGAGGCAGCGCGGCGAGCTTCGACCATGACGCCAGCGGCCACCGACGTCGAACAGGAGAAGGAGGACGAGCCACGCGTAGTACCACAGCCACCTCACCGAGTCGCACCCACTCCGCCGCGAGCACCACCGAGTCCCCCGCTCACCGCGACCACGGCCGCAGCAGATCTGAGGAAGACAGCAAGTGCCAACAGCATGCGCCGGAAGAATGCTGATGAGCTGCACAAGGAGATGGAACCGCACAGACAGAGCGTAGACAGTGGCACACGCATGACCTCGCAGGCTGGACCCCGGGCAGCGTCCCGCTCGAGTATCAGAGAGGGCGATTTTGACGGCACAGACATCACCTCCACTACAGCCTCACAACCAAGTACCGTACGAGCAAAGTCGCCTAGACTTCCAATCCGGACTAAAACAGCAAGCCCATCCAATGTCAGGCCACCCAGAAAGTCCTCTACGCCGGTCAAGAAGAAAATGAGGGAGCCGTCCGAGATTACAATCGACTCAGACGCAACTTCAATACCGCCAGAGCACGTTGTGCAGGTTCGAGGCCAATCTCCATCCTACTCTGATGCATCCCCGGCCTCTATGGTTGATTCCTCTCCGCGTACGCCCACTCAGCATTCGGTACTCCCATCAGTAGTTTCGTCAGTGAAGGACGGACCGCCCATGATCGAGATTTTGGGCGACCCAATGTCGCGATCGCAGTCAGTAGATCCTGGTTATGCAAACATGGCTCCACCTCCACCACCTCCGCCGCCACCGCCGCCGCCGCCTCCAGCCATGATGGGCGACCCACCTCGCGTAGACTACTTGCTCCAAAACGGTGGCCTCACTCGACCAATCCCTCGCAGCCTGTTAGCTGCTATCGAGGGAGCGGATGCCCCAGCATACTCTTCCTATATGTCACCACGAACTACTGGAGCGCAAGGCCATGATGTCAGAACGTTCTTCAAACCTATCCAGAATGTGCTGAACAACTACAATACTGTAATGGACACAAACGGTTCTTTGGCTGTAGCTACAGGCTATCGATCAATAGCTCGGCGACTCTTGGATCGTCTCGAGAATGTGTTCGCACGAAATATCTCCTCGGAGCATTGCCAATGCATGATGTGTTTCGGGCATTTAATTGAGGAGGATTCTGCAGGTGTCAATTGGGGTGAGATCTTGGAGCTGGTTTCTGGACGCTGTGAACTCCCACAATGGCCACCGCACGAAGAACAATCGGCTCCAGGACTCGGTATTACCTCTTCACAGCTCGAGGATCCCTGTCAGCGCATCGACGTTGACGTTCCAGAGCAATATCGGGCGCATTACGAGAAGCAATCGAAGAAGACGAAGGTGGCTGTTCAGTCTTGGCTGTCAGATCAACAAGAGACTCTGCCCGAGGATGCTGACGATGAGACATTGACGTTCATTATGCTGACTCGCTTGGAACAACCACAACGACCATTATTCTACGCACTTCTCTGGGGCTTGGACCAACTTCCCACCCCACGTACGCAAAAACCAGAAACCGGCACCCCACCATACCTCGCCAAAGCGGGTCTAGCTATACAGCGTCTCTATCGCTTGCACCAAGCACCACGCGATCAACTTGTCGTCATGTACCTGCTGCGTCACCCGGATATGCACAATATGCTTGCTACTTTAGCCGCAGTCAAGAAGCATGAATGGGAAATCTTGGTTTCAGGACGATTTGATGGCTTTCTTTGGTCGGGCGCAGACGACATTCCGAACATCACATCGCCAGGTCAGATCCCTCCCACCGATGGACCGCAACGCTTCGCTTCGCCTTTCAGCCCCGGTCAACAATTCCAGTCGTTCACTCCAGGCCCCTATTCTCGCCCCGGATCAGCTCGACCAGGCTCTGTGCGACCACCTGGTGGAGCGCCCGTACAAATCGACGAAGAGACTGAGATTGCTGTGCTTGCCGAGATAGAGCGTGAAATCTATCTTGGAATGGAGGCTATGGAAGACGCGTTTGAGCACCTGCATAACCAGGCAGAACTTGTTCGCAGACGTCTACGTGAGCGTGCTGCTGGTCTCTCGATGGTTGCGCAACAGCGGAGGGGATCTGGCGCGGACGGCATCGAAGTCAGGATGGGCACACCTGCCAACTTACGTGACGGCGAAGAAGGCTACGATGACGCCAGGAGCGAAATCGGGCCCGACGATTCCGCAAGTAATGTCAGCCACAACCGGAGAAGAAAAGCACACCGTGCTAGAGAACGAAGAACGCCCGCTCCGGTCGAGGAAGAAAGCGAAGAGGAGGGAAGCACACTCGCCGAAAGGATCCGACGAAGGCTGCCAGTTTGAGCAACGCAAGTACCTTCACCATGACTGAATTAACAAGCTTGCATTTTGATAGAGTAAGGACTTTTCCTTTCGCTTGTAATTGGACTATTTGAGGTATTATGATTATGGCATACTTAACGGCCGCGAAACATGGATACCCAATCTGTTAGGATGCTGGATGTGCTCCTTTGAGAGTACGACGATTAGCCATAGCACTCGCGTGGAGTTTTGAATGGGAAAATATTCGAAGCTCTTCAATTTGTCTGCGAGTTCCATAACATGATACATTGCATAATCTTCAAGTGTTCGCCCACGAGTGCGGCTCTTACCATCAGATGCTCAGAGCCAATCATGTCGTGTTCTCCGATGACCCTCGAGACGCATTGCGGGAACTAGCATCTTGTGCAACACCATGGCCAAGTGTGCAACATGAATCATTGGCACCTGCCCTCTGTACTTCACACTTCTTCTTCCTCGCTGGAGTGCACTCAAGTCTACCGTGAGGGTTTGCAGTGAGGTGAATTGCCCCACACCCAGTCGTCATTGCGCAACAATCCCTGTCGGTAATCCTCAACGCGCCCGCAACCCGCATGCCAGCCCGCCCTCCATGACAACCGAGAGTGCAAGGCATAAACAACCACAGACCAGCTCACACTTCTGACGACAATCGCTTTTGCACAGTGCAGCGGCATTCACCCAACTCTCAGTTATTGGTACTGGCATCTAATCTCCGAACGCCCGCCTGTCAGGGTCCAGCCTGCGGAACCACCGCCGGCAGTCGTTGCCCTCGCAATTGTGTTTACGAAACAACACCTTCGCACCTACCACGCCCACCAACGCCAGCACAAGGCCAAAACGATATAATAAGGCTCTCGAACCAGAGCTACGAATCTTTCTGGAGAGCGGTCTTCTCAATTGCGAAATTTGCGGCAAGGACAACGAGCGCATTACGCTGTGCGACACCGCCATCGACCACGGTTCGCATTGGCTCGTAACGATTCATTGGCTCAACGGTCCGCTGCCTACCATTCATTCTTCTGGACCCACCGCTCCACCAATTGCCCTCCAACACTCCTGCCTACCACTACAGTCACTCTCGTGCTGAATTCGAGTCTCCACGTCCCGCCTCGACCATCAAGAGAACCTGTTGCACACTCGACGCACCCACCCAATCGCTCACATACACACGACCACCTCTATTGCCGTTCTTCCATTTCGTTCCTCCGACTTTCGCGTAAGCTGGACTTATCGCATTCCGCGCCATGGCGGATCTCGGCGTCAACCAGGCGATCGATCCAACAACACTTTTCACAAAGCAAGAATGTATAGGCGGAGGCAGTTTTGGAAAAGTCTACAAGGGGCTTGACCGAAGGACAGGACATACAGTGGCTATCAAAGTTATCGATGTGGAAAATGCCGAAGACGAGGTGGAAGACATCATGGGAGAGATAATGATCTTGTCCGGCATGAGCTCACCTTATGTGACCAAGTACTACGGCTCATACCTGCATGGCACGGATCTCTGGATTGTCATGGAATTTTGCTCGGGTGGCAGTTGTGCCGACCTTATGAAGCCCGGCCCAGTAGCAGAGGCGGAGATTGCTGTCGTTGTAAAGGAGTTGCTGCAAGGACTGATGTATCTGCACAACGATGGCAAGCTACACCGGGATATCAAAGGTGCGTACACTGAATCTGAGCGTAGTGTCAAACTAATTCCAAGACAGCTGCAAACATCCTCGTTGGCGCTAACGGCCAAGTGAAGCTTGCGGATTTCGGAGTTTCTGGTCAGCTTTCCGCGACCATGACGAAGAAGAACACATTCGTCGGTACACCATTCTGGATGGCGCCGGAAGTCATCAAACAATCTGGTTATGACGGCAAAGCAGACATTTGGTCTCTCGGTATCACCGCGCTTGAATTGGCGAACGGTGAACCGCCATATGCTGATATTCATCCCATGAAGGTTCTTTTCCTCATACCTAAGAACCCACCACCGCAACTACAAGGGAACTTTTCGCCCGCCTTCAAGAAGTTCATCGACCTGTGTTTGCGCAAAGATCCCAGAGAGCGGCCAAATGCACGAGAATTGCTCAACACCGAGTTTGTCCGGAAAGCTGGAAAGCCAGCGCGGCTGCAGGAGCTCATCTCACGATATCAGGATTGGAAGGCTCGCTACCCAAAAGAAGCGGCCGAGTCTGAGGATGAAGCCACCCCAGTGAAAAAGAGGGAACCAGTCAACGAGGAGTTGTGGGACTTTGGCACCGTGCGGCCTGCTGGAGGTGCTCGTGGTCCAGCGCTTGCGCCGATGAACGACGCTGGTGCCAACGCCCGCATTCCGTCACCACAAAGGAAACCTGCGCCTCAGCCGAGAGGTGGGTATGGCGACGAGAACGAAGCTACGATTCGTGCAAGCCCGCCGCCGTCACCCACAAAACGCTCACCGTTCCTGAAGACTCAAGGCTCGCCCGCGAGCTCGTTGAACACAGCGGCAAGGATACCCCTTCCGCCATCTCCAGAGAAGAAGTCAGTGCCAGTGTTTCCACAGCCTGCGCAAGAGGTTTCCCGCAAATCACCCGTGCCCAACTTCTTCTCGCCACCTCTAAATCGCGGACTTGTGACACCTACCAAGCAGCAAACTCCTCAACAGCCTCGAAGGCAAACACCGCTTGCTCATGCTTACGATGAGTACATCCAACGATCGATTGCAGCTGACATGGAAAATATGGAGATCACACCGCAACCACCAGAAAAGCGGGTACCAACCCCAAGCCGTGCATCCGTGTTACCGCAGATGAACCTCAATATCCCACCTTACAGAGGGCCATCAGCAGCCACGCCCAGTTCCAATGCTCCTCCGGCGCCCGCCCATCAGCCTCAACTGCAAAGTCCGATCAGGACGAAGCAAAGCCAAGTACCAACACAAGTGCAGAAGCCTCTACCACCACTGAGCGGTCAAATACCGCTGCCACCATTGACGGGCCAGAAGCCTCTACCTTCTACACAGCAGGCCTCTTCGCCGTTTAGTCCAATTGGCTCGACACGACCCGACTCTTCATCGTCGAACGATCCATTCGGTGGCCCGTTGGTATCACGGCAACAGACACAATCGAGTCAGAGTCAGCCTTTTGCACCTGCACCTGCACCTCCACCACATATGACCAACAAGTCGCCACCCATGTCTCGCGGGTCGTTCGGCCGTCCTAAGCCTACAGCGAACCATCCTTCGATATTAGCACAGCAGACACCTGGCTCACCGGGCGCTGCAGCGGAGATTACAGCTCTGGATGGCGTGGTGCTACCCGCTCTGGAAGCTGCACTCTCGCGACGAGTGTACCAGCTCAACCTCAAGAACAAGCAAGATTCTGCACAGTCGCTAGGCGATCCTCATGGCTTTGTCGAGAGGAGAAGGCGGAGACAGGACTGCCATGATCAGGTCAGGCGACTGGTCATTGAGATAGGAGAGAGGTTCAAGGAGCTCGATCGATGGGATGAGAAGGGCGAGGTCGGCATGGGTGGGGAGGTGGCTGGATTTCTCGAGGGTTTCCTCGAGGAGGTGCTTGTTAGAGTCGAGCCAGCTGATGATTGAGAGGGACGGCACGATACGATGTGTATGTTTATGGAGTATGAGGGCAGGCGTTAAGCAAAGGATACCTGGGGGGGTGGGGGGTGCATGGACAGCAGCGCACTGCATGGACAGCAGCGCACTGCGCTTCCGCTTGGCTGGCAATTGGCGCTTTGCACTCTTTGAATACTTTCACTTGCTCGGTATACACACTTCAAACAATACTTCTCTCTGCATATGTGAAGTAGTGACGATCCTCGACCTGTTTCATATGCCTGCGGACGCTGCTTCTCGCTGATTGGGCCACGATGCGGACGTCCGTACCCTGGCAACATTTCGTCACTTGGGCCAACCTCACAGCTCATTGCTACCGTTCGTGACGAAGCTCGTAAAGAGTCCTTGCAGCTCCTACCGGCGCCTTGCGAATATGACGTATGGCTTCCTGTGTGAGCCAACCACTTGACATAGCTAACATGCCACAGGCGCACGATTCGAAGCAACGCGCTCGAGAAGCTGGCTCGACTGTCAGCGCAATCGCGCTCACCACAGAGCTCGACATCAGGCTTCCCGAGACTGTTCAAGAGATGTCCAGACCCTGCATACTCTCATAACGACTGGGAAGAGAGCAATGGCAGCATTCAAACGCGGCCAGCGATTGTACGGCGACCATGTGCTGCTCGGTGTTGCGCGCACAGCTAATGCGGCATAGAAAGTACACGAGCTAGAGGCAATCCTCGCCCTATGCAAAGCTGCACCTTACGTCGAATCGAACGAGATCGCCGCTTCGCTCCTCGATCGCCTGTCTGCGTACATCCCGACCGCGTATACTCAGACCTTGTCACCCTCGCCGGCTCTGCGAGCAATCGAACCTTCTCCATACGAAGTCTTGACTTACAACCTTACCTCTGCTATACTCTCGCTCGGGACTCGACATGGACTGCAGGTGCAGGCGACATCGGCGATTTCTAGCTATGTGCGAGGATGGACAATTAAGGCCAATGAGCTGGCGTCCAACCAATTCGATGAGGATGATCGCGACGACTTTGCGACTGATGGCGAACTTGCGCGGGTCATGACACAGAGTCTCTCCCTTTTGGGCTTCCTCGATGCCGCAGCAGATCACGCAAAGTTCTGGAACTCGTATGACCGGTTGCAATTTGTGCAAGATGTGCGGGCTATGCTGTCGGAGAAGTTCTTGATTGCTTTCGAGACGGCGCTGTCGATGGTGCGTAATGCGCGCTCACATCAACACGGATTGCGGAACTGGAAGCGCTATACGAAGCATTACGCCGCAACAGGACGGCCGCTGGGTGGCATGATCCTACATGACTCGTTTCTCAAGGTTGTGGTTGCTGCTGCTTCGATTCTGGTTGAAGCTCCTGACCGCAACCGTGATCATGACATCTTGGACCATCTTAGATCCTCGAAGCAGAACAATGCGACGGTTCGCGACGCCTCAGAGGATGCACTCGCCGACGGCCTGGCAAGAATAGCGATAGAAGAGATGGAGTTCTTGGAAAGCGATGTCGACTATTTGCAGCGTGTTGCATCAGCATGGCAGCAGCGACAAGCTTCTGCAGTCAAGGCCAAGATATTGACCATCCACCTGTGCTGCACTGTATACGACGAAGACATCGCCGACGCAGATTTGCACAACACTTGGCTCGAGAATGTCATCAGTGACCCATCGCAAACTGCAGACCACGACCTGAGCTCAGTCGTGCTCAAGTCTATGGCCATACTCGCAAAGATCTCCCCGGCTTTGGCTTCAAGCCTTGGACGATCGCTGCCTCGTGTCATTGTCCAAGGCAACTTCGATCATCGAACTACATCTGTAGCAGCTGGTGCTTTAGCTGCTGTTCTGAGCCTGCTCCCTCAAGACGCCATTATCACAACGCTGTACACACTCGGAAACATCATCAGCGCAGGCACGGTGCCCGATCGCAATTCTGCATCATCACCTTCGTTCAACGGCACACATCGCACCTCACGCGCAACTGGTGTGTACGACCAACAGCACGGTAGCGCCATATCGCTCACACCTAGCGATGTTGAGGAGCCAGACTTTGTGCATACAACTGTGGTTGAGACCATAGTATCTGTGGCGCGCAATTGCAAAGACGCGAAGATCACGGCTCTTGCTTTGTCGATGCTGATCCAGAAGGTCGGGCGGGCGAGTAAGGGCGTCGATGCAAAGATCATTACCGATTCGGCTTTCCTTGGGATTCATAGCCCGCCTGGAGAGTTCAAGACGCTGCTCAAGGTGTACTCGAGGCTGGCGCATGATGCGTTGGTCAAGGATGACGCGGTCATTTTGGATGCGGTAGGTAGCGTTCGTGATCTTTGTATGGTATCATGCTAATCTTTCACCAGGTGATGAGAGCTCGGTTGAACATGTCAACTGAGATCTCTGCGGACGATGATGCCTTTGAGGTGTACCTGATTCACCTGCTAGACACAATTGTTAGCAAGGGCGATGCACCAGAAACATCGCATCGGCATATGCACGACAACGAACTGGCAGCTCAGGAGATCGCGCAGCTTCTCAGACCACTTGCCGTACTTCTTTCGCGCAACGCAAATCATGCGGACGTGTCTGAGTTTAGCGACTCCATCATCGGCTTGCAGCGCGATGCTTGGTTCAACATCGTCGTTCACGATTTCGACACGCTCTCCGAACTTGGACAGCAGTACAGAGAGGAGCTGAAGACTCTAGCTCGTTTCAGTCCGCCTTTGATTGCTGAGGAAAGACCTTCGTTGTCTGAGAGTGACATCGAGTTGAATACCGTGCTTCGCCGTGGCAAGTCGCCTGAGCACACAGTTGAGCAGAAGAGACGACTTGGCCGTTTACTGCCTTCTTGTGAAGCAGATACGAAGTCTCTAAGTTACCAAGAAGCAGTCTTCTTGAGCACCGCTTACCTTGTCGAAGACTTACGCGCCAGTGGAGGTGACTGTACCAAGGCCTTAGCATACTTCCTGGATCCGAAGCTGCGGTCTGGCGCTGTGGGGAATTGCATGGCTGCTATCACAACAACGGCCGTCAGAACCTACTTGACCAAGACACTCTTTGGACAATGTCAGTCCTTCTCGACACCGTATCTTGCGGAACAGCTAGCGACTATCTTCTCGGCATGCTGTCACCGCATTGCCCGCATTCAGCAAGCTGCTGGAGCATGTGCAGATCTGATCATCCGCGAGGTTCCTTCAACGTTGTGCCAGAAGAGCGCTCTCTTTGCTCTGCTCGAGTTGCTATCGATCATGTGGTATAGCTGCTTGGAAGGCGAGACCGACGAGTATACGTGGAAGTCGACATTCACATCCAAAAAGTCGAACATCATGGTCGAGCTGTCTGATGACTATGCTTTCCGCCGAGCCACACTAAGCTCCCTGCACAAACGGGCAACAGCCTGGGTCAAGGACGCACTGGATACCGCACCGCTTGATGTCAAAGGACTGTTGCAGACCTACCTTTCTGAGTTTGATGACGAAGCTTCATTTGGCCACATCTCATTGGGCCGATCATTTGCACTCGAGATGGGAGCAGTTATTCCATCGACTGACCAGCGTCTTGGCGCTGTAGAACGCCAAGGCATCAATATCAATACTGCCTCCGACTTCATCACGCAATACACTACACGACAAGAGTACAAGTTCTTAGATGGCGTCAACGATCAAGAAGAGGAGTGGCTTAGGAATGGTTCTGCGGCACAAGGAACGCCGAGCTACCTGTCGCGCAGTCTTCAGGATGCGACAAACCTACTGATGGACTTGGAGAACCGCACGCTGAACCATAAGCATGTTACTATAGCCGAGCTTCGCGACATTCTGCGTAGAGCCGCCGCACTCCTGTGCCGAGTAAAGACAGACCAGTCGCCCATTGTGCAACATTTGGTTGGGATACCATTTGCTGTGTTCTCAAAGCAGTCGATCAAGCTTGGCATATCTCTGTGGACCAGTGTGACGAAAGAGAATCCGCGAATGGAATCACGCATCTTGGTGGCGATTGCTGAAAACTGGGAGACTACGGTGCGGAAGCGGAGAGGTATCTTTAGTCCATTGTTGAAGTAAGTATCCGTCACATTGTCGATCAAGTGATGCTAATGACGTGCAGACACGATGATCCATTCTACGGCAAGCAGGAATTTGCTGCTACCGACAAGGAAGCGCTTTCGAAGCGCCAGCAACAAATCTACAACCTCATCGCGCCGCACTTCCGATTACTACAGTTCTTATCTAGCCACTTCAGCGCATCGCGTTTGAGCAAGTCAGACATTGAGCGCGTATATGTTCGTCTGATACACATCACGCTTGATGCAATGAGCGTGGGATGTTCGCAGCCATTAGCGCGAGAAGCATACTTCCATATCATTCTACTTGGTCTCAAGATTGCTCGCCATTGCACTACTTTAGCGTCTGCTATCAAAGGAAGATTGCTAGATCGCATATTGACCGCTGCGTTGGCCTGGTTCGCGGGTGCGCCACAGTAAGTCCTTCTACAAAAGTCAAGTAGTCGAGGCTAACGACCACAGATGGTCTTTCGGAGGCAACCGCCTCCAAATTAAAGCCGAGACTCACATTCTAGCCGACGTGCAATCAAATCTAGACGCCATCAGCAAGATGGTGACCGTCGGGGACGTCGGATCCAAACTCAAGGCAAAACAAGACTTGCTATCCCTCTTGATCGCGAACGAGCAGTCTCGCTTGCTAGTCTGGCTCTTCCCACTTGATCACGCCAAAAAGCATCACTTCGCTTCCAGCTCCAGCCGAGCGACTCTTCCAGACGTAAGTCCTAGCCACAAATCTACCTGAAACATAAAGCTAACCTCGTTAGACTGCGGTGACCGCACACTTGAAAACAGCATGGGCAGAGAACCCGGCAATCGCTGTCCAGCTTGTTAAGCGCTTCCAGTCTCAGCGTCTCGCGACTGAAGTGCGCTGGCAGGTGCTGAATTTTCCGCATAAGGTACTGGATGAGCCGGATGCGCTGGAAATTCTGATGGGGAGTCAATTGCCGAGTGATGTTTCGTTTCAGCTTAAAGTATGTCACGTACCCTCCTCGCTTCTTCATCCTACCCCCGCGAGCCCGAGAACTCCAGACTAACAAGCTTAGTACCTGCTTTACTGGGCTCCCGTCAATCCTATCACCGCCGTAACATACTTTATGCCAGCGTACGGCAATCATGCATATATTATTCAGTATGCGATGAGAGCCCTCGAAAGTCATTCCGTGGACGTCATGTTCTTCTACGTCTACCAGATTGTGCAGACGCTGCGATATGATGTGCTTGGTTATGTGGAGCGGTACATCATCGAGACTGCCAAGTTCTCGCAGTTGTTCGCACATCAAATCATCTGGAACATGAAAGCAAATGCGTACAAAGACGAAGCATCCGAGACGGTAAGTACTACCCGCTCACGTACGTCGGACTAGCTAATTCGTGCTGCAGCCCGATCCTGTCAAGCCCACCCTCGACAAAGTCATGGGCAGCTTGGAGTCCAGCTTTGCGCCTGCTGACCGCCAATTTTACGAGCGAGAATTTGCCTTTTTCAACGAGGTCACTGGCATCTCTGGTACTCTCCGCTCCGTCCTGCACGAGCCCAAGGAAGTCAAAAAGCAGAAGATCGAGGAAGAACTCCGCAAGATCCAAGTCGAAGTCGGCGTCTATCTTCCCAGCAACCCAGATGGCCAAGTCATTGGCATCGACCGCAAGTCCGGCAAACCACTACAATCACACGCCAAGACGCCCTTCATGGCAACCTTCCGTATTCGCAAGAACAAACCTTCTGCCCCCGACGCCATCGAAGAGACCGAAGAAAACGACCGCGCCAGCCAAAAACAAAACACTTACGAAACATGGCTGTCCGCAATCTTCAAAGTCGGCGACGACTGCCGCCAAGACGTCCTTGCCCTCCAAATGATCGCTGCCTTCCGCGGCATCTTCAACACCGTCGGCCTCGACGTCTGGGTCTTTCCCTACCGCGTCACCGCCACCGCACCTGGCTGTGGCGTCATCGACGTGCTCCCCAACTCAATATCGCGCGACATGCTTGGCCGCGAAGCCGTCAATCGACTCGACGACTACTTCGTGTCTCGGTACGGCAATGAGGATTCTATACGGTACCAAGAAGCACGCAGCAATTTCGTCAAATCCATGGCCGCATACTCGGTCATCTCATTCCTCCTCCAATTCAAAGACAGACATAACGGCAACATCATGATCGACGACGCCGGACATATTATTCACATCGATTTCGGCTTCATCTTCGACATCGTCCCCGGCGGAATTAAATTCGAACGCGCGCCCTTCAAACTCACAGCCGAAATGATCGCCGTAATGGGCGGCAGCACGACTTCCCAACCGTACCGCTGGTTCGAAGAATTGACCGTCAAAGCGTTCCTGGCCGCTAGACAACACGCCTCCCATCTTTCACATATTGTGGAAGTCATGTTGGATTCGGGGCTGCCGTGCTTCAAACCCAACACGATTGAGAATTTCAGAGACAGGTTTGTACTGGACAGGGATGAGAGGGGCGCCGCGGAGTATATGCGTGAGTGTGTGAGGAGGAGTGCGAGTAGTTCGAGTACGGGGGTGTATGATCGGTTCCAGTTGATTACGAATGGGATTCCTTACTAAGCGGAGGCGGCGCGAGGGTGCGCGAGGGGAGGGGTGCGCGAGGGCGAGGGGATGATGTAGGAAAAGGAAAGAATCGATACAATGGTCGAACGAAACTTGTGCGTCACATTGGGATATGGTACTTCTTTGATCACGTAGTGTGTAGAACGAGCAATGTCGGATATGCGAGCTCACGACAACACCAGCATAGTACTAGATGCTGTGTCATGTTCGTGTCATGGCTCAATGGCGACGAGTAGCTGCAGCATGGGTAGCTTGGACGCGCAGATGATTTCAAGTTATATGTTCTCGGTAGCCATGTATCTCTCCCGAGCAGAAAAAGTACAGCTTATGTCGGCGGATCCATGTGGAATCGCGGCGTGAAAGCCATACTTATATGGCCCGACTTTTCAAAATAGTGCGGTGCTCGAGACGCGTAAGTGCATGGCCGATGGCGTTAGATAGAGTTGGGTGGTTGGTCATGTGCGTGGTTTGATGGGTGGGTTGCGAGGGGCGCGAGAGGGTAGATTAGGTAGTTTGGGGATGGAGATCGGGGCTTGGGTGGGGAGGCCCAGGTTTGGGTAGCGTGGAGGCTGTGAAAGCTGTAGTTTTCCGAAGAGAAGTGTTTCGTACGGATGGATGGTCTTTGAAGGTGTCAGGCTGTTGTGGATGATTGTTGTGGATGGCGGGCTGCTGTGGACGTTTCAGTAATGCGAGGGACGCGGATGCGGTAGTGTCGAGGAAGTCAAGATACTTGAGCAAGATATCGATCGCGTGGATTGTGACCAAGACAATTCCCGCGATGCAACTCTCGCCATAATCAATGCTCATCAGGCAAGGACTGGTCGACACTGCAGCTTCGTACACACTAGTTGTAAGGTTGGAAGTGCCACCAATCCAGTTACTTCTCAATGCTACTTTTCCTTTTGCCGTTCATCTCCTTTCTTGTCCTTGCGTCGAGGAAGACGGTGATTACATCGTGTTGCACTTCAATCTTCAGTTATCAAATTGACGCGTCAACTTCTCACAACTAAAGGTCACTTCCGAGTATTGAAGAATTCTCAGCTTGAAGGGAGAAAAGCTACTGCGTTTTTACGCGGGTACAAATTCCACGCGTGCTTCAGACCATCCCCATGTTGTCTATTGGGTTGCTAATCTCACTCGAACCTATTCCTATCTGTCATTATCGCTCGCCCGGTGCGACCTATTATCACTTTGAGTGAACTAGTTCCTAATTACGATACCGACTGCAACCATGAAATGCTACGTTGCGAAAGCATGCAGGAATCCCTGGTGTCCTGGAGGAAACTATATCGACTTGAGTCGGATTTCTTTCAAAGGACCAGCGACACCAAGCAATACTGTACATATCATACATCAGTTTAAGGGACTATCTGTGCGTGTATCGGGCTGTCATGAGCGAGATTACTGCTGCCACGACTGCGAATTATCACATCAAACCTGGTTGAATGGTAGCTCAAAGACTCAGATAGACCCACGAGTATCGTCAGTGCAGCCCGTTGGACTCCAGACTCAGCGTACTTCACTATCTGCGGCAGGCTCACATGCACCGAAAGACAAACAGACCAAACTCAGACGCAGGGTACAGCCTGACGATGTCGTAAAATCTGGACTGTTTCCGCCCGTCGCTTCTGCAAACGACGTCCCCGTGTATGGCCTGCCTGCCGGCTTGCGCGGCCTAAAAGCGGGCACCACAATGACTGCAGGTCGACTGGATCTCGAAGGCTTGTCCACAAAAGAGCGCAGGACTGTCTTTGCGCGGGAAACTGCTGCGGAGAAGAAAGAAAAGGCAACGCTCCTAAACATCACACCGAACAGGTTACGGGTAATTGAAAAGCAGGAGAGGGATGAGAAGAAGAATGCAGGTACTGGTATCGGCTCACGGAACATCGTCAGGAAGAACACAAAGGCGAAACAAGGGGCGGTGAATGCTGCACATGGTGCTAGTGGGGCAGGACCGCTGGCAAGCACAAATCAAGCGGTTGAGAACATGTGGAAGCAGAGGAGGGAGAGAAAGCGCACAGCTCGCGACAGTGCAGCGCTGTACATGAAGCCAGACATCCAAGAGAAGATGGGTGCGCGCATGGTAGTGCTAAGTTTGGGGAGGAAGACGATATCGAGTCAGAGAAAGAATAAGTGAGGGGTGTCGAAGCAATGAGGAGCATTGCAAGGCACAGAATGGACATGGAGTGAGTTGTATTCATGGTCATGCTGAGCTTTTGAGTTTTTCTGCTCGATTATGTTTGAATAATGTGACTTACGACCGATTCCACACTTTCAGTCAAGTTATCCATAGCATGAAGTATACCATGCTATAGCAGACATGTGCTGGTCGCTGGTGCCGGACTCGCGATGGTTTTGGCGGAATAGTTGACTGTGGTAAACTCGAGTTCCTGACTTGGCCATGCCTCGTGAACCCATGGGCCTTTGAATCAGAACATCACGGACAGTCACCTTCATGCTGTCACAACCACACTGTCACACTTTTTGACTTTCGCCTTTTCATGAAGCGTCCTTCACGACGCCGCGTTTCAAGGTCACATACTTCATGCACGACAACGATTCAATTACTTAGTTACACTGAATGCATGGTGAGCTTCAAAAAACGACTGCCTTTGTAGAATTTGTGTATATATACTTTGACTCAGTGGCACCTTTACTTCTTTTCCTTAGAACACGACAACCATAACGAATACACTTGCGACTTCTGCTATCTCTGACGTTCCTCTTTGAAGCCACCTTCTGCCACGAGCAACTCTTGACATCAAAATTTCGCCTGGCATGACAAATACACCCAAGGACCGTACCTTAATAAGCTTTGAACACGACGAGAGAAAACTGCCGAAAGAAATGGGGTACGACGTTTGTCCACCATGCTCCAAGCAGCCCCAGAATTGCGACGGGGACGACCCGTGCTCATATTGCACAAGGATCGAACGATTTTGTATATACAGCACCCATAATTGCAACAGCTATTTGGCGGAACACGAAGAGCTTATAGCAATGATGTCCCCAGAGTGTCAACGAGGATTTCGTCGTCTGATGGCCCGTTGGCCTGGCTCCCAGACTCCGCAACAAGCAATTAAGTGGGGCTCAGAAGGTCTGGCTTGACTTGATTGATTACCTATTTGACCCCTAGTAGTTGCCTAAAGAGGCTTAACTCCTACCTAGATAGGTAAATGGGTCTCTGAAGGTGAACGGATTGACTTGCTTGTTGCGGACTGTGCTGGCTCCACAGAAGAGCCAAGCACTAGGAGGTCAGCTCAACAGCAAGCACAGCTGAGAGATCAATAGAAACATCTTGGTTATCAACAGCAACATCTTGGTTATCAACAGCAACATCTTGGTTATCAACAGCAACATCTTGGTTATCAACAGCAACAACCAAATTATCAACAGCAACAACCAAATTATCAACAGCAACAACCAAATTATCAACAGCAACAACCAAATTATCAACAGCAACAACCATTTTATCAGCAGCAACAATCAAACTACATGTATCAGCAACAACAACCAACTTATAATACCGACAGCCAGCTTATCCACAGTAGCAACCAACTTATCAACAGCAACAAGATCAATTCGCTGCTCCGGAGCGTCGTCATCCGTCAGGTTCGCTCTCTCGTCAGCCTCATGGGCAATACGGAGGGTTGGCTGAAATAAACGAGCAACAACAGCTTTACGATTTGCAGGGTGCTGCAAACCCACCCAACCCTCAAGACCAACAGATTCGATGGGCCTACGAGCAATATGGATACGTGAATCTTGATAATCAACGCTTGATGCCTTCGGGTCAAAGTATTCAACCACAGCCTCATGGCGCAGCGGCATACCAAGGACCACACGCACAGGCTCCTCAAAGTCCGCAAGGACAAGTGCCTCAGAGTGCCCACGGGCAAAATACAAGCCAGGGTCCAATGTCCCGTCATTGGCCATCACCATCCAGGGCTCCGGATGATTTTCCCCCGGGAGCTCGAAGTCCACCTATGCCACTGAAGGTTCCGAAGCGTAAACTGAGACCCCACACTAGTTGTAAGGCTTGTAAAAAACGCCAGGTGCCCTGTGATGGCAGTAGACCCACCTGCACTCAATGCTCACGGGATTATAAGGAGTGCACTTGGCCTGGGCAGGAAATTATCACGGCCAAAAGGGACGGAAGAAGAAAATGCCAAAATTGTCACGACAAGGGCATCAAATGCGACCACGGAAAACCTTCGTGCGGCAGTTGCTCCCGACAGCGAATACCGTGCAAATGGATGTGTGGCACATGTTATAGGGAATATGGATATCAAGGACATGAAGCATGCGATTTCGATGCGTCCAAGCCCAAGTGTAGCAGGTATCCGGCCGCCGAGTCATGTACGTTCAACTGCCAGACCTTCTACCATAAGTGGCCTGTGCCAGGCAGGGCTCGAGACGAATCTCCTCCGCATCCGGAAGCACCAACTCCGGAGCCAATAGGTGACCCAGTCCCTAAAAGATCGGAACCTCGAGTTCGTGAAGGCGCCTCAAATATCGCCTCAAAGGCACGAAATGATCGCAACACACGATCAGCAGCGGATTCAAATGTAGATCCATTGGGATGCCAATACTGTTTCATCTATCGCGTCAAATGTACCACGGAGCGACCATTCTGTAAGAGATGTGTCGTCAATCAGTGGATTGCACCTCCCAATTGCTGTACATATCCAGGAGCTTCAAGCGGGCAGGCATATCAAGGCGGATATGCTGGTCAAGGCGGATAGGGGTATGGTCTAAACTACAACCAGTACCAAGTGAATCGTGCTGTCCTTCCCGAGAAGCATCTCAAGAAGTTGGAGAAAGAGGCAGCGCCTGAGAAAAAGAGGATTAAGTCAGAAATGACCTCGGCCCTGAAGTTGAACACAGATCCTCGTAAAATAGATCAGGCACGAGATCCAGAGCTGAAGAAAGTGGAGAAGCTTCCAACGTTGTTCAAGCAGGCCGAGATCAATGTCAAGGAGGCAAAGCGAAAGGAGAAGGACTTGGCAAAGAGCAAAGATAAAGAGGAGAAGTCGGCACACAAACAAGGGCCTCCGATGCAAGCTGTTCCCGGAGGAAAGCAGGAACATGGAATGATGGGCAAAGATAGCAAGCTCGGTGTTGGAGTAAAGAAGAAAGAGTAACATAGCAAGGATGATAAGAAGCATGATGCAGACGCGAAGAAGAAGCAACACGACGCCCAGACATTGCTGAAGGATCAGAAGCGCACGGCTGACGTGGCTGAGAAAGCGCGGATACATCAGGAAAAGGAGGCAGCCGACGCTATCAGGAAGCAGAAAGAAGCTTTGACAAATGTAACGGTACGGAGGGGGAGGACTGCGCTGAATTGACTACCTGAGGTGGGCGGAGCTACATATATAGACTGCCGTACATGAGCTATCCCAACTCGTACTAGAGTGGGTCTGGGCAAGGCCCAAACCGTTACAACAAAGCAACAAGCTACCGCAGTTAAGACGCAGAAAGTAGACGACCCCAAAGGTGCTCAGACTCTGGCTAAAGAGAAAATGGAAGCACAAAAGAAAGCTCAGCAGGAGGCTCATGCAGCAGAGGACAAGCGGAAAAAGGCGTTACACGATGCTCAAAGAGAGGCGGATAAACAAGCCGCCGTGGAGAAAAAGCAGAAGGAGGATCTTATCAATGTAACGGTTTGGGCCTTACTCAGATCCACTCTAGTACGAGTTGGGATAGCTCATGTACGGCCATGTATATAAGCAGTTCTGCCCACCTCAGATAGTCAATTAAGCGCGGTCCTCCCCCTCCGTACCGTTACAGTTAAGAAGCAGCAAAAGCTGGCAGAGGCCGAGGCAAACAAGCTCAGGGATCAAGCAAAGAAGGCTCACACCTGGCCCAAGGCTGCTCCAACTAAGGCGAACAAACCTGTCGCCCCTTTCCAGCGGCGGTAGTGCTGGAAAAAGGTTTTTGGGGTGTAGGACGGAATGCAGACGAGGAGCCGTGTCATATCAGCGGAGAATAGTTTTAGACAATATGATATTGCGCCGAATAGTGTTAGAGACTATTGACGAGTAAGGTGAGTTAACGGAATAGAGCAAGAGTATAGGACTTCGTTCAGCACGCTACTCGTTGACCGACTTTTTATCTTGCACCTGACGCAGCTCATCTTGAATTGCCGAAACCGCTGATTGAGGTAAACTCGAGTTCGTGACTCGGCCATGCCTCATGAAATATGCACTTTTTGAGATCACGAGTGCAGTGGTTGGAACTCGGTCGAGGCACTGAGCATGTTGAAAGGGTCAAAAAGAGTCACTTACGGGCCTGTGAATCAGAATATCACGGACAGTCACTTTCATGCTGTCACAACCACATGTTCACACTTGTCGGCTTTCGCTCTTTCACGGAAGCACTCTTCACGACGCCGCTTTTCATCGTTATACTTTATTTACGAAAACGGTTCACTCACCTAGTTGCAGTGAATATATGGTGAGATTCACGAGCTGACTCCGTTTGCGGGCTCTACGTACATATATTTCGACCTCGTGGCACCTGTACTACTTCTTCCTCAGCTCACGACAATTGCAACAGGTAAACCAGCGACGGCAACATTCCATCGTTGACTATATCCAACTCCACACCTAGCAACTAATACAATTTAACCTATTCGCCTGGCGCGAGGGAGAGACACCAAGGACATACGATCCACTTCATTTCACGAACAAGAGCACAACACTAACGATTCACGTCGGAAGCTATCGAGTTGACTGAGTCCATCTGAAATCTAGCACCACCGCTACAATAGTGAAGGCTCAATTAAGAAAGCTCAAGAAAGACAAAAGCGAAAACCCCCACATATTGAGCTTGCGACGATGTGTAGAGTTACATGTTATTAGTGCAGATACCACGCGCTGTACTACAAGTACCGCTATGATTTACTGGAATGTAACGAGAAACGAGATGCATCCCGAAGAGGACTCATTCCGGGACCCTTACATCCATATATGTCAGCCTGCCACCTCAGTTCACAAGGTACATGTGAACTGCATCTCACGTGACTCTTTGTTACTCGCTTACTCATCGTGGCTGTGTATATAATCGCTCTCTGTAGCTCTCTCAATAGAGCGACCTTTTGCTTCCTTCATGTCTGCTCTGTCCTCTCACATCTGACAATATACTGATGACGATTTCGAGCCGCCGCCGGGACTAGGCGAATGTTGGGAGTGTGAGACAAAGTTCCAACCGTCCCTACCCGGATTTGCAGAGGTCATGTATTTACACTTGTCTGAATCCAAACCTAGGCCACCTGAGACGGCGTGGAAGGAGGACGATAATCCTCGACTTCTCTTTCCGGGCGGCGCAGCTCCCTCTCAAGCCCAAGGCTACGATCAAAGATACGCACATTAGGTACATCATCAACAGCAACCATATTCTCATCAATCATCTGTCAACCAGGCACCATCAACAGCGTGGCCGCGGGAATTGGAAATGAGTGCATGGCATGCACCAATACCGAGTGATCAACAGCATTTACTACCTACAGCACAAGGCTACCAATCTCAGGCTTATGGAGCAGCGCATCAGCAGCAACAACACAATCATGTACCACAGGGGAATACGGCACAGGTCGGGCAACGCACACAGAATGCTCAGGCTTCTGGAAGCCAACAGGCAGGGGCAGGAGTGCAACCTCCTGACAACCCCTGCGAACGATGCCGAATAAGAAAGCAGAGGAACGCTTGTGATAGAAGACGCTCATTTGTAATATCTGCGCTCGAGGTAATCGCAACGCACCTTGCGTTCACTCCGACGTGCCTACAAAACAATTGAAAGCGAGGACAAGCGGCTGTGACGGATGCAACGACAACAACACAATATGCAATTACTGGGTACCTAGATGTACCGAGTGAATAATGCGTGGAACGAACTGTACATTCGGCAGAGGACAACCGGGCCAACCCCCAACCGCAGTAGGCAACTCACCATGGTACAAGGGTAAGGAAAGCGGTGCAGCAAGCCAAGAAGGCAGAAACTTACTTGGAGCTAACTTGCTATCAAGGTGGTTCTGGCAGCGGTCCCGGCAGCTCTACTCAAAATCCCTACACGATCAATCGTGTGGCACTGTCAACAAATATCGAGAAGCGAATGGAGCATAATCGCAAGGCGCTCGAAAAGAATGGCGGAAAGCTGCCAAGAGTGACACCCGAGACGAAGAACAAGAGTGCAGCAGCTCGGACCACTTCCTCGGCGTCTGAGAAGAAAGTGTCGAATTTTCCCAGCATTTTCAGCAGTAGCAAGAAAACGCCAACGCCCACTGAGTCATAGTACGACTAAGCATAAGATAGCCAGTAAGCCGGCCAAGCTGGAGACAGAGTGTGTACAAGATCAACGGCATGTACTGCTAGACGAGCTGGCCAAGAAGAAGCAGAAGAAGAATGAGGCGGCTGCAAAGGTCGTGGAGAAGGGTAAAGAGCGTGTCGTACACAAGAACAAGAAGGATGCGCAGAGGGAGGTGAAAGCGGCCGTTAAGGACGCGCAGAAGCAGGTGAAAGCAGCGGTAAATGAGTCGCACAAGGCCCCGAAACCATCACCCGCATCTCCCAAGCCCAAGCCGCCCACTGCCCAGAAGATACTACCTGAACCTCCCAAGCCTAAGCCAACAACTGCTCAGAAGCCACCAACTGCACCTCCTAAGCCCAAACCGGCCACTTCTCAAAAACCGCCAAATGCACCTTCGAAGATCAAGTTGGCCACTACTCAGAAGCCCGCGAAGGAGGCCTTAAAGCCCTCAAAGAAGCCGCGGAAGTAGAACAGCTCAACGAGTAGTTGAGAGGGTAGTGACTGGAGGCCAAGAGGGTGATAGTACCTAGATGAAACTCAGGAGTAAAAGCAGACTTTGTGAAGACATGTCTGGTGCTTATTGCTTGACGCGTGAGAAGTGAAAACGTTCTTGAAACTGACACCAGTTTCCTTTCCTTGAATTTTGGGGCTGCACACTTTCGCCAAGAAGATCAACAAAGCGGTAAGGTAGAGACAGTATTTTGTTACTTCACGCAGACTAAGATGACCTTCTATTTGACACTGGCTCCCCACTCTGCGCTCAGGACGCTCTTATCAAACTTTACACTCAGACGCAAGTCACGTAAGTGCTCACGAACGGGCTGCTTCCCGTAACGCATCCACCCACGGGCGCAGCGAAAGCCGTGCCCGTACAATTGGCTCCGGTGTAAATAGTCACTAACATTGTCAGCTTCACTTTCAGGTGTGATCTCTTGAAATCTAAAGAGACTTACCAGAGCATCCAGGACTATTACTAAGCGTCTCATAGCTCCTGATCGGAGTACCAGTACCGGAGCGATCGAGGTCCTGACAGACGTTCCCGTTGCCGAAAATGGGGTCGGCAAAGATGAGCTGCGTGCAGCCGGGTCCCGCGTATTTGTTACCGACCGAGACGAAGTTACCTTGGCGGGCTTCTAGGACCGCAGGCGCAGCGGAGCTGAGAGACGCCATGAGGGCGAGGGCGAGGGTACTGATGGAGAACTGCATCGTGGTGGATATGAAGAGCTTGATTGGTTGGCAGAGGCGTAGAGGTAGAAGGATTGATGGAGGAAGTGCTGAGATTGAGTTGATTTAGACAACCAGAGCTGCGAAAGGAGCTAGCTTTATACCTTCTCTTTCCCGCCCTTCGCCCATGGCTCCGATGGTGAGGTGGTCCTTTGCCTGAGGTTCTGATCCGCCGAACAATCAATACGAGAGCAACGATACTTGTGCTGACTTCCAGTTTGGTGCGTCTCTGCTGTGGCTGTGGTCACGAGCGTTCTCAAACAGGGAAATATGTCCCATTGAGAAGGCTTTGAACCACTTATTGACAAAAGCCTCCATCTTAACAACCTTCATATACCCTTTGTCAGAACTAAATGTGCTCCATCGTACATGAATGACAAATTGTAAGCTTATCTTCGTGTTGGTGCTGGTGTCCATTTCCACTAAAAATCGAAGTACTTCGGCCAGTAATGACTGCGGAACCATGTTGCAGTGGTGGGTTCTAGAAGCCACATGCATCATGAAAACTGCCTTTCCTGGTTAGCGGGACGGGCGGTACGCGGGAGCCTTGCAGCGCATCCCGATGGATGGATCTCGCTGCCCGGCGCGGGTATGTTGGTGGCTTGTCAGCGAAGCTTATGTGCACCAACGTGCTGATGCAAAATGCGTCCCATGCACTTCTGTGAGCAGTCAGCTCCCACGCTCTGCGTGCAGTACTGCAGCCATGGTCATATTGGAGGACGAGCGTATGTATGTTGCGAGCTTTCGATCTTTGTTGGTGGAGATGACCGCCAACCAGAGATAAGCAGGTGAAGCATTACACAGCGATGGAACCTGCAAACTCACTGGATGTATCACGCTGATGTTTAGCTTGCGATAGGTCGGCAGTATTATAAGAACCTCGTCCAGCAAAATCAAGATTGCAGGACGTAGAGGTTAATGTGTAGAGTCCCTATCACGAAGTCGTGGAGTCCTTCTGGGGTGAAGATGAGATGCTACTCAGTTATTATGCTGGAATGATCAATTAGACCCACTCCTGACGAGAAATGAGCCTGTTCAGCCCCTTGAGTATTCCTCTTGCGTCCGTATCGAACGCTGGTATGCTTCTGAAATTGTTTGACGATTGGAGTCTTTAGGGGCGATGGCTACTTCTTCCCTCCGATTTTCATCACAGCGCTCTTACGTCGCATCCTATGCCAAGCGGCGACGCAAGTAAGTCGCGATGCCGAAGCCATGATGTCGATTGAGATGATATCATAAGAATCATGGTTGCCAATGTTGATGTTAACGTAGTTTATATGCGAGGCGCCCATACCGGTACAAGCGAGGCGCCCACCCGAAAACCACACCAAACAGCAGACTTTTGGCAACCCGATATCTCGACAACCGCTAGATAGATTCTTCTGAAGTTTTTCCTATAGTGCTGTATGTATATATCCTTAAAGACTCTAGGATTACAGGGCTCTAGCTACCCTAGATGTAAGGGAAGAGCAATTTGAGGGCTAAAAAAGCAAGAGTTTTTTTTCTTTTTCTTGATAAAGTTGTAACAACTTCACCTAGAGCCTTGTAATTAGAGAGTTTGAATGCTTACATATATGCAGCTTTATAGTAAGATTTTGAGAAAAATCTATTAGGCAGTTGTTGAGTTATGAAGTTGCCAAAAATCTGCTTTTTGGTGTGTTTTTAGGGTGGGCGCCTCGCTTGTATGGGCGCCTCGCATATATACTACGTTACTTCAAATTCGACAAATTCAAAGGCGACGTTCAGAAGTGCTGGGTAGCGGCTGACTGCCTTTTCGAGGCGGCTGGAGAGTCGCGCAAGCAGCAATCATTGAAAGACATCGCGTGGCCGGAGAGAAGACTCATCTACGTTACCAACAAGCTGAACTGGATTGTGGAGATTTTGGTTCTGGCGCTCGGGCTCGTACCCACGTACACTAGCAACAGGAAAGAGACAGTGAGGAAGAACCAAGAGGGAAACATGCTTGCGACAGCTGTGTGGTCGATGCGTCGCGCCAGTATCATTATGTGCCTTGTCGTATGCGCCATCGGAGTCGTCGCTAGCTATGCAGGACTCGTGTTCATGGAGATATACAGCAAGAGAAGCGCGATTGGCTGCCCAGTTCGTATTTGGGTGGCAACTTGGTACGTCGTCGCGTTGGTGCCGGCAGCTATACACAGCGGCTTTGCCAGTCTACGAAGGATGTGGTATTCCAGAAGGGAAATTAAGAGACAAGCATCCCAGCGCTCCCAGCACGCCAACGATGTCGAGCATACCGACCATCTGCTCAATGATGCTGAATACGCCGATCTGCCGCCGTCAGAGCGCCCGCAAAAACACCAAATGACGCTAGATGTTAAGGAGAAAGAGGCTGAGGCAGAGCGCAAGGAGAAGGTCAGCTCGGCGGTTCAAGGCGTGGATGAAGACTGGCCAGTCCAAATGGCTTGGGCTGTCTACTACATCGCCGGCAGTCTGATCTTCACAAGCATAATGGCAGTCACAGTTGTCGAGTTGGTCGTCTGGGTGGGTCTTGGATTTGCGGGCACTGGTAGCAGTAAGATTCTGGCGTTCTTCTTCTGTTTAGTGTTCGAGCAGACAGATGCTAGATGAACACCAGCGCTCATTGCAGATAATAAAGACACCTGCGTAGCGACAACCAAATGTTCCTACTGCGCAAACGCCTGCTATGACAGCACATCTTGAAATCCACTGTGGAGCCGCCACTCAAACCCAGGATGGCGCCAGTCGAGTTTCTCAATCTCTTCATCGCTGAGACCATCGATCTCAACTGTCACATCCCTCTGCTCCCTGCGCTTGTTGTCGGGTTTCATCCAGTTGAACATGCCAGCGATGGTGATGGCGATAAGACTCTGCGCTGCCAAGTTCAAGCCATTGCCAATTGGATAGTTCAGGCCAGCGAAAGGCAAGAATGCCCATGTCGCGATTAGTCCACCAATATTTCCGAACACTACGTTCGTTCCGATCGCTGACGATCGAGCGGTATCGCCGATGACATTTGCTGCCACGTGAGCATTGCAGAGAGCTCCAGAGTTGAAAGGGCCGGTAGCAATGATGAAGTCGGCTGCATATCGTACTTTGGTGTTCGTGCTTGCGAGGAACATGATGTATCCCACCATCATTTGCAATGCGCTGAGGCCCATGTATATAACTCGTCGGTCGGTCTTCGAGCTGATGAAGTTGACGGTCAAAACTGCGACGGCACCGATGACATAAGGTGGGACTGTCACGGATCCCAATCCATGCTCTGCGTCTGTCTCGCGACACACTGCAGTGGGCTTCATATTATGCGTAGGAATATTGTGGGTCATTTCCCACTGTTTACTGATCTGCCAGGGAGTCGGCAGCGCTCATGCAAGTACTGCATCGTGCCTATGCCGTCGACGAAGATACCAAGTCACTGCCGCTCGCATGTGGAGTACTTGTCTGGTGGCTGAAGCTTGTTGGCATCCTGATGAATTTCTAGGACATATTCAAAGCCCCATTGCCACCGCAGGCTTGGCATCCCCATACCCCGAATCGTTGCAATTGGTGGTTGGATGTTGTTTCGCTGAGCGGAACGCGGAGGCCATGATGCGGAACGCGGAACGCGGAGCTCGGCTGACCTCGGAAAGCGGAACGTGGAGTCGGATGACGTTAAACTATGAGCGAAAGCGCGCGAGACCGCTGATCTCTTCTTCCACATCAAATAGCCAAGATGTCGCGGCCGAGTCAGTCTTTATATACACTATTGCTGGTGGTCCAGGCTGTACCTCATCCGGCCATCGATTGAAACTTCAGAGCCTACCTTGAAGCAAAGGCCAACCCAGATCCTGCTCTCTCGAACTGGGTGCGTGCGCCATATTCAATTCGCCTTGCTATATATTGTGCGGCTTGATCCCGAAACATCGGCATCTCTAGCTTTCTCGACCTCCGGTGTGCAGCCTATACACAATGCACTTGCAGGCAGCAATCCTCCTGGCAGTGGTCTCCGGATCCTGTTACGTCCTTTACTCCCTGATATGGGAGTCCTTTATATCCTTAGCACGATCGGTACCGGGTCCGAAGGGCGGCCGGTTGTCCCGCTTATGGTTCTACCGGAAAGTTCGCAACGGCTCATTTCATCATGAGAATATCGCTTTACATGAGCAGTATGGGCCAGTCGTGCGTGTAGCTCCAGGCTTCTTTTCCATCTCGACGCCAGAAAAGGCGATATACGGCATTGGATCAAATTTTCCAAAGAGCGATTGGTATCAGGGTTGGAAGCACCCCAGTCCCGATCGATGGACACTTTTTCCAGACCAGGATATCAAGAGGCACGCGGAGACAAGGAAACGGTTCCAAGGTCTCTATAGCATGAGCTCACTGCTCTCGTACGAGTCTTACGTGGACGATTGTATCGACATCTTCCTCGGGAAGCTCGACCAATTTGCGAAATCGGGCCAATCAATGGATTTGGTCCACTGGTTTCAGTGCTATGCAGCCGATGTCATTGCGGAAATAACGTACTCGGAGCGCTTCGGTTTTCTCGATAACGGCGAAGATGTGGCTGGAACCATGGCCGCGCTCGACAAGTCGATGTCTTACTCGACCCTCGTGGGCATCTACCCCAAGCTGCATCCTTACCTATACGCGGTATTGGAGAAGATCCCAGGGTCCGGAGCTGCTGGTCGAACGTATCTGATGTCATTTGTGCAGAGAAAGATCGCAGAGAGAAATGTAGCGAGAGAAAAGGGAAATTATGAGCCGAAAGCGAAGGAACTCGAGGACGGGTTGGCCCCAAAGGACTTCCTGGACAAGTTGACGGACGCGAAGGAACAGGACCCAGATAAGGTCACCCCGTACCACATCTTTATGATGGGCTTAAGCAACATCATCGCTGGTGCGGACACTACCGCTGTATCCCTTTCCGGTATCCTGTATTATCTGATTACGTCACCGAAAAGCTTGGCGAAGTTGAGACGGGAGATTGAAGAGCATGGGAGGATAGACAAGAGAGTGACCTTCGCGGATTCGCAAGAGATGCCTTACCTCCAAGCTGTCATCAAGGAAGCTCTCAGGATGCATTCAGCGACTGGATTGCCCCTATGGCGAGTGGTACCGCAGGGTGGCGTACAGATTGGAGAATATTGGCTTCCGCCTGGCTCTAATGTTGGTGTGAATAGCTGGGTCGCTCACTATGACAAGAGCATTTTTGGCGAGGACGCCCATGTCTTCCGACCAGAGCGATGGTTGGAGGCCAAGAACGCAAGTGCGGATAAGCTGAAGGTAATGGAGGCAAGCTATATGCCGGTACGTTATCTGTCCCATCTTATAAAGACCACCATTAATCAGAATCTGCAGTTCGGCCTGGGTTCCAGAACGTGCCTCGGACGACACATCTCAACACTGGAGATGAACAAACTCGTTCCTGAGATCGTGAAGAAATTTGATCTGGCTTTGGGGATGCCTAAAGAGGACTGGAAGACGATCAATTACTGGTTTGTCAAGCCAGAGAGACTGCCGGTAACGATTCGCCCACGCGTAATTCAGGATCATACATAGTCAACTTGAAATAAAAAATTGCAAGTATTGTGCGATTGAGCCATGTTCCGGTACCCACTTTTGCATATTCCTCCAATTATGTTCTTTTGAAGCCACTGGTGATTGTGAACGATGAAATCACCTCGAGCTCCCACAAGAGAACGTGATCGACGTCCACACGTCTAGCCTTCTATGTACATTGGCGGAGAAAGACACGCTAGCACTCCAAAACTTCACCGGTTACTGGGGGTCTCCGTTGTCCGGGTTGCGGGGCACGTGGGGACGGTCGAGACTAGTTTGTTTTGCCAAGGTGCACGTCCCCACGCGTCGCGCGATCAGCCGTGGACATCAGCGATGACACGGAAGGACCACGACAACCCGGGATGGAATTTTCGACCATTTTGCCGACAAGGGCCATATCTCGAAAGAATACTTCACCTCTTCGTGAGGATATCCGCTCCTTCCCGTACGTGCCACAGCTTGGAAGCCGCCCGCTCAACCCTTTGTTCAATCGCAATCATCACGTCGGAACTCAGCATTTATGAGTCATGCTATGCGGTAGGTACTCGTTGAGGAGCTGTATGAAAGAGGACTTGGTCGGGAGACAACGAAAGGAGATACGTTACAACGTGCTCAACACGATGCTGATGATCAACGTATACACAGGCGCCGATCACAACGAAGTTTCAGTGCTAGAAAGCATAGATCACACCTCTTGATGACTTGACCTTATCGTCTATGCTAATTGTACATTAAATTGAATGTGGATAGGCGTATGGAGAACGACTTGCGCCCCAGCGTATATCGGTCGAAAAGAGCCAGGTACACCGTTCGAGCTTGGTGATTATGACTAGCTCTCACGTACTTCTTCAATCTAACAACTACTAGTAAAGAGTGCAAGAGGCGCAAGGTTCGATGCGACGGTCAGATACCTTGTGCTCGATGTGCTGGACAGTCCATCGGTTGCGAGTATGTGCCAGCGGTGCACAATGCAGTGGGAAGGACAGCGTAAGTTTGACAGAACAGTGGATGCATATATACTGACACGATACACGTCCAGAACCGGGAATACTGTGTCCCGTCGTATGAGTCTCCTCTCTCAGGATCATGCAACACCCTCTAGCAGGAGTCCGACAGTTGCCAAAATCCTCCAACATCACAGCCCGGCCAGTGCCTCGTCTCCAGCACATCGAAGCAACGGACGGACTGGAACTCTTGAACTTTCCCGTCTGCCTCCAGAGTTCGCCACCAACGTGCCAGAATTCTGCGGTCCGTCCAGTACCGAATACGTGCTCAACTCCGTAAGCGGCAATCTGCGAGCAATGGGCATGCAGTCAGCAATACTGGACAAGCATTCTGAATCGGGCGTCCCAGCAACTTCATCCGGCCGGTTGGCGCAATACGGGCCCTTCATGAAGCTTCTCAACATGGACCCTCTGTGGGATATGACAAGAGAAGATGCAAAAGTTTTGATTGATGATTGTTGTGAAGGTCTCGGCACAGTGTACCCTGTCTTAAGTCGAGCGACAATGACGGCTACGGTGGACAAGGTCTTCCATGCCCTTCGCCTCGCACATGCCGAAGGCTTGAGAGATAGAGGCGGGTCCGTTGTTGAAGCATTATTTGACCACAACACAAATAAGCTCAAAATTGTGCTTGCAATTGGAATGACCAAAGAGGCTGGCGGTTGTGAGCATCAAGCCCAGCCGTTGTTCCAGAGCACGTCTGAAGTCTTGGAAGGGCTGATTTGGAATCCAGAAGGCTTGCATGGCATACAGCTTCTCTACCTCGTGGTACGTTTGAGCACAAACCCCACCAATATATGAGCTGACAGACCAGGCGATGTATCATTATCACCTTAATGAAGAGGTTCGGACCGGAAGATGCATAGCTTTCGCAGCCCGCCTATGCCTCGAAGCAGGCCTGCATCGCCGCGTTATGCTGGATAGACTCTTCCCCGATCCTGCGGAATGTGAGGAGGCTTTGCATGCATTCTGGGCAGTGTATATGCTGGAGCGCCGACTCAGCTTAGGGCAGGGCATTCCATTCTTCATCCAAGACTCGTACATTGATCGGTCGCTATACACATCTCGGGTTGCGAACCCCCTACTCCCGGCGCTACTACAGTGGACGAAGCTCGCCGGAAAGGTATGGCACGCTTTGAACAATCAAACAGACAGGACCTCCAAGTCAAGAATTGATGACATCAACTATTTAGACTACGAGATCATGACCTGGTACGACGCTCTCCCTGCCTACTTACAGCTGCCAGATGCAGCGACTTGGAGCCAGGACGCACACCACGAGCTGAGTTACTACCATTCAATCATCTTTGTAAGAAAGCCGCATCTGCGCAATCTTGTCTATCGTCCCGTTCTGCAGTCACCGATATATGCTCGGCAAAACGAGCCAGTGCTGCTCAAAGCAATCGAAGTCTCAAAGGAGACGATCCGAACTTTACACGATCTCAAAGAGCACACGTCTTTGGTCTGGACACACCCGATGTTCTTCCAACAGCTATTACTTACCGCGTTCGGAAATCTACTTCTTGCCGTGGTTAGCACTGGCCCATCGATCCGCAGTAGTTCGCGGAATGAGTTTGACATGTTTCTTCGCATGTTCCACCAGCTCGGCTCAGAATGCGCCGTCCTACGGCAAACATGGCAGCGCCTTCAGGGCCTGCGCGACTTGCACACCATGCTTGGGCATTTAGATCGAAATGCTCAGAACGTGTCCACGGACTCCAATGCCAGCCCTGCAAGTAACGCTACTATAGTACCATTGTGCTTCGACGACATATTCCCAGATATCACGAACTACTCAGCCACTGGCGTCTCGAATGACACAAGAGAGCCACTCGTCGCCAATGGTCAACATTGCTTTGATCTTGGCTTCGTGCCTGATGATTTCATGGATTTAAGCAATGTCTTCGACTTTCCTTTCGTAGATCTTATGTAGATCACCACGATATCCTGGTTATGTCGCCGAAAGACTCACCCTCTCACGAATATATATCAGTCGAACCTGATGTAAAGCACATCTGTATGCTCACTGTCAACGAAGCTCGTCCACGGATGCGTCCGCACATGATAAAGTCAAAAGTCCGCGCCTACAAGCCCATCATTGAGCTCGTAACGACGGCGGACGCATGCGGCCCCTCTAAGCGCGTCTCTTCACGCGCACGCCGCTACCCTGAAACGCATCTCGGCACGCTCTATCATCGACCCGGCTGTTCTGACCAATGAACTTTTCATGTCTCTTGCGTTGCTCGCATCCCTCACGACCGCTGACAATTCCAATCTGCGCTGCGAAGCTAGATCCAACTGCTACTATGCTCATCTACTATGCCGGAACATTGCGTGTTATTGAGAGTACTTCTTCCTCGAACCATGCCACTCCAGGCAGTCATCCAATGAAAAGACTTGATGATGTGACTACACCGAAGGCTGCTTCTCAAGCGGCACTTCAGTCTGTCCAGGCTGAACTAACAGACCCTGCAGCCTCCTGGTGTATGATCTGCGGGCATACACTCCCTAGCTTGATATGAAACGTCCAACACGGCAAAGTGCTCGAAGACTGCACAAAGTGCAATCTCCGCCCGGGTAGACGGCCCACTCTTTTCGCAAGGAGCCACTTGAACAGCCAGACACTTACGGTCGATGAAGCAGTGGGACGAGGAACACTCCAGCTCGATGTGCCCGCTCCACAGTTATGCTCGCTCTCAAACCTTGAGGAGAGGTGAGGCAACGGAACACAGCGAGTAGCCATGTCAATGACGAGTGGTGGCGTACTTTGTTTTCGCTATCATTCGGCGGGATCAGCGCGAAACAGAGATGTATTGCTGGTAATGCTATGTATCAGCGAGAACATCGACGCAAGAGCAGCGCAGTTGAAGGCTCGCTACTCCGGAATGAGCTTAGCGTGGAAAAACTGCCCCACGTTTTATCAGATGAGCACCTGCTCTGTCAATACCTCAGCATCGCACATCGTGAACTCATCTACTCAGGCCTTCCCAATAGCGTGGCCTTTTCCAGTACCTGGAACGCAACCTTTCGGTGCATTCCAGCTGCTGTCGCTGCGATGGACGATGACCCATTCCGTGGGGGCTGAAACGGCAGTTTTGCCACATCATGAGCTGGCTCATACCTGCACTACACAACACACACTGTGGATGGGAATCCGGTGAACTGGGAGGCTGCACAACCCATAACGCGCAGTCGGTCGCTTGAGCCTTGGCAGCCTTACACAGCTCGTGCAGAGAACTCATATGGGAAGATGTGCGTGGCTGGCGCTGAGCCGCATGAGGCGCAGCAGCGAACTGGAGCATGATTTACCAGATTGGAGGAGCTAAACACCGATCAAAAACTACGCTAAACAATCAGGTGCATGCAAAGGCATACAATATACAATACATGGGGCCAAAACGCGTGAATAGGAGGACGTCGAAGATTTCGAGATGGCGTCCGGGAGAAGGCTGCGCAACAAGAGTAGAGTCAGCTTACCGCTTCGGTGGCAGTCTTTATATCTGCCATGTCTTCTAGTTGGGCATTCCATTACTCGATACATCGCAGCCTAAGTCAAACACAAATCTTTCCATGAAACACTCTCTACGTTCCCTCGAGCAAACCAGCCACTTTCTATACTTTTACGCAAACGCCATCCCGCCGACCTGCCATCGCATCGAAAACCATGTGGGAGCCATTTGGCTCAGTGTCCGCCAACTCCACAGCCGCTTGGAGAGATGGTCCTGATGAGCGAGGTACCCTCAGCATTCTCACCACTTGCATACTTACCGTGCTGTTGTGCGCATACACCTCTTTGCATCTCGACATTGCGAGGAAAGGGAAGACTGGCTGGCTTCACCAGCTCTGGGAAAGGATCCTTTGGGTTATCCTCGGGCTCGGAGCTCCTGAAATTGTTCGTATCTACACGGGCTAGGGCATGGGACTGAAGCTTACTATCTCCTAGGTAGCTTTCTTTGCTTTTAGACAATTCGTCTTTGCGCGTCGTCTTCAGGTCAAGATGGAGGATGTTCTCAAAAGCCTGATTGCGAGTCGGAAGAAAGCGAATTCGTTTGACGACGTCGAGCTTGGTGCCATCGCACCCGATGGCGCCAACGTCACTTCAAACTCGAACGACACAGCCGCAGGGACTGAGGCAGATCCTGATCGCGATCTTAAAGAGCGAGTGTTGTCAGGCATGTTACCCGATTGGACTCGAGTCCACAGCTACTTCGCGATCATGGGAGGATTCGTGTTCGAAGAAGAGAAGACCAAGTCTAGAATCATGGACAGGACTCGGGAGCGAGCGACGTTGACATCGGTCGGAGTGCGGCAGATCGCAGCAAACACGCCAGGACCACTTCTCGCACTTACTAAAGATGGCATCCTAGACAAGAGCAAGGCTAACAAGTTCGCAAAATTTCTTGTATGTGTGCAAGCCTGCTGGTTTCTTGCACAGACCGCCGGTCGGCCCACGACGGGTTTACCAGTCGGCCTCCTCGAAATGAACACCCTGCTTCATGCAGTCTGCTGCCTCTTCATATATCTGGCCTGGTGGAGAAAACCCCTGGACATTGACGAGCCGTATATCATCGATGCATCCAAAGGATACTTTCGCAAAGTGTGCGCTTGGATACTGGTCAAGGACTCTCAACGCGAATACGGCTGGGTTCAAGCATACAAAAGAGTGGATGGCAAACGCATCGCGGACAAACTTAGGCTACGCCTAATTTATGATGATGACCTTTCGAGCGACAAGGACAACAAGTCTCTCCAGAAGATACGCGATCAACTTGCCGCGTCCAGACAATACAACCTTACAGCTGGCCGCGAAGCCGAGATCTTAGCTACACCTACTGCTAGCGCGGAAAGTCTGAAGTTCTTCCCTGGTCAGAAACTTTACGGCTTCACATTGTATGACACCGACGCACATAAGGCTGACGAGGTAGATCGCTGCGTGTACGCAATTATCGGTTTGACAACCATAGAGCGCCTCAAGCTAGCTCAGGGTCTCCGCTTGGAGAACTATTCGTGGGATTTTGGCGACCAGGTAACTGTTCCAAATTCCGAGGAAAAGATGCTGAACGTCGGGTCGTCGTTCAGATTGTCGGCAAGCCGTGATCTCAAGTACGCCAAACGCGCCAAAAGGATCAAGGCAGACTATTACCTTTGGGCAGGTGTGCTACTTTCGGGTTGCATTTATGGAGGTGTCCATCTACTCGCATGGAACGGACCTTTCCCAACGAGGGCACAACGCATATTCTGGCGCACATCATGCTTCATTATCGCCAGCCCCATTGGACTTATTCTGCTGGCGTCGATTTTGGGCTTGATCTTCATCGTCGTCTTCTCTCTTACTGCTGGCATTTATGGATGTGTAAGTACCATTCCCGCCGTGGAGCGGTTTGCAAAATGGCTATTTCATGCTTCGGATAAGTTTGTCGATTGGATACCCGAGCAAGACTGGTTTTTGTTCATGCTTGGTGCTACCCTTGGTCTTGTCGGCTTGGTATTGGCTTTGATCTATGTCGCTGCGAGGGTGTACCTGATTGTGGAGGGCTTCATCAACATAGCGCATCTTCCGGAGAGGTGTTTCAAGAACCGAGGTGGAGCCAGTACATACCACATTTTGGGGCACGCTGAAAGAATTCAGATTAATCTCCGTACTTTTAGCGATTCATTTGAGTGTCTGAGTGTTACCATCGCATGTCCTAAGACCGACCTTCCTCTTACGCAGTCCACTTCCCTTGGACTTGGTCATTATCTTCTTTGCGCGCTCCAAGCTTGATAGCAGTGGTCATGGCCGACTTCTCAACTATTGGTGGGTGAGCAGGTCTCCCAACGACGTTGATTCGTTGTACACTCATCTCCAAGGATGCGTTGCATACTTCGTTGCGGGGAAGAGATGCGTCAGTGGATGGCGTGTATCCAAGCAGCTTGGACGGGGTGTTAGGCGAAAACGGTCATCCAAAGCGGTCATATAATGAGTCGTAGCAGCCCAGAGTCTCCAAACTGCAATGTCCGATCATCGCAGGCCTCAAATCTCGATCAGGCTAGAGCCATAGTCGCCACCTTATGCGTCTTTTTTACAAAAGACCTGGGAAGGCGATAGTCTACATGTATGTACCTGGGGAGCACTGACGAAATATCTGAACGAGGCCGTTTTAAGCAAGTCGGTCCGTGTTCGCTTATGCTTCTCCTGAAGCGATTTCTCGGAGGGCAGCCGCCACCGGTCATACCAGCCGCATCAAGGTTGGCACCGAAACCGTTGCGTTGCGCGTCATGCGCACCGTCAGAGAGGGGAGTTGGGTGTGGTAGCAAGAACGAGCAGCAGCGAAAGAGAAGAGGGAAATGTGAGGTGCCTGACCACATCTGAGTAGGGGCCACGCATACAAAGGCTCAAAACATGCCTGTAGCCCGGGACTTGGATCCAGTACAAGGCGAGGGGTTGTAATGGATCAGACGTTGACCCGTCCCGTCCGTACTCGGGTAAACCAGCGATCAGCCATGCTTCATGCGTGGAAGTTTGGAAGCTTTTGACTCGGCCAGTCAGAAGCGAGCCACGCTTCTCCGCATTTTGGCATCGCGCCCCAGGATTTCTCCACCATGACCACCAAGGCTGCCCCGTTACACTGCTTGCACAACATGACCGCTACCATGGATCAGCCAGCTTCGAAACGCGTCTCCAAAGCATGCGATGCTTGCAAGCGTCGCAAAGTCAAGTGCAACGGGCAAGAACGATGTCAACAATGTGCGCATCTCGGGCTGCGATGCGTCTACTCGGCAACTGGTAAACAGAGATCACAGGGCAAGAGGGGGCATATTATTTCGGAATTCAGGAATCAAATTGTGAATGCGAATGCCACTTCGCCCCCACTGCTTCCGGCACTTGCAGCGCAAGGAACCTTTCAAGCACCTTACGGAGTAGCGCATTCAGTTGAGAGCAATCACAGCGATGCTAGTATGTCTGTCATGCCAGAGACGCGGATGAATTGTGCATGGAGACGAATGAATGTAGACTGACTGCTACCAGCATCGCCTGTGTCACCATACCCATCACAATACAACCAGGCTTTCTTCTTGGACCTCATCCCGGATTATGTCGAAGGAGTCTACCCAGTGCAACCAGTTATTTCAGAACATGAACTTCGGCAATGGATCTCTGTCATGGATACCGACCAGGAAGTGCGCTCGTTCATATACGCATTCGGCGGTTGCACCCTAAACCTGACGCGTTACGGAGACAGGAGGACCGATGAAGTGGTACAAACCATCGAACATCTGATGGACTGCTCCATCGACAGTATGCTTCCGCCCCGAAGGCATTACCATTCTTCTGTCATGAGAGCGATGCAGTCAATATTCATACACAACTGCCTCATGAGCTTGCAGGGCGTGGACGCAGCCTTCTTCTACATGCGCGACGCAATCACGAATATCCAACTCCTTCGAATCGACAACGCAGAACAAGCAGCAACACTATCTCCACCCGAGCGCTCGCAGAGACAGCGCATGTACTGGCAAGCATATATCCATGAGCGCTTCATAGCCATCCTAGACTACCGCCACGCCATCCTCCCAGCACTTTACACATTACCCGAAGACGACCCCACCATCCCAATACAGGTCCACGAAGGCTTCAACCAAATCATCAAGCTATTCCGCCTCCTCGATACAGAGTTCTTAACTAGCTGGCTCGGCACCAAAGACGGACAAGTCACCAGCAAATGGGTCGAGGCCAAATCGCGCGAGCTAGAAGGCGATCCGGAAGCCGACGCACGCGAACTCGCAAATTTGTCCATGATGCAGCGCGCCGATCTGACCATCACACGGGAATGGCTGCGAACGCTGGTCTGGCGACTCGCAATGGGTCAGACACTCTTGTCATCACGGTCATCAAAAGAGTGTCTGTCTCTACTGTTCCCTGTCAGATTGAGCCAGACGCTCCGGCAACAGGTTTCGAGCATGTCGCGCCAAGACATCGAGGTGCATGGCAGTAGCATCACGCAGAAATTATTCGAGATCACAGATACGATTGCTGACGTTTTGATCCACGTCCCAGCCGCTACTTTGGACGAGACAGCCTTGCGCATTGACGATTTCCTCTTCATCCTCGACTTCGTGCTGCTTTTCCCACAACTCGACCAGACGCGCCGTGGCATCTTGCTCGAGAAACTAGAACGCCTGCAGACTATGTTCCCTGAAGCGGTCAGTAACGCAAGTAGTCCGAATCTGCCGGTTGATGGACAGTCTCCGATGGGCAATGATCCATGGTACCAGGTTGCGCAGAGCAAAACGGCAGCGGGGCTGGAAGATCTAGCGGAGGTGCAGGGGCAAGGACCGCCGAGTATGGCGATTCCGCGGAGTGAGGCCAGACACGGGAAGTTGGCGACATGGAATCACATTAGTCGGAGGTTGAGCAAGGCTACATTCGGGCCTGGGTGACATTTGCGGGGCTGTTCTTCCCTTGAGATGAAGCATAGAATGGATGTTACTATCAGCGTATGCATTGCATTTGCTGTTTTCGTCGTGTTATGATGCATGTCGTGGATCGAGTTCGAAGGAGCGAAGTCTATGACATTCGAAAGAAAGAAGGCGCTATGTGAGGCTATTCTATGGTTTACTCGTAACAATCATCAGTACATGGTATCAGTATCAGTAACAACATTCGTGTCCTCATCCATATTTACAAACTCCACTCTCCCTTCCTCTTTCACATCTTACACATTGGACCTGACCTGCTCAAGATGCGCAGCTGCGCCCTTCTTCTCGCCCAAATCGCTCTCGTTATCGCTAATATGGTAGCTCTCGACAACGGTGCCCGAGAAATGTCTTGCGGGAATGCGGCGCTCAAACAGGATATCCAGTTCTCCGTATGTCCTGCCCTTGGGTTCAGGCAGGCGGAAGAAGGCCCAAATGAAGCACAGGAAGCAAGTACCAGCGTAGAAGAAGCCGGCCTTGGCGCCCCAGTTCCACGCACCTGGGTTCAACATGCGGGGGGTGAGCACATTGCCGACGATAGAAGCGAGGTTGTAGAAGTTGCGGGCGAGGACGACGGTCTTCTGGCGGAGGCGGGTGGACGGGATTTCAGCGACAATGGCGTAGCAAATGGGGCCGACTGTGATGTTGTATGTGCAGGCGAAGATGAGGAGCATGGCGCCGATGCCCCATTGTGCGCCGACGTTGCCCTTACTGATCGTGCCGAGACCGCCGATGATGACGAGGAGAATGACCATGGCGAAGTCGCCGCAGACGTATAGAGTTCGGCGTCCGACGCGGGGAATGAGAGTCCAGGCGATGAAGACACCGACAGCACCGATGGCGTATTGTCCCAAGCTCATGGAGAAGGCGTTGGAGTCGCTGAGACCGGCTTGCTGGAAGAAGTAGGTTGAGTATCCGATCAGAGAGGCGCCGCAGAAAGCTTGTGTGAACCATGTCATGGCTGCAATTTCGGTGCGGCGGAGATCAGTGCCCTTGAAGCAGTCGAGGTAGGAGGTACCAGCAGAAGCAGCCTTCTCAAGTTCGTTGGTGTGGCGCATCATGCTAATGGTCTCATCAGCGTTGAAGTCGGGGTGCTTGTCAGGCGATGTGAGGCGCTGAAGCATCTTCTTTGCCTCGTCGTCGCGGTCTTTGCGAACAAGCCACCATGGAGATTCGGGAGCGAAGCTGATACCAATCATGAGCGGAATGGGCCACATCCATTGCAGAGCGTAGGGAATTCTGTATGCCCACTGATCGGGACGCTCCGCAACACCCTTGAGAACACCGGAAGCGAGAAACTGGCCAATGACCCAGCAGAGGTTGACGTATGTGGTGAGGATCGGACGGAGCGGTACAGGGCAGACTTCTGCGGCGTATGTGCAAGTCAATGTCTGGAAAACGCCCCACGGTACACCACAGAGAATGAGACCAGCAAGGAGCATCTCAATGCGGTAGGAGAAGAAGACGACGAAAATGGTGAGGTTGACAAATGCCAATGCACCGATCATCGTCTTCTTGTAACCGAGACGGTCGGCAATGAGACCATTGAGCAACAAGCCCAGCATCTCACCAACATAGGCACCGTTGGTGAGGCCAGCCTGCCATGCTGCTGTAACTTCCCAGTCTCCGTTGGGAAGTGACGAACCAAACTTTCGCTTGAAAGCTGGCACGGCCATCAGATTGGCGATGAGGACCTTGTCGAAACCCTCCATGATAATGGCGGTTGACAGCAGGACAGACCACGCCACGGCCTTGGGATACAGCTTCAAACCCTGCCTCAGGGACATGTTCTGTTCGGACTCGGTCGCCTTGTTGGCGTCCGCTGTGGTTTGAGCGTTGTCAGCGAAGGCAAGTGACATCTTTCGTTGCTGCTCAGGGTCGACCGCGACCACGCTGGAGTTGCGGCGAGACATGGTGGGCGCGTGTTTGAGGGTATTGGCAAGTCAAAAAGCCAAAGAAGAGGGGAAATAGACCCGAAATCGGGATGGCTGGAGAGCTCGGTGCTCTTGATGTAAAGTGCTCGTCGCACCGTGGAACTGGAACTCAAGCTTGATGGTGATCCTACCTAGTGGAACCACAGGGTGTCTTTATACAAAATGAAGGCTTGTGCACAACGCTGTGATGCCCTGTCCGAGCGCCATGCCAAGTCGAGGAGACGAAGATGGTGTACGGGGAAAATGGCGCGGGGAGAAACGCCACAGTCGAAAAGTCAACGCTACGGAGTTGAGCTTCGACCCTCCACAACGGGACGAAAGCCAGAGCTAGCGCGCATCTGGGGAAGTGCCACCGAGGAACGAGCCGCGAGACAGCTCGGGGCGACCCCGCGTGGTGTTGAGTGGATCATAGTCGGGCCGAGATTGGCAAATTAGGCCAAGCTGCGTGTAGCAACTCACGTGTGTTCTCTGTGCTTGCACGATCTTAGCTGCATCAAGGCCTATTGCCGCACCAAACCCAGGTTGCTTTAGCCGTCTCGTTACGAAGAATGTCACTGGTCAAATGTCGGTTCGCACACCCAGACTCATGTGCGATTGGCAAACCCCATGCTCCACGTTGCTCGGGTAATTTCTTGGAGATCACGACGGTTGCTGAACCCCACCCCCACGGAGGTGCCCATGGAGAAGTCCAACTCACGTGAAGAAGCTTATTTGCACAGCTCACAGTCCGGACCGACTTGGGGCGAACACAAAACTTACCGTTCTGACCGAGAATCATGGCGAGAATCTTACCGAATCAGAATCCCGTCCCAAAGAGGACCGACATCTCCACGTTTCGGCAGTCGAAAGGCATACCGTTGAGCTACTGATACTGCCGATCGTAGTTCGCATGTATAAGAGAGCTGTGCGTGCTGTAGCGAGTGCCAGCTAAAAGGGCCTTTACCGATCGAAGTTCGCTTCCCCTCACCTGCCTCCGACGCCACTGAACCCGACCCAAGCTTGGGTACCGAACATCGAACTACTTCATCACATTACATCACAAGATGACTGTCACACAAAGACCCTGGTGGAAGGATGGTGTCGTGTATCAGATCTATCCTGCCAGCTTCAAAGACAGTAATAGCGATGGCATTGGTGATCTGAACGGCATCATCTCAGAGCTAGATTACATCCGCTCAATAGGAGTGGATGTGATCTGGATCTGCCCCATGTATGATTCGCCTCAGGTTGACATGGGCTACGATGTCCGCAACTACGAGGATGTGTATGCACCGTATGGTACGCTCCAAGATATGGAGCGATTGATTGATGAGACACATACTCGTGGCATGCGCATCATTCTTGATCTTGTTGTCAACCATACGTCTGATCAGGTATGACAGCTCTCCATATGACCGGTGTCCATCCAATCTCGGTACTCGTCGCAACACATATCATGCTAACAACAACAGCACAAATGGTTCCAAGAATCCCGCTCCTCGAAAGACAACCCCAAGCGCGACTGGTACATCTGGCGGCCAGCACGCTATGTCAATGGTGAGCGCAAGCCTCCAAACAACTGGGTCGGCAACTTTACCGGCAGCGTCTGGCAATGGGATGAGCATACGGAGGAGTACTATCTCCATCTCTTCTGCCCCGAGCAGCCCGATCTCAACTGGGAGAACCCCGAAACTCGCCAAGCTATCTACAAATCTGGCATGGAATTCTGGTTAGAACGAGGTGTCGACGGCTTCCGCGTTGATACTGTCAACATGTACAGCAAGGGCGAGATGATGGATGCGCCAATCACAGATCCTGGATCGGAATGGCAATTTGCTGGATATCAGTACTGCAACGGTCCTCGCATGGCTGAGTTCTTGTCTGAGATGAACGCTATATTGGAGAATTACGACGCCATGACCGTTGGCGAGTGCCCGAATACCCCAGACATGAAGCGTGTCCTGCAATATGTTTCGGCAAAAGAGAAGCAACTCAATATGGTCTTCCAATTCGTAAGTGCACATGATATTGCGACTTTGACAATCTTTAATCAATACTCCAGGACGTCGTCGACATTGGCCAAGGTCCCTATAAATTCCAAACCACACCCCGCAACTGGGTCTTGCCAGAGTTCAAACGCGCTATCGCTCGCACTCAAGATCTCATCCGCGCCCCGTCCGATGGCTGGACAACCGTCTTCCTTGAGAACCACGACCAATCCCGCAGCATCACACGCTTCACCTCGGACCTACCCCAGCACCGCGTCGCCGGCGGAAAAATGCTCGCACTGATGATGGCCGCCCTCTCAGGCACTTTATTCATCTACCAAGGCCAAGAACTCGGCATGACAAACTTCCCCCAGACCTGGAGTATGGACGAATACAAAGACGTCGATAGCAGCAACTATTACAAAATGGTCGCCACACGTACAAACAACGATGTCAAAGCCCTCGCCGACGCGAAAGCGAGCTTACAGCACCTTGCGCGCGACCACGCCCGCGTTCCGATCTCCTGGTCTACAGGACCGCACAACGGCTTCTCGCCCGCAGACTCAAAAGCCACGCCGTGGATGCGCCCGCTCGAAGACGCAGCGGTATGTAACGCAAAGCAGCAACAATCCGACAAGAACTCTGTGCTCGCGTTTTGGAAGCGCATCTTGGGTGTGCGCAAGGAGTGGAATGATTTACTTGTTCATGGCGAGTATGATGATCTAGATGTGGAGAACAAGGAGATTTTCTGCTTTAGTAAGACGTATAATGGCAAGAAGGCGGTTGCGATTTGCAATTTCACGGATACGAAGAAGCAGCTGGAGTTCCCGACAGCGGTTAGGGATGTGAAGAAGGAGTTGTTGGTGAGTAGTGTAGATGGGCAGAGGGGCGAGGAGTTGGAAGCGTTTGAGGGGCGAATTTACTTGTTTGCTTAGAAGCACGAAGACGGACGATGATGGAGATGCATATAGACTGCAAGCATGAAGCATTTTTTTGGCGTTGGGGTTGGAGTACTGGGTCGCTACGAGATCGACGTAGACACGAAAATTCATGATGTGATGACTCGAAGTATATGACATTTACTATGCTGATGTGCGAACAGTGAGCGACTCTGTCTCAAAGTACACTATCCTCCATGAATTGAGAGCAGAATGCTCCACACGTCACTAACGTTGATTGGCCAGAGGAGCATAAGCGTTCCATGATACAGTAGCTTAATACATATCAGCCACTCAATCACACTTCTCCACTGTGGCTTGGTCAATTGTAGCCTGCAGGACTAGCCTATTCCCGCACTTCAACCAAACCGAACAGCCTCCATCCTGATCTTCTTGCCTTCCATGAAGCGCACCATGTCCTCAACCGCCTCAAGATCCTCGCGAGACATATGAATGTCCCGCGATAGAACACGGAACTCACCACTTGTAGATCGGAATGCCATCTCCATGCCTCGCCGATACACCTCCACCAGCTCCTCCTCGGCGAACTTGCTCGCCACGAGTCCGAAGAAGCTCTGTGATGTTATTTTATTTTTTTCCCTAAGCCTTTGGTAGTGATGAGTGAGAAGAGCATGTCATGAGTAAATGCACAAGCCAACGGCCTCTTGTACCACAATGTTCCACTTTGACTAGGAAAACATCGACTCGCATGAGTGTTGGACTGCACGGAGCCGGACCGCTCGACAACGTTCTGGTTCGGCACCTACATAAGTTTCATTGAAGAGATCTGCCATATGATAGGGATTGGGATTGAACCTTAAGGATGGTTTCGTATAGAGGATAAGTAAAGCTTGCAAGATTGACAAGTGAAAATACGGGAGGACATACAGAGTTGGTCTTAACACATAGTGAGCTCGAGCTACTCACCGACATTGACTCTAGTCTCATTGCCACCTTACGATGTTGAATGGTGCCAGAATGTACTACCATACAGTATTCCGGTCTCATCAAATTGCGTGCAGTCTGACTCGTCTACCTCCCGACATCTAAAACTGAGCCTTAATCTTCTCCGTGACACTCGCCCGCCTACCCGTCTCCTCCCCACCCTGCGCCGCCACACTCGCCCGTCTAACCTGCTCCTTCAACTGATTGTCCGACTCACCACCACCCTCAAAGCTCCACAGCGCTGGGCACTCTCCGACCTTGCGTCTGAGAATCCACTTCTTGATCCACCACGGCAGGACCGTGAAGCACTGGTGGGACATGAATCTGCGCTGCGGGATGGCGAAGATGTAATCCAATTCTTCGAGCGTGCGTTGCTTGGTCTCAGGCACGAAGAGAAAAATCATGATCAGCGCGACGATGTTGAGGCCGGCGTAGAAACCGAATGCACCGGTGGTAGTCATGGCGGAAAGCATGCGCGGAAAGGTGATGGAGAGAACGGATGCCCAGAAAAGACACGTTGCGACGGCCCAGGACATGCCTACTTCGCGATGCGAAAGTGGGAAGACTTCGGCGGAGTAGGTAAAGGGTACGGGACCTTCGCCGGGAGAGTACCATGCTCCGAACTAATAGAAGATTTAGCACAAGTTTATAAAAGGGTATTACCGTGCTTACTAGGTAGACGAATAGCGCGACGAGTCCGATATGCGCAGAGCTGGTTGAGGGGATCAGATAGCATAGACCCGCGGCAAGTAGCGTCCAGCACATCTGCGGGAACGTGAAGAGGAGGAGAGTGCGTCTTCCGAAGGTGTCGATTGTCCAGATTGCAGGCCATGCGAAGACGAAATTTACGAGACCAAAACCCATGGATGCAACAAGTGCTTCGGTCACGCTGGCACCAGCGAGTGCGAAAATTGTGCTGGAGTAGAAGGCGATAATATTAACTATACAAAGATCAGCATCGACCTGTTGTAAGGACATGATTAAACTTACTACCACACATCTGCTGCGCAATCATGACCGTTCCCGACGCGACCGTAGCCCGACGAAGTCGCGGGACCGTGAATAGCTGAATGAATCTTGAGATGTAGTTGCTTTTGACGTTGGTGAGACTACTCTCAGCTCTCAGCTGGGAGTGGATGTAGTACAAGTCTCGAGCCGCCTGAAGGTCCGAATTACGAAGACGCTGGAGCGAACTGAAGGCCTGAGCATACTTGCCCTTCTTGATGTACCACCTTGGCGACTCAGGGCAGAAGTAGACTCCGATCAAGAGCGGGAGCGCAGGAATGAGGGCCGATCCAAACTGCAGGCGCCAGGAGATCTTGCCCGTGTCCTTCACGGCCAGGTTGGCAACCGTACCCATGAAGATGCCAAAGGCTGTCCAGAGTTGCCATGTCTATTGATTGCCGATCAGTGCATGTCTTGTATAGCTCCGTGCATTTGTACTGACCATGACGAGCGCGCCACGAATCGCAGCTGGGGCGTTCTCCGCGGCGAAGATGGGAACGGTGGCACCTTTGCAACCCATGCCAATGCCCAAAAGGAGACGAGTGACAAAGAGCTGTTCCCATGCTGTGGCCAATTAGCGCACGATCTTTCGAGGTGATAGCGTGTATGACATACTCTGAGATACCGCAGATCCAATAGGCGAGAGAGCGCAGAAGACAGCAGAGACAAAGATGCATCCGCGACGTCCAAGGAACTGGTTGAGCGGGTCTGAGCACCAACATCCACTACAATCGTCAGCGTTCTTTTTTGGAAACGCAATGTGAATAACTTACAAAAAGGCCGAAGCAATGTACGGTCCAGCGTTGATCAAGCCTTGTAGCCATTGGTTGCGTGATGCATTCGGATTCGGGCCTCCGTTGTTTGGCAAGTCATCACTGACTGGAATGCCTAGTGCATCTGGGAACGATAAGTTCGCACCATTCGAGCCCGTCTGATCCCAACCCTGAACAGCAGCACCAATGGAGCACAGAATGATGGTGAAATAGAGGATCTTGGGCTGACGCCATTTGTGCAGAACCTCGTTCGCGATGGCGTCTTTCTCTCCCTCGGTGATGCCCTCGACCTTAGCGAAATTGGGCGGGTCGCGAGCAACCTGTGTAGTCAGTGGTGATGCATTAGGCTATGCTAGGGTTGTCCTACCAAAGCACCCTTGCGAAGAAGAGGTTGGATGTGTTCGAAGTTGTGTTCCTTGGCAAAGGCATCGACGTCGCTGAGCATTTCTGCCTCGGTCATATGAATAAGAGGATTCTGAATCCTGTCATATACTGTTAGTCGAAGGTATCATACACATACTGGCAGGAGAGCAACGCACTTCGCAGAGAGGCTGAGTCCGGCATTGGTAACACCCCTCTCCTCGGAGGACCTGAATATCGTCAGCTAATGCACATGAGTACATTCAACCTTACACATACGCATCATTGTGCTCAGTATGAGCCTTGGACTCTTCAATCTCTTGGCCAGCCATGATTACAAAGCTGTACTTCAGATTCTGAAGCTCTATCGGTGATCAATACGAGCGGAGATAGTCTGTATTTATATTGGCTACCTCAGCCCGTACAAATTGAGGGGCCTCCACCCCCGGATTTCGATTCTTTCCAGCTGAGGTTAGCCAGCTATTATGCCCGAGTGGAGTCGTGCTACGCTAGCAGGGTGGTTCATGGTGATGGTCGTACGCTTAGGGCAAGGATCGGCGGTTCGAAGACCCTTGCTTCGTGCAGCAGTGCTGGCTTTGATTTGAGGATCGATGTGACGCCAATGGCGCAAGTTGAGTGCACCATTGGGAGACGCGAGTGGTGCTCTCATAGCAGTCGCGTCTCCGTGACAGGAAAATAATCTTCGCATGCACTCCCCATCTCGAAGTTGATGCGCGAGCGATCTGATGGAGTTGTGGGTGCCGCGGACAAACAGCGATGCCCAGATGCTTTGCAGAGCTTATCCTGCCGTGGCTTGCTCTTGCCTTGCTTAGCGTCTGGGTCGGTGCGACATCCGTATCATGTGTCGTTTCCTTCCCTCACAACCCCATCGAGGCTTCCGCATTCAATGTGCGCTACTCGTGCACCGACTGTTGGGGTCTCCGTGAGCGGACCAGCGTCCGATGAGAAGGCAATCGCCTCAATATTTCCAAGTGGGGTACATAGCATTTCTAGAACCCCATCAGAATTTAGTATTTCCAAGCTCAGCTCTAGGTTTGCTGGTGCATTAGTACTTAGTAAGGCGACGGCGTGAGCGTGTTGATCTGCAGAGAATATCAAAGCCCTCGAGTCGAGTTCCTAGTACCCAGTGATCACCTCAAGACTGCTGCAAAGCAGTGCAGTGGTTGAGAGATGAGTAATTAAACTGCGTGTCCATTCGACAATCCCTTCACGATCCCCAGATCGCAGTGTTGTAATGTGCACTTCCCCAGACGCCGATCCAAACCGTTGATGCGGTGGCGTCCGAAGCACACAACCACCGAAGTAACAATGGGCAGGCTAGCCAATCATCGGATTTTCTTCATGCAAGTGCATTTTGCCTCCAGCCACGTAAGTTATATGGGTGGTAGGCTATCGGCACCTTGAAGTGCCACCGAAGCGGGTTTTGCGTTGGTGAGTTCGTGATCTACTGCAGTCATCAGTCTCCGATGAGCTACTTGGTTGGCATTCAAGAAAAGCGTGCACCCGGTCTCAAACACGCGATGCCTCAGAACTTGCTAGCACATGCTCGTGGATAGAAACAAGGTATCCTCCTTTAATGGACGTGCGGATAATCCAGCAAAGTTCCTCGAAGTAAACACCTCCAGCCAAGCGGCCGGTCGGAGACTGTCGCCTGTAGTAGCAACGTCTCTCGGAATGTATGTTGTTCATTCAAAAAAAAAATACTGTTCTGTGCGATGACAGGTAGAGTCAAAAAGATTTGAAAAGTCAAACATGAATTATAAATAAGATGTATATGCACGTCTTCGACAAGGCGAAAATGTAGACATCACGCTTAGAGCTCGTCCATCTCCGGTACTTCACCATCACCTTCGCCATCATGTTTAGGATACCAGTCTTCCGGATTTGAGGCAGTCGGCAGGCACAGCCCAAGACGCCAGAAGTAATCGCGATGCGCGAAGAAGAGCTGCCAAAACTTGAAGCGCGCGGGCACACCCCAGCCAGGACGATCGTTGTCGCTGCCAGAAATACAGTGCGGGTCCTCATCACCAGCGCAATATTTCACGTCTGCAATGGAGAAGGGAAGGTTCGTCTCTGATATGAAGATCTCCTCGCTATGCATGACGTAGCCCCACTCTTCCACTGGTAGCAGAGGAACGGGGTCGCCGGCATGTGTTACACGGCGGAATTTGTTGTACTCGTGGTTGGCAGTGATGTTGAAGCGCTCGTCGATATAGGTAGTGAATTCCCGATTGCCGAGTCGTGGCTCGCCAAAGGTAGTCACACGAGGATCCCATCCGCGTGCCTTGAAGTCGAGACCGGCAAGTGCTGCAACGGCGCCGCCGAGCGAATGTCCAACCAAGACCAGCTTGTAGTTGGGGTACTTCTTGAGTGCTTCGGTGACATGGGGCAGGATTGCTTTGCGCGTGTTGAGCCAGGATGAGTAGAAGCCAGTGTGCACGGTGCAGTTGTCGCACTTGGGCGGGTCTGCCGGCGGCGGGTCGTCCTTGTCCTGCCTCGGCGTGAGGAAATCGGAGGTGGCTTCATCGTCGTCGTCGCCTGGGTATGGCACGTATGCCTGCGGGATCGTGGACAGGTCGGCGATGGTGTTGGCGACCGAGTAGGTGCCGCGGAAAGCGAGAACGAGGCGCGGGTTCGTCGACGAGTGCGACAGGGCGATGTAGCCGCAGGAGTCAGAGAGGAACGGTCCGGTGTTCCATGCCTATGCTCATCAGTACTGCATGCGACATTGCTGCATCCGGCAACATACCGTAACCAGCTCAAACGTCTCAAAGTCGCGGTCTCCACATCGGCTTGCGCACTGGAAAGGCTTCTGTATGCCCAGTCCAGCTGTGCCGACGCAGTACGAGATGTCGACGATGCGCGCAAGTTCCTCGAGCTCCCAGAAGAGCTCCTGCGAGATCAGCGTATCATTCTCGGGTGGTGCGAGCGGGTGCTGTGTCGCGTCGCCGCGCACAACAGCTGCCGAGGCGAAAACCACAAAGTAATGTAGGAGCAGGCCTAGCACAGCGGCCATGGGTGATTTTCTATCACATATTCCAAGGGTACAATAGGAGCGGGAGTGGTGGTGAGGATGCGCAACGGTGACGCAGTCGTTTCTTGGTGTTCGCTCGGCGCCCAGCACGGCCTGCACGAATGACATCACCTGAGCAGCGTGTTCCTGCAAATGGGCCATGATAGCCGCATGCACGCTGCTTATCCATAATCCTACATAGGTTTATCGGCGCGACTGTCTCCAAGACACGTTATACCAATCCGCTGCGTTCCGAACAAGACTTGCGCAGGACGCGCCTTCTCTCTCCATCCGTTGCTTCCGCATTCTCAGCACCTGCCCTAGGTCCACCGTCTCCTTACGCTACCACGTCCACATGATGGCCGCCACCCATCAAACGTCAACAGAGCCGCTGCGGCCAGAATCACTACCAATGATGGAATCCGAGCGGCGAGCAGCAGCACACACCACCGGCCACGCAGACACGCTGCAGGTGCCGGGTATCCAAGTTGATGGGGCGAGCGACGACGATGAGAGAAATCCAAGGAGCACAACACTGACGGCCATCCCCAGCACAAATGCGTCGCGCGCAGCATCACCCAACCGACACGCCATCTATCCGCACACGCAGGTCGTATTCGATGACCCCGACTTCCGACGACCGCCGCCGCTCGAGTACTCGCTGCGTGTGCGCAAGAAGGCCATTTTTTGGTTTTGGCTCCTGATCTTTGTCGACTGCATCCTGATGCCCATTGGCATGTACTTTGGCATGTGGTATGGCCTGACCAGAGACCAATTGTCTGCCAATGCAGTCTTCAGTATCAGCACGGCACTGCTCGGCACTGTTTCCATTGTCGAGTACTTTATCCGTTTTGCGCGACTGTGGAGGAAGAACTCGAATTGCAGGGTCATTGGCGCGCAGAGATATTATGTGAGTATTACGAAGGAGTTTTTCTGCAGTCGCTAACGGTTGCAGCTCGATTGGTTCCACTGGAATCTGTCAGTCGGATGGTTCTTCGTTATGATCGAACTGATTGCGTACGACTCGCTCCTTCCCTCGCGAGGCCGACCAGACTAACACAACACAGAGGCACCTGCCCTCACGACCCGCCCATCCGCCTCCTGGCCATGCCTGCCTCGACGATGCTGTTCGCCATCGGTTGCGAGCTACTCCTCGTTGACATCCTCCGCATCATGAACGTCCCAGCACCTTGCCGCATCTCGTCCCTGCCACAAGGCGCACCACTTCGGCCAGGAATCTACGCATACATCGAAGACATCTGCGCCGTTGACGGGTCGGGTGGCACACAGTTCCGCCAGCGTCTCAATCTCCGCTACCAGGCGAGCAAGGCCTTCCGCGAGATGCTGCACCGTCTGACATTATTCTGGGCTATTGGCGCCATTGTGTGCTCTGCTGTTTGCACGGCTATTGTTTTCACCATCCAGCGTGATGCTGCCTATGTCGTACGTTTTATATACTCCCGCACAATGACTCTTTACTAATACTATGCAGGTCGGCTGGGTTCTTCCCTTCCTCTGGGCTGGTGTTTGGGCTGCCATCACTATCCCATGGGTCAAACGCGAACTCACTAAAGAGTACCAGGAATGGACGACCGCCAACTTCAAGGCTTGAGCTTAACGTGAAGTCCATATTTAGACTTTTCCCTATGTATCATTGTACACTATTACTTTTCACAGAATGAGATATCATATGGCGGCGGCGTTGCGTATACATGGGCTTTGGCGGAATTGTTATGCCATTATTCAGATACCACTTGGCGAAGACGGTACAGACCGCGAAGAATTGATACTCGTATAAATGCACAAGCTATACTATGCATTTCAAAGTAGAGGTGATGCCAACGCCATATTTTTGCTCCGCGGACCATTTTATGCACATCTGTTGGCAATCTCGATGTTCTTGAAACACGCGGCAGTTAAGCTTTGTCGAATGACGACGTCCAAGCCTTGGAAGGATTTATGCGATCGGGGGCGCAAAACCTGCCGTCTCACCCTGCGTCGGGCAATTCGGGCTAGAGGCGGACGGGTTCGCGACAATGTACCGCGCAGAGAAGATTGTGCACTGGTCTCGCTGGTCTTATGCACAGGAGATGGAATGGCAGTAGGTGTTGCGGGTTACGAGGTGGATTAGTATGGTCTGCATGATCCGCGGCACAATGAGTAAACATTGGTTTGACATATATGTATCCTTCTACGACTACGAGAGCGAAATTGACCTCGTTTCACGCTCGAGCTGCGTGTAGTCACACCGATACAATGACAGTAGAAGGACGGTATGTTCTGTAATCTGATAGCATCGGCCATATCATCTCTGCCATCGCGCCTGCTGCCCTGTCCGCTTTCGCTAAGAATGCTCGTCACACTTCAAACACCTCCATGCCCAGCCGATGGTTTACCTCCTATCCCCCTTCCATCCGCTCAAACCGTCGCTCCAATCTTCCGTTCTTTGTCAACCTGCTCTTTATCCACAACCACAATCCCCTTGCCCTTCATCTTCCCACTATGCGCCAACTCCACCACTTTTTCAATCTCCTTCAAACCGTTGAAGGCGTTGGTGTGCACGCTTATCCCGTGCTCAGCAACTAGTTTCAACATATCCCGCGCCTCATTCGGACTCGCTATCAAACTGCCCTTTACCCTAATATCCCTGAAAATCAGCTCGCGGAAGGGAATGACGACGTTATCCGGCTGCGCAATCTGAATCACCGTGCCGTGCATGCGAGTTATAGCGCAGCACGTCGCCATCGCGGAACTCGCATCGCTCACGTTCAGGGTACACGCTACGCCTTCACCGTTCGTAACAGCGTGAACGGCTTTGACGACTTCTTCATCGCCCTTGCGCGCATCGATAACCACGTCTGCGCCACCGTTTCGTGTCAACTCGAGTCCCTCATCACGCGCATCCACGCCCACGACATTCAGACCTAGCGCTTTGGCGAATTGCACGCCCAAGTGTCCAAGACCACCGCCTGAGCCGACGATAGCGAGCCATTCGCCCTTTTTAAGCCCGGAGAGGATGACGCCGCGGTATATCGTACATCCAGCGCACGCGAGCGGGGCCGCTGTCCCGAACGTTACTGCGTCTGGTAATTTTGCTGCCTGACTTGCGTCGATGCGCGCATAGTCTGCGAAGAAGCCGTGTGTTGTTACGCCGCAGTATCCGCCTGAGAATTGGCAGTATTGCCTGTAGTTCTCGGGGCCTTGACAGTCTGAACATGTGCCGCAGGGGTGGTATATGATGCCTGCCATGACGCGGTCGCCGGGTTTGAAATCTTTGACGTCTGGGCCGACGGATACGACGGTTCCGGCGCCTTCGTGCGAGCCGGTGCAGGGTAGGGGAGTGCCCATTATGCCTTCCGAGACCATGGAGTCGGTGTGGCAGAGGGAGGCGACGGCAACGCGGATGAGGAGGTCGTTGGGCGCGAGGGACGGCGTGGGGACAGAGTGGAGGGTGTAGGATTTATGGAACTGTGGGTTCAATGTCAGGTTGGTTTCTAAGAGGTATTGAGGGTGATGGCATGGCTGGGACGAGAGCATACCTCAGTGACCTGAGCGGCTTGCATCTTGTCGGGTACGTTTAGTGCCATCTTTGCGGATGTTGTGATATGATCGCCTCGAGTGGAGTGTCTTGAAGGTAGTCTAGACAAAACTGTGTATGGGCAATTGGCGCGATGATACAAAAACGGTGTCCCCGAAGTCCTTCGGGAACCCCACAGTCAAATACTCGACCCATAATGCGGGGACTTTCTCCCGTCGTCTAGCCTGGAGAGTATGACGATTTTGGTTGTTGGTCTGAAAGCCATGACGTTGTGCCTCTTAACTCCGTGTTAGTGCGGGGATCGTCGAAGTCACATTCGACGTGCGCTCCGATGCTCCTCTCGAGCTAGTGCTGATCAGTAAAAATTTCAGATATGATCCTTCAGTTCTGTTGAAACGTTTGTCCCTTCGATCCAGTCCGATATCCTTAGAGTACTGCGGTCGACGAACGGCGTTGTAAACAGTCCGGTCCGTTGCATTTCCTTCAACTCATCGGCAAGAACAATGGCTTGTCTGGTTCCTATTCGCAATGCAACATAGTACAGAATGTCGATGCACCACTGCCGCATCTCTGGGCTGACCAGGTCGATTTGTGCAGCAGCGTAGAGCGGCCAAATGAGATGTACCAAGTGTGTCGTCTTCGAAACATCGAGATACGTTCCCGCTGGTTGGATGGTGTACACAGGTGGAGGCTCATCATTTGCAGGATCTGATGCTCGTCGTTTGGCGGTCGAGAGGTCTGGAAATGGTATCATGCCAGTGATTTGTGGGACAGAAGCGATAATAGCCGTTGAGGTGGATAACAGCACGCCCTCTGCGACAGTCTTGAGAGACTCGTATTCTGTCTCTGAGAATAATGCCGGCTCGTACCACAACCAACCTTTCGTAAGATTCTCGCGAATAACTTTGTACAGGGACAGCCGACAGGAGTTGACGTTGTTCCACATATGGGCGATCCAGGGATCCAGGTAGATGTAATAAGTGCCACCATACAAGTGCTCTGAAGGCTGTTCCAGATGTACGACATCGTAGTCCCAAACGGGAGGCATCAGGCCTTTGACCGCTTCCATCTCTTGGTCGATCTTAAGAGCAACATCCACCATGATTTTCGGGTTGGTGGTCGAGTCCTGGTTCAGATTGATGGTGCTGTGCATGATGTCGATCAGTCGAGTCGTCCACTGCCGGCCATGGACGCTGTAGTCGGACGTAGGGGTCATAACTTGGTAAAGCTCGTGCATTCCCGGATGCACTGCCCGGCCCGTCTCGAGAGCCACGAGCAGGATCACTCCATAGAATTGGTGAAATAGCCGTCTGCCTAGGTTGCTCTGAAACTGGTTCTTGCCGCGCAGGTTGAGCAGTGCACATGCACCGTCGACGTGCTTTGCCCATGCTTGTATCGATCTTCGGTCTTGGAAGACAAAGTTTTCGTACATTCCTAGCATGATGACAGCGATCAACGTGCTGTCTTTGGTAGCTGTCTCTTTGAACCGGAGTGCTTCGTTGGTCATGCGGAGCGCGGATCCGTATGCTGCTTGAGCTTGCTGCATGATGGTTGGACTCTTGGTCGCATTTGCAAAGCTTGCCAAGCTTGCTGCGTTGACACTGCTTCGCAGAATCTCCTCAGTGTCTGGCTGAGTGAGAAGCTCTAGAACCCATTCAAAATGGCCGCGAGGAACGATGGTCGGCTGCGCAACGTAGTTTCCAGCAAAGAAACCTAGAGCTTGATCTTGTATTGATGGCACGATCTCGCGAGTCATGCTTTCTGGCGTGGGATAGCGGGTATACGGAACGACATGCGTGCTGGCTTGTGATGGAAACCAGTTTTGGTCGAAAGACCATTCTGAGAAGTCGAACTCTGATTTGGGAGAATCTTTCTTTTTCGGCGCTGGCTTCTGTTTCGCCAACGCTTCGTACCTCTTCTCTGCTTTCCTTGCGACGACTTCGCTCTCATTCCTGAACATCATCGACAGAGGATCGCGATATCCATGACATTCCTTGCCTGCGCGGATACATTGTGAGCAAGAAGGTCGCTTTTGGTCGCACTGCTGTCATTAGTCATGCACGTATCACGAACAAGTCGAACTGACTTGCCTTGACCTTCCTCGACCGACAATTGTGACATCCTTTTGAAGGTCTACCGACGTTCGGCATACTCGTAGCAATTACAACAGTGTCGAGATGATACGAGCAACAAAGTACTACAGTGGCTGATTCGAGTACTGTTTGCAAGAAATCTGCTCGGAAAACAGCTGCCTAGCGGGACAGGTGGGGACGGAGGATGCATGCCACGTCGCCAAGCGTTATTTCTGGCAGTTCGAACATGTACATATCCTCCTTCCAACGGCTTCTGTTAACCAATTTCGGCGGATAGAAGAGCGATGTGAGGCGCGACAGCGATCTGCGGGTGATGACTGTCGAAGGGCTGTAAGGTGAGCAATGAGAGGGGACATGGTGCTGATGTAAGATGAGACGATATCAAGAAGGGTTAGTGTGGAGGCTCGTGCGCTCCAGGGCTGTCTCACATCCACTGAAATGGACGGCTTAAGTCCAACACCACGAGACCCGTGGATACTCCATAGCTAGGCTCTGCCGAGATGCTCACATTTCATCCAAGCCTTGTTCTGAAGCCAATCGTGCAAGCCAGTTCATCCCTTTCTTAAAAGAATTCCGGGAGTGCATGCGTACGTATGCGCGAGTGACGCGCTACCGTCGCACTTCAACACCTGAGCTGAGTACTCAGCCTTGTCGCAGTTGCCTTGTCGTCGTCCCAGCATCAAATGCAAGCAAGTGTCACCACGATGCTTCGCTCACGACATTGCCATTCCCTTTACCATGGCGCAACAATCTAATGAGCCCGAAACGCACTTCATACACACACCCCTCGACGAATCAAAGCGACAAATCCGATTGCTTCAGCTGCAAAACGACCTGTCCGAGTCGGAAATTCGTTGCCAGATCGAAATCTTCAATATTGAGGATGCCCCTCCCTACGCGGCATTGTCATATATGTGGGGTGATCCATTGCCTACGCACACCATTCTCTTGAATGGGTGAATTTTCATCGTTCGCAAGAATCTTTGCAACTTCTTGCATTGTTTCCGGAACCACAAAGCCAGCGTATACCACCTCTGGATAGACTACATATGCATCGACCAGTCGAACATCCGGGAGAGGAATCACCAGGTTCGCCTTATGAGCAACATATATGAACAGAGTACCTTCGTCATAGCTTGGCTCGGCTACAATGCGGAGGAGATTGAAGTCGTGAAGCAAGCAAGAGACACTGCCGACGTCACACACCTCCTTCCTCTTTTGTACAACCCATATTTTAGACGCATTTGGATCGTCCAGGAGGTTCTTCTCGCGCCCGAGGTCCTCGTTGTTTGTGGCCATTGCTGGGTCTCAGAATATGAAATGTGCTTGCTAGCTAGGATTAGTCCACCTGAAGATATTCCGACGGCTGCTGATGCCATTTTTGTGGAAAGGTCGTACAACCCCGATCGGCCAGGTTACATCACCTCCTCATCCCAGAGTGAGGGTGTAAGACCCAAGCCCACCTTCGCCGACCGCCTCATAGACTTTGGTAAAAATCAATGCGCGGATATCCATGACAAGGTATACGGGTTCCTTGGATTGTCCACAGGGGTTGATATCGAAGTCGACTATTCGAAGTCAATATCTGAGACTTTCTTAGAGGCTCTTGCTGCTGTGGCCGATGAAATCCAGCATACAGCGAGGCCTAACCCATGTACGATATTCCAGATCCTTGCCCTACAATTGGGTCACGAGATGCAAGAAGACATGCAAGACAACGCGATTGACTTAGAAACAACCATCGCAGCCATATCCGCTCGATACTGGGCATCTGGAGGGTTTCTTTAGGATGGTGGTGTCACTTCGCACGGAAATTGGGCGATAATGCCTCGAACATGATCATTTGGAGCAGCGTGTCTGGCAATCCGTATGAAGCACTGAGACGTATTGGCGGACACATAGCTGACATTGCTTACGATCACCTGATTCTCGCAACAGCAAATCTCACGAATGCAAAGTCGCTCCCCAGATACGCCACTTCTTCCTCGCGATACTCCAATTCGCTTAGTGGCAACACCACGGCCTCGGTCTTCCATTCGGTATTCGTCTGGTCGCTCACGATGTTCCACATGCGCTCGAAAGTCTCCGCATCGTGCAGTACGAACTCTGCTTGTCCCGCCTCGCGATTAGACTGTGCTCTTTTGGCGTAGTCGCTCGTCCCGCCCTGAAAACCTACCACCAAGCTACCTGGCTTCGACAATTTGACGAGTTCTTTGCACGCAAGTACTTGCGTGTCCCAATCCCACTGGTGGAGGACGTGGACAATGGAGATGACGTCGATCTGGCCATGTAACCTTTTGAGCTTATCCGTTGGAAAGAGAAGATCTGACTCAATATACGGCACGTCGAATTTGTCCTTATCTTTGAAGAACTCGTAGCCGAGATCCCAATGGTTCATGATGTCGTTACCAATAAGGCTTGCCTGAGGTGCGCCATCGAGTACAAGTCGCCGAAGATCCTGGCCCATGAAGCACCCGATATCAAGGAGCTTGCAGCCAGCTTGAAGGCGTGCGATGATATCGGAGTAGGAGGGCTGCTTATGTATACTGGGCTCGAGGAAAGCTCCTATACCTGTACAAGGATATGGGCGGATGTTCCATGCTTTTTCACGCTGCGAACTTGTTTGCATATTGTCGTTGGCGACTCGAAGGAACGACTTACGATTGTGTAAATGTGGTTTCGCACGTCTTTGTGTGGGACCCCGCTGTATGATTCGAGAAGCTGTCGCACCTGCGTAGTATGAGCAGATGGGTTCCAAATACATGTCTGAAGACTGACACTAACCTCTGATGTTATCTTGTGGTCTATGTTCTCTAGCCACCATGGGTAGTCTTTACTTGGCTTCTTTGCGCCTACTGGGTCTGATATCGGTTTCGTATCGGACATCGTCAGACAGCTGGCCTCGGTATTACGAATTAGAGGTTGTGGACTCGACGTGGTCAACTTTGCGCATGGCCAGATTAGACAAAAGCAGGACGTAAGCGTTGTACCTGCGCCGCACGTGCCATTCCTGATCGAGCCTAGCGCGTTGCCAATAACAATCACAATCCCGTCCAACACTCCACAGCTCAACCTAGCAAAGGATCGTCCCTCGGAAAGCGAACGGGTGGCGTCTGGTGCGATGGTGGCACCCACGTGCGAGCATGCAAACAGGATAAGCTTCGATGAGACAAGCACCTGGATATGCTCGGCAAACGTGCCGCACTCGTGTCTGTGTCGGGAAACAAATCACCAGAGGTACCTGCCAATCCTCAAGAAGCCCGAAGAATGACGTACAGGCGTTAAGACAAATACAACAAGTCCATCATACCAGATTGGGAAGGAGTTTGAGGATTAGCATTTAGCCCCAAAAAGACGAAATGAGAAGACACTCGGATATCATGGAATTCAAGACACGACAAGCGAGTGTGAACAGGTCCATCAGGAGTCCTGTTAATAGAGCCAACTATCTCACAGGCTCCCGATAGGTAGGCCATCACCCTCGTGATAGTTCCCGATATGCCTGATGCCCATACCAGGCTCAACATCGAAGTAGCTTGCCGACCGCTCCTTTGCCCAGTCTCTCAACCTGTCCCAGTCATGGCACATCTTCTCCTGGTTGTGGCCTGCTTCTCTCTTCCCCAAGGTATGTAGAAGGGTATCATCGATATTGCACATGATGTACTGCCTCAGCGCATCAAAGCAGTGGAGATAATGGCCGTGCTCCCAGTTCCAGGTTTCATCACGCTGGAGCGCTGTGTAGTGTTTGCGCAAATTGACCTAAGAGCCATATCAATTTTAGTGCGAAGTAAGAATGATGGAAGAACTTACTACGCAGTGCATTGCGTGGTATGCTTCGATTACATAGAGCGACTTCCCGCCAGAATCGGGAAGTACAATCGTCTCAGGAAGGTTCTTGACTGCGGCATACTCTGGCTCTATCGCAGCTACGCCGTGTCCGGGAAGGATGTCGTCCCAAGCTTTTGAGGCGACCTGCTCATCGCTCGATATGTACTTGAAGTGTTGGTATATGGTACGAGGCTCGGTGCGCTGGAGTCGCATACCATCTTCAGACTGGCATCAGAAGCATCCACGGGGAACCAAACAGGGAAACTTATCCAGCATTCAGTAACAACGATCAGATCGTGCTCTGGGCGGTTGCGGCCCTCATCATCACTGGAGCAGCCAAAAACGTATTCGGTACTCACACGCTTCAAGATCCAGAAACCGGAGAGTCAAGTATCACACAAAAAGACCGAGAAAATGTTGAGGTACGTGGCAAATCGATCAACAAGATCTTCAGATTGTTGGTACCTCATAGTACATGGAGGTCACTCTCATCATCAGCATCCTCTCCATCGGACTGGTCAAACTTAGCGTCGTCTTTCTATATCGCCGTATTTTCACGATCAGCCGGACATTCAACATCTATTCTTGGTTCCTGATTAGTCTCATTGTTGCCTGGATGATCGCCTTCATTGGAGCCAACATCTTCGAGTGCGGATCGCACTCAACCGCTGCATGGTCAAGCGCGAAGCAGATCATAAAGTACTGCGATCATATTGATGGTGCGACGGCGGCACTGGCGCTTGCAAATGACCATGACCCAGAAGGTGCAAGTGCTTGACATATTTGCACTGGGGTATCTGTATGTGCTCACGCTTTCTCCAAAGTGACCGCTAAACTCACACGTCTCCAGATCAGCTGCCGCAAGCGCAGTACGAGTGTACATCCTGCTCTACGATTCCTACGGCACCAATCTCAGCTACCGCGACGTCCAGGGTGAAAATACCAAGATCGTCATCTGGTCCCTTGTAGGGATCGTGGCCTCATTGATTGGAGCTACGCTGCCTACTCTTCGACCGCTCTTTGCCAATACCTCACTAGGAAGCTTCCTCGGAAGTATCTTCTCCGTTATTTCATTACATTCATGGCGAGGTTCGACGCGAGAGGAGAAAGAGGATGAAAAGTTGGCCCAGGTCACAATTGGTGGTTCGGAGTGGAAGGGACCTCAAATATCGGATGGGGGGAGTAGCAAGGCCGATTCTATGTCACTGAAAGATGTTGGAAGGCTGGTCTGAGATGTTGTTAGATACATTAAGGCTTCCGCATAATTCTCAAGTAAACTAGACACTAACGAGATTCAGTTTGTCTCTTCTGCACAACCGCGGCGATGTAGCTTCTTTTTGCGCCATATACCCATCTGGATGAACTACTGCGCCAGACTTGAGCAATGCGTGTACGCGATCGCACGCTTCTGTTGGAAAAGTAGTCTACAAACTGCACGTGAGTGTGACTGCTCAACGTCATTAATGCCGCACAAACCAAAATGCAAGTGAAACCCAATACTTTACTCATAATCTTTATCACACCGTTTGCGTCCAGGTTGCTCCCTTCTTTCCAATAACTGCAAGCAACTGCGACTCAACTCTAGCAAAATGACAACCAAAATCTACTGCAAGAAATTCCAGAACAGGAACTGCCAGTTCAAGGACTGCCGCTACACCCACGAACTAGCACCTGCAACGTTGGCTAAGCGTCCGATTTCGAGCCACCCGCCATACAAGCGACCTCCAAAATCCTCTACGCGACCGCCTCTGCGCAACAGGCGTGGTCTTGCGCTCGGACCAGCCGGCACAGTTGCCTACCCCATGCGGCCAACTGTAAATCTCCCGGAGCGATCAGCTATGGCTCTTCCCAAGCGACCAGTCTTCACCGAACCTTCTCTTACTATGACAAATGTTCTGACATCACGATGGTAGATGACCACGCAATGGAGGAATCGAATCAACACGAGGACCAGCAGACAACGGAAGAGCTCCTAACCGACAACAAATTCCGGGAAGCCCACTCAGGACGACCCGACGGCCACAAAATGGTTACTGAAGTCTTTTATCGGATGCAGGCGGAACTCGAAGCGACGGGCTTAGCACTTACACCCGCATCGCAGCATGCTGAACACGTGAACACCTTCAAGGATCATTTGCGGACTCTGGAGGCACAACTACAACAAGCTATGTAACAAGTCGAAGCATTCGAGCGAGAAGCTTCACGCCTGAAGAAGGAGCTCATCCTCGAAAAGCGAAAGAACAACCCGAATCACACGCCCCATCCAGACAACAGCATCATCTCTGCTGAGGAAGCAGTTGGCTCACGCACACGTTCCAAAGTCTCGAGTCATCAGGCTACCTCGCAGAAGCCACTTGATGCTGTCGGCGTTGAGCTGGCGATCAGGAAGCGTAATGCTTCAGTAGCAGAGTTGTAGGTCATATCATATTATATTGAAGGATATCAGGTGCTGACAGACATAAGGCATGAGACTGATGAGCAAGAGCGAAAGCGTCCCGAGCAGATGGACTAGTCAGACGTATAAGCGCCTGAGAGACGGTGTAATCTGGTAGCTTGGCGTCGCGCAGGACCATCCTCGCTTGGATTAGAAGGGTTGTGTCAATACCTGATTGGGTTGGAAATTATGAGTGGTGGATCGAGAGGTAGATTGAGAATGCAATACTTGATACATGGCGGTATAATTGGTTAGATGACCGATGCTTGTCTCGACATTGACATATCCTCTCCCGATAATGGATGGAGTCTTTCATATAGACTTGTATTGCTGTAATACTAGAAACCCAGCTCGGTCAATGTAGGCTGTAACGCTCCACACAAGCCGGTTGTTCTTAGTGGGCATACATGATCCAATCCGAACCTCATATGTCATCAACTCCAAACGCCGCGATTGGAATACCACCTGCCCATACTCATTTCAGAATCTCGTAGCGATGAGCATCCATGATGACTACATGGACGCCGCAATCGACGTTTGAGAGCCGGGCGCGTGCTGTCACATTCACCCATGGTCGCCTTAAACCGAATCTCTTTCGCTCCGCAAGATAGGTGGCTGGAGCGCGGGCAGCAACCGGTATCTATTTCAAGAAGGCCTTGCTGTGAATCCAACAAATCTCCACCAACCCCGTTGTTCCACCCTCAGCCATGTTGACGCCACTGACCTCAACTGACACTGGCAACGCATACCTTCGACACCTACAACAATCGCCCGCAAATCACGCCAATCGAGCCTTCCCTCACTCCTCTCCTATCGCCTGCCCCGCTCTTGGTCAAATCATCGCTATTTCGGAGGCATGGTGTGGCTTCAAGTTTCCCACTACAGTATGCTTGGATGGTTGCTTTTGGGTGTCAATCGGAAGTTCTATTACACACTTGCAATTGGGTAAGACCTTTCATGTCAGGCTTTGGTGCGACTACTCATTGTGAGTCCAACTGTGACTGTGTGGCGTTGGGGCGTTGTTTTCTCTATTTGCTTCACCAACAGGCTTCATGTCTTCTCTCCCTGATGGCTTCATAGGGGTTGAGTCGCGGCCATATGGGCGCAGGTGCCGTCTGCTCGGCTTCGCTGGATGTAGGCGCTTGCGAGAGCATCTTAGAGGGCGGTGATCTTCCAGCCTACGAGTTAGAGATTGCATGCTCGTTTGTCATGCGCCAGCCCAGTTTGAAGAACATGGCTGGATTATACGTGAGCCGCTTGAGTGGCACTCATTGTTACGATCGCTTCACTTTTTCATCGGACTTGTCACCACATAGGGGCTTTTCGAAAAATAAGCTGGTATCGCCTAATGTATTGTTGCTAACGACCTGAAGGGAAGCTATTTCCCGATTCTCAGTATTGCGGAAAGTGCGCTGTTCTCAAAGGTGGTGACCTTTCGTGAAAACTATGTAATTTAATCCATGAGACTGAATTGCCCATACCACAGAACATCAAAGAAGTCCAGATTGTCTCAATCAATTCGATGGTTTCAGTCGCAGTTTTTCACGTCCCCAGCAGCCACCTTCGTGTAATATAACACGTCTAAATATGTGACGGTATAAATACCCTGTATACGGAACGGTACACAAGGTCGGCCTTTTTGTACCGTTACAAAATATATTACCCCCAGCAAGTCCACACGCGCCACCAGCTTCCTGGAAGATTGACATGTCGCCTGCTAGCCATTGTCTACGCTGAAAGCCACCGTCGAACTCCGATCTTTGTCTTCGACCTGACTTCAGCTCATCTGAATCCTAGTCATCTCCCGCGCGTTCGTGTATCCATCTTCAGGGTGCGCCAATAAGCAGTTTCCTTGCATGCACTTGAAGCTACCCAGGTTATACGTATGGCACTACTTCCGCTTGCACTTCTTGTGACTGACAATGCATGACCGGCACGGGCTGCTGTAGTCGCACTGTCGACCGTGGGCGAGGCACTGAGTGCAATTGACGACAGCTTTCGGTTTATGCGGCTGCTCAGGAGAAATCGCGTGCGAGCTGCGGGCCAACGCACGCGGTCGCGATCCATATCGTTCGAGACAGAGGAGCGTCACAACGGCGTGAGACTTATGAGGCGGACAGTTCCCTCTTTAGTGTCTCCTTCTGCTCCCAAAAACCCGCCACATACTCATGCATAGCTTCCAATTCATCATCGCGCTCCTTGACAGTATTTTGAGCTTCTGTCAGTATGCTAGAGATCTCTCGCTTGTTGGCCATAACTTCCTGACATGTTTCGGTGACTCTGTGGATTTCTGCGCGGGCCATATGATTCCGCTGTTCTCACCGAGTAATATCGGCTCTGGCACGCGACGATCCGGCGGCAGCCGTCGCTAGTTCGGCCTCGCGCTCTACTCGCTGTAGGTGAAGCTGACGGACGAGGGCTTCATAGCCGGCGGGTGAGGGGTTGACTTTGAGCGCTTGAAGTCGTCGGTCCAGGTTCGCCTCGCCGCTCTCTGTTGTGTAGTCGATATTCGCCATGATGGCCGGTGTCTTGAAGGGGTGAGTATGGTAGCGGTGATTGAGGCGACTTCCACCTGACTAGTCAGGACCCATGGTGTAGCCGAAATGGTCGCAGGAAGCGTTATTGGAGTCAATTCGGTGCCTTGCCATGGGTGCACATCATCAGCAAGCTCAAAGAACAAATCGAAGATGTGCAAATACTTATGAGGATCGAGAGTTTAAAGGATAAAGGATTAGGTACAGGAGGAAGTTGGTTTGAGTCTGCCGAACATGGACGTCGAAGTAATCTCACCGCAGCACCGCTCATGCAACATGACACGAGCTCTTTCGTCCAGCAAGGTTGTTACCCTACGGTCCGCTCGGTATAGCAGTAAACGTGCTGCTTTCCTCAGTCTTCGTCCTCTTAGGCGGCTCCTTGCGTACAAAGCACTCGCCAACCGGATGTCCCTCTTCGCGAATGACAACCCACTTGCCGATGCCCATATCTTTGGGCGCATATCGCGTGCCTCTACCGCCACCTCCAACGATCAGATTGCCAGGTCGGTAGTCGTCATTTGCAAGCATTCGCTTGATGACGCTGCTGTGAATAACGGCATTTGCTGGAATGTCCCGAGTCTCGCCTTTGGGAAGCGGCCACACGATCGCTTTCCAGGTCCCGTCTGCTTGCAGATCCATTCGCCGGAAGGGCATGTATTCCATCATGTTCCAGGACGCGACGCTAGCACGACTGACGCCGTTGTTGAACTGAAGAACATCATGGATGCGGCCCTGAGTGGCAGCAAAATGGAACGTCTTGGCAAACTTGGTGTCTGGATGTTTGTGGTGATGCTCGGCGAAGTTTTCGGCGTCAATGAAGTCCTTAGTGACTGCCCCGCTGACCGTGCCGTTGACACCGTTTGCTCCGTCTTGATCATATACTGAGTTGGGCGAACCTGCGTCGATCTCTATGGTCGGTACAATGGTATCGCGCCAAGGCTCATCTAATTCGTATTCGTCATCATCACAAAGGCAGTGGAGGGCGTCAAGCTTCTCCTCGTCCAGCTCAAGGCCAGCTTTTATGGCCTCGCGGACCATCCATACCAAAGGCACGTGGCTCAAAGCAGCATCTGCACCATTTTCAAGTGGCCAGCCACCGCCAATGTCCTGAATTGTCAGCGCTTGATCGTATTGTTGCTCGAGCCTGGTGGACTTACAGCATGACAGCCAGGGAACCACACTTCTTGGATGTCCTGATCTCCATCATCCTCATCGGAGTCCCAAGTCTGGACGGCATCAAAGGAAATGATAGAATTGGCACCAGAGTTGCCACTCCCGTCGCACTGGTAGCCTGGGCTCAGACTACGAACACCAGACGATTCGTGCGGGTTTCTAAACCGCTCAGGCGGGGCAAGAGTGTCGCGTCGTCCCCTAGACTCTTCACCGCTCTTCTCATCAACACCGTTGGGTTCATGAGCTCGAAAATTGTCCTTCAGATGCTTGTGCTTGTGGTGGCGCTTGTAGTACATAGACTTGTCGGGCTTCTCTTGAGAAATGAGATCTTGACGAAACTTCGCGCGGCGCTCGTCGATGGAGACAGCGTGCCGAATAACCCGAGCACTACTTCGAGCAGTGTACGGGAATTTGCTGCGCTGCATCCATGCGTTTTCGAAAGCCGGGACGCTATTGACAGTGTCGAAGAGCCCAAGGAAGCGGATAGGTCGGACAGGACGACTGAACGTTTCTCGGAAAGCACACATGAACTCTAGGAGTTTTCTCTTCTCGGACTTCTCGCCGGGTGCAGCATCCTTTTCTTTGTCTTCAGGGAGGCGACATTGCCACTTCTGAAAGGTTCTGGGAATTTCAGCTACGCATGCTCAGAGAATGTCGATTTAACTCACTTCCAAGCAAATTGACACATCTCCTCGTTACCAGCCTGAGTCATGGTCAGTATGGAAACGACCCAGCAGAAATTGAGAATACCTACGGATAGAAGACCAACATGATCCAGCATCTCAGCAAGAAAGCGAGCAGTGTAAGCGCCTCTTGAGAAGCCAAAGAAGTAGATGTCGTCTCCGGGGGTGTAGTAGCGCATGAGAAACTTGGCAATGGTTAGTGCGGCTCGTGAACATAGCGACCGAGGCGCAAGGATTTGTTTTCCAGCAATGCAGGCGGTGGATTCTTCAGCACAATGCCTACTCATTGATGATCTTGGAGGTGTCGCTTACCCTGTAGCCGGCCATGACGTGCAAATCAAAAGATGTGCCTATGACTGTTAGCCAAGGTCCTCATCAACTCGGACTGGACTCATCCTACCGACTGCGCTGTCCTTTGCCTTCGCATACCAAGATTTGAACTTATCAATCCGGCTCGACCGTGTCATTGAGCCATTAGCTTTGGTGACATATGTGCCTATGCCGGGCTGATAATAATGAAACTGGTCGTCGCCATTGCGGTCGAGCATGCGATATATCTTGAGGATATTGGAGTCCGAATCGGTACCTGAGAACTTGTTGCCAGTGCCGTCGAAGCATAAGACGAACTTCTTGCGCACATGCGTTGTCCGTCTGCGGGAGACCGCTCCGTAATCCATGTTGCCGGGAGGGACGTTAGAGATTGCTTGCGATGCGAGCGAAGGAGGACGTGAGTTCTCCATTTCTTTGCTAGCCATCTTCAAGATTGGCAAGCGCTGTCCTACACAAAGAGGAAGTGTAGGCTCAGGACATAACAGTTGATGAAGGTCGAGACAAAGCAAAGAAGCAGCGACTCATACAGGTAGGTTGACTGGAGTAAGTGGCGTCCTCACCTCTCTTCAGAGCTATGACCAATGCATGCACGATTTGAGATCAACCTTCTTACCGGAATAGTCTTCCTCCGAATTGGCTGTCGTTCAAGGACGGTATATCCGGCAATAGCATGTGTCTGGCTGCGGGTGTCGCCGCTAATGCGAGGTTCGCTCCGGTGTTAAGCATCGGATACAGCAACAGTATTAGCTTCGGTTGTGTCGTGAAAGGGCATATAATTCTCCGAATCGCTTGACGTTTTCTGTGTGGGAACACCGCAGCATCGCACTGCACACCGTTTTGCGATCCTCTTGACTTCGGGGAGCGCCACGGAACGACAGATTCATGATCTCAATGCCAGAATTGACAAACCCCACTGTAGATACGCTCAATCGACGCAGGTTGCTGCACGCGAAGGCCACGCTGCATCCAGTTGAGCGAACGATGTCGGATCGAGCGTGTCGCCACGAATCAAGCTTGCACCATCCGCCTATTGGCTGCATGTTTCAACAGAGAAGGTGCAACGCATGCTGATCGATGATGCGACTTGCTGGCAGAACGATTGCCGTGCCGGCGACATTAGACTAGATGGTAGAGTCGGCGACGTCGGAAGAAGCAGCTAAAGTCCATTCCCAATTATTGGGCAGATCGCCCGCTATCCCTGTCCATGCACAGACCCACTACGGGCCGCACGATTCCTTCCCTGTCGCGGATCGTCTCAACACTCCCACCATCTGGTTCGTCTCGCCTGGCATCGATCTCGAGTTCATTGATCCGGAACTGAGCACCTCGTGGAGCTGATACCTCAGGCCCTTCGTCACGCCGCAGTTGTACTGGCTGCTGTCAACAAATGCAGTGTATGGATCACACCAGCTGCACGGAAGACCGTTCACTATGTTACTAGTACTGCTGCGTGCAATTTTTGTGCACGCGAGGCATGTATTGACCCTGAGGACCGCCACATGCGCGCGCTTTGGTAGGGATTACGTCTTCCCGCAGAACATTGTCCGCAGCCTACTCGCCAATCGTCTCGCTCAGCTTGATTGGTATGGCGATCGCCCCGTTCGACTCGATCGATTCGCATCGCCATGTTGCTGCGATTCGCTACCGGAGGTCGTCCGGTCATATCTGCTAGTTGCCGGCCCTTTCCGCTTTGCTTCAAAGTTTGGGAGTAGCCACGACTGTGTGCGAGTAGTAAGTACATGTCCACCACAATGGTGTGTAATTGCCGTACACTTCGGGTGTAACGATGCGTCGACCGGTGCAATCTACTGACGCTTCAGGTCATCGCCCTACTCCGCTTGTGAAGTGGTACCGCTCATCGCTTTGCAATTTGCGCGTTGCTCTTTTATGCGTCCTTTGTGATTGGCGGAACGAAGTCAGAAATGTGGAGTGCAGCTGCAGCATCAGAACATGTTGCTGCTCAGAGTGGAAGATTAGCCTTGATATGCAGCGCTTAGTATCTCAACTGAGTTGTGCGTAGCGAACAATAGCTCGCATCAGTCTCATGCTGCGCTCCACTCTGTCAGCCACCTCCAATGGTAGCCAATCCATTTAGCAATTGTCAGACCATTGACGTTGCGATACCCACAACACATAGGTCGGCTACACCAATATGGTAAAGAACCACATGCACTGACTGGACAGACTCCACGCACACTAATCACCGAAGAGCATGTCGATCACTGCATCGCAGCTGCTGCAAGTGCTGATCACGGACGATGTTGCTTTGATATTGCCTGGTGGCAGGTCATAGCTCCTGCACCGACGGAGTGGCGTCCTGGATAGCTCCAGCGCAGCTTCTTGGGCCTGTTCGTGCGCCATGGTCTTGGATATTCTCGTGGTACTTGAACTCCACTCAAGTCCGCCTTTCACTCCCCGCGTGGGATACTACGAAACTCATTCATCATGCCTGGTCAGTTGCGATCTCTGCTTGGAACGATCAGGAAGAAGCCAACCAAAGCCAGCGATGGGAGGTCAGACGAAGCTGCGAGTGGCTTGAAGAACAACGAAAAGACCACCATTAGTCACGATCTCAAGAACCTCGGCATCAAAAATGCCAAGTTCGCAGTCGAGGCCATCACCACATTGGCATCGGGAGAGCCTCTTGATGACAAAGACCTCTTACTCGAGAATGGCGTGCAAATGCTACAAACGCTGCCTACTAACAGCGGTTTGAGCGCAAAGGTGTCTGATGGCTTTATCACCATGCTCTGGAATGACCTACCGCATCCTACCCCAACTCATGCAGGCCCGACTGCGCGATACAGGAAACACGATGGGTCAGGCAATAATCCTCACAACCCCGAGATGGGAAAGGCGGGGTCGCCTTACGCCAGGAATGTGCCACCAACGAAGCCGAAGGGTATGTGATGCCTCACTATGGAACTTGCTCTTCCTGACAAAACGACAGGTCCCAACCTTCCCGACGTTGAAGATGTATACGAAGCGATTCTCAAGCGCAATGGTCCATTCCGGCCACATCCGTCAGGCTTGAACCGCTTGTTCTTCTCGTTTGCGACCATCGTCATTCACGAGTGTTTCCAGACCTCAAGGATGGATCCGTGGATCAACGAAACCTCGAGTTATGTTGACCTCAGTACACTCTATGGCAATACGGAAAAAGAGCAGCCGCGCGTGCGGACGTACAAGAATGGTCTCATCTATCCTGACTCGATTGCCTCGGAGCGAATCATGATGATGCCTCCCGGTGTCGTTGCTGTTCTTCTCATGTTCTCGAGAAATCACAATCACATCGCTGAGAATTTGCTTTCCGTGAACGAGGACGGAAAGTACAAACCGTGGGACCATTTGCGCAAAGATCAACAAAAATGGTAAGCTTTGCAACCGTGTATGAGTCTTAGACTACTTGCTGAGGTAAAGCTCTAGGCAAGACGAGGATATTTTCCAGATTGCACGTAACATCAATGTCGGTTTCTTCGCGTCCGTCGTATTGCGAGACTACGTTGCCGCCATTCTGAACACTCCGCGCGCAAATTCGGAATGGTCGCTTGATCTCGGCAAAGAGATCAAACAAGGCGGAACACGCGTTGAACGAGGTACTGGGAGCCATGTCTCGGTGGAGTTTGCGGTCCTCTATCATTGGCATGCGGCCCTTAGCGCGGCAGATGACAAGTGGATGGAGGATATCCTGCGCTCTGTCCTCCCTGAGCTCAAATCGATCGACGATGTCACCATCGAGATGTTCCACAAAGTCATGATGCATTATGGTCACGAGCTTAAGAACAAGTTGCCTAGCCAGTGGACTTTTGGAGGGCTCCACCGAGGTCCCGATGGGCGCTTCAACGACGCTGAGCTGGCCGAGCTCATCAAAACCTGCACAGAGGAGCCGGCGCATGCATTCGGTGCACATGGAACGCCCGCATCGCTGAAAGTCGTTGATTTGTTGGGTCAGTTGCAAGCTCGTGAGATGTTCAATGTCTGCACTCTGAATGAGTTCCGAAGATATCTCAATCTCAAGCCTTATGAGACCTTCGAAGACTGGTGCTCAGACAAAGAGACCGCAAGAGCCGCAGAGCTTCTTTACGGCCACATTGAGAACATGGAACTCTACCCTGGTCTGATGGCCGAATGCACGAAGCCTGCAATGCCTGGTAGTGGCGTATGCCCAGGCCAGACGACTGGACGCGGTATTCTGAATGATGCCGTAGCGCTTGTCCGTGGCGACCGCTATCTGAGTTACGATTTCAACAGTAACACACTCACGCAATATGGCGCAGCGCTACTTTCGGAGACCACGCCCGGCGCGTATGGTGGTGTCTTCCCAAGACTGTTGTTGCAGGGCCTGCCTGGAGGCTTTACCGGTACGTCGCCTTATGTGCTTCTTCCCTTTTATACGCCGGAAGCCGCGAAGGGCATCTTGAAGGGTAACAAGGCCCTCGAGAAGTATGACCTCAAGCGACCACCGAACGACTACAACATCGTCAGCGTCCAAACTCAGGAAGGATGCAAGAAGATCTTCGAGGACCGCGAGAGCTTCGTGGTCATGTACCAGGCTGCCATCCGGAATTGCACGGCTGGTCATGACTTCATGATTGGTTGGGATGAGGCGAAGAAGCACGATGAGCGGTCGAACATTCTCCACAAGATTTTCTTCGAGGAAGGCTTCGAGAAGAATATTACCGACTTCTTCACAACCCACGTCAGCCGCCTGATCAAGAAGAATTCGCTCAAAGGCGCCAAGGGCAGGATGTCGATCGACATCGTTCGTGATGTAACCAACATTGCACCGATCTTGTGGCTAGCCGAGCGCTTCGCCATCCCATTGAAGACAGCGGAGCAACCTCGTGGCCTTCTGTCCATCCATGAGCTGTTCACCGCATATCTCGTCCTCTTCATGTACCAGAGCTTCAATATCCTGCCAGTTAACGAGTGGAAGCTCCGCGAAGGCGCCATGAAGGCCGCGGCCCCGCTAAGGTCCATTTTCGAGACACATCTCAAGACACAGACAGGCAAATTTGAGGGCATCGTCGACTGGATGGCTAAGGGTAGTGCATTCGAAGTTGGACCTCATGCCGATCGCATCTACCACGCGCTTGCGGATACTAAGCTGCCGCTCGGAGACCAGGTTGGAGACTGCATTGGCATGGGCGCACCTGTTGCTGGCAACATCACCCAGCAAGCGTCCCTTTTGATCGATCTCTATCTTACTCCAGGTTATGAGAAGTACAAGGAACGCATCATCGAGCTTGCACACATGGACCCGGCTGCTTCAGATCGCGAGCTCCAGGGCTTCGTGTACGAGGGTATGCGCCATGTCGGTGTCGTTCCCGGTCTTCCTCGTATTGCTACCCGAGACATTACCGTGGAAGACGGCGTCCGTGGACGAGTACACATCAAGAAGGGCCATACCGTCCTTGTCGCTACATCAAAGGCTGCCATGGATCCTCTCGCCTTCCCGAACCCTGAGATCCTGAACCCGCACCGACCATTCAAGGACTACACTCTTCTCGGCCACGGTTTGCACTTCTGCTTCGGCGCTCGCCTCGTCGGTCCGTCTCTCGCGGCCACGCTCCGTGAGGTTTTCAAGCTGAAGAATGTGCGCCGTGCACCTGGCAAGCAGGGTCGTTTCACCATCACCGAGCACAAGCTTGCTGGTATTACGATGCGACATTACCTCGATGCCAATTCGAAGGAGAGCCCGATACCAACTAGTTTGCGTTTGCACTACGATGATGAGACCGTCGTCAATGGTGTGAATGGTGTCAACAGCGTCCATGGTGTCAATGGCGTCAACGGTCACGCCTCCAATGGACACGCGAATGCTGGTGGCAATAACGCGTACGGCAACGCGTATACCATCGCGCCATAGGATGGTGCTGCTAAGGTAGATGAGGATGCAGAGCTAGAGACGACGGAGAAATCTCGCACGTCCAAGATGAAGAAATGGCTGTGCAATGGTGATGATTGAGGAGAACAACTGTGATGGAAGAACTTCTAGCTCGCTCATTATTTCCTATTATGATACCATGTGGGCAAAGTTAGGTTAATTTAGTCTAGTAATGAGCAAAGATTCCGTTATCCTCGAAAGGAATGCTGCGTAGTAGAGAAGGCGTTCGGGTTCTTTGCATACGACCTTACATGAATATGTAGGTCATCACCACAACCTGCAAGTTCCTTTGGTGGCATTATGCCGTGGCTCTGAAGGGGCGATGGTACCTGCCATATATTGCATGCGACATGCCAAGAGCGTAAACGGTGACATATCGATATGTCGATCGTTTTCCTACACACCGAACCAATAACGCACAAGGATGCAATCTGATCTCAGTGCAAGAACTTCATTTCTGGAACTCCAAAGTCGCCCGTCACCTTCTGCGTCGTCATGGCTTGCGGAGGAGGTTGTTGCGGCTCGAAAAGCGCAGGCGCAACTTCAACCCAACCACAACCAACCAAGTCCAACAACACTTCCGTGCAGGACCTCACTATTTCTCCAGTGGCAATGTACGATATGGCATGCAACAACAGTCTAAAGACAGACGAGGCCAGCGGTTGCGTCTCCGACGCCACAAAGTGCACATCAGATTCTCCTACCGCCCCGTCGGCGTGCTGCACAACGCTACAAGACCAGAACAAACTATCACAAGAGAATACGAACAGGCAAGCCGGGTGCTGCGAGAATAGCTGTTGTGGCGACCAGGAATCAGGTTGCGGGGAAGAGTGCTGTGTACGGCCGGCATCCGACTGCGCAGACAGCTGCTGTGGAGACAATATTATGACCCCTGATGATGCCAATTGCGGTTCTGGCAACAAGACATCGAATGATTGCTGCAGCGATGAAAAGAAATCTACAATGGTCGACGCAATCGAAGTGATCTCAAGTTCCGACAAGATCGATCTCGAAAAAGGCATCACCAGCATAGAGCACATCATCCTCAGCATATCCGGCATGACCTGCACTGGGTGCGAGACGAAGCTAAAACGCACGCTCGGCACACTCAGCTGTATCAGCAACCTCAAGACAAGTCTCGTCCTTGCCCGCGCAGAGATGGATATCAAAGAAGGCTCAGCGACTGCAGACGATGTGATCAAGCACTTGCAGCGAACCACGGAGTTCAAATGCGAGCGCGTGTCAAATCAAGGTTCATTCCTGGATCTCGTCTGTTCTAGTGATCCGAATGTGATTGTGAAGGGCAACTGGCCATCTAATGTTCTCGACATCACTTCCCTGGACAAGAACATCGTCCGCGTTGCATTCGATGCGAAAGTCGTGGGCGCCAGAGACTTGTTGGACACAGAATGGGCGGCATCACTACACCTTGCGCCACCCCGTCCAGATCCCACACTCGACGCTGGCAGCAAGCACGTTCGACAGATGGGGCTCTTGACTCTCCTATCCGCCATTCTCACAATTCCCGTCCTGGTCATGGCATGGGCACCGCTTCCGAACCGACAACTTGCCTACGGCTCCGCATCTCTCGCACTCGCGACTATCGTCCAAACCGTCATCGCTGGACCATTCTATCCCAAGGCTCTCAAAGCTCTGATCTTCTCGAAGGTCATTGAGATGGATCTACTCGTCGTGCTGAGCACCAGTGCCGCATACATCTTCTCAGTCGTGTCTTTTGGCTACACAGTCGCTGGCCATTCGCTCTCGACGGGCGAGTTCTTCGAGACGAGCACTCTGCTCGTGACGCTGATTATGGTGGGACGATGGGTTGCGTCGCTTGCGCGCCAGAAGGCTGCTGAGTCGATTAGTATTCGGGCGCTGCAAGCTCAGACTGCTATCCTTGTTGGTGACGACAAGGCTGAGCGAGAGATTGATGCGAGGTTGTTACAGTACGGCGATGTCTTCAAGGTCGCGCCCGATTCGCACATTCCTACGGATGGCGCTGTGATCAGTGGGGTGTCTGAGGTGGACGAATCGATGTTGACTGGCGAGTCGAAGCCCGTCGAGAAACGCACGGGCTCGACTGTCATCGCTGGCTCGATCAATGGTATGGGCATGCTAGCTGTGAGATTAACACGACTTCCAGGTAACAATACAATTACGACTATAGCCTGTATGGTGGACGAGGCAAAGCTGTCGAAGCCCAAAATTCAAGACATTGCGGATAAAGTAGCTAGCTACTTCGTCCCTGTCGTGGTCACTTTGACAATTATAACATTTGTCGTTTGGGTTGCTATTGGTGTAGCAGTGCGCCATCATTCAGGTTCCGAGGCCACGATCAACGCAATCACATACGCTATCACAGTCCTGATCGTATCTTGCCCTTGTGCTATCGGTCTTGCGGTTCCTATGGTTATCGTCATCGCTTCGGGTATCGCCGCGAGTCGTGGCGTTATTTTCAAGTCGGCTGAGAGTATTGAGATTGCATACAAGACGACTGATGTTGTGTTCGACAAGACTGGGACACTCACGGAAGGCAAATTGGCAGTTGTCCAGGAGGATTACTTTGGTGGAGAGCCCGAGCTTACGAAGTCCATGCTACTCGGACTTGTCGTGGGTATCAAGCATCCGGTTTCTGCAGCAGTCGCCCGCCATCTGCAGTTGATTGGGACAAAAACAATCACTGTTCGAGGCGCGAAAGCTGTTGCAGGCAAAGGTGTTGAAGGAGAGTTCAAGGACCAAGTCCTTCGCGCTGGTAACTCGAGATGGCTCCACACATCGTCCCTATCAGCCGTCCAGTCAGTGCTGTCAAAGGGACTCACGGCGTTCTGTTTCACGGTCGACAAGAAGCTGGTCGCTGTGCTCGGACTCCAAGACACGCTTCGCACCGATTCTTTGACCACCATCACGCAGCTTCAACAACATGGTCTCAATATCCACATCCTGTCCGGCGACGATGATGGGGCCGTAAAGAACGTCGCCAACCAGCTGGATATATCCGACAAAACCGTTCGCTCTCGTTGCTCACCCGGCGACAAGGCTGAATACATCAAGGACCTGCTCGCATCACGTCCGTCCCCTAAAGGAAAGCCTCGAGAACCAGTCGTAATGTTCGTCGGCGACGGCACAAACGATGCAGTTGCCCTGGCCCAAGCCACCATCGGAGTGCACGTCTCGACCGGCACCGACATCGCTCAATCTGCTGCCGACGTTGTGCTCGTACGTCCAGATCTAGCTTGCGTGTTGACGCTCATCGCAGTCAGTCGGAAGGCGATGCACCGTGTTGCATTCAACTTTGGTTGGAGTTTTGTGTATAATTTGTTTGCGGTCCTGTTAGGTGCGGGTGCGTTTGTGAATGCGCGCATCCCACCCGAGTATGCGGGACTGGGTGAGCTGGTCAGTGTGTTGCCGGTAATCGCTGCTGCGGTGTTGCTGAGGTGGTCTCGAATCTGAGGTGGAGGTTTGGAAGCGTGAGAGCGCGCGGATTTGGGGTTGTTTGGTAGCGTACCAGGTAGTGTACCATGGGAGAGGTAGATTAGACATTTCCACCAGCAAATATTTATCGATCAGATCTCCTGGCCTTGACCGAATTTTCTCACCATTCTGCTCCATCCTGAACAGCCTCACGTCGCCATCCCGAGTTAACTGTCAGGCGCTTACTGCAACGAGAATGTCTCCAGCTATGTAAGCGAACAACTTCACTACCCGCAAACTTACTAAATGCATCCAGACTCAACCTGGCCGACCTTGCTACACTTCATATCCACCTCTCCGCCTATCAAAGCAGCTCCCTTTGCGGTTCACAATTCAGCGACCGTCAAAGGTTTCGATACCACCTCCCTCCCTCCCTCCCTCAAGACGACCACACCTGCCCGATCTGCCAGGGGGAGTCCGGAAGCAGATACCGCTCAATGTACGCAGCCCTCCTCAAACTCCTAAGAGCATTACCATTCTTCCCTTATAATGCGATCGATCCACCGACGACTGGCCAGCGCGCCTCCCATGCGGACATGTGTTCGGCTTCGCATGTTCTCAGTGCTGGGTGCACCAGGGCGGTAATACATGTCCCCTTTGCCGACATGTACTCTTCGCCCGTCCGGATCTAGACGAGCGAAATGAGGAGTACGATCGTCGCCGCAAGTCGATCCTTTCGACCCCCTATACGCGCCCTCCTCATGCCTGTGAACTCCACCCTAGAAATCTGTATCGACCACAAACAGTGTCTGACTGAAGGCATCCGCACCAATCTTCCCTTCATCATGGTCAAAGTCGCACTGCGCTTGTGCAAGGTATGCGAATTTCCAGAGCGAGTGAGGAATTGGAGCTTAGACTTAGACTTCGACCACGCGACGAATTACGAGCTGTACATGGACGAATACTGGACGATGAATCGCTGTTATCTGACTTCCGTACATGATGCCGTTCGCGAACTCCTCGTGGGACGGGCGATGAAGGAGGTCTATGTCAAAGTCTGCGAGGCGTGTGAGAGGTGGGATTGCTGGGCGAAAGCGCAGAATCCGCGCGATCGTCTTTGGATGGGATTATTTCGAGCTGTGGAGTACGGGTATGTTGGTCGTTGGGCTGAGTGTCAAGGCGGTGGTGGTGGATCTGGAGAGGAGGAGATGTGAGCTTGATTGGGAGTTTCAGCAGGGATATCCCGACTTCCAAGTATATATAGGAAATACTGTTAGTCCTTGCATAAAATCCGAGGTACGTAGATCCAGAACATAAGTCCCATGACCCATCTTAACATCTCATCCTAATCCTAATCCTAATTCCCCGTCCTCCCCGGCGGAATCCCACCCCAAGTGCCATTCCCCCACCACGTCCCCGCGCGCGTGAAATCACTATACGCCACGCCCCCAAACGGCAGGTAACTCACAAAGCCAAATCGAAAATACTCGGACAAGTCGCCAGTTCTATTCCACGTAAAACTCCCATTCCCACTTGAGCCGCCCTCACCACCTCCGCCCCTATATCGCTCTACATCGTTCACCAACACACTCACACCCTGGTAGCCCTGTAGTAAGCCCTGCCATGTAAACGTGATACTGCTCCCGTTAATCACCGGCTCGAGGATAGACGGTATGCCAGAGCCCAGTTGTGCATCGCCGCGCAGCGCATCTGCTGTCTGTAGGATGGCGTCGAACCCCCATCTCGCGATGCCGTTTACGAAAAGGCCAACGAGCAGGCCTTGAGCGAGCAGGCTGATGCGTGTTTGCATGCCTGTGCCGGGCAGGAGGAGGAGGGCGATGATGTAGTGATGTATCCTGAGAGTGAGGTGCGGCATCGCGGCTAGGATACCGAGACTAACGCCGAGGAGTGCGTACAAGGCGAGGTAGCGGAGTAAGCGGCCTTCGGTGCGCAGACACCAGCATTGGTATAGTATGATGCCAAAGAGGATAAGGATGATGATGACGAGCGCGGTGATGGCGCCGGGTTGTTGCCGGATGTCGTGGCCTGTGAGGCGCTGGATGGGTATCTGTTCGAAAGTGTAGTTTCCGAGTGCGCCGACCCATGCGCCGCCGAGCCAGAGGATTGTCTTTTCAACGTGGGCGGTGCAGTTCCGGAGCGATTTGCGAACGCTGTATTGGTAGAAGAGTGCTGCGGCTAGGGCGGCGGGAAGGAGGCGGCCGAGTGTTGTGGATGCGAGGGATGCGTATGTAGTGTATGAGGGTGGGTCTGATGCCATGCCGATTTGGAAGAATAAGATCGTGAAGACTGGTGCAAAGAAGGTCGCTGCGCTGGATGTTACGATGCCGAATATTGCGGTAAAGATTGTCGAAAGAGTGAGTAGCTTCCAACGCGGATCCTGACACTTGCTTGAGGCGCTGACAATGGCTTGAGACTGGTTGAAGTCAAATGCCATGGGAAAGCTCGAGTCGAAGCCCACGCTGTCGATTCCGTTTCGCGACACAGCGCCGAAGTCGTCTTTCTCTCCAATCAGCGAGACGACACCGCACCCACCTTGGCCATTCTTGATCACGCCTGCGTGAATCGCCGCACCGCATACAAACGAGTCTCCTCGATATGCCGGTGCTCCATTCCCAGTTTCATCTAGTGCGCCTCCCACAACCAGCGATCTATAATTTATCGAAACGTTGCCAATCGCGCGCGGATTCAAGACTTGCGCGCTGAGGCAATCGGCCGGGCAATTGAACGCAAACGACGAATTCGCAAACGGAAGACAATTTCGACCATCGAGGCCGCACGACTGAGGACTCGGCCTATCGCGCGATTAGCCATGTGCGCCAACAAAACCACCGAGCAACACACCATAGATTCGTAACGCACGACAATGGCACGGGCGCCCCAAAGCCGCCAATATTAGATGGCAGACTGTAGTTAGTAAGAATGACGCCAAACGCCACAGCCCATATCACGAATAGGACGATATACACCAGCAACCGCGCCCACGCCGGCAGCCGTCCAAGCAGCCTGGCAGGAAACGTCTGCACCCACTCCAACAATGGCTTTATACGATGCTGTCTCGGTGGTTTCGGTCCCTCCAGCCATTTCGCCACCGTGCGCCCGCATCGCACAATCGGCTCCGGCAACTTTCCCTCGAGTCTCGTGCATATCCGGGGTGTCTTCAAGGACCGCTGCCTTGGCACCACTTCCTCGATTTCCAGACTGCGTCGCGGCGTCGCGGCTTTCGATCTCGGGCCGTCTGGCGTCAGACTCGACGAGGCGCTCGGTGTGATTTGGTCGCGGTTTCCATGCTCGAGGTCGATCGGGACCGTGGTGGCGGTACTCGGGCCTTTGGAGGTCATGTTCGTTCGGAAGGGAGTGAGCGCGCGCGCAAGCGACCGTGGTTGCTATATATACACAGTACCCGTCGCTATGAATATAGTAATATCATGTTGGGAGAGAAGCGAGAGCCCTGAGCGACGTTACATGGGTTACGAGGCCTAGGTTGGGACCTGAGGCATGGCAAGCATCATCGAACGCCTGGTGGTGCGCCTCGAGATCCACATGCCAAGTCGGAAGGGGTTCCGACGCGAGGCTCAGCCTTACGAGTCGAGTCCTGTCGCGTGGGAACTGACCAGAAACGTTGGCGAATATGCTTCAACTATAGCCTGACTAATGCTTCTGCACGCACGCAATACTCTAGCATACACAAGGGGTATCATCATACAATCCTGCCTCTCATCCTGGTCGACCGCTGCGACACCGCATCACGGCAAGATCTTCGTCTGCGACTCGTGCCTCACGCGGTACTTACCCAGCGGGATAGGCACATCGCCACTGTATCCGACCTCTCCCTGCGCCTTCTCTAGCTTTCTCGTAATCTTGCCCACGAGACTCGCAATCCATCGGTCGTTCGCCATGGCAGATACGGTGCTGACGCCTGCCTTTCGCATGCCGACCATCGTCTTGGCTGAGGCGTCCTTGAATCCCGTGTCCACCTTCTTTAGGAAGTCCTTAAAGCCTTTGCTCGAGTTGACAGTCCTGTTGGTATCTGTTGTACCCGTTGTGCCACTGGTGCCTGTAGTGTCTGCGGTGCCCGTGGTGTTTGTCGTGTCGATGGTTGCAACACTGTCGGCATCGCTGTCGCTTGCAGCTGTGCTGACGCGCTTGAGCTCTCTCAGTACGCGCGCCTCTTCAAACGACTTATCGCTCTCAATGACCTTTGTGGCCTTGACAATGGCGGCCACGAAGTTGAGCAGATCCTGATGTAATTGTGCGGGAAGATGTGCATGCGCGCTGACGTGCATGCTCGCCTCGTCATTCTTAACTCTCTCGAGTTCTTGACGAGCTTGTACAGCCTTAGGCGTACCCTCGATCTCCTTAATAGCGGCCTCCATTTCCATGATATCGAACTCTGTGGCCTGCTTCGGGAAGATGTGCTCATGATGTGGGAACAGGAATGTGGGAATAGTGAGGACAGCGTCCGCACCACCTAATCGAACAACCTGCTGGAGCTCGACAGCCTCGGGCAGCGCACGGTACGCCATGACATCTGACATCTTGAAGTGGCACTGGATGTTGTAGTTCATGTTGACGGGAAATGAAGCCTCGCTCGCGATGGGGCCGAGCTCCACGGCAAAGTTCGCATCTGCACACCAGGCCGAGATGCGAGCCTCGAGTCTACGAATCTCTGAGTCTTGGCCGGCATAGTGCTTGAAGAGATATTGGCGCATCAAGCTGACAAACCACTTTCCAGACCCGGCAGCGGTGACCGACTTGAACTTTACAGGATGGAAGTAGCAAAGAGGACTAAGCATCAAGCGATAGAGGAAGGGTAAGCGATGCAGAAATGCTTTGACGTTCGGGTAGTCTGTCTTGCGCAGCGTAGACACTCTGATAGACGTCTTTGGGGGATGAGGTATCGATGGACTGTCGTGAATGTACGCGCAGATTGCAGCCCGCAAGTCATCCATATTGTCCATGTCTAGCTTGCTTCCGCTCTCCTCGTCCAGGCTAGCCTCTTGCAAAGCTCTCTTCGCATTGGTGATGACACTGGTGTCGTGGATGTTCTTTACTAGCTCCTTGTACTTCTTGTTGGCGTCCTTCTCGCCTGGAGACACCTTTTTAACTGTGGCAAAAGCTGAGTCGGTATCTTCTGCGTCTGTTGGCTGCTGGTCAGCCGTCATTTCCCTGACCATGGAGATACGCCGCGGGTATGTGCCATCGAGAGCAACAGATGCCGCTCGCAATATGGCTGTATCACTGGCGACAAAGGTGTCGTTTTCCCTCGTTGGTTCAGGCTCGCCATATGCAACATTGCCAAAGGTGACTTCCCAGTCTCCGCCCTTGACGTTGGCGTAAATGTCATCGATGTGGATCTCACGAAACAAGGGTACCACGACCTTGTCGGTCTGAATAGCCAGCTCGATATCGTCGGACAGTTTGATACCAGCCTCAACACCGTGGGCCACTAAAGTCATGGTAGAGAGCGAGAGTGTGACCCCGCGCACAACAAACAAGCCCTTGACCTCCGTGTCGATCTCCAAAGCAGGTAGATCGAAGAAGGCGATCTGATCATTGATGAAGTGTAGATCTCGCAGAAACGTCTTGCGCAGCAAGCGTCGCGCAATCCCACCCGGCGCATCGAATTGGTATAGCGAGGTGATCAGTATGACGGGCCAGCACAAGAAGGCGAACACCCAGTAGAGCAGCCATGATGTCGCGCTCACTGCGTAAACGAGGTTGACAGTTGCGAATATGGTCCAAACTGGTACGAAAGGTAAGATGCGGTGTCCGTACGATTCTCCTAGCAGCACCGCGTAGACTAAGATGGGTGCACCGGAGATCATCCACCGCAGAGGCCAGGACAGGGATGTCGCGCTGAGTATCGTGCACACCAGGAAGGCATTGGGTATAACTTTTGTGCTAAGTGTGCGCTCAGGTGCAGGTGTTACCGTTTTCGCTGGTTCGGGAACCGGTTTTCGCTTGGTGATTCCCGGCACCTCAGGCTTCGCACTTGCAGGCAGATCCATGTTGGAGAGTGGAGAGGCTCGCATAGAGCTGGTCGAGGGTAATGCTGGAGAGTGTCGGTCAAGTCAGACTCTCATGGTGCAAAGTGTAGTGGTGGAGTCGAATTGTTGTGGTCATTCACATTCGCATGTATGACGTAGGTTTCGCTACGCCCTTGCCGCGCTCAATCGAGACAGGTGCGGCTTCTAGATCCCAAAGTTCGGAGAACAAGGAAATGCGCACAACTGTTCCGGTTAAACAATATCCCAAAGCATCACACGAGTTGGTGAGTGTGCCTGCAGATCGTTGTAATGTTGACCGCGGGACAAGTGACGTAGATTTGACTACTCCACCGTGGGCGTCCGCACTGAGCGATATCCGCGTGTCGTCCCCGCGTGTTGTGCCTCTACACCATCCTACCCAATGGAATCTGTCTGCATTAGACTCCCAAGACGATCCGATGGATCCTGAGCACATAAATAGATATCTAGGCGTCGTGATGGCTCTAAGGCTATGGCTCACTCACATATAGACAAAAAAGGCGACGAATATTCCTGTATATTCTAACACCCATACCCGTCTTCGCGAACAAGCCCGAAGATCGTCACGCGCTCAACTCATCGACACAACCCCCGAGTATATTGGGCTTGTCGCGGTGGTGATCGATGGAATTTCCACATAATTGTAGCAGCCAATGTATCAGAGCCATGCTATAGGAGCTTGTAGTGCGAGCCCGGCGCAGAGGAGCGTTCGGACTGCTTTGTTCTCCATGAAGCGTCGCAGATCGTCTACACTGCCAGATGGTGGCTTTGCCTCAGCTTGCTCGGGCGGTGTCTGCAGTACTTCCTTGACCGCGGATCGCACGACGTCTTCGCTGGTACTTTAGATCTCAGGAAGTGGTTCAGGTTGCTCTGTTGCGCGATGTTCTGGACGGCGCTTAACTTCAGGACTCTGTGTGTCGGTAGAGTCGTCTTGGTCCATCTCATCGCTTCCCTCGCCATCATAGGCGTCATGCAGCAACCTGGGGATAACGGCGTCCGCCTTTGTCTGAATCACAGGATCTGTGGACCTCGCAAAGTCTGGGTCAAAAGACGTTGGACGCAGAATCCAAGTAAGTGCCGTGACAGTGATCGTAACTGTGCCATCAAACGTCAAAGTATCCACTACTCCAGACCGGCTTTCTCCCGTGTAGTCATTGTACAGAAGCCCAGCTGCATGAGATACCATCAATGGAAGATCATCGACACAGCTCTAGAGTATGTTGGGCTCGTCGCAGCGGTACTTAACGTAAACCACTTGACCGTAGGAGCCAAGTCACTGCCCTAGCACTATAGCAAAGCTATAAAGAGCTTGCAGAGCGAGACCAGCGCAGATGAGCACGCAAACTACTTTGCTTATTCACTCCTGGTCGTCGACATTTTCGGATGGTAGCCTTTCCTGGGCTTGCTCGGGCGCTGTATGCTGATCTTGTGGTTGGGATTGCTGGTCTGCGTGCAAGTTGTGCGCTTCTTCTAGCGAGGTCTGCAGAGTGTCGTTGAAGTGGTCCCAAAATCTTTGGCGTATGAAGTCGCGGAGGGTTTCGGCTTGGTCCAACGCAGAGGTTTGCGTTCGCTCAGCTGGAATATCTTCGGGCCATGTTGACTCTGCGTGTTCTTGTCTCCACGTCGTAGTCGTTTGGGAAGGTGCGTAGTATACTAGCCATAACCATGTCTGACCGCGTCAGTGGCCTGGCAAATTCTGGTTCCGATACTACAGATGTAGATGGTGGAGTTAGAATCCAAGCAAGTGACGTGACAGTAGTAGTCACCGTAGTCGTGATGGTCGCAGTAACCACTGCCGACGCCTGGCTTGGTGCGGCACACTCCGAAGTTCCTGTTGGCCAGAAGAAGCATAGTGGCAAGAAGAGCATTGTGATAAAAAGTAGTGCTGAAGTGAGACAGAACTCTGTATCAGTCATGATGATTGCTGAGGCATGAGGATGCTGAGCAGGTGTAGCTTCAGCAGTGGCGGCGTGAGGAGGAGTCTGGTTTGACTGATCCACGCTGGATTTGGGAGGGCCCGCTGCGGAAGGCGATTTGGCGGAGACATACGTCCAGTCTTCGTCTTGAGCGGGAGCTGTGTTGAAGTCAGGCATAGCGACAGCAGATTTTGTCTTGAAAATTTGGTAATGAAGTGAAAGTGTTTGGAAGACGAGAGAAGAAAGGAAAGTGTTGGAGATATACTTAATAAAAAGATATTGTGGCCTTGGAAAAACCACGATATTGGAGTACCAAGCACCGCAGGACTGGTCTTCGAGGTACCGCACTATTGGGAGTTTTTGAAGGGTATCTGCCCCGACATTTGGTTCATGGATCGAAAGTCGCATTTTTCCTCTTCAACAACCCAGATAATTGCGCTCATGCCGCAAGGAGTACCAAGACATTGGGTAAGCTCCGGGCTCGCACAGCATCGTTAATCCCTAACACCAAGATATACATCATGCCAACAATGCTGAGTACAGCTACACTTTTTTTCGGCAGTGTTTTTCTTTATTGCGTCGAGCTATTCGTATGCCACGGCTTGACACAACTCAGCGCTCGATAAACTGATAGGTACTGGTTTACTCTCTGCTGAGCCGAACTTCCAAGTGCTACGAAGCTCGTGACATCCCTCTTACTCTGGCTCGATATTTCAATCTCAACCCTTCTAATTCTCACTTTCGCAAAAGGTGTTTACAGAAAGATTGCCCCCAAACCCACCACAATTCTTCTCACCTCTTACAACTCGATACTCTGTTTCATTATGCATTCGAGGTTTTAGAGCGAGTCTGTGTCCGGCTTTTGGGATGGAGTAGTCAAGGGATGATACGACGAAGTGCTCAAGTATCGTCCTCAGCGGAGTTATTGAACCTCATCGAAAACTCACCCTGATCAAAAATCTACGTACGCTTGGAGGCCAAGCAGCATGAGGCTGGAGATGACGACAGGGAGGTAGGAAAGGTTAACGGTCGAGACTTGACATTATATTCAATTTCTATAGTTTCATCTATTCTGTGGACATAGCAGAGGCCATTCATCACGTACACACAGCCAGCGTATAAGTCCGCGCAGCCTTCGTTCCGCGTGGAACTATTTATCCCATAGTCCTTCCCACACATAGAGCTTTCACAGCGGCTCTGAACTAAAGTTCACTATTGTCTGCGGGCCGAAGATCATATTATCAACAATTGGCTTCGGACTGTGCGTGAAGGCCTGATGGGACATCGTTCGATGACGAGGTGTCCTCTACGTCGAGGCTATCTCTGAATACGGAGTCGGTGCTGAAGTTCTGAGGATGGGCAGAAGTGGAGAAGTGGAATGATGCTTGGTGTGGGACATTGGAGTCGCGTGCAAGAACGAAATTGAAGTCGTTTAGCCCAACTTATGACGCTCGTTATAAAAGACGAAACTTCCACTTCTTCAACGCAGACCTGCCACATTCTCCCTCCGAGAAATGCCATGGCAAACTGTGCATGAAGTTCTGAAGGTAACCAGCGTATCAACATGCTCAGTCGCGGGACTTTCCCATCCTACTCCATACCAAGGTTCGCAAAATATGCCAGATTCACAGCAGGCAACCGCATGGCCCTGTCGCCCGTCAGGACCCGCTCCTCCGCGGAGCTTTCTAGCTAACTGTTGTGAGATCTGGGGTCAAACTGTTCTGTTCGGGCGAGTCTCAGCCTCGCAGCCTGACACCCTGTTCCGCTTTCGGATAAGGCTAGAGGACTGCACAACAGTTGCGCGAACTTTTCGATTGGACACGGCCCACAGCTTTTCGCTCGGGTATCGCAGCAGCTCAAATGCTCGCTTGGACTATCATGGTTTCGAGTTCGTGGTATGTAACAAGGCAGACGTGGGCGCAAGAGCAGGAAGTCGGGGTCGTGGGTGGAGGTGGGCGCAGGTAAGCGAAGGTGAGCATTACCAATACTCGATTGGCTCATCGCTGATACTGATTGCTTTCAATTGGTTGACCAGACTACGCATGTCGTATATGCTTTGCCGAAACAGATTCGGTCCTGGACATGAAACTTGTACAACTGTAAAGCTTACGCCGTCAGTCCTTCTCGCAAGGCTGACAGGTCATCTTCTCAGATCCATGTCCGCGCGAACTTGGTCTTAATAGCTTAAACTTGGTTTGAGCATACCTTCTGGTCCAACCAAAATCGCGGTGGTTGATCCCTCGCATATACGAGGCCTGTACTCAGCTATATGCTCCGCCTCCGCCATCCAATAATGCCCGTGACCATGCACGAAATGCAAAGGTGCCCTTGACTACGACTGAGACTGCATCGTCGACAATGTAGGAAACTAGGCAAATAGGTCATTGAGGCTCTGCATGTGCGGGTATTAATTGGGTGTCGTGGTCGACGGTTCTGAGCATCAAGCTCGTCTATCTTCTCCAAGCATGAGTTGCAACTTCACAGCTTCGTTTGAGCTCGCTCGAAATGTTACATTCGCCATGTTCGAGAGCATATCTGACTCTTGCCCAAGGACGTATTTGAGGCCAGACCCAGGTTCGTAAGATCACGTGGCTATGTTTGCTTGATGCTAATAAGGTGATTGAAGGTGGTGCGAAGCTGCCCTGTAAGCGGACCTAAACCACAACGTGCTCGAAGGACATCTTCCTGACTTTCTCTCCCACGTTCAGGGCTTTTTGCATTATTGCTGCTCTTTTTCCATCTGCCAACATGCGTCCTACGAGCAGTGAAATGGGAAAGTGCACAATATCTGGTATGGTCGATGAACTCTCTTGATGTGGAAAAAAACTTGCTGAAAGATACTAAGGCTTTAGGCCTCGCTATCCTTGGTGTAGCATTGACGGTGCAAGCATTTGTGAGCACAGCAGCTGCTGCTGCCGAAGTGCTTGTATGGATGCCGCTCACGCTTGTGCTCGATGTCGGCGCCATGCTGCAAATGGTGATTCTGATCATTGAGAAGCACGACAAGCGGTGGCAGGAATGGCGTAAGCTTCCCAAGCCTGTCCCAGGTGAGCAGATGCCTGAGGAGCCTCCAAGAGGCTTGCGAGTGTTGTGGGAAGCGCTCAAGAAGCTCGTGCGCAACGCAAAGGCACTATTCTTGAGCAGAATAATCCGTCGCGGAAGAAATGAAGATGAAGGTATGTTCGCTGGTGGAGGCAATCGGTCAGATCGCGTTGCTGATAGTATGACAGACTTCGAGATGCAAGTACCAAGATACGTCGCCGCTGACCCACGACGTGCTCCAGTTGATTTCGGACATTATCCGGGTGCTTTACAATACGCCTTCGTCGCTTTGACGTCCGCTATACTTTTCCTCCTGCTTTTAGTGCTGCAGATATACGGCCTGTATGCCGCAGTCTCCGGCCAACATGTCAAGGACCTCCGCGTGAATTGGTGCTCGCCAGCCTTTCGCGACTTCGCCGTTGCTGTTACGACTGGCAACTGCGAGAAGTATGAGATCATCCCAAGCTCCAGTAACGGCATCGGCTGCATCTCCCTCCCAGGCCATCAGCAGCGCGATTGGCTTGTGGGTACAATCACTGTCCTTTCTATTGCACTTGGATGCGAAGTCCTCGACACGATCCTTATGCTTTGCACCAACTCCGGGTCCAAATTCCGCGGGGTCAAGGCTCAAAGACCCTGGCTGACAATGTATGGAGGCGTCATTGTGCTCGTTATCCTTGTGGCTTTTGGTGTCTTCAACGCGAACCATCTGCCCAAGGAAGTAACAGAAGCGGTTTGGATCTACCGGAAAGAAGAGAGCCGGGCATTGGGACGAGTCTGTCGAGGTCAGCTAAGTCCAGGAGGGCTACGAGGCATGATCATTGGATATATGGATGGCTTGTTCGAGAGCTGGAAGAGCGCTTACCAGGGAGTTTGAGACGATCCGCCACCATACAATGAAGTGTATGTCTCGAGAGCCATAAGCCGGTGGCATGTCGTGAGACGCGAAGATATCCAAAGGCCGTACACGTCGTCGAAACAAAGAGAGCTCGGCGATCGTCAGGGTGGGGTCAAGTATACGATGAGAGGAACTTGGTCTGGGGAATTGGGTATAAAGATGATGCGTATCTCTTCGGTGGTCTGACACCAAACTCACAGACAGTTGCCGCTGTGTTCGATTCGATCTTCTACTTAACCACGGCATCATTCGCAGCAAATAAATTCTGTTCATCTTGCAAGGATGAAGCTCCCTATCCTTCTCCTAGTCTCGGCCCTGGCCTCCGCTGCATCACTTGAACCAAGAGACTGTACACAGAACGGTCCGATAACCCATCCCTTCATCTTGGCGGAAGACTGACCTTCTCTCATTAGGATATTTCCGATGTTCCAAGCGCGATGGGAGATGCTGCCCCGGTGTGTACTGTAAGGAGAACGGCTCCGCCTTTCCCGGCCTGTGTTTTGTGTGTAGGAAGGTAGGAGGCAGAGTAGCCTCCTCCATGAATCTCTCATTGTGCCAGACAAGGCATAGCTTGCGCTCCTTCGTCTCAAGAGCTATATGCTGTGCCATTGAGCTGACCCGTGTTTGTAGAGGTTTGCTTCGATACCAACCAGTGCTGCGACGATTTTATCTGCCGCTCCACTGAGAATTCCGTGGAGCAGCGACTTGCTAGGCGGCAAGCACATCGTCTGAGTACACCGAGCTTTTGTCGAGAGTGGTATGTAATGCAGGCCTACCCATCGGCATTTTCTGAGAAGGAACTCCCAAGCGCACAGATTTGTCCGAAGACAATGTTTAGGGGAAGGAGAGTCGCGGACATAGGAATACGAACGTCATACATAATCCTCTTGTGCCTTCTCAGGTATGCCAGGCATACAGCTTGCAAGAATCTCATGATCCACAAGGCAGATGTGGACACCAGCTGGTTTCTGGTCGATCAGTAAAATTCACGTCGTACCACCTACCAAGAACGATATGCCAGTTGTCACAAAATCGTATGTCACGCGTGGCGTATCTCAATGATCTTGGTGTCATACTGACGCAAGTCCTTGGCCAAGGTTACGAGATTATCTGTGCCAGACGTGGTTCCCATGAAGTCCGCGTCGTACAAGGCGCCGAGACAAAGCCAAACTATGGTTGTATGATATCGTAGATAACCAGTGAAGACGAGTCGTACAACCAGTGGTGCCTCGAAGAGGTGCACGTCAAAGTTCTGGCATACGCAAGGACATCGACCTTTTGATCTTTCTTGTACACGCTGCGCGGTCCGCAATCTCATCGACGTCCTATCGACAACATCGCGGCTATCGTTCGCGACGTCCATCCAATCGGCAATGCAGCGCTTAATTCGATCAATTCGGACGCGAAGTAAACGATCCAAGTATCATGTTCAGACCGAGTATCATATCAGTGTGAGGAATCGGATCTCGCACAACGACGGTATCACACCAGAAACGCCAACGCTGCCGCATCTGCGCCAAGCTCTGGGGTCCAAAAGCTTGGTGGACGATCTGCATCTGCAAACTCGCCGCGCTAAGACGCACGCAACGCATCCCACGCTCATCTGCCCGCGAATCTCTGCGTGTGGCGCCCATCGCGCTACGACGCTCCCGGTGAGGCATTTCCCACGCTCGTAGGAAGACTACGGCCTTGTGGGTTGCTTGCTTTGCGTGGAGCGACGTCTGGCGGTCCATGTGTTCGTGCGAGCTCGCGGGAACCTCGGGCTGCATCAGTCAGGCACGATAAGCATCGGGCGATGACATAACTCGTGTGCATTGTTTGCGCGAGAACGGCTAATGGCCTCGCAGGGGTCCCTTGGTGGAGCCGAACAGTAGCGTCAGCGGCGGCCTACAGTGCAGAGCGTGGAGCTGCACGTGCTGTTGAGCTCGAGGTTGTGCCGGCTTTGAGGAGACAATGGCGGAGGTTTTGAGGCAAGGAACAATTGTAGATGCGCTGCACAAATATGAGGACGTTGGGGGTTTGACTTGCGCGGATCGCCCACGGTCAAGCAAAAAGCGTCGATCCTATCCCGTCAACGACAAAATGATGCTCCGCGCGCGATTGGCTGGGCGCAATAGCTTCGACCTGGGCAAGCTTAGCTTCGCGTTGAGGTCCCAGCCTTCCTCGACTCCTCACCTCTTTAAGCTTTCGACACCTCAGTCTCCGTCTTATCCATCCTCAATCGACTCCCAGCCGCTCCATCCAGCTTCGCGACAACAGTAAGTATCCCCTTCTCGTTGCCAAGAGGTCCAATTGCCTGCCCCCATGCGAGCCCACTGCCGGACAATCCGCTGGGGCCCGAGCGGCCAGCCATGGTCGCATCCCAGGAAATGCCTCATTACTGCAGAAAATTTCGGCGAGCCGGCGCACTTAAAAGCGGATAAGCCGCCCGCGTTCCTGGAGAGGTTCTTCTTTCACGTTGATGCTCGATCTCGCATACCGGTCAATTCTTGAGAGTTCTTTGCTGCCGCGACGTTGATCCGCCTGCGTTGACGTGCTTCCTCTGACGACCCATAGCTTCAGTCGACAACTCCGAAAGCTTCAATCGGCCAGAAAACTTGTCGCAATAGCCAGACCATTCGACTTGATCGTGAATGTAAGCTCTTCGCCGGTTTCCGAGTGCAGTTGGAATCTCCTTCAGCTTCTCCAATGCGATTGCGACGAGGTGCAATGCCGCGCTAAACCCTGGCCGCGGACCCTTCTCGACACCTTCGGACGCGACTTAGGACCTCTACTGTTTGCTGCAGACGAATCATAGCACCTCGTGGGAGCATCACAGCTAATCAATTCTACCACAGAAACCCGCATTCGCAATGGCCGCCATCGATATGTCCCTCGTCGCCCGCAGCGAGTATGCTGTCCACCAATTGATGAAGCGCAAGAACTGGGCCCAGCGCGAACCCGGTGTCATTGTCGTCTTCGTCATTGTCTTCCTTGTCGCCATCCTCGTCATTGCCATGTTCATCAACAAGAAGGTAATATCACCTGCGCACGCGTTCATACTACAGACCGCTAACACCCGCACAGAAGAACGCAGGACGAGTCGCCGCATCATAAGATACCCCACGGAGCAAGTTTGGTTGATACGATACGAAGGCAGAGCAGGAGAAAGCGGGCGCCATGTGACAATGATGTGAGGACGCATGTGGATGGGAAGGAGACGATGTGTATAATCTGTCTGAGTATTAGAGACCCATTGGTCTCAGGTTGGGTATCCCTTTCAAATCGTGCTGTGGAACGGATGCCAACGAAGGGTTCGTGGTAATAATGAACAGTCAGATACTTCAATGAGCATTCGTTGATCACAATGTGCGGGTCCTGGTGGCTTGGTGGTGCCGAAGCCGTCTCAAGAGATTCTTCGTATGAAAGTGCGGCTGCTTGTTCAGCCTCATCTATCCGAGATCAGTATTTCTAAATTGACTGCTTACCTGGTAAGTAGCAGTTCGGTCCGGATGTAATCTGCTTGCCTTAGGTCAGCTTCCGTAACGTCGATCTTCACGCCGCGCATCTGCATAGTTTCGTCATCACTCAATGTGTAAGCTGTTTCACTCCGGGTTTCCCGCTAGCATCCTGTACCTGATTAGCAAGACTCCTGATTGACCACAGCGGGTTTTGCTTCTCTGTGTCATGGTGCAAACTGTGAGCCTGGCGAGCGGGTGTTGTAAGATGATATTGCTCATTGACAATAGATAGACCTGCTTGGAGGCATTTGCGGTACTCTAGCGATCCAGTCGCGCTCACCCGCGAACGAACCGCGCCGAAACTCCGAAAATGCAGCAGACCGTCCATCCGAAACGCCTTGGGAAATGTTCTCTAAGCGAGAGGAAGGTTCTATCCAACTGTATAGCCAGGAGGCCTACGAAGCATCCTGCCAGCCACTTTGTCCGCGTTCAGATGCAGCCAGATAGCTACATCACAGCAACGACTGTTTAGTAGCCTTGAGGAAGACCACCGGCGATAGCCTCGCGGGCATCTCGCCGAAGCGACTCGTAGCGCCTGCGAAGGTCGTCGAAGCCTAGAAGAGCCTGCTTGATCTGAGTTGGGACGTCGCATACGATCTTGCGCCAGTCGCCTTGACGCTTACAGACAGTCCGGATGAGAGTCTCCATACAGTTCAAAGAGATACTGCAAACCTTGCGAACCCACTCGAGATCGACGGCTCCGTTGGGATGTTCGAGATCTTGGGTGTAGGGATTGATAAGAACCGGCCACGGGAAGTTCTGGTGCGATGAAGACAGCGCGGTTGCGGATGAGGCAACCGGCTTGCCACCGACCTCCTTGCCGAGGACGTAGTATTGAGCCCAAACCTGGTTGAACTGCTTAGCGAATGGACTGGAAGGGAGACGATCACGAGCACCGCCATGGTCATGCTGTCCCTGACGGAATGCCATCTCCTGAACAGCGAGGATTTCGGGAACTCCTGTGAGTGAGGAAGCATTGGGATCCTGGACCATAGTGGGAGTGCGGAGTGAGGCGCTAAAGGATGCCCTACCGGATTCGTTGCGAGATGTCGGGGAAGCTTGGTTGACGAGAGTGTCGCTCCTAGGAGTATAGGGCAGTCCCTGGGGAGTGCCGTAGGTGTTGATGGAGAGCCTATGAAGAGTTGTCATCTTCCGTGGTGAACCTGAGCTATAGTCGGCTCCATTTGACACGCGGTTCCTGGCGGGTGAGGCGAACGACGTCGGTGCGTTGCTTGCGTTGGACATCTGGCGCATCTGCTGAGGCGATACACCGTTTGAGCCCTACCTTGAAGGTCAGTAAAGTCGTCGTAACATGGGTCGGCAGATGCCTGCATACGCGCTGCTGCAGCTCCCATTGTACTTGTCCCCGAGATGGTGACTGAAGACTGGCGTCTTCTCCACCATTGCCATCCCGCGAAGTCGAGCCATTTGAGGAAGTAGGAGAGTTCGAGGATTCACTGCCCTCCGAGCGAGGCTCTGGCATAGTTCCTAGAGCCCCGACGGGGTTGTAGCTCTTGAAACGACTACAATTGCCATCGAGATCAGGCATACGGCGACCGCTCAAGTTGCCTGTGACACGCGCGCTCATCTCGGGGAAGTGTCAATAGGAGCTGGCAAACGCGAAACGCAATGAATTGACTGACCTTGTTTGCAGACATAGCTGATGTACTTCTATTTGCAACAAGCGAAGCGTGTACTTGATGCGGCGAAGCGCTATAGGGAAGGCGATAGGTAACGAAGTTCGCACTGCAGAGGAAGTGGTGAGGTGAAGCAGGATCGAGTGCTTGAGGTTGATAGCAACAGCACGCCAAGACCACAACATTGCGCGATAAGCCTGGAGAATAGCTGTTCACCTCTGATATGAGGCTTTTTCGAACGAGCAAGTGGGGCGGCAAGTGCCGCAGCAAGGTCGTGCCTGCCGATTTGGGCACCCCATGGGGTGAGGGCGGTCTCGAGGCGGGGGAGGAAAGAGCTACGAGATTGTAAGAATCGCGCACTCTTGGCCGGCGATGTTTAGTCCAGTGTCTGTCACTGCACAATTCGACGGGAACTACGTGAGCGGCGTGTATCCGATGCTAGAAGTGGGAGTACCATGGCGTGGACTACAGCAGAATCTTGTGGCAGCAGTCAAGAGGTGCCCGCTTCGAACAAAGAGCCTCATGTAGGCCTAACTCGCGAAAGACGTCGATTACTGAGTGCGATGAGCTTCCAGTTGGATATTGGGTTCCTCTTAATGGCAAGAGTTCAAGCGATGATGATATTGAATGCCGCCTCAGAAATCGTCCGTATGTATCTCAAGCCAAGCCGCCGCATAGGATCACGATCTCACCGCAGCATACCTAGGTAGTTGCTGATCGGACTGGTAGCAGTGAGGGTCAAGGATCCCAAACCTCATGAGACTTGATAGTGGTTGCTACGGCAGTATCGGGTGATATGGGTTTCGGGTAGAGGTATCACACGTGACGAAAAAATTGACGGCTGCGGTCCACGAGAATCAAGAGAGGAAACCTTTTCCCAGCGTTGACCAGATTGACGGGTTCTGCTGTGCTTCCAAGGTTGCCAGTAACTGGATTTGACTTGACGAGATCCGAGCAATGGGCATCAGGCATTGAAAATGGCGACCGCCACCTGGGATCCTCCGATGGGAATCTTGTAGCATCGTCAGTGAGACATAGCATGAACATATTTGCGCGATCGGCATCTCGCTCGATGTGCTATAGGGAAGAGAAGCAAAGACTGGATGTATTGGTTGGCCAATCAGACATGCCAGTGCGAATTCATCAAGATCAAATGGTTTTGAATCGAAATCTGCATTTGCATCAATGATGAGAATGCCTGCGTTTCTGTCAACCTATTTAAGCATCTTGAAAGCAGTTTCTATCATGTCCATGAGTTGATGTTGCGAGTGAGGTGCTCAAAAGTGGCTGCCCGAGCCGCGGGGATAAATGGCGCACACCATCGTAATCGGCAAGACGACGAGGACGTGGTAACTTTTGCCGGCTACACGAGCTTGTCACACTTATCCTATATACCTCAAGTCGCCGTCGCCGCCTCTCCACATCTCTTCGCCGTCTTTCACATCGTCTCCCTCCCACTCTCGCCGCAACCGATGGCAGGACCCCCGCGTCATGGGCGCATGCGACGAGCCAATGGCAGACTCTCCAACTGTGTGGGCCGCGGTCAGCCGCATGCCGACCCTCTAGCATTTCGCTATAAGCAGTTTCACGCGATGCCGGACGATGGAGTTACGAACGCCTTCCGTTAAGTGATAAGACAGGCTATAATCGGCACCACAAAGCTCAACAGGAAGAAAATAAAAGGTCTGCAGCTCTCCTCGCGACATCCTTCAGTTTGAACATCAACAAAGACATTTTCCCCACCGAGAGTGCCCCGCAGAACTATCTCCAGTTTGTAACACTTCAACCACCATGGCTCCAGGCGCAATTCAACCCGAGACCGCGGCTGCCAGCAATGGCACCGCTCTCAAGCCCACTGCACGCGCGTTTCACCCCACAGGTACCCCAGATCCCGCAAAGTATCACTCTGCGACGACATCGGATGCGATTCATGCGGAGCACGAGTTCGCAGCCCACAACTACCACCCGCTGCCAATTGGTAAGGACATGAACCATCGAGTGATGCCTTGAGCTAACATGCATCAGTCTTCTCGCGTGCTAGCGGGACCAGCGTATGGGATCCTGAGGGCAAACATTACCTGGACTTCCTCTCTGCATACTCTGCCGTGAACCAAGGCCACTGCCACCCCGAGCTTGTCAAGGTATTGACTGAGCAGGCATCGCGATTGACCCTCAGCAGCCGAGCCTTCTACAATGATGTGTTCCCGCGCTTCGCCGAATACGCGACCAAGCTCTTTGGGTTCGACATGATTCTGCCAATGAACACTGGTGCTGAAGCTGTCGAGACTGCGGTCAAGATTGCGCGCAAATGGGGATACAAGGTCAAAGGCATACCACAAAACGAGGCATTGGTCTTCTCCGTGACAGAGAACTTCCACGGAAGGACAGTGAGTAGGACTCGTGGCAAAGGATGGACCAGGCTAACACATCGCGATTTAGTTTGCGGCCATCACTATGTCCACTGACCCCGAGTCTCGCGACAACTATGGACCATACCTCCCGGGCATCGGAAGTGTCTGCCCTGCGACTGGCAAGCCAATTCGGTACAACAACGTTGATGACTTGCGAGAAGTGCTCGAGAGGCACGGAAAGAACACTGCGGCGTTCCTCGTAGAGCCAATCCAGGGCGAAGCAGGTATCGTTGTACCTGACGACAGCTACCTGAAAGAGGTGAGGGCGCTGTGCGACAAGCACAACGTGCTCCTCATCTGTGACGAGATCCAGACCGGTATCGCACGAACAGGCAAGATGCTCTGCCACGAGTGGGCTGGCATCAAGCCAGATCTAGTCTTGCTTGGTAAGGCTATCTCTGGTGGTATGTACCCAGTCTCTTGCGTCTTGGGATCGAAGGAGGTGATGCTCACCATCGAGCCTGGTACCCACGGCTCTACCTATGGTGGCAACCCACTTGGCTCTGCTGTCGCGATCCGTGCCTTGGAACTTATTCAGGAAGAAAACATGGTTGAGCGTGCGGAGACGCTGGGCCAGAAATTCCGCGAAGGCCTCAAGAACATCAACAACCCCATGATCACCATCATTCGAGGCAAGGGCTTGCTGAATGCTATTGTCATTGATGAGAGCAAGACAAACGGCCACGGTGCGTGGGATCTCTGCATGCTCTTCAAGGAGAAGGGACTGCTGGTAAGGACCAACCTCGGCTTTGCAAGAATTGAGACATGTCGATATTAACGAAGTGCTTAGGCTAAACCCACCCACCAAAATATCATCCGTCTTGCACCACCTCTTGTCATCACGGATGAAGAGATCGACAGCGCCCTCGCCATCATCAAGGAAGCAATGGAAGAGTTACCCAAGCTCAAGGGCAAGCGGGAAGAGGAGATTCTGCCTCCGGGTGAGAAGGACGTTCATATTGGCGTGGATAACTGATTCGGAAGTCCATCTTTCTATGATACCCTCTGGGTGCTGGGGATCAGCTGTGAACAGCTGCGGCGTTTTTGAATGTGTCTTTCAGACCTGACGGGATATACCTCGCGGGAATTTCGCGTACTACTGGGCGATCTACTGTAGATTACATTATATCAAAAGGAATGCATACGACGTCATCACAATGTCGTTCTATCTTGCGAGAATCGAGGAAAGCTTGAGGTTTGTTCTGACTGGAGAACATGACCTCGAGCCACTTGCGGGTAGTGCTGACAGAGTCTGTCGCTGACGACTGGCGACGATTCTTCCAACGCAGCACGTCCGAAATGGTGTCTTGGCTACATTCGCCGTTGTCGGACAAAATCATAATGGCCGTTCCTGCGTCGTGAATTTAAGCTCAAGGAGGGCTGCACCTCGGGGTTTTAACCTGACTTCAGTTATCTCTCGAAACTTTGAATTCTGTATATCTACCTCCATTGTACTTCACGAACGAATATTCTTGTTGCACCCACTTGCACCCATGCATGCACCATTAGGCATCTGCTCCTACACTCCTGCCCAAATTCTTACTCCAAAATTCCAGATCTTCGGACTAGAAAAAGCTCCGATGCTCACCTGCCAAAACGAGTAACTGCGAACGCAGTCGACATCTCAACAGCTATGCTGACCGGTGTGACCATTACGACAGTCATACTCGTGTGCAGCAATACTCGACGACGATCTGACTGCAACCGTCGAGAAACGTGGGAAGAATGCCGCGCATACCGCCTAGGCATCCATTGAGCACCGCAAGCAATACGCGCATCGTAGGATTTCTTGAATCCTGCAGTCTGCAATGGTACGACGACGTCCAGGACGCGACACATACCACATATCATTCGTCAGGCCTATCTGAGGGTGTTCTTGTAACGAATACGTGGCGGGAAAAGACGCACAAAGCCCAATGGATCCCCAAGGCAGCAACACCATTGCGGCAGTCATCAGAATGTCGGTGAGATGTAACAGGCGTCGACCACGTTCTTTACATCTTTAGGCATCAATATGCACACCACGGTCCAATACAATCAACCGAGCCACGGGATGACCAATATTTGCTCGTTCAATAGCAGCGAGTGATCGGAATCGGCATAAAATGGACGTTCGTGCCGTCGCCGCTAGCAAGCGATGGCCCCACTCCTCCCGGTTCAAGGCACATTTGGTTTGCGTGTCGAGACGGGTTTACGACATCGTTCCATGGGAAACTGTTGTGAGAGACAGCTGTCAAAACGAGTGAAAGAGGTGCCAAACCGTTTCGTCGCATGTTATGATCGACGCTGGGGCTGTGGAAGTCCTGTTCATTGGCGATGAATTGCGCCGCGGCATGTTGTAGAGTCGAGGTCGGCTCGTCGGAGGACAATCATGCCCGAAGGCGTAAAATACCCTTTGAATGCTTAGCAACCCCAGGTTATGCATCGTTTTCGCGTCATGGATGGTAGGGCGAATTTATCTCCGTTCTCTCGACCGCACGCTAGCGTCGGCTTGAAGTGGTCACCACTTGCTTTATGAGTGGCATGCAGCCGTGTCATCGACACCATTTTGCTGCGGATTTTGGTTGCGCTTACCCTCCTTTCGATATTCCTGACTTACAGTCGCCTACACTGCGTACAACAAGCAAGAGGGATAGCTCTAGTTCTACGACGGACATCGGCTCCACACCACAGTCTTGCGCTCGGCAGACCGCCTGCCGACGGCTGATCTCCGAATATGTCGAATTCTTCAACGTCGCTGGACGAGAAGCAGAAAGAGAAAGAATTTGGGTTGATGGACCCTCAAGCAAAAGCAGAAGAGCCTGTAGAGGCTGAGCCTGAAGATGAAATCACCTATGAGGCGATCAAGACAGAAAAAGGTGGCAAGGATTTGGAGGCGAATGTCGACAGTCGCAGCACGCACGGCACATTATCAAGGCTGCAAAGCGGGACGAGTGCCTTCACAGATATTAGCGACGACTCAGATGCTAAAAGCTCGTTGCGACGAAGAAAATGGTACCGCACGAATCCTTTGAAATGGGGACCAGTACCACCAGTACCGAAGACGCGTGAAGTGTGTCCAGAGTACAACGCCAGTCTGTTCAGCCGACTCACTTGGCATTGGATGCAGCCTTTGATGAACGTTGGATACAAGAGACCGCTTGAGAAGAACGATATCTACGCTATCAACCCGAGGAGAAGCGCTGATTTCCTGGCGCAAAAGTTGCAAACGTCCTTCGAGAGGCGGCGGGAGCAGGGAAAGCAGAGACCACTCCTCGGAGCAATGTTCGACACCTTCAAATGGGAATTTATAATCGGCGGTCTTTGCCAACTCAGCGCGTCCATTATCCAATCGATAGCACCCTTCGTCCTTCGCTACCTGATCAACTTTGCCGTGAAAGCGTACGTTGCGCAGCGATCAGATGCGCCGGCGCCCAATCTTGGAGAGGGCTTTGGTCTAGTTATTGCCATTACATGTCTACAAATGCTGCAGAGCATGGCGACCAACCACTTCATGTATCGCGGCATGATTATAGGTGGAGAAGCGAGAGGAGTCCTCATTGCTCTTATCTTCAACAAGGCTATGAAGCTATCGGGCAGAGCAAAAGCAGGTGGGAAGGCAGTACTCGCAGCGCCGCCGCCGCAAATCAAGCCAGGCAGTGCGGAAGAAGTCAAATGGTACATGAAGATGCTCAAGAAGAAAAAGAAAGAGGCCCCGAAGGATGTCGTGGGAGTTTCTGGTGATGGTGAAGGCTGGGGCAATGGTCGAATCGTGAACTTGATGTCTACAGACACCTACCGTGTTGATCAAGCCAGCGGTTTCTTCCACATGATCTGGACTGCTCCTATCGGTATTCTCGTCACGACAGCGTTGCTTCTGGTCAACCTCACATATAGCGCTCTTCCTGGACTCGGACTTATCCTCATCGCCATGCCTCTCCTTGGCCAGGCTGTCAAGGTACTCTTCCGCCGAAGAGTAGCAATCAATAAGATCACAGATCAGCGTGTGAGCTTGACACAAGAGATTCTGCAAGGAGTTCGCTTTGTCAAGTACTTTGGCTGGGAGACTAGCTTTTTGGAGCGCATCCAGGCAATCAGGAAGAAGGAGATCCACGCCATTCAGATTCTGCTGACTATCCGTAACGCGATCCTTGCGGTCGGCATGTCGATGCCCGTGTTCGCGTCCATGGTCTCGTTCATCACATACTCGCAAGTTCACAGCACTCTCAACCCAGCCCCTATCTTCTCATCGCTTGCGCTCTTCAACTCAATGCGCATTCCTCTCAACTTCCTCCCACTCGTTATTGGCCAGGTCATCGATGCCAACGCCTCGATCAAGCGTATACAAGAGTTCCTCCTTGCAGAAGAGGCGGAAGAAAGCGCAGTCTGGGATTACAGTGCCAGGGATGCTGTGGTGATCAAAGAAGCTGACTTCACATGGGAGCGACACCCAACACAAGAAGCAGAAGATACCGTAGCGGGTCCAGGTGGTCCTCCTGGCAGCAAGGCGGCTATGAAGAAAGAGAAGAAGGAGAAGAGAGCAAGCGCGCAGTTGCAACAGACCACAAGCGGAACAACCACTCCCCCGGCTTCGGACATCACAGCTGTAGAGGAAGAGAAGCCTTTCGAGATCAAAGATATCAATCTCACCTTCGGCAGGAACGAGCTGGTGGCAATCATCGGCAGCGTAGGATCTGGCAAGAGCTCTCTACTTGCTGCGCTTGCTGGAGACATGCGTAGGACGGCTGGAGAAGTCGTCATGGGTGCCTCTCGTGCCTTTTGCCCGCAATATGCTTGGATTCAGAACGCCAATGTCCGTGAGAACATCGTATTTGGCAAAGACTTCAAGCAGTCGTGGTACGATGAAGTCGTGGACGCTTGCGCCCTTCGTGCCGATCTCGACATGCTTCCTGCTGGCGACAAGACGGAGATCGGCGAGCGCGGTATTACTGTTTCTGGAGGTCAGAAGCAGCGCATGAATATTGCCAGAGCCATATACTTTGATGCGGACATCATTCTCATGGACGACCCATTGAGTGCGGTTGACGCGCACGTTGGACGACACATCATGGACAACGCCATCTGTGGTCTCCTCAAGAACAAGTGCCGTATCCTGGCTACTCATCAGCTTCACGTTCTCAGTCGATGCGACAGGATCATCTGGGTTGAGGAAGGTCGTGTGCAGGCGGTCGACACCTTCGACAAGCTCATGTCTGAGAACGAAGGCTTCCAGCAGCTGATGAAGAGCACCAAGAAGGAAGAGGAGCGTGAGGAGGAAACAGCCGAGGACGTCGCCGACGATGTTATAGACGACAAGAAAGATGCCAAGAAGATGGCCAAGAGGCAAAAGAAAGCCGTCGCCCTCATGCAGGTCGAAGATCGTGCTACCAAGAGCGTGTCTTGGGGCGTCTGGATGGCGTACATACGAGCTGGTGGCGGCATTTGGGTTGGTCCGCTCGTGGTCACGTAAGTCTTGTGGAAGCATTTACTCCTTCCCTACTAACCTCGACACAGTCTACTCGTCCTGTCGCAAGGCGCCAATATTGTGACCTCCCTATGGCTCTCCTACTGGACCTCCGATAAGTTTGGCTTCAACGAAGGCGCGTACATTGGCGCTTATGCTGCTTTCGGCTTCAGTCAGGCTCTGTTCATGTTCCTGTTCTCATGGGCTGTGGCCGTCTTTGGTACTCGAGCTGGCAAGACCATGCTGCACAGAGCCATTACCCGTGTCCTTCGTGCGCCGATGTCATTCTTCGACACGACGCCTCTTGGTCGTATCACGAACCGCTTCAGCAAGGACATTGATGTCTTGGACAATACGATTACGGACTCTATGCGCATGTACTTCTTGACGTTGGCGATGATCATTTCGTAAGTTGACCTCGTTGTTCTTCCGCTCCCGGGCCATCTGCCGAGAGCTTAAAGTGTCTTGCCCTGCCAGACGCTTGTACTGACTTGTCCCTAGGGTCTTCATCCTCATCGTCTCCTACTATTACTACTATGCCATCGCTCTCGGACCATTGTTCCTCATCTTCCTCTTCTCGGCCGCTTACTATCGATCGTCCGCCCGCGAGGTCAAGCGACACGAAGCAGTCCTCCGCAGCACAGTCTTCGCGCGCTTCGGCGAGGCCGTCATGGGAACCGCTACTATCCGCGCATACGGCTTACAAGACCAATTCTCGCGGTCAGTCCGAGACGCCGTGGATGACATGAACTCAGCCTACTACCTGACCTTCGCCAACCAGCGCTGGCTCAGTGTCCGTCTCGACATCGTCGGTATCTTGCTCGTGTTCACCACTGGTGTCTTAGTCGTGACGAGTCGTTTCTCAGTCAATCCCAGTATAGCAGGCTTGGTACTGTCCTACATTCTCACCATCGTCCAGATGATTCAGTTCACCGTCCGCCAGCTGGCCGAAGTCGAGAATAATATGAACTCGACAGAACGCATTCACCACTATGGCACGCAACTCGAAGAGGAGGCACCGCTGCACATGGGCGAGGTCCGTCCAACATGGCCCGAACACGGCGAGATTGTATTCAATAACGTACAAATGCGATACCGCGAAGGTCTCCCCCTCGTCCTTAAGGGTTTGGACATGCATGTCCGCGCAGGCGAACGCATCGGCGTCGTAGGTCGCACGGGCGCCGGCAAATCGTCCATCATGAGCGCACTATTCCGTCTGCAGGAGCTATCAGGCGGATCCATCGTCATTGACGGCGTAGACATTGGCAACATTGGTCTGCATGATTTGAGGTCGAAATTGGCGATTATCCCACAGGACCCGACACTGTTCAAGGGCACGATTCGCTCGAATTTGGATCCGTTCCATGAGCATTCTGATCTTGAGTTGTGGGCGAGCTTGAGACAGGCGAATTTGGTATCGAATGAGAGTACCATGGAGGATACGAGTGGGAGGATTCATCTGGATTCGCAGGTCGACGAAGAAGGTAGGTGCCCAGCACATACAACAACTTGCTGTTTGAACGCTGAGAATACGCTGACTCTAGACAGGCCTCAATTTCAGCTTAGGACAACGCCAGCTTTTAGCCCTGTCCCGAGCTCTTGTTCGTGGCTCCCAGATAATCGTCTGCGATGAGGCCACAAGCAGCGTCGACTTCGAGACAGACGCGCTCGTGCAAACCTCGATGAAGAACGGCTTCAAGGGGAAGACCTTGCTGTGCATCGCACACAGATTGAAGACGATTATCGACTACGACCGCATCTGCGTCATGGACGCGGGCCAGATCGCAGAACTCGACACCCCCGCCAACCTCTACAACCAGGGCGGAATCTTCAGAAGCATGTGCGAACGCAGTGGTATTCGGCGCGAGGACTTCTTTGGTGAGAGATAGAGCATGCCCCGTGTTGGAGGTGGTTAAAAGGCAGTTTTGGCGGCTATCGGTCCAATGGTTCGAGATAGACGACGTGTGATTGACGGGACATCACACAGTGATGCATGGTACGGCGTTTGTAGCGGCATTTTCGGTACACCCGTTCTAGCGTTGATTGCGCAGCGCAGTTTGACAGTCCGCATGTCTTGTCTAGCAACGTTTGCATGGGGTGTTGAGAGCGCTTGGTGCAAGATTTCTTGGGCTGCGAGCTTATCTCTGCGTGCGGCACACGAGACTGTAGTACTTCCACGACTAACTTATCTAATACCAAAAGCATTCTTCTTTCCAGATGTCTCGGCATGTCCCGTCTTTCGCCTCTGGGGGTCGCAAAGCGAATCAGTGCAGTGCGGAGCAACCGAAGCGCAAGCGACTTCGTGACAGCGCAAGCGACTTCGTGACAGCGCTGGCAAACGTCTGGAGTCGCCTTTTGCAGCATGCGAACGTCACGCCCAGAACAGCAGGTCTGTCGGCTGCACGACAGACAAGCTCGCGCCCCAAGGCGAGCTCGGCCAGCCTCTCCGCGTGGGCAACGAGTCTGCTGGCGGCCCAAGCAAAGGCTCCCATGCGCTCTTTAGCCGTTACAGGAATAGAGCTGTTGAGCCAAGAACGTCCCGGCCCCAGTGGTGCAGAATCATTCTGGCCATGGTCAAAGTTAACCCCTTTTGGTGCTGGCTCGACTTAACCGTCAGGAACGCTTAAAGAAAGCATCAGGGTTGCATGCTCAGTCAGGATGAGCGTGCAGCCACGAGGGTAGACAGGCGGCGCTGTGAAGCTCACAGTGCGTCGAGACCAGAGTCAATGGCAGACGTTTGATGAGAGGGCGAGCACAGTGCGACACGATCCTCAGGGTTTCGATATTTCGGCGGGCAGACTGTCAAATGAGAGGTGTGGCGCGCCGACAGTGCGCAGGGAACAGGGCCCCAACAAGCTAGCGGCTCTGATCTTCATCCAGGCTTGGAATCACCAATTCATTCGACCTCCAGCCAGCACAAACATCTGGGCCCATGGTACGCCACCCAGGGTGCGCTCAAATTCCACGCTCCTTCCCACCCGCTCTTTCACGAGATAACAGCTCCCCTTGTGCAGCCTCGTCGCTCTCTCTTCTTGCCCCGCAGCAATTGTATAGGTAGTTGACGCACGCTGGTCGACCAGCTACTTCTCTCTCCCTCTGCTCCTTCCTCGCCCGCAATTGCAACGCGTGTCGCTCCTTCCCCGTCGCCTCCAGCTGAAGACCCCACGGCAGCTACTATCGAGAACATCGCCTGAGCCTCATGCCCTGCCTGCCGTGATCCCACCTCGACTTTTCCACGTCGCACGACGTCCGTCCGCGCAGCATCTCCTGCATCTGCTGCAACCCGTGCAGAAAGGGTCCTCCTGATAACCAGTCCCGTTGCGGCACGACCATATTCACGCTTCAAACACTCTCCTTGACCGTGTGAAACCTTGGCCGCTACGTCACAATGGCAGCAAACGAGAAACACGAGTCCGTCACCTTTGGCGTCACCATTGAGAAATCGGCGAGCCCCATCAAGCCGCAACCAGTACCAGTCCTCCGCTCCGCACCCTCGACCGAGTCAGCCATGTCATCGACATCAGCAGAGCTAGCTAAGAAAGAGGCCGCCATGGACCCGACGAACCCATACTCAGCCTTCTACAAGCACCCCGAGGCACGCCGCTCCATGGACGCGAGTAGTGCTCCCCAGAGCAAGACACACCTCGATGTCGTCGAGCGCGACCTCGAAGGCGGACTGCCGCTCTCCACCGCCACCACACAACAGCCCAAGTCCTCAGTCGACGGCAGGGTCAAAGAGTGCACCATGTGGCCGTCAAGACAGGCCGTCATCGACCAGCGGAAGACATACAAGCGCACGCGAGGCTGCAATCTGTTCAAGAACTTGACCAGCAAGCAGAGACTGTGGGCTAAGATCGTCATTGCTCTCCTCGTCGTCGCGGCGGCGGTGGGTCTCGGCGTGGGTATTTCGCGCGCTGTTGGCGGAGGGGTGTGGGCTGGTCAAGGCAAGAATAAGGAGATTCCGCAGAACTGAGCTGGGATGTCAGCATCAGCATGGCAACGAGTAAGTTGGTCAAGCATCTCTGTCACATTGCGCAATACTAATAAAGCTTAGGGTCACAACACAACGTCATTTGAGCACCGTCACGACATTGCATACTTTCTTCGACAGAATCATTTTTCGATATTCCCTTCAGCTGTTTATTGTTTGTGGTCATGCAGATATCATTCTACTTTGTTTCCAGCTTCGTGTCTGTGTCATCTTCAGCAGTGGATCCGCATTGGCTCCTTCCTGAACACATCACTTGGGTTTTGAGCACGGCGTTTATACTGTGGGGAATGAGGCATGATATCGCCTCTGTTCTATCTGTACATGCATGGCGCGACGGAGCTTTAATGGGTTCATACATCTTTTGAGTAGAGAGGGCATTGGAGGCAATGGGTGCTATGCTGGGCACTACAATTGAGAACTGCTGCCTCTGATTGAGAGGCGAGACTTCATCAACGATCGATTTTTGATTGCCATGTTCATCCTCGAATCAGCCCTGAGCCCCTCGATTGCACACGCTGACGACAAGATCTCATCACTGCATATTGCGAATCTCCGTCCCTGCATGATTGACCGATCACCCCTGTGCATCGTACGATGCACCATCATCAATCCATGATCCCCGCGAGAACGACGATGAACGCGGAAACGCAAACGAGAAAAATCGTATAAATTTTTACGAAAGCACGTCACGACTCGTAAATGTGTTGACACGGCTAACCTTGCGAGAGGACGAGAACGAGTTGGGGGTTTGCCAAGACGCTATCAGGGGAACCGGCGGTGCTGCGGAATTGTGCGGGATTCGGGAGATCGACTTCCCAAGTGCTTACTTTACATGCTGTTTTGTGGATCTGACCGCGAACATAATTCACAATGGCAATCGAAAGTTTCGACCTATCTGTCAATGAAGCATCTATGGGTATCAAGCATCCATCTTATCTCCACATGCACCTTCTCCCTCCTCAGTTCCTCCATATCCGAACCTGCTTGTCCGCACCGCCGCTGCCGACTCTTTCACCGTCCGGACTCCAGTCCAGTGCAAAGACTTGGTCTTTATGACCTGGGAGATCCTCCTTGAGTTTTCCTGTCCTCATGTCCCATACTTTCAAGGTTGTGTCCTTGCTACAACTCGCCAGCAGGCGGCTGTCAGCCGAGAAACATGCCATGTACACGGGCCCGACATGTGCGCGCAGGGTGTTGAGGAACTTGCCGTCGCGGGCGGACCATAGCTTCACGTGGTTGTCCCATGCTGCTGATGCGAGGAGCGCGCCGTCCGGGGAGAAAGTTACTTGGTTGATTTGTTTCTGGTGGCCGGTCATTCGCGTAACGGGTTTGTTACTGCTTAGTGGAGTCCAGAGGATCAAGGTGCAGTCTTCTGAGGCGGTTGCTAGGCGTTCTACGATCTCGCCGTTGATGGTTGCTGCTTTTTCGAAGCGCGTTTTGGCTTTTGCGAGCTTTTCTTCGGGGCTGGAGGGGACTTTACGTGTGTGGTCGTGGTAGGAGGTTCGGAGGACGAAGTCGGTGGAGAGAGCGAGGTGGTTGACCCAATGTGCGTGGCCGGAGAGGGTGCTGATGAGTGTGCCGACTGAGCCGTCCCAGACTTTGATGCTCTTGTCGTGAGATGCGGTGTATATCCTTCCGGTGCCGCCCCATTTCACACATGTTACGCTGCCCTTGTGTCCAGAGAGCGCATAGTCTATCTTGCCGCCGATTGCATCCCAGACTCTTACTGTGCCGTCCTTGGAGGACGATGCCACGCGCGGGCGACCCGGTTGCTGTAAATGGTACGGCTCCCAGGTGAGTGAGGTGATGAAGTTGGTGTGGCCCTTCAGCGGTGCTCCAATCTGCTTGCCAGTGTTCGGGTCCCATATCCTGACCTCGTTGTCATACCCCCCAGAGGCTAGTAGAGAGCCGTCTGGCGAGTAGCTGACTGCCAACACCCATCTTGAGTGACCCTTCATTGTGTGTACTGGTGTGCCTGTGTCACAGTCCCATATCCTCACCGTCTTGTCACCACTTCCGCTCGCCATACGCCCTGAGTTCAATGGCGAGAACTGTACCGCGAGGATGTTGTCGCCGTGACCTGAGATAGCTGCTGAGCATCTTGACACTGCCTTTACTCTAAACACGGCTTGCGGTGCATATTGCAGCACAATCTCGCTTTCCGCCGAAGCCTTTCCTGATTTCACCAGGGCATTGTATAGATCCTCCTTGTCCCCAAGCGCTTCGTTGGCTCCGTCTGGAAAGAAGCGGTAGGGTATTTGGTCGTCCGCTTGGTCTTTGAGCTCGTTGAGGAGGATTTCGAGGTTCTTGGTGCTGGCTTGCGAGAGCGGTACCGTGAGGACTGGAAGACTGCCACTTTCGCCGGTAGCTTGGTCTACGAAGCGCACTCGAACGGTGCCATCGGGAATCGTGGTGTCGATGTCTTGCTGCTGGCGTGCGATCTCGCCTTGCTCGCGCTTCTGGCGCTTTGACGGCGGCGGATACTGAGTTGCCATTGCTACGGAGAAGGGTTTAGAGTATCTTGGGGCGCAAATATAAGCGTAACAGCAGAATTATGCTGCAACTAGTGTCTAAGTTGTGTGCACCCCGCGGGTCGCAACTTCCCAAAAATTTCGGGCTATCGATAAGATGTGACAGGGATGACGCGCTAGCGAAGCCAGCATGCTTCGACGCGTCTTCCGTCCCATCACTCACTCAAGACCTCGCTCCTTGCACAAGTTGATGGTGCGAGGCTGTACCAATTGATCGCAGACTAATCACAGCACTAACACCATGTCGAATCGGTTTCGGCCATCGACATCGTACAGCACTTCCGCGTCTACCTCATATGGTTATGGCGACTACACCACGACCACATCCCGACCCGGTACTCGGAGAGGCAACACTGGCAGGCCGTCTACTGCACGACCAAGGACTGGAGCATCCACCATTGCGAGAATCGAAGCACAGCAACTCGTATGTGCCATCGCGGAATCCCGTGGCATTTCACCAACAGTCGGCCTAGCTTTCGTGAATCTTGACACCGCTGAGGCCGTGCTTTGTCAGATCTGTGACAGCCAGACCTATGTCCGGACAGTTCACAAGCTCAAAGTGTATGGTCCCACGGAGATACTGATCGTCTCGACCGCGGCGAGCCCAAAGTCCAAGCTCTTCTCTATCATTGAGGAGAACCTCGAAGACATCAGTAGCAAGCTGACTTTACTTGATCGTCGTTACTGGGCAGAGACTACAGGCATCGAGTACATCTCGTCCCTTGCTTTCAAAGAAGATATTGAGGCAATCAACGTCTCAGTGGCGGGCAATTACTACGCTATGTGCTGCATTGCTGCAGTGAGTGCGTCTTGCGAGACCAAGACATGACTAAACTTTCGTACAGGCTCTGAAGTACATCGACTTGGGCTTGGGAATGGTATTCACCTATCACTCGCTTCGCATGAGATACGAGCCTTCAGAAGGATCCATGATGATCGATGTGTCGACCATACACTCCCTGGAGCTGGTGCAGAATCTTCACAACCCAAAGTCGAAGGACTGCTTGTATGGCTTTCTCAACGAGACGCTGACGCCGATGGGCGCGCGTCTTCTTCGGAACAATGTGCTACAGCCCCTTACAGACCCAGACGTGCTCACTACGCGGTACGCTGCAGTCGACGATCTGACTACCAAGGAGGAGATGTTCTTCTCTACGCGTGCGGGTCAGTCGCCGTACCCAGTATGGGATTGTGGCGCTCTCTGACATTCTACAGCCCTTCAGAGCTTCCTGGATGCTGATCGAATACTGACTGCTGTATGCATTGATTTCCGCTCGCGATGACATGAATTAACCTGTGTATAGCTGATCATCACACCCAGCAAGCCGACTCTGCAGACGACAGAACAGGCTATCAATCAGGTCATCATGTTGAAGCACTTCGTGGGCTCGATACGTCCCATATATGAAGCACTTACTGGCACCGGATCTAGCATGCTGGACAACATCCGCGAGGTAGGTATACAGAATCGAATCGGTGAATTCCTACTAATGATTTCATCAGCTCTGCGCTCCAGAAAACGTCGCACCAATACAACAGCTCATTGATCAGGTGATCAACGAAGACACGACGTATGCCAGACAGCCACTTGAGCTTCGAAACCAACGCATATATGCTGTCAAGTCTGGCGTGAATGGCCTGCTTGATGTTGCTCGAACTACGTACAAAGAAGCTTCCGAGGATGCTTACCAGCATTGCACGAAGCTCCGCCGTAGGGAAACAGTTCAGACATGAACGGGATGGCTGGCTGATCGACTACAGAGGAGTTTGATATTGCCCTTGAATTGAAGTATGAAAGCGTACGTCACTTCTACATTCGTGTTTCAACGAGCGAACTCGAAGGGCGAGACCTCCCGCCCATCTTCACCAATGTAATTCGTCGCAAAAACTTTATTGAGTGTCAGACGCTTGAGCTGATGAAGCGCAATCAGAAGGCGAGACAACCCCACTACATGATGGTAGCTTTCTCTGATAGCTGCAGATCAACGTGTCGCACCAGGAAGTCATCTTGATGAGTACGACTGTGCTTCTGTCGTATACACCGCGTTCACTGACATGATACAGGTGATCAAGCTGTCGAGGGCCTGATTGAAGAAGTGCGCAGCCACATGTCTATGATGTTCAAGATCTGCGAAGCTATAGCGTTGCTAGATATGGTGGGTGCTGTCTCGTATTACAGGTGCACTTGATGCTGACGACAACCAGATTTCTGCCTTCGCACAGCTTGTAACTGTCAACGACTACAGTGAGTAATAGCACTGTTTATTTTCTAAAATTGATCGTGCTAATGAGCATCAGCGAAGCCGCAGCTTACGAACACCCTGGCAATCCAGCAAGGACGGCATCCAATCAAAGAGAAGATCATGCGGACCAAGTTCGTGCCCAATGACGTTTACTCGACCCAGCAAACTCGCTTCCAAATTATCACAGGTTGCAATATGAGTGGCAAGAGTACATATATTCGATCTGTGGCACTGATGGTTATCATGGCTCAGATTGGCTGCTAGTATGTATCATTCTCTGCTTTGCTGCTTCTTCACTGATCGCAAACAGTGTGCCTGCAACTTATGCTTCGTTCCCGATTCTTCATCAGCTATTTGCGAGGCTGGGCATGGATGACAACATCGAGACGAACGTCTCTACTTTCGCTGCGGAGATGAGGGAGATTGCCTTTATTCTGCGCAATATCGATCGTCGAAGCCTGTAAGTGAAAATGTCCGCGTCAACTCTTCAGACGCAATACTGATAGATGAGAAGTGCCATCATCGATGAGCTCGGTCGTGGGACAAGCACTAGAGATGGACTGGCTATCGCTCTGGCTATCGCAGAAGCGCTGGTCTCCAGCAAGGTAAGCAGTTCAAGTACGCAAGGATGGCACTCCTGACATCATCTGAGGCTCTTGTCTGGTTTGCAACACACTTCAAGGATCTTGCAACTATCATGGGCGAACGTGCAGGTGTTCAGAACTTGCACCTGGCTGTTGAGGTATGTCAATATTTCTCTTACCAAGAATTCTGTTGACGGCATGTTAGTTGGAGAACAATCATAGCATGACAATGCTGTACCGAATTACTCCTGGTGCTGTCAAGGAGGCTCACTACGGTTTGACCCTCGCCCGAATAGTCCCGATGCCACCGGGCCTTGTCGATCATGCTGCCCGCATCGCGCAGAAGCTCGAAGCCAACGTGCTCAAGAAAAAGAAAGCTTCCGAGACTGTACTGCGCGAGAAGCGCCGCAAGCTCATTCTCAACCTTCGCGAGCATCTGGTGCAGGCTCACACTGGTGTACTGGAAGGCGAGGTACTCAGTGCTTGGCTAAAAGAACTTCAGAAGGAGTTTGTCAATCGGATGATGGCTCTGGAGGTAGAGGCAGCCAGCGTCGGTCAGAAGAGTGATGATGAGGACGAGATCATGATGGAGGGAAGTGATCATGGTGGAGAGGACGAGGACCGTCCAGGCACATTCGCAAGCGAGCTCTCCGTCATGACGGTCGAGTCCAAGACATCAACTGAGTGTCATTCTACCCTTCGAACAATGTCCGAGGCCTCTACAATACGCGCCGTGTCCGACAACGATCGCTGAGAGTCGTCGAGTCACGTCTAAGATGGCTCAATCTCAGATAGTTGCTTGTTCTGCAACGAGTGTAGGAGATGTATTCTCCACGTGATTCGCCACGCAATCAAGCATCGAAATCTACAACTAAAGGCATAACTCACCATTATCTTGAGTTTCACCATTATAGTAATGCCTTCGCACCTCCCAATAACCCAACAAGTCCCTCCCTGACTTCCCTCACAATCTCCCCTGCCCCCTTGACCTCCCTCACCAAGCCCACGCCACTTCCTGCGTAGGTTGTCATCCTCGCCTGTTCCCCCCACCCCTCATCCCCCTTCTTAACCTCCTCTTCATACAGCCTCCTATTCTCCTCCTCACTCATCCCGCCCAGCGCATCAACATAACTCCTATTCACAATCCCCCTGGCATTATGACTCTCCGCCCACCCCGTCGTCCCGCGCAACTTGTCGTACACTTTGGTCCGCACAGTGGTCTGGCCCCCATCACTTGCGCGCAGGACTTCGGACTGGTAGCCCCGGGAGACGTTGGCTTCGGTGGAGGCCAGCAGGCGGGTGCCGAGAACGACGCCTGATGCCCCGAGTAGGTGGGCGGCGGAGGCGCCGCGCGAGTCGACGATGCCGCCTGCTGCGAGGAGGATGGGGCCTGTGTACCCGTCCGCGAACTGGAGAGACGATATAGTGTCGCTGACTTCAGGCAATAAGGAGATCAACGACGCGCCCTGGGCTAAGCCGTGGCCACCTGCGTCTGTACCTTGGACGACGAGGACATCTGGACGTACGGTCTGGACGATAGAGATTGCTTCTTCGACGCTGCCGATTTGAACCCAAATTCTGGTGCTGGGACTTGCTTGGCGTGTCCTGCTCGTCCATTCCTTCAGCGAGTCAAGCGATGAAGGAGCGAAGAACCATGTAGCAGCCGGGCGGTATTTGGCTATGCTTTGGATAGCGAGGGGGAGGTCGGCGCCCCAATTTATGAACCCTACACCGACGGGAAGGGTGGAGTTTGAGCTAGGTAGAGATGGGGCATGGGAGGATAGAAGGGAGGTTGCTTTGTCCAAATGTTGATCTAAATCAGATACATCTGTTCCGGCGCCGATGAATCCTATTCCACCTACAATACATCTTGTTAGCATCAATTGCACCAACATTGACGACTCAACGGTGCGAGATATGCATACGCCGCAGTGCTCTCCGCCGCGGTTTTTAGGATGGTAAAGTAGTGTTTTCCTGCTAGGTGTAAGGTCTCACTACCCTCAGAATCTTCAAAAAAGACGTCGATCAAAGACAAAAAGTTGTCGAGGCTGTACAGAATTCTGCAGGACCTGTGAGTTGGCGCGTAGGCTCTACATGGGCGGCGGACAGACTATCGCATACCTGACGTACCAAGGAAACGGTAGGGTGAGACGTACCAGCTTTGGATATCTCAACAGCCATATCCGCCAACGCAATCAGGCGCATTGGCGCGCCGACGACAAGTGGGGTTTGAATCCATGGGTAATCTCGCCTCAGCGTGTCAAGTGTTGATGCCATCTTGAACGCGCCGTGTAACTTTTCCGAGGGTCTTTCAACTTTTGCGTGTCTATTTGTCTTGTGTGCTATTTTCGAAATCGAATTCTCAGCTTGATATGTTCCGCGAGTCGAAGTGGACGTGACTGGTCAATAGCGTGTACGGCGTCTGAGAGTCTGACTCGAGTTCCCGGGGTACGGACAAGTCAAGTCACTCATCTCGCGAGGTTCGAACCTCTCCTCGGCTATTGGTCGGGCGGGTCACCGGCCATCGGAAACAACATTAATCTCAGTTTACAAACTGCTGAATATGCTATTATTACGACTTATATCTCAAAAATCTAACGCACGCTACCTGCATGCTTTCCAAGAATGACTCTATGCACATCGTTACCTTCATTACATCCCAAGAACGAACCGCTCCTCTATTGCGCCTTCTCCCGTCTTTCCCATTCTACGACTGCGGGAGCAAGTGGTCTCGAGAAAAGACTCGAGTAATCCGTACCGACGATGTCTTTGTTGCCAGCAACGTTCCTGATCTTGAACTCCCTTACAAAAGCGACAAGGATAGTCTGAAGCTGCAGATACGCGAATTGCTCGCCAATACACCTGTGTCGGCCTGCGCCGAACGGAAGGTAAGGTGAGTTTGTGCCCTTTGACACAACACCCCAGCCGTAGTCGATCTTCTCCTCATCATTGTCTGCCTCCTCGTAGTCGTGTTGGCCCGCGTCCCAGCGATGCGGGTCCCAGACAGCCGGGTTGACGAAGTGGGTGTCAAGTTGTGCGGAGAAACCGGGCGAAGACATGAGGTTGTGCGAGGTTGGGACAATGTAGTTGGTTCCATCAATGACAAGCGGCTGCTTGACCTTGCGCATGATGGAGTGGATTGGAGCGTGGAGGCGCAGAGTCTCCTTGACGACCTGCGAGTGGAGGGGCAGTTTGGCAAGGTCTTCGTAAGTTAGTGTCGGAAGGTCTTCCCCGAGAACAGCTTTCTGCTCTGCGAGAAGCTCTTCGAATAGGTGCGGATTCTGAGCGAGACGGAGGAGGATCCAGGCGATGGTGGAAGACGACGAGTGCTGGCCAGCCATGAGTAGCGCAATCATGATACCGGCAATCTCGTGCTCGGGAACAGGTGTGCCATCCTTGTATTTACAGTCCATCAAGTGCCAGATCATGTCGTGTGAGTCCTTCTTCACATTGCCCTCCCTGCGCTTGCGGACGATGTTCGAGTAGAGCTGGATCATGGTTTCGCGCGCATTGTCGCGAGCGCGATTATGAGGAAGTGGTGCCCATGATAGCATGAAGTTGATGGGAGAGAAGCCCATGTCGAGGTCGTGGTAGAGCTCCGCGAACTTGGAATCGAACGAGTTGCGAATCTCCTCGCCCTGGAGCGAGTGGGAGGCAGTGTAGATAGTGAGCTCGGCCATGACTTTGGTCACGTCGAATGTGCCCTTTTGTCCCTTGAACGACTTGTGGCGCTTGACAAAGTCTTCGACTTCTTGTGTGATAATGGTAACATACGAGCGGAGAGCTTCTTGTGTGAGACCGAACTTGACGAACTGCATATATGTTAGCTTCGTTTATCACCCAGATGCGATATGCACACCTTCTTCTGCTCCATGAGCTTGGAGTTCGGGCAGTCGTAGACGACGTCCTTGCCAAAGACGGGCGTGCAGAGGGGCGCATAGATCTCCTCGGCATTTACGTCCTTGATCTTGCCGTTCAGAATGAAGTTGTTGCCCTTAGTGTCCAAGCAGACAGTCATCTTGCGCCCAAGAAGCACAAATGTGAAGACGTTGCCATACTGCAAAATGTTAGCTCGCGCCGTCTCATCGTAACCGTTCTACACACCTTCTTCTGGTTCGCGAAGAAGAAGCCATACGGGTCCATGCCATATGTGATGGTATTTCCGAGCACTGGGATCCAGTGAAACACGACCGGCGGCTCATTTGGGTTCTTGAGCAGCAGCTGCCTTAGGACATTGAGAACGACGGCGAGCAGGATAAAGGAGGCGACACCGGAGGCAACGAGTACGGGGAGGGACGAATTCGAGGTAAAGTCGCCCAATGGGCCGGCAACTTCAGCGAGGACACCCATATTGCGCAGAGAAACGAGAAGAGCACTGCAAAGGCGTGGTGCGGTCTTGTTGGGGGTGCGTCGCAATAGATATAAATTTATGGAGTCGCGGCGCATGCACCAATGGCGCACCGATCTTCCCGCGCGAAGGCGGTCAAAGACAGGCGCGTCCCTGCCAAGCTTGTCAACCCAGTCTCGGACCACTAACGAACGATGTAATGTCTTTTCTGCAATGTCTCGCATCACGTGATTTTAACATTATCGTAGAGAGGCTCCTGCCATTGGTCAGGGAACACATCGGCTGATAGACTGCTCAAAGAGGATGTATGCACGATGAAACGCTAGATGGTTCTGCGCTGTACGTTTGCTACGTTCTGTGGCGAATCCGACACACGGTGACCAGTGCAAAGATCGCGCCAGGATTGTCCCCATTATTTTACAGTGTTCCTCCAACTCCAGCCATTGACAGATACCCGAGTACGCCAGATGCTGAACAAGATATACGGTAACACAGCGGAACTCCGCCATATCCGCTTATCCACTCTTGCTGGCGCTGGCAGTGGGCAACTGTCCCAAACCTTGGTCTGTGATGTACCGAGAACCACCCTCTTCCTCTGAGTACAACGTCTCATCAGCCCTGCCACCCATCTCGATGAACTCCTTGGGGTCGCGCTTATGGGCCGGTGTAACCTCTTTGCTCATGCTCATCTTTGTGACTCTCTGACTCGGATTCTTCTCGTACACCTTGACAGCATCTTGGCCCTCGGCGCCCTTGATGACGCGCGAGACCTTGATGTCGTTGATGTCGCTGAGCAGTGTACGTTCTCGCTGTATCTTTCGCTTTGAAAAGTCGAGCTTGGAGATAGCTCCCGTCAGGCCATCTGTGCTATCGGTGACGCTGACAGTACCTTGGGTAGTCCACGGATGCTCCAGGCACTCGTCAATGGTGATTCGCTGATCTACATCGACTGTGAGCATGCGATCGATGAGATCAAGCGCCGGGTCGCCGACCGAGTCCCAGTACGGCGAAGGGTAGTCGAATCGACCGAGCTTGATCTGTTGCGACAACGTGTATGGGTTCTCGGCGCTGTATAATTCGTCTGAGAACGGTGGGAAGCCACACAAGCAAATGTACAACACGACGCCCAGTGACCACACATCAACCGCCCGGGTATACCTGCGGTGGTTGGTGTTTTCAAGGATTTCGGGTGCGACATCTGAGATACGTTAGCCGGCACCAATGCACAAAGATAGTTCAACATACATGAAGGTGTACCGCACAGAGTCGTCGTGAAAGACTCTTCGCCGATAATCTTTGCAAGACCAAAGTCAGCCAACTTGACATGCAGATTCTTGTCTGTGAGCAAGATGTTCTCCGGCTTGATGTCTCGGTGGACAATGTTTCGCTCGTGCTGGACGTGGTCAGCGTGAATCACAAAGCATCAAGGTATTTCTTACAAGATATTTGACAGCTTGAAACAGCTGTACAAACACCTTGCGTGCCTCCGCCTCAGTCAGCTTCTGCTTCATAACTATCCAGTTGAACAGCTCGCCCTCCGTCGCTAGTTCAAGTACGAGGTAGACACCGTCGTCCTCGTCGAATGTGTCCTTCAGGCATAACAGCGTAGGGTGACTGACACCCATGAGCACCGCAATTTCTTGCTGGAGACTATCCACCTTCGACTTCTCGCCAGGTCCTGTGCGCTTCTCAAACTTCTTGACCGCATATCGTACGCCCGAAGACTTCTCTACGCACAGATATACTGAAGCGAAGTGCCCCTTGCCCAGCTGCTCTTGTATGGTGTATTGTTGCCGGAATCTATGTGTGTTGCGCACTAGCGGGTATCTGAAGACGTAACGTGCCTGGTCTAGGATGGCAATCTCGTCGCCTTCGTTCAGCTCGCGTCGTTTGTTGCGGCCGACTATGGTATCGTTCACGAATGTTCCATTTCCGGACAGATCTTCGAGTACAGCGATCGAGTCTCCGCCTTTCCTCTCAGTGAACAGGAGGCAGTGTCGGTTCGATACAACTGGTGAATCTAGGACCCGGTCTTACATGCAATTAGTCTTTGACATCTGCAGATTCATTACCTGGCCTTCCACTTACCGCACTCACGATGACGGCCGATGAGGTAGCCACCAGAGGCAATGCCGTCCTCCATCTTCTCTTGTTCGTAATCTTCTTCTTGATCTTTGTACTCGCCCTTCGATACCTTGTCCCTACCATTTGTCCTGCCAACTCTGGTAGGGGGCACTGGGCATGCCTTTCTTCTTCGCAGTACCATGACTTTGCCAGAATCATCGTCCATTGGTACTAGATAACCCCATACCTCCTCGCCCTCCTCATCTTCAACGGCGTATGTCCGGTTTTCGGGCGGGTATATGAATTGGGAGAATGGCTGCGTGTCTGATGGCGGTGATGAGAGACCACCAAGCCCCTTTGGGCTGCGGACTGGCTGGCTCGGTGCATGTCGGCCATTGGGGGGTGTGACTGTGCCTTCTTTGAAATCGTCGGATGCCGTAGACTCCTTGTGAGTAATTGGCGAAGGCAGCTGACCTTGCTTGAGGCGACTGGGTCCCGGCGACAGGCGCGAGTGGCGTGGCTTCTTGGGCTCGACTTGCTCGCCTTGAGATTGCTAGCAACGACACAGTCAGCACCTAACTCGGTAGCAAAAAAATTCGACATCTCGTAACGTACGCGACCTCGCTTGAGCTGACTTTTCTCAGTCTGCGCCGGCATCTTGACAAACTCAGGCTGCGATGCGGTCAAGACGGAGGTGGATCAGTGCAGCGCGTGTTGAGGGATTGTGCAAAGCGGCGCACAAGGCACGCCAAAGAAGAACCGAATGAGAAGCGGAGGTTGTGGAGCTAGACTCTGGTGGTGAGAGATGCCTTGAGTGGTCCAGGCAGTTGCGCGCCAAGGCCATGTCCGGGGAAGAGCTCCATGCGCCGCATCCAGCTCTAATCTCAGTCGTCGATCGCCAGACCATGTCTGTGGCGACCCCAATCTCGAGCTGACAAACATCAACTGCTTCCACCGCGCTGGTCTGGAATTGTATGTCTGAGACCGGTGCAGGACGCCACTTTGATCTCGATTTCACGCTTCGATAGCGATCGCATGCAGCACGAGAACCACGCGGGCCGACTAATTCAGAGGTCATTATTACTCCAGCTGCCATCAACCTGCGGCTTACAAGAAGAGGCCTATTTTGGTACTACCCAGACTCGAGTCTCTCGGGCCAGGGATCGGCGTCCCGATGAGTGATCAGGGATGCTCTCTGCCTTTCCGCATTTGACTCGAGCAGAGTTCAGCGACGCGTGTTTGGCCTTGGATGCACGATTCCGTATGCATGGTCACAAGCAACATGATTGGATTTCATGTGACCTCATAGAAGATTGTGATGCACCGTTTTTGAGATTTATGAAAGAATTGCGACATGGTGTACATGTGGCTACAATTGACGAGGACGAGATCGATGAAGACGATGATGAGGTTCTACACGTGGATGGACGAGAACGTGCGATTATCCACTACGACATCATCCTCTCACCAACATACCGAGTACCTATACTATACATCAGCATAACAGACCCGGAACATCGCTACCCACCTACCATCGCAACACTCTACGACCACTTGATACTACCTCCATTCAAGGCCCAAGCAGAGCATGTTGGCGTCATTGGAGGCATCACCATTACTGAGCACCCATGTACGGGCCGAACAGTCTTCTTCATTCACCCATGTCGGACGGCAGAGGTCATGATAGCTAGTGTGGGTAAGGCAGAAGTCGCACCAGAAGAGTACCTCTTAATGTGGATTGGAGCGTTAGGAGAGTGCGTTGGTCTGAATGTTCCTCTAGCTCTGATGCAAGGAGACGAAATAATGGTGGACGATACCAAGATGCCGTAGTATACAGTATCGCAATGCTATACATAGTCTATACAATCAACATGCGAAGTCATGATATAACCGCCTAGATGACTTCATATCCTCAACCTCACACTCGTCCTCTCCAGCTCGCCAATGTTGCCCATACCCGCTAGACTCCACTTCTCGCTCACAAAGCCCTCGTTGACTGTGTGTCTAAGCAGACCGCTCTCAGCATAGTACTCCATGATGGCCCTTGCTTCATTTTTTGTCAGGCCACCAACTCGAATCACGTCTAGATCCGTGCTATCGGTATTCAGATCTTTCAGCGTCTCCATCACTCTTGCATCAACATTCTTGTAAGGATTCCATTGTGGTATGTTGTCCGGAGCGTTCTGTCGTGCTTCTGCAACTTCGACACAAAAGTCCAGTGCGGCAGAGGTAGGCGAATTTGACTTGGATGTAGCAGCGAGCACGATGCCGCCATTTGGAAGTTTCTTTTGACCAGAGAGGTGGTCGACGAAATGCCGTATCAGTGTGAGGTCGTGAGCGTGGATTGGCTTCACTTCTGCTGAGAGGTATTCGGAGTTGCGCATAGCGTGGGACAGTCCATCGATCGCGAGCATGATGGAAGGGCGTCCAGGTTGAGAAAGCTCATTCCAGAGGGCAACGAAGACTGGCCACGAGGCTTCTGGGTTGGCCGTACCGACAGCGACGAGTTCTTTCAAGGTGGCATTAGGCTTTAGTGGGATATCAAGCATAGGCTTTGTAGAGAGTTTGGTTGACTCGAGGAATCTGCTGTTGGCTTTTTGGATCTGCTGAAGAAGGTTTGCCGTGTACGTGTCTTGGGTGTATTGTGTGGGGTTTGAATTGGGGAGCGGCGCGTACTCGGTGTGCGCATTGACGATGTCTTGGGCTGTGAAATGTCAGTGGTGATATCACTAGTCTCAAGGACCAAGGTATCGTACCTTCCGGCAGACTGATGACGAACCAATCCCTCAAGAAACCCATGGACAAGCCCTGCAGCAACAGCGTGCTCTTCCCACTCATCCTCTCTCCAGACAGTATCCGCCGTATTGTCTTTTTCTGTTGACCGGTGCGCGAACCTTCCACTTCCCTCAGCAGTTTCGCGAGCTGGATTGCTTCCTTCCTCATCAGCACTGCTGGTCGCCGAAAGAGGCCCCAACCTTGCGTCGCCTTGAATGCATCGACAGCCCTCAGTGCATCGACTACTTCCTCCTCTGGCAGACCCATGACCTTGCCCTCATTCTGTTCACTCAAGACGTTATCCTTGCTCAGGTTCTTCAGCGACGACACCTCCAATGCGTTATTGTTGCTGAGCACGATGCGCTTTCGCAGTGCCTTCCTCTCGCCCTGTGCTGGACGTTTGCCTGTGTCCATGGCCGCTGCCTTCCTGCTCTTCTTCGTGTTCAAGGACTTCACACCCTTCTTCGGGGCTGCCGTCATGCCCTTCCTCTTCGGTGCGGTCGCATGCCGTGTTGCGGATGTCGTGAAGAGGGCTACTTGGGGGCGTCCAAGTCGCTGTGCGATCGATGTTTGTGCGGTGACATCAATAGAAAGCCGAGAGAAGCTGCGGAGACATGTTGAGGGCGGCATGATGGATGTGCGAGGCTCGAAGCCTCTACAATGGCGGAATGGCTGCAATGCGGGTCGATGAAGCTTGCGATGGTCCAAAAAGTGCTCGGAAGTCCGCCGGCGCTAGTGAACTGAAATCTTGGCATGCTGGAAAATAATCTTTGGGATGCACGACCAGAACATCTTGTATACATTCCAGTCAAATCTCCCAAGATGTCCGATATTGAAATGGACGGCGGTGTCGCGCTCAACGGAGCATCACCAACACACTCACAGCTGGCCGAGAGGATCAATGGAGGCGCCATGGACATGAAATCCCCGAACATGAACGGGGCCGCATCTATCGCAGACTCCACTATCTCAAGCAGACTGTATGGCAGAAAAACTTCGCATCGCGGATCCAACTAACATGGCACAGACCGATTACTGTAAACAAGCCAACGCCCTTCACATTCGACCTAGGCAATCTTCTCGCCAACGACCCCAATCCCGTCCCCGCCGGCGCAGACGAAGAAACCCTCGCTGCAACCGCCCGTGACGCTGCGCAGGCCCTCATAAACCAGCTCCTCTCGACCTGCCAAATCAAGTCCGACTCAGAAGGCGTCCACCTTGTCCTCCCAGTCCCATCCACACCACTACCCCGCGAGAAGCCTATTCCTGCCGCGAAGGAACCGACTAAATGGGAGCGCTTTGCCGCAAAGAAGGGCATCAAGGATAAGAAGCGCGACGGCAAGCTGGTGTACGACGACGCGAGTGGAGAATGGGTACCCAAATGGGGATACAAGGGCAAAAACAAGGACGGCGAGAACGACTGGTTGGTCGAGGTGGATGAAAAGAAGGAGGCGAAGACGGGCGAGGCACATGATGCGCGTGCGGACAGTAGGAGAGACCGTAAGGATAGGATGAGGAGGAATGAGAGGAAGCAGAGGGCGAACGATAGGAATGGAAGGAAAAATGGAGCGTAGGCGGGGTTGACGTGTATGACTTGCTTCATGTTTTGCATTGGGCGGCGTTATGTCATGGGATACCTTTGTGAGATGTAGGCGCGGATGGTACAAAAATGCTTATGCTGCTGGAGTCCGCTGCGGAGGCTGCACAAATCTTTGACGAGATCGATCCAGGTTCTCGGCTTTTTTTCGATGTGATAAGTCAACGTAAGCCAAATTATTTTCGAAACTCATGTGCATGACTTCTTAGATCGTATGCTTTGTGATTCGGACCATGCACGACAGAAGGTATCGGTCAACCGTGCGAGATGACCAAGGTTTTCGATATTGACACTCAAGTCTGTACTTCAAAAATCTCAAGGAGGCTTCATTCAAACTCCACCTACACACCATCTACCTCTATGCTCTATCTCGTTACATTCCGCTTCAACTCCTAGCTTGTCTCCTTCCACCTCCCGACCAATCATCTACAACATATAAATAAAATCCGGCCTCTTATCTCCCAACTCCAACACCTCCTGCTCACTCTTCCCCTCAACCCAAACATCCCTCTTCCCACTCCTCCTCTTCCTATTCTCTAGTGCCAACAGCGTCCGCGTAACCACACTCCCGCCCAACAAGAAAAGCGTCATATACGCCAACACAACACCATGGCCCAAAAAGAATCTCGGCTTGTCTTTCGCACGGTAGATATTGCTACTTACTACACCATTCAAATTGCCCCATCCGATCACGAACCCGAGCGTTACGCCGCGCTTGTACACGCCCTCGGTGTTGTTAGATGCCCAGGAGATAGTGTTGGCAACGCATGGGTAGATACCGAGCGCGCCAAGAAAAGTCCCTGCGTATTGGACGTGCGGGTTCGCGGAGCCGATGAGCATGCTGAAGCCGACAATGCCGAAGAGTGAAACGCCGATATTGCAAAGGCCGCGCTGATGTGAGCGGTCTGCTAACCATCCAATGAACACCGTCATGACTGCGGCAGCAGCGTATGGTGGCACTGAGAGTAAGTTTGCTATGGTACTCTTGTATCCTAGGTTCTGGATGATGGTTGGTAGGAACAGGGAGAACGCGTATAGCGCGCCGTCAGCGCCCATGTAGATGATTGCGAAGCAGAGAGTTTTCCAGTCTTTGACGGATTGCCAGAGGTACTTTGTCTGGAAGGATTCATGGGACGCTGAGGCTTGTTTGTCGGCGCGGAGACGGCGGAGGACACGCGCGCGGTCGTCGGGCGTGAGAAAGGTGGCTTCGGCGGGGAAGTCGTGGACCATCCAGTATGATGCTATTCCCACTAGGATTGTGGCCAAGCCTTCGAGGATCTGTGGTGTCAAGTCAGTCTCGAAGAATGTACAGATTTGAAAACGGCTTGGACTCACGAAGATCCAAGCCCAGCCTGGCTTCCCTCCAACACCACCCATTTGAGCAATTCCAGCGGCTAGAAGGCCACCAAAGGAACCAGCAAGGGCAGCGGCAGAGAAAAAGATTGCGGCGCGAATGCCGAATTCTGATCGCTTGTACCAGCAACTAAGATAGTAGTTGACGCCTGGAAACAATCCTGCTTCAGCAACCCCGAGCCACCAACGAGCAGTCATCAGGCCGGCATAGTTGTGCACAAGACCCATACATGTCATGCAAATGCCCCTAATAGCAGTCAGTATGTCGTTCTTTGTACTGTCAAAATAAAGTGCGGACGTACCACAAAACCATGATAATAGGCAGGAAGACACTTGGTCGCAATCTCTTGAGCAAAACGTTCGTCAACGGCTCAAAGACCGAGTAGCTGACGAAGAAGATAGTCAGACTGGCGTTGTATTGCCCATTGGTCATCTTCAGGTCCTGCTGCAAGCCATCGACTTTCGCGTTGCCGATATTCGTTCGGTCGAGAAAGGATATCAGATACAAGAAGGACAGCCAGGGAACGAGTTTGCAGTCGAGTTTCCAGAGGAGCTTTCGATCCTGTGAGGTGTTAGATATGTTCGCTTGCAATTGTGCTGACATACATGAGCGGCTCGTTCCTCGTCGCTGAGACCTTCGTCAGGATCGGGCAGATTCTCAATAGTATGGCGCTCGCCCTCGACGTGTTCATGGCCGATCTCTTTCTCTTCGCTCGCACCATCGCTAAGTCGTTCTACTGCCGAAGCCATCTTGAAATGATTCAGAAGACGGAGGCGATGGAAAAAACAAAAAGGTCGTTGTGAAACGACCAGATTGAGTTTCGTAGTCGAACCGTGGAACTGGGATTCGCACTTCGCAAGTCGTACACGATCAGCGGCGGCAGTCCTTAAGAACGAAGCGTCACCCTTCAACCTGCGCAACTCTGTACCGTCCGGGGTCGCATCAGCCCGAGGCTATCGAAGCACCTATCAAGTTTTTCATGACCAGCACAGTTCCCCATAAGGATCCCACATTCCCCCACCATTCATGTTTAGCGCATGTCGATCCCCTCATGGGAAGCCAGCACTGTATCGAGAAAAATGCCCGTTGAAAGGCATCGGCAGATACTTTTGAAGCCGCATCGTCATTTCCGCAGTAAAATCCTCAGATTGGCTCCTTTCCCTGAGATTCAACGGCCTAACGTCATGTTGCCGAGCATGATGGGTGCGGGTGCATCTTTTGGCTGCGGGGAAGATGTCTGGGTGAACCAATGGGATGCGGGGATATTGCTAAGCTTCTCCACAAGCGTGCCTTGTGACGTGCTTCTTCGAACACCGTGGTTCGGATAAGGCTCGGAGCGTTGCTGGAGTATTGGCATTTATAAAGTATTGGTACCTGCTTTAGTAGGGATGGCGCGACGACAGTCCAAGGAGCAAAGCCAGAAGGACTGCAAAATGCTGTACCACTGCAGCTACTTCTCAAATCATGAACGCAGCACGACCACTCAGGGATGTTGGGCGCACCGGCAGTGAGTCCGTCGGTTTCTGCGCCATTTTGCTAGAGAAGACTAAAGTCTCGCGTCGTCAAATAAATCTCAATTCATCTTCTCTGGGGACACTGTTTGCGGGTGCGCAGCGGAGACATGCTCCGCGGGCTGGCCAGAGCCAGGAGATTGATCAGCAACGCTGGTAGTGGTGGTTGGCCCTTACTTTTCTCCTGCTTCAGCGTCTACCGTGTTTAGTTCTGCAGCTTTCGTGAATTCATTTGCTTCCTTTCGTTCTGGCATTACACCATATAGGCCCATCTTTTTTCTGACGATGGCCAGTATGATCGCGACGATGGTGTTGAGTCCAGCAAATGCAAGCATGATCTGGAATTGCCTATTATAGCTGCGGCCGAACAAATGGCCAACTTGATCTCGTATAGCTTCAGGCAGCTGTGCGATGGAGCCACTTGACCTCTGTACTGCGATGATCTGAGCTGGTGACAGATACTCCGGAAGCCTTTTGTTGAGGTATTCGCGGTGGATCGCGGAACAGATAGCGACAGCCACACAGCCACCCAACGTCCGGACCATGTTGAGGGCGCCAGTACCAACTGACATATGTTTCTCCTCGATAGAAGTCGCTATGAGCATAAAGTATGGAGGACTCGCCAAACCCAGGCCCAGACCAGTGATGACTTCGTACCCGTAGGTACCTGGCCACAGAGCGGAGTGTGTTGGCAAGCTGCTAAGCAGGCCAACGCCAATGCACACAACAGTAGCAGAAGCGATGAGAATCAGCTCAATTGGCACCTTCTTCGCTGCTAGACCTGCGACCATCGCGCCGACAGGAGTTAATAACGTGGCTGGAAGCAGAAGTATGCCGGCGCGCTCGGCGCTCGTGAAGTTGACCACTTGGAAGCGCTGAGGTAGCTGGACGAAGATGACATAGAACGGCACTAAAGATTGGTGCACGAAGTCAGTAAAGGGCTCATATGCAGTTCGAACACCGGTGTTACGTACTGCCCATAAGGAACATGGAAAGCAGTATCAGTGCCATGGAGGAATTGCGAAGGAAGTGCATCGGAAAGACCGGGTCTTTGGCAGTTTTGTATGTGACCCAAGCTTCGTAGAGGCCGAATAGCAGGAAGAGGGCAATTCCGGCAGTCAGTGTACCGATGATGACTCCACTGCTCCACTCGTGCGACACTCCGGCTTCTTGGAGGGCAAATATCAGCGGGATTGGCCAAGCTATTGAAAGTAGACCTCCATGGATGTCAAGACCACGGATGCGTTCGGTGTTGCTTTTGCCATCATTAAGCCGCGGAAGTGATAGAAACAGGATAGCAATCGCCAAAGCTACGATGGGGCCACTACACAGACGTGTGAGTTATGAAGAGACATCATGGCTACGATGGATACATACTTGATGAAGAAAATCCATCTCCATGTAGTGCGATCTGAGATAATGCCTCCAAATAATGGGCCGAGAAGATTGGCCATAGCGAAGACCGAGCTAATCACACCAGAATAGAAGCCAACCTTCTCCGGTACGATGAGCTTCATGATCGCAACGAAGGTAAGTGAATACAGGCCAGAGCCACCAATGCCCTGAACTGCTCGAAAGACGATCCTATGTCGTTTAGTCGCATACACCTCGACAGGATTCGTTAACATACAATTGCACCATGTTTTGAGCAGCTCCGCACGCCATCGAAAAGATCAGGAAAATTGCTGCACACGATATCAGGAGGTTTTTCAAACCCCAGATATCGCTGAGCTTCGCCGTGATCATCAAGAAAGCTGGTATGTAATCAGCACCAGAGAAGAAGACCACAGACAATGCATCATACAATTGTAGGTCAGTAAGTACGCCGTGATTAGCCATGGCCCTTGTTCTAAGGCGTCGAAGCCGCTTGAGATCTTGATCAGAGCTGTCGTGATGATCGTCGTGTCCATGGCAGAGATGACTAGACGATGCATCTTGGCGTCAGTATCGCATCTCATCAGCCGTATAAGCTATCAGTACTAACACAAGCAAAGCCAGAGCCCAGCGATGATAGTCTGTAATCGCGCCTGGCTGAGAGTGGGAACAGCGGGCCTTACTGCAGCTGAGACATTATCGGCCGCTACGGTGTTTTCCTCGCTCGCCATGGTGTATACGGCACTTTGTGGAAGCAATGCTGTGCCCTCACATAAGCATAGTGTCTCCCTTCAGGGTCTTTCGTAGGTGTAATATGTGAAAAGAGTGATAGATATGGTGTCAAATCTGATTCAACTCGAGGAGTGAAATTTTGACATCGTAGGCTGCGTGCGTCGTCGTAATGATATGACTTGGCCTCGTCGAAGGATCGCCAGGGTGTACCTTAGCTTAACATTGTCCTACGCGAGCTGCAGGCATACCGAAGCGAATGCGGATTTAGAGATGATAGCCTGGAACAGTAAGCCATCGTTGCGCCCTCCCATCTGGGCGTCTACATGGCCTCTGCATGTCGCATCATACCACTCAGAGTTAGAGTGATGCCCAATTGATGCACAACAAGCGAAGAGGTTGGAGGCGACGTTGTGGAAAGAGGACGCGAAGGCTGCGCCACCCGAGGCTCGGAGGAGGATGATGCTACGCGCGTTGGTAACTTCATGGTTCGACCGACCACGTGTCGCGCTGTTGGATGGCAACCTGCTCCAGCATCTCTCATCCCAGCTTTTTCATCAAAGTCGATCGAGATCCCTGTCATTGTCCATTGAAGACATTCAGGACATGAGATGTTTGAAAAGTTACCTCCAGCCCCCGCTCCAGTCCAAGGGAAGCTGCTCGAGAGAATGCATGGTCGATAGCGGTCATTGTGGACGATCCGCACTTTTCCGTTCCGTTCTTGCATCAATCTACATTCTGACATATTTTCTTGAGAAGCATGATGGATATGATGTCGGAGGTGAGATGCAACACGAAACTATCGCGTGCCTTTCTTGACGTCAAACCCCAGATGCCATATGGCGCCTTCCTCAACCGCCCCGCCAGACTCACTTCACGCTTTCCGCACAGACGTCTCTTTCTTCTCTGATCTTTCATCGCGTCGCTTAAGTACTTCGCACTTTTCGTTGCACATTTTATGCAAGCCCCATCTATGATCGCCAATCGCGATGACCTCGACGGCCTTCGAAGCCGCTCTCACTGCGCCTGATGACGACCTCTCAAACAAACAATTGCACATGCTTGTCGAAGCTTCAGACTACAGTGGAAGTACTCTTCCACGCATCGCAGAAGCATACTTACGCGCTTTCTGCGACCGGACCGTCTCCCACGTACGCAGAAGATGGATTGGATTGGCGCTAGTGGGGATGTTAGGCGCTTCCTCTGCGGTCGTTGCGCACATGAAGACGCTGGATCTGATGCTTCAAGGCCTGGGCGATGTCATTCTCGGCGCTGAAGAGCGCGAGGAGACCAGAGTCATTGCTGGGATAATCGTTCGACAAGCACTCGCCCTGCGCATTCCGTATGCGAGCTTCTGGTCTTCCGATAAAGTCAGACACAGTGCACCGAACTTCCCACAAGACTCAGGTCCTCGCTGGATGAGCGAATTTCAAGTCTTTCTTGACACCTTGGGTGATCTAGCCCTCGCCAACCCGGTCACGGACCCCAGCATCCTGTATCCCGTGTCAGTGTGGACATCCGACGGCTTCAGATGGGTCAGCCCGAACGGCAGCCTTCCCGTCGTGATTGTCCAGCACGAAACAGTCACAGTTGTTCTGCCCGATGACCAGCAGAGCCGTAGTCAATTCCTTGAAGTACCGATTACAAGCATTGCAGGCACCAAAACTCGTGCATCTGCACCATTGCACGACTCACAAGCACAAAGTCCGGATCAAGAGCCTTGGGACCTTGTTCTGAACCTCAAGCGTCGCGCGTGGACGCATCTTCTGAACTCTTCGAGATGCAAGGCAAGGGAAACCACTATCCTCTTCGGGACATCTAGCGAAGCGAAAGAGTGCGAAATGGCCATCATAGAGCTACGGGATGCGAGCACGAAAGCTATGGGAGCCTCACAACCACATCAATTAGTGTCAAGTAGCTCATTGCTAGACGGCAGCCTCACGCCTCCACAACCAAGAGGCGTGGTCGAGAAAACCGATCGTCCGCATGGGACAAAAATTTCCTCAGCTTCGATTCTGAGAGGGAGTACGCAGCACGTGCGGTCCACTGGCGCTATGGGTGCCAACGGAGCCTCGCAATCAAGCTTCAAACAAGCTGGCGCGGAACACTCCTCTCCGGACCAGCTTGGAAGAAGCCCGGAACCCATCGAACAGTCTTTGCGTAGGATCCTGCATACTGGAACATCTCGAGAAACATCAATTGGAGTAGTGAAAGGGCCACAAGCTGTTTGCACAGGACCACAACAAGATGGCCATACTTTGCTGCAAATGAAAGTCGACGTGAAGCCAGCGCAAGAACGAGAACGCGCAGTGTCGCCAATTAAGACGAGACAGGGCATGCGATCACAGCCGGCGCAGCAATCTAACGACGAAGTGCAAGGCGAGGTTCATGACGTACCACCCCAGACAAGAACGACACGGGCAGCAGTGAAAGATTCTGAAGAATCTGACGCGAATTTGAGCGACGGTGATACAGCTTCACACGTCCTTGAACCGAACCAGAAGAATCAAACCACCCATGGCACTGGAAAGTTGCCGAAGGTATCCCAAGCCACAAAGCTCAGAGCTTCTCAGCAATCGCGTAAGCAGAGAGATGAATTTGATCTTCCTGAAGAGACTGGGACCAGGTCTGCAGCACTGAAAAGGGCGCCTAAGGGGAAGTACACCACTGCTCAGTCAAAGCCTGAAAAAATGGGAACGGAGAAACTGTCAATTGCCAAGTCGGAGCCTAGCAGTCAGGGTGGTAGGAAGACGCGCAGCAAACGTAAAGCAGAGAACGACGACGACTTTGTCTCAACCGGCCTTGATGCTGCGGAGAAGCAGAGCATCAAGCGCAAGTTCACTGTCGTGACTGCTGGCGCTGGTGACCACACGAAGAAGAAGTCGAAGGTTAAAGTCAAAGTCGCTGAAGAGACCAGTTCAGCTAGCATTGGGAATCTACTAGACAATGATGGGTCACACCACGTCGGCAGTACGAAATTAGATAGGTCGCAGAAGCGAACAAACGGGCGAAACGCAGTCAGATCCGAGCAGGTGCAGAAGGCTCCGTCATCTATTGCTTCAACGCGTACGCCGCTCATTGCAGCCCTTCTAGGCGTGAACAAACCAGGCCAAGCCACAAAGGCAACTGTCCATAGGCCAGCTCGCGAAAAACAGTTGTCTGCTCTCCCTTCAACGCCCACGCCACATAGACCAAGTGTGCCGACGCCTCGACCGAAGACTCCGACTGTCCAAGGCAGATCTCTGGCGGCCTCTGCACCTTTGGTACCCTCATCTCCCCCACTCAAACGAAGGTTGGAGGAGAGACACAGTAGTCCACGTCGGGTTCAACCAGAGGCAGAGGTCCTTTCGAGCAACAGCAAGCCTGTACCTGCTTCACCTCACGCTGAGTCTACGGCCATATCTGGACATGCTACTCAGGGCGACGTTGATCTCGAGAAGGTTAAAGCTGATATGCAAACTGCAAAATTGGATCCCTTCCAACAGCGTCGGGAAGGTCCCGCGGCATCTTTGTTCATGCGTCGGCTCACTGGAGATGGGACGACCAATGCTACAACTGATCATGCTCAAAGATCTTCGCAAGAACAACCTATTCAGATAGACGACCGTTCTTCTAACTTCGATGAAGAAGATCCCGCTCTCAAGTGTGCTAGCCAGCCAACTCCACAAGCCGAAGCAGCTGAGAAGGTTGTTATTGCTGAAGCTCCCACTTCCGTCTCACAACCACTTCCTCGAGATGCGAAGGCTCTGAACAAGACTAAGGCACCAGAAAGGCAAAATCCAGGTTCCGTTGACTTCCACGACGCACAGAACAAGCTACACAAGATCGACACCTCCCCATCTCTGAAGCGTAAGGCATCCCCGATCGCCGAAAGCAGCTATGGTGGGAAGAGGAACAAGGTCGCCCCTGTGGTGAGGAACCAGACGCACGAAAAGCCTAACATATTGGCTCCTCGTCACTCTGTACCGCCGCGTAAAGAGCGGAGCGCTCTTGAGGAGATGGAAGACTCCATAGCAGCGGCTCCGCAACAAGTTATCGACGGAACTCAGGCTGGACCTGCAGCTCAGCCACAAAATGATCTTGATGCGGACCCTGATGCTACTCTCGTCAACGATGACTCCGAGGAATTGCCCCTCGAAACAAAAGCTTCATCCCTACACTTCCGCTCCTCTCCACCTCGCCCAGGCTCGTCAAGCTGCCATAGCTCTACATCTGCCGTGTCAGACCGTTCGTCTCAACCACCCATGCCGACCTCTGAGGCTGAGGAAATGGAGTGGGAAGCGACCCTTCAGCCCCATCAGCGTGCTCTACACGACCTCCTCATCCGTGTCTCCAACCGTGTCCTGCGCCATATTGTCGACAACGAGACGGCCGTGACCGACATTGCGGATGCTTATGCCAGCGACGGCGAACACTTGCTAGATCAAGTCTTGAGGCACCACAACGCAGCTTACGCGGATGCTTGGGAGAATATGGAGACCAAGAAGAGGGCGATGAGGAAGGACATGGAGAAGTCCATCAAGACGCTGGCGAAGGGGCGCAGGAAGGTTGGCGCTATTGCTTAGGATGGAGATAGAGCGATGGCACGTTGACGGCAGCGTGTGTATGATATTAGGGTGATAGTAATGGATGGAAAAGTGTTTTAATGCGCTATGGAACGAGATTTCTAATGGTTCAACGACGACAGCTACGCAAGGACAGCTACACAATGTATTATGAGCGGTACAAGCACTTATCTGATAGCCTGCTGAGTGTATATCACGAAGAATGATAGTGAAGTATATGTAAGAAGAAGATTACTACGAGGTCACAATCATTTCAATTGCCTAGACGCATTGCATATGAAATCCATATTCTGTATTACAATTCTAGCAAACTTGTCCAAATAACCGTCCCACACGACAAGAATAACAATGAAAGGACCCAACCAGGATATTTTTCGACGCCTTTTATCCTAACCCAAGAATGAAAGCCCCGCTATTCGTCCTGTACCTCATCGTCATTGGGTTCCGCATCGTCCTTTTCCTCATCGTCTGTCTGCGCCTCCTCGTCCCTCAAGTCGCCCAGATGTTTCAACTCCTTTCTCAACTTTCTCCGCTTCTTCAACTCCTTCTCCGCTCCCAGACCTTTCGCCTCCTCGTCCCTCTCCAGCTCGGACAGATCTGCTCGCTCGCCATTAGTCATCGTTATCGAACTCAGACTGATTCGCAAGATTTTTCGGCCCGTCCTTACGTATCGGGATCTTGATGCCTTGCTGGGCGAAGCACTTGCTTAGTGGCGTGGACTCAATAACTCCAGGAAACTTCTTCGCGCTGTAGACTGTAAAAGGCTCGGAGAACACGGTGCACAGAATCGGGCATTTGCCTGTTGATACGGACCCGTTGCCTGCGCCGACGTCGACCATGCTGAGCTTGAGGCGGAAAGTACCCTCTGTGCGCACGGAGAGGTCTTGCAGAATGAACCAGAACGACTTCTTGCCGTCGAGGTCGTTGAGCTGGCATGCGTTGACGGCGTTCATGCCGATTAGGTTCCGGGTGTGGTTTTGGCTGGGCGCTGCAGGGGCGGACATGTGGGGTATGCTCAAGGCATGAGCGGGCGCAGGTGGGTAGCCATAGCCTGGGACTTGGGGTTGCGAGTAGCCGTACGATTGTTGCGGCATTGGTGGCGGATGGGCGTAATGCTGGCCGTATGGCGCAGATAGCTGTGGTGGGATGCGGTGGCCAATGTAGCCTGGGAGATGGGCCGGCATGTGCTGCTGAGTTGGTGGGTAAGAGGTGACCTCACTGCTGCTTATCGATATGGTGGGAGCGGTGTTGCTGCTTCGAACGAGGTTGACGGCGACACGGCCGTCTTCTGACCATAGGTCCACGGTCAGGACGAAGAAGGTGCAGTCGGTCTCTGTGAGCTCACGTCCTGATTCATCTCGAATGACCAGGCGAACACATGGAGGTGGAGTGATGGGGCGGCGGTCCTTGTCTCCAAAGCCGCACATACGCGCTCGGATGGGTTGCTGTTCGATGACCAGCTTGTAGCTGGAGTTTCTGTTGTGGTGGGCTATTTGATTCTCCATGATGTTCTGATAGGCTCTGATTGAATTTAATGTCGCGTTGTAAGGCTGCTGGTCCAGGCGGGCTTAAGATGCTATCTTTGTGGCGCCGTCCAGGACGTGTGAAGTCTGATTGTGGGGTGTCGAAATCACGGGTGGTGGCAGTCGGTTATGTACTGCATGCGCAACAAGGAAAAAGCTTGCGCGCGAGCTAAGCGGTTGCCTCCGTTCGCGACCGTGCCTTCACAATCCCAAGGCTCTTCAACTATGGCAGCGGCATGTTAGACTAGGAAAGGATTGTGTCTCGCGTTGCTGCAGGATGCACCGCCGTCCGCAACCCCGCCCCGCGACGAGCCACGATTCGCCCAATTGCGAGCCTCCTGCGGGAGCTAGACGCGCGAGATCCGCCGGAACGGTCACTAGCGGCACCATCGCAGAATAATATCAGCGATAGAGATCACGTGCCATGGGCGGGCAGGAATTGTCCGCCCAGGTAGAATCACACATTAGGAAGCTAGATTTGGGATTCGCGGATGGCGCAAGGCTTATTACGTTCCGTTCGGAGAGTGATAATCTCGCCACGAAAAGTTGCCGTTCTGCAAATTACCGCTGCAGCGTCGAGGCATTCACCCTATCCTAGCGGCCCTGATATGTAAAGAGAATCCTCTCGACTCAACCAAAGTGAAAGAGCATTTGCTTTTTGCCTTTGTTGCCCTTCTTCTTGCCGGCACCCTCATCCTCCGCTGCTGGTGTTGTTGGGCCACTAGCACCAGAGGCAGCCGCCCACGGGTTGCTCACGGATGTGTTTCGCCCACTGTTGTCCCGTCGAAGTCCAAGACCAGTATAGCCTGGGCTGAAGATTGTGATTGTCGGCTTTGGTGCAGCAGGCAGTGCAGGGAATGCATCCGCTGCAGGGGCCTTCTTGTTCAGAGTCGTTGACGACGCATTGCGAGACGGTAGAGGCGAAGCACGCGCGCTCGCTGTAGCCGAGGAGGAAGACGCCCATGGCGTTTGTCCTGGCTTAGCGCCTATGCGATTCGATGATGCGGCAGGTAGTGCGGGAAAGGGATTGCTCGATGAAGGTGATGACCAGCTCGCCTTCTGATTGGCTGTCGATCGCGAAGACTGAACTGTGGAGCTCTTGAGCTTCAGCACCCTTGACCCCCCATGGGCTGCAGTGCCGCCGCTGAGTGCCATTCCTGTAGCCGAGCCTGGAAGAGAGGGGTAATCTTCGTTGATGGCCTTCCAATCATTCCAAGCCTTCAGCAAACCCTCGCGCTTAGCAGGAATCTCGAAGATGTCGGCCAGTTCCTTGATGAGCTTTCCGAGCTCCTTCGAATTGGTATCAAACAATGCAAAGAAGGCCTCAATAAGTTGGGTTGCCGACCTTTTTGAATTACGATATGATGATATCGAGTCTCGGAACTCTTTCAGCTTCAGAGCGTCGTTGGCGAGCATACCTGATGCTCGCTCAATCACGGCGTTATGGCGGAGTAGCCGGGCTTGCTCTTGCGGTGTTTGCGGTGCATTACTTGCTGGCTGTGAGTTCAGACTTATCTGGGCTACGCCGTTGACAAGGTTGTTCGCTCCTGTAGGTCGCGAAGCTGTCACGGTGGATGGCGCAGATGCACTGGGTGAAGGCCTAGCTGCGAAAGCTTCGCCAGGCGTCGGTGTTGCCGTGAGTTGCCCACCAAAAGCCCTCGCCGTCAGCGACCCAGAATTCTGAGCTTCCATTTGTCGCTGATATGCAAGCTCTGCCCGACTTAGCGTTTGTGCTGAGGATGCAGGTAAAGGCTCGGCATTCGGATCTCGTCCCCGGCCGCGTCCTCTGCCGCCTTCTCGTCGGCGATCATCCCGCCTGCCGCTCGACTCGGGCTCATGTGGTGCTCGAAATTGGAACCCTGACATATCGACTCGCCGTGCATCTCGCAAAGCGTCCTTGGAGAGACCATTCGGATGAGTCTCGATCTGGTGTGCTTTGAGGTCCATTTCCGAGTCGAAGACGACAAACTTCTTTTCTAAGCACTCACGATCCGGACACAAGAAGTGGTCTTTGCGGAAGTGAACTTCGAGAGAGTCGTAGTTCACGTAGTACTGCTGTTTTCGGCTGCCTTCGCGGCGATCGCAGATATGACAGCGCTCGTGCTTGTCACGGCAATGTGTATACAACTCATCGTCTCCATAGAAGCGCTCTCGACAAAAGCCACACTCGGGATGTCCCTTGAAACCGCTCTGATCTATTGCTCCAGGATTGTCGTCGCCAAATTTCTGATGCTTCTTAAGCTCCGGGAAACTGAACAGCTCGTGCTCGTGGGTAAAGACTTTCTTATTTCGTGTGCAGAGGTCACTACCGGAGGTTAGCTTTAGCCCAGAGCGAATAATCATTAGATCTAAGCAGCACTTACCACATAACCTTTCCATGCACCGTTTTTACATGGCGGTGCAGGTCGGGCCAGCCTAGAGCAGCCACATCGCAGTCGGCTTCTGGACAATTGTACTGCAACAACAGCCGCGTGTCCTCCAACACCTGTGGGTTCTCGAAGTGTATGCCCAGGCTATCATTAGATTCGAAGAAGTCAGCCGCTGTGAAGTCTTGATAATTCTTCTCCGCGTCATCGGTCAAGATGACATGGTCAGATTCGGTCCTGCAATGTGCGCAAGCTTTTGTCTTATAAAGTGCGCGCATTCGAATAGAGCAGATATGACATGTTCGGTGGTTGCAAGGAGCGACGGCAGTGTGCTGAACGGGCGAGGCGCAAATAAAGCAGACTTCGGCGTCAGGATCGTCATCGTCATTTTGCGGTAGGACTACCTTTGGGATCGTGGTAGGAGCTTGGCCTTGATCTTCCGTCTGTTGTAGTGGCGCCTTGCCCTTCTCTGCGTTGTGCCCTCCACGAGCAGGCCCGTCCCGTTGCCCTCGTCCGCGTCCACGGAACGCCTGTGGACCTCCTCTGCCTCGCCCTCGGTAGCCATTGTGCTCTTGTCCGTCTTCTGTGCCGGCAGGCCTTCCTCGTCCTCGTTCTCGACCGCCTCTACCTCGCCGTTGCGGACTTGCAGGGGTTTGTGCTTGTGCCTGAGCCGCAGTAGAAGCGCCGAGTTCGCCAGCCGAAGCCATCGTGGGGTATCGAATGTGGTTTTGTGGTGTTGAATGTGTAGAAATCGTTAGTGCGGAAACGTTCGAGCGCACAAATATATCTACAGTTGAACAAGGAAAGGAAGAACCCGGCCTGAGGCAGAGGAGCTTCTTGTACAGATGCAGGCGTTTGCGACCGTTTGTGAAAGATGTGGACATGACGTGCCGGAAGCGAATGAGCGGCGCCTGTGGGCCCATGCGCAAGCCATAATCGGTTCAGCCTCATTCTCGCAGTTATACATAGGTGACTCATGCATCACGTCGCTCAGTAATGTCTGGAGATGGACGAGATGGTTCGGAATGATTCATTCTGCATCGCCACAAAGTTGCGACTCATGCTTGTGTGCTCGGACATGCCTGTGCTATCTAATGGCGCACGCTACCACCACCCGCCCTTACGCCTACGTTTATCCACATACATCTCACCACGTTCATCGCACATCATCCCTCCGAACACATTCAAGGGCTCGTTTCAAACAATCTCAGAGCTCGCGTAGACCACCCTGGTCTTCGTCGTATTCGTCCTTGTAAAGCATCTTGAAGACGTTGGTGAGAGCCTCCGTGTCGCCAGGACATTGGCTACGAAGCCAGCTTTCCATGCTGTAGATCTGATCCGTGAACTTATCAGCGTCGATGCGAGCTTGCTGAGTCTCGGCTGCTTTCTTCTCGACCTCGACCGGATCTTGCTCGCTGTATGCGGCCAGCTCAGTGCGAAGCTTCTCGAGTTCCTTAGTCAGACCGGTATGCTTAGCGATCAGTGTCTTGCGGTCGCCACCTAAGGATAGTCAGAACAGTACTATGCACGAAAATCATATCACGTACCAGTCTCGGTGAGAATTTCTTCAACGTCCGCACGGGCTGCCCCTGCCTCGTCCACTTTGGCCTGGAGCTCGGACACTGTTTTGTTGGCCTTGTCGAATTCATCCTGAGCTTTCTCGAGTGCCGCATCCTTGGCCTTCTTCTCGTCGCTAGGGAAGCTCCAGTACCAGTTCCCACTGCCGATCTTCTCGACGCGGATCTTGTTGTCGTCTGCCAGAGCCTGAAGGTAGTCCTTCACGTGCATGCCGCTGATCGCACCGACCTGTGGCAGCGTCTTCTCGAGGTCCTTAATACTGTGTGCCTGCGCTGTTTTGTGAAACCATGCGAGGATGGTGGCAGCTTTTTGTGGGTTGGCTTGTATCTTGGGCGCCTAGTGATGTCAGTGAAGTTCAAGCAGGATGGTGACACGACTGTACCATGGTCTCAAGATGCCATGGAGGTTCGTTGATATGGATTCGCGAGTCTCGCTTGAAGTGATGGGAGGTTGAAGCCTTCGATTGAGCTTTGGTGGTGAGGTCTGGGACGCGTGCCTGCCTCTTCTGAAGCCTGACGAGCTAGCGGACCTCGACGAGGCAGGCACGACTTCAGTCACCCTGAGCTCCGCACGATGTCTGGTACCTTCCATCAGGAATCCATGTCCTCGCTCTTAGCTGGTCCATTGCCAGTTGCTCATGTACGCATAAGTATTGAGTAGCTCAATCTGAGTCCTCTAGAGAATATCGGGATTCATCGTCGGCCGAAGACCACGGATCTGACCTCGCCCTATCATCTCCCCGGGCTCTGTCATCTGCCTCATGATCAAGTCCTGCACTTCGATACTCGTCCTCTTCATCCGCCTCACCCGCAAATGCGCGTTCTTCTTCCTCGTCTGCCGCTTCAGTGAACGCCAGATCACCTGTCTCGCCGATAATTTCTTTTGCCGTCTCTTCTAATAGGATACCAAACGCGATCAACGCAGTCTCGTCCATGCACTTCCAGATTTTCTCTGTCTCTGGGCTGGCAGTCCTCGAATACAGTTTGGAAATGTAGGCATGTATCCCGCTCAACAAATCGCCACTTGGTAGTTGTTGACCCTCGGGCATCTTTTCATGAGCGAAATAATAGTCTGTCTCTTCGTATCTGATTGGCGCATTGCTTTGCTTGAAGAGAACCTCATCTGGGCGCAATGGCTGTTTGGAGGCCTTCGCATCCGTTACGTTGCCAAGGATTCCAGCTTGGGTAACATTTCCTAAATATAGGTCAGTCTCTTTGCTCTAATAGGAATATGGGTTCAGAGCACTACCTGCGACGGCATCATACACATTTGCTCTTCTCTGCTTCGATGGCCGTTCGTGCACAATCTTGCTGCTCGACGATGCCGAAAGTGAACGCACTGTGACATTACCATACTTCCTCCTTTGTTTGATCATAATTTGAGGTTGGGTCGTGGTTCAAGCTTATGATCTTAATGTCGGGTGAATGTCTCGTTCCTGCATAAACCCGTACTCGCCTAAGCTCCAGGCTACAACGTCATACCTTCCGCCTCGCCCTCACCCTCGAGTCACCTCTCACTCACCTCAGTTGAAGCATGTAGTCGCATATGCACCACCAACACTTGATTGACCGCGCGTTCGGCCTCGTCTCCAACAATGTCCTCAAACGTGCGACCGCATCGCGTCTCATCTATGCGATCCAGCCGTCCGCCCTGAACTTCAGCCAGCACCTGCCTTCAGAAGACGAACCGCACGAGCGCATATCGGCGCATGTATCAGGCGTGAATGCGCTAACCATTGACAAGTTTGACGGGCGATACCTGCTCTCAGGCGGAGCCGACTCGTCCATTGCGATATGGGACCTTGAAGCAGAGACGACTTCGACGGAGGCAGGCGAGACATATCTTCCACTGTCTGCTGTAAATAAAACAACAGAAGAGCACAAGCTGGGCATCACACAACTATGCTTCTACCCGTTCGACTCGCTCGCATTCCTCACGTCCTCGTACGATCACACAGTGAAGGTGTACTCCAGTGAGACGCTCGCTCCATCAGCATCGTTCGATCTTGATTCAGTCGTGTACAACATCGCGCTATCGCCTATCGCATCACACCTCCTGGTCGCATGCGCCGCGCAAGCACCCAACGTCCGACTCATAGACCTTCGCTCTGGGGCGAATACGCATAGTCTGGCAGGACATACTGGCGCGATCCTGTCTACGGCCTGGAGCCCAGTACGCGAACACATACTTGCTAGTGGAGCAACTGATGGTAGCGTACGATTCTGGGATATCAGACGTAGCGTAGGCGAACTCGGCGTCCTCGACCTCGAAGACTCGATCGGCATACTACGCAAGCCCACATCCTCATTCTCGCGCAACTCGACACGCGGACAAGCACACCGCGGTCCTGTCAACGGTATGGCATGGACCGAAGATGGTCGACACCTAGTGACATGCGGCCATGACCAGCGGATTCGTGTCTGGGACACCAACACTGGTGCAAACACACTTGCAAACTTCGGCCCCATGGTCAAGAACTACGGTTTCGCCCCGTGCATCCCAGTCCTGCCACCCGTGCAGAACTTCCATTCTGGCGCAGACGTCATGTTCTACCCGAATGAGCACGAGATTCTCGCCTACGAGCTATTTGACGGAAAATTACTCCGCCGTCTGCGCCGCCAAGAGCAGCAGAAACGTCCCCTGGACGCCGCTGTAAAAGGCCAGCGCAACGTCAAAGACAGAATCACTGCTCTCACGTGGCGCGCGCATGACGTGGAAATGTACTCTGCGCATGCGGACGGGAGTATAGCAGCGTGGAAGCCGCGCACGGAAGACGACGCGGAATTAGATGAGGAAGAGGAGATGGAGAAGCGTGAGAGGGAGGAGGGCAAGAAGAGGAAGAGAGGTGTGCTTGATGAGATTTATCAGGGCTTAACGAAGAAGACGATTACGTTTGGAAATATGGGGATGTAGATTCATGGTTGGTTGTGATTTGATATGACATGCAAGTATTTTCCTTACTCGCTTTCGATATAGATGTACAACCACGAATGCATTACATTCATTACATTATACTCATACTCATTACATCATCAGGCCCTACGCATTCCCCGCCCCAAAGTTCGGCAACCTAGCAGACACAAACTACCCGTTCCCCTGCACCTGAACCTCTCTACTCTCATCCTTCAACGACCCAGCCCCCTTCGGCGTCGGCGCCACACTCGAGTAACCACTCTCATCCACATGAAACGAACTACTATCTGGCATCGTCTGCGCGTCCACAAAGCTCGGAAACGGCGCGACTTCGGACGTCGATGGCGGATACTCGCTCGCCGGGGAGCGCACAAGCGGCGAGACAGTCGGATGTACGGTGGTCATCTGACTAGGTGAGCGGGGCTGCGGCGAGGATTTAGATCTGATCGAGGGTGTTTTGAGCGGTTGGTCGGGGGTTTGGTCGGGTGCGAGGCCGCGCTGGATGGCGAGAGTGTGTGCGTCTTGGCGCTTGCGGGCGACGAGGTGTTCTTCTTGGATGCGGAGGCGTTCTTCTTCTTTTTGGAGCTCGTCGAGGGTGGGCACGTCGACTTCGTCAATGATCTCGGATGTGGAGCGCTGGAGGGGCGCGTCGTTGGAGCGCTTGCTGCCCGTTTCGGATTTGCGTGTACTTCGTGAGGAGGCGGAGCGTGTGGATACGCGGGTGCCGGATGGTCGCTTGCTTTTGCTCTTGCTCTTGCTGGAGCCGCGCTTATTGCTGCTGTCTTCGTCGTTCCATTGGCCGGTTGTGCGGCGCTCGAGCACGAGAGTGAATTCGTCGTCGAGAGGGACTGCGTCGTCGAGCTCGTCTTCGCTGGGGAAGATATCGCCTCGTGAACTCAGTGAGTCCGTGGTGTGTCCGGACGTGTGTGTATTGCTTCTTTGCCTCCGATGGCCCTTGTGCTCGTTCCGCTCCAGCGCATCTTCGTCGCTGTCCTCGATCAGTGGCTGGTTCTCCTCGGCACTACGACGCGATGCGCCAGGATGTTCCGTCAGATCTGCCGCGCTGGGCTTGTATCGCAGTCCCTTGCCTCCGATCTTGAAGGGAAGCCTCCCAAGCAAGCCAAAGTAGTTCGAGCTTGGAATAATGGTAGGATCTTGCCCTTCAAGGTCTCTCGCTTGCGCAGTGCTTTTCCGCCGTGGTGTGTTGAATCGGGGATCTCGATTCCGCTGCCCATAAGTCATACCGCGCTGCCTCCCAGGCTGGTTCGTGGTGCCGTATGTGCTGGCGCCGCCTAGGAAGCGATCCAGGTTCTCGCCGCCCCATCCAAGTAGTCCATCGTTCTCGTCCTCTTCCCAATCATCGTAGAAGTCGAAACTTTCCTCCGCCCGCCCACGGTATGTGCGATGGCGACGACGGTCATTATGCGCAGGGAAGCAAGGCGCTGTGCAGGCATTGAGGCACTGGGTGATGGACGATAGGCATGGGTTGATGTAGCTTTGCGTGAAGCCGTATATATTCTCCTGCGCAGACTCGTTGGCGTGCTCAATATTCGACGTCAGGTGCTGCAGCGTGCGGTTCCAGCGTGGATCGCTGCGTCTATACATTCTGTCCACGTTGCGTTGCGTTGGCGCCGACGAGGCTGGGAGAGGAACTTATGCGTCGCAGCTCTCACGCCCTTTGTCGCGACGGCGCATTGAGCTCAAGAAAGTGAGTTGCGCATATATTCAGGTGGTGCGTGGGGTGAAGCTATACGTTGAAGTGGTTGAGTGATGACATGCGGCTCGGAGGCTTGATGATGAATGGTTCCGTGGTTGACCAGCCGCCCCCACATTCCCAGCCCTAGCTTCATTCACCCTTGCCGGACGCCGAGAGCGGAACTTTAGTGTCTGCATCCATGCTTCGACTTTGCGTTCGGTTACGCACACCATCTCGATGCACTCATGCGATACATTCGGTTCCTCAAATCGCCTCGAGTCGTCACCGAGAAGGGCACTCAAAGGGATCAAATATTCTGTCTGATCACCATCACATCTGATCTCGGGGAATCATTTCTCCCCTACGATGTCCAATTATCAGCAGAGCTTCTGTCTTCCGAACCAAGAGAGGTGGTCTTGGTCTGGAGAACTGTGCAGTGGACTGCCGGCATGCGAAGTCTGCCCATCACGTTTCCCTTCACCAAAAGTCGTGCATCTTCAAAGTACCGAATAAGAGTAGGCGTGGAGCCAAGGTCACGACACGATACGTTTGACAATTTTTGCGATGAAGGCTCGTGTGGCATAGTGTCTGCATGGAGCTCGCACTTCGCTCCATCAGCCAATGCTCTTGAGAAGCAAAATCTGGTGGAGAGACGCTTCAAGCTCGGCGATAGCCAGGCGCTGAGTATGTTCGAGGAGACTGGAGAGAGCATTGCTCGGCATTTATGGTAGCAAGTTCCCGTTATATGACTTTCCGCAGTTCACTGAAAAGTCTCAGGGATGCAGGCGTTACCCTCTCTTTCCAGATCAAGCGGCTTTTGCAAAAGGAGACCTCACTAGTGTCGTTGCAAAATGGACGTCCCCAAGTTCTTGAATTGGGAACAGGCTGCGGCATGGTTGGCATTGTCATTGCAAAGACTGTTCCAGGAGCGAATGTACTTCTCACCGATCTGGCGGAAGCTGAAGAGATCGTGCAAAAGAACATCAAGCAAGCTGAGCTTGCGAAAGGTGCCACTGCTACTTTTCAGGAACTGGATTGGGACGAGGAATTGCCACCAGTGTTGAGATTAAAGTCTTCGGTGTTAGACTTGATTGTTGCTGCAGACTGCACGTATAATTCAGACAGCAGGTATGGCTCTGCGGGCACGCCTGTGCACAAATGCCCTTTCACTAACCTTATGACAGTCCAGCGCTCGTCAACACATTCAGGCGACTCGCCCAGGCATCGCCAAAAGTGAGAGTAGCTATTGCAATGAAGATGCGGCACTCAAGCGAAGAGGTTTTCTTTAGTCTAATGACAGAAGCTGGATTCCAGGAAGTAACCAAACTCGACTTCCCACTGCCAGGGGATGTCGAGGCGGGCGAAGAAGTGGTACATCTCCATGTGTACCAATACCACCTGCGTACTTGATTCGCTTGAAACCACTGCATTATCTCTTCTTCAAAGTACTCTTCGTCCCCTTCCCAAATCCCACCCCCGCCAAAAATGCCAACCTCACTACCCCCGCCGTCCCCGTAATCCCAACCGCGCCCCAATCCTCCGCCTTCCACTTCTCCACCCCCAGCCTTCCCTGCACACTCAGCACCTCATACACAGCCCAAAAGTACGCTACGTCAACAATCAAGTCCGAAATCTGCACGATGCGCCAGACCTGCAGATCCGTCGTGTACCGCAGTAGCACGGCGGAGATGAAGCCGAAGTTGAGCATGCCGCCGCCGCGCTGCTTGAGGATCATGGCGTGTCCGATGTCCGGGGTGGGAGAGGGAATGTGTGAGGAGAGGACGAGGCGCGGGTCGAAGAAGTCCATGTATGCGCCCCAGATGCAGATGAGCGGGTCGAGGTAGGTGAAGAAAAGGCGGTAGAAGAGGGGTATTTGCGAGGTGGAGTGTTGTGATGGCATGTTTTGGGGCGAATTTTTCGAGGAGGCTGTGATGTAGCAATCTGGGTGATGGGAAGTTTGGATTGGAAATCTTTGGGTATGAGGTCTCGATGTGTAGGGAATGTGAGGTACAAGACGTACGACTTGTATGCACGGACCCGTAAGCTCGCCTAATGACGTCTCAAGACTTTCTAGGTGACAGGTACATCATTCCTCTAACACATTTGTGTTTCCATATCCAGACGGAATATGTCGTATCTTTGGAACATTCAAACAATGTGAAAGGCTCCAAGAAATGCTATAAGCACAACGAGTCAGCTCTGAGCTCCAGCACTTTCATGCGGCACGATCACCGAATCTCGGCGGAGTTCCAGCGTACCTTCATATACCGGAGTAATCAGTAAACTTTCTTTGGGCGACATCTCACGTCATGATCCTTTTCGGTGTACACATATGGTCCTCCGATTGGACTCGCGCCGCAGAGATGCCGAAGAGGCGAGCTTGCACAAGAGATGCCCAATGCGGTAATTGGGTATATTCACATGGGAAAACCGTGTGAAAGCCTGACCTATATGAATAGCTGATTGTCTCGTCGCTGTTCAGAGAATTACAGTGCTTTGACAACTGTTGATCACTTAAGCTTCGATTGATCACACCAAGACGTCCAATCATGTCTCCAGATCTCACTATACCGAATACTAGTTCAACACCCAGTCGTCCAGGTCGATGGATTGTCACAGAGTTTGGAAAGCCCGAAGTGCTCAAGTGGGAGTCATGGGACCCTATGTCTGAGCTCTCTGGTGATGATGTGCTGGTCCGAGTCATTACTGCTGGGATAAGTGGCGCAGATAGTAAGTCTTCCTTCACAATCGCACTTGTCACTTTTAACCATGTTGTCTTGTACTTCAGATCTCCAACGTGCAGGCGGTTTCCCTGATCCTCGAGTATCCAAGCCAGGCTTCACCCCAGGCTACGAGATTGTTGGTGAAGTCCTTGCCTTCGGCGAATCCGTGCCCCGACCCAGCAACATAATCGTTGGAGACCGCATTGCCTCATTGTGCGCTCTTGGTGGCAATGCAACACACATTGTTCTTCCCTATACCGAGCTCATCCGACTCGAACGCACCGACGATCCCATTAAGATGGTTACACTACCGGTAAACTACATGACAGGTTGGGGCATGCTCAAACACATCGGCTTTGACTTAGATCCTGGCTCAAGTATTCTCATCGGATCTGCGAGCGGTGGCGTAGGCACGGCCGTCGCGCAGCTCGTCAAAGCATTCAAGCTGGACATCCGAATGATCGGTACATGCTCGCCATCAAAGTTCGACTACATACGTTCTCTCGGCATCGAACCTATCGATCGCCACGCTCCCAATCTCGTCGAGCAAGTCCACAATCTCACGAACGGCCAAGGTGTAGATGTCGCGTACGACTGCGTCTGTAGTGAAGAAAGTGTCAAGAACTTCCTCGCTGCCACGAAAGCAGACACTGGGCGCCTCTTTGGTTTCGGCATGATGGGCGAAATTGCAGATGATGGAGGTGGAATGCGAGAGGATGCCCATCATGTGTTCAGGAAACGACTCCAGAAGCCGCGGACAAGCTTCTTTGGACTCAATCATAGTTTTTGGAAGAAAGAGGAGGGCTTGGCTGAGTTCTATGATATTGTGGAGAAGGTTAGGAGTGGTGAGCTGGATCCGGTAATTGCGAGGCTTTTGCCGTTGAGTAAGGCGGTAGAGGCGCATCAGCTGCTGATTGATGGGGCTAAGGTCAAGGGAAAGATGGTGTTTATTGTTGCTGCGGAGCTCGCTGCCACAGTGCCACTCAGCGGTGGCTAGCAGCTTGAAGATTCGACTCATTGAAGGTTGGGTTGGGCTCGCAGATTCCTGACAATTCGATTCGCTCTGGCGACATGAGCCACAAGGCTGCGCGTCGCCGCTGATGAATGGAGCATAAGGCTGAGTGATGTCGACCATTCAGACACTAATGTGTTCGCTTCTCACAACCAATCCAGTCTCACCACACCACGCCATGGCCGCCTGATTGTCCATGCTCAACTTTCTTTTCTCGCTCTGTAGCGTGCGGGTAAACTTCACTGGCGGGCAACCGTTTCTTGAAGCCTTGCTCACCACCTGCGACTGGTCTCACTTTTCTCGACTTCTCCATCTGAGCCACAAGGAAGCGCGATGGCGACGCAAGGGCCCGATGGACAGTGCAAAAACTGTACCACGCCAGCCTTGCTGACGACTTTCACTCCTCCTGCGGCTTGCGCCAACTATTGGACACCTATCGGCAGCCTTACTCTCGCGACGACAGGAGCCGCACCGGACCTTACCCGCAATGTTACGTCGAACCAATGTTTACTTTCAGAGCTCAGGGTAGGCGTTGCTTGTAGCAACTGCCTGCGCTGGGCGACGGGAGCGATAATCAGCCCAGGCATTTGCCCATCTGGCTGGCCAGCGGTCTCTACTGGAATCATCGGTGGCGTTACAACAGAATACTGCTGCCCATCGTAAGTTATGTGCCCTGCTTGCGCATTGGGTGCTGACACGTATCAGTGAGGCTGCTACATATACCCGACCAGGAGCCGCACCCAATTCGTTATGTTATGGAAATATCATTGAGCGAATTTTGAACATTAATTACAATGCCACTTCACCAATCTGGACGTCTTCGTGGGATTCAGCAATTTCTTCTTATTCGACATGGAACATTGCCGAGTTCGAAACATCGACCACTCTCTACGTCGGTTTTGGGGTGCTTTCAGTGCAACCTATCGTTGCTCAATACAAAACTGGGCAAATACCGGCACTCGTGTCAGCCCACTTCAACGCCGACTACTGCACAACCATCTTCCACACCCACAACAATCACGGGTGGAACAGCGCCACCAAGCGGACTCTCAACTGGAGCCAAGGCTGGAATAGGAGTGGGAGTGTCTCTTGGTGTGATTGCCCTTGTAGCACTTGGTTTTGGACTGTACTGGATAGGCAAGCGAAGGGCTCAACCTGAGAAAAGTCTATCTGAGACGACAAGCGCAAAAGCTGAGTTGGACAACGAACCTCGAAACCCTCAGGAGCTCCATGAGACTTCTGTTCAGGAGCTGAATGCGAGCAGTCCTGCGGAGCTTCAAGGAAATCAACATCATGCAAGAGGGGAAAGTTGAAAGAAATACACTCTGTCTTGAGATGCAGCGATGATTTCGGCTCTTCTGTTGAAGAAGACTTTGTCTCCAGGGCTGCTGTCGCTGCGAAGCTGGCTGATGAGATTGAAACAGCGTGTACGGTGCGCAAGGCGGTGAGATACTGCTACTGCCTAACGACTTATATAAGCAGCAAGTAATGAGGTGTGAATAGGATAGTGACGTAAGCGTAGTAGTGAAGTTTTAGGTAGGTCACGTGGACATGTAGATTCACTGTAGAGAGACCCTATCGATAGAATGACGCGACGCGACGAGTTGTCAACAAGACCTCAACCTCGTGCAGCGACTCAAAGCCTTAGTACGCTCAAAAGACTTACACAGCTTCGCCGACGCCGCAGTCGCTGCCTCGCACTCTATCGTCGCTAGTTTGTACACTACCTTCGCTTCTTTGCACTTGCGTTTGTCAGCAGGACCTACGATGCCACCAAAGCGCAAACGTCGCGGTGGCATAGCAGACGAAGCAGCGAAGAAGCTCAAGCTGTCTCCTAAAGCCACACGCCGCAGAAACATGGAGTCTCGATCCATGACTGACAAAAGAAAGGCACCGCGCACCACGACGCCGCCAGCTTTCTTCACCCGCCTACCCCGCGAAATTCGCGACATGATTTTCCAGTATATCTGGCTCACAAAATGAACGTTCCCAATTGGGCGCCCAAGTGCAAATGAGCGCTACCAAAGCATTAAAGTGCGTCTGGAAAGCCCGCACATCTTTGCCATCAACTGCGGTCCAGCTTCAAATTGCGATTCTAGCTACTCTTTGCAGAAGCCCTGGTTCCTCGCAAGCAAGCAAATGTGTATTGAAGCTCTGCAGCAATTTCAGCGCCGTGCGATATGGTCTTATCACGATCTTTACAGCGGGAGCCGTTATGTATGGGAGGGTCAATTGGGCGCCTGGAGACCACCAAAATTGTCTGCTCGGAGTACGAAGATGAGTCCATTTCTGCTCACGTTGAATGGTGCTGGGACTGTACGGCTAGGTGCAGATACGAGGGACAGTGACGAACTGCAAGAACGTGGCCGTGAGGATTCGTTTCTTCGATTTCATATTATGCAACTGGACATTTGGCGGTGCTTAGATTCTGGCCTTGCTGAGTCACAACAATTAGTGAGGCTAGAAGTTAGCCTGGAGTTCATGGAAGATCATGCCACCATTGGGACGCCTAGAGAGCCAGACTTTTCGCTCCCACTTACCGTTGATCTGGGGCCGCTAGAGGCTGTGGACCTGCCCAATCTGCAAATGCTAGTTATCACAGTGGAAGGCGAAAGGGCGCTGCTAGACAATGAAAAGTTCATGGGAGCATTCGAAGACAAGCTCGACGACGTGGATATGGCGTTGATTGGCGGCAAGGGCTTGAGGAAAGACAGGACAGTCTGGTGCGAGGAGGAACAATTCATTGGGTACACCTTTTTCAAGGTGACCAGATGGACAGGCCCGATCCTCACAGGCAGATCCCGTCATGCCCGTATTCTAGAGCTACTCGAGTCGATCTACCTGCCGACCTGGCGTTTGCTACACATCTTGTTTGCACATATTCCCCAACAAATACAGGGAGCTCTTGCGACATTTGTGTCTTGCTGCTTAAACGATTGTGCTCCCGGGATCGCATTGACCAGTGTCTTTTGCGATGTATGAAGTGACTGTCCGGAGCAACAAGAACAGGTTGGCCAGAATCACAGAAAGAATTTGCGTTTCCCTTGCTCTTCATGCGCACCTTGCATGCCATCCTTCTCTTTAAGATGTGCCATGGCCAGCTAAGGACTCATGGAATCTGAGCTCGTCGTATGCCATGAGTCTTATGCGAAAAGATGTATGACAACGGTTCATCATTCTTGCTCAGCTCCTTTCTCGCTATCGGAATTTGGCTCATAGCCAACTTGCAACCAACTCCAGATGTTCAGCCCGATCTTGGTGCCGCTCTTGACTGGCAATCCTGCATGCCAACTCTCCGGATATCCGCTTCCATCACTTCGCATGTTCTCCCAGTACACAGCGTTGCCAGCCACAGGCTTGAAGATAATGCCCTCGCTCAAGCCTGGGTCCACGGCATTATCCTGAGCAGTATCGCATTCGATGAATCGGCACCATTCATGCTTATCAGAGCCAGGGGTTGGATGCTGTAGGCGCGGGAAATGTGTTCCACCACCCGTGCAATTTGCTTCGACATAGACCATGAAAGAACTGATTCGTCCACTGGTTCTAGTCGAAGTGGCCCAGTCGTAATGGTACGTGTAGTGCCCACCAGTGCCATATCTCTGAGACCAGAGCTTCTCGATAAAGACGTACGGTCGCCAACCTTGAAATCGGCGTGCGCGGTCTTCAATGCACTTCACTGACTGATCACGTGGTAACTGGGCTTTTTCCGAATGCCGGACTTTCACGTCCAGCTTCTCTTGCCCTGCGGTCCATACTGTTGACGGCGTGAAATGCGGTTCGCTGTCTCGTATCAGCAAACCCACTGTGGCCCAGCCCAGCTTCCAGCAAGACCAATGCTTACCTCAAACTAACAACATGCTTCGTTTCCCCCTCACTCAAGAAGCCCTCAATATACACCACCAACGGCTCCCTCGACAGGACATGCACGCCCTTATACGCATGCTCCGCACACTCCAGTCCATACTCTGGTACCACCAAACTATCTATCTTCTCTTGTGCCACACTATCGTCCCCACCTCGTGACCCCGACCCCAAACTACCACCCAGATACGACTCGCTAACAAGACCCGACAAAGGCGCGCCCGCCAAAACATACACGACTATCGCAAAGAAAGCATACTGAATGAGCGACGAAAACGAAAGACTGGACGACCCCGCGGAAGAATGCATTGCTAGATATAAACGAATGGGGATAGGGGGTGAAGGAAAAACATGTAAGATTGAGGTTTTTGGAAATTGACGATGGCAGGATTGCATGGTTAGATTAAGGGTCTAGCGTCCGTCGTGTGACGGGACGATAACGCTGAGCCGCGTTGTGGTGCGTGCGGCGAGGCGAGGCGAGGCTGGCCCCTGGTTTTGAGCAAGGGAGTGGGGAGGTTCACAGATCACTACAATTCTCTACAAGCTGATAACAAGTCAATTCTGCTCAATTGGTGATCTCAGGGCAGATACCCAGGAGCTCCTGTGCACGCATTCTTGCTTGTTCAGGCAGATCTGCGGTCTTGCCTATTGGCAAATGCGGCTACGGAAGTCACAACAGGGTTCGTTAAAGGGGTGGATACGCACTCTGCGTGTTGTACCAAAAGAAAGAGTGCTCGCCGTCATCGCTTGCTCGGAGCATCGATTTTGATACTTCTGCGATAGTTATCCACGACAATGGATATCTCTACAAGTCTGCCTGTTGACCTGGGAACAGGTTCAGACGGACCTGGAGGACGCATCGGAGCAAGTCGAAGGCAGTTCTGTATTTAGTCCGTTCGACGATGCTCAATCTGACCCTCAGAGGTAGCGACTGTGACATTGGTTCTATACTGGGCGTCCAGCGGCTTTGGAAATCGGGTAAATTGCGCTACTGGTAAACGAGACCTTTTTGAGACCTGTTGGCTGGCGGGTCGACATGCCCTCGAACACCCTGGGACCGACACATGCATACATCCACGATTCTGCTACTCGCCGGAATGCAATCCTTTCTCAGACCCATGGTTGTTATCCCCGTGGTGCTGGAGTATTCCGAATCCAAGGAATGGTACGAATGTCAGCCTGTTCACCAAGCTGGCCTCGGGACCCATCTTAGCATGCAGGTTGGGCCTTCCTCCATCGGAAAGTTTCCTCGAACCAGACACTGTGATCTTGACTGCGCGCTTCGGGAAGTGCGGCAACGATGAACTTGGAAGCAGCATTATTGTCTGTGGACCACACCGTTCATTGACCGCCGTCCCAACACCCATGCTTGGGGAGAACTAAGAGCGCATGTACATGTAAACATGTAAAACGATTACTGGAGAGCAGCTTCAGAAGTAAATGGCACCGAAGTACAACAATAAATACAGAATTGATAGCAGCAATCAGTGACACTTCGGCTTGTCGAGAGAAACCAGCAAGGCAAAATGGTGGAGCATGCATCGAGATCAGGAAAATGAGACAGAAGGAGAACTCTACCAAAGTCTCGGAAATGTAAACAAATGAAGCTATGCAGCGACTGGTTGAGGCATGGTTGCTGCGAGATCGGAGGTGCCAGGAGAAGTGAGCGTGAATATCGTCTGCCCGGATTTTTTCTCGAGTTCCAAGGTTCGCTGAGCGCCACAAGCTACTAAAGTATCCGACGGCTACTATTATAGTTTGGCAACTTAGCACGTCCGGTCATCCTCCCTCCGTTAACTCCGTCGTACCAATTACTTGTTCAGGAGAAGCACACTAACGCCTCAATACACACCACGCGAACGTCGAACCATTCTCCCACGCCGCGCGCGGATCCCAAACAGGCAGGAGCACTATTGCGGCGAGTAAATAGGGAGTAGGTTCTACCATACCTCGTTCCCGCAATAACAGCCAAATTTCTTCCAAGTTCCACCTCGCAAAAAAAAAGTTGGCAATTGGCCACGAAGAAAACCGGTACGACGATGGTGCATGCAAGCTCGGAGATATAAGCTGCATGTTGCTATTTACTAGTACCGGCTGCTGCCTACTGTCTTCCGAGGCAGATCAAACCTCGAAAGCACGACTTTTCGCGCAAAGCAACCCTACGGCTCATCACGAACCCCTTTTTCCACAGCGCAAAGCGCATGCGGGAGTCCATGACTGTTCTCACTACACATGTCGAGAGTCATGACGCTCCGAGGAGTGACATATATCCACTACAGCTGAAAGCAACCCCACATGCGGCATCTAGGCAAGGAGAACCTGGTCTGGTCTGGAAAAAATATAAGACCGCGGTAGGTCAGAGTTTGCACAGCCACACGCACAGTCGCTCATGCAGAATTCCACAGAATTCCATGTTTCTGTCGAACATGCCATTTTCGTGCCTCGATGCCTCACGCCATGGGGGAGGTCTGGACACTCTTAGAGCCTTGGCTCAAGGTTCTAGTACCGTCCCGTTCAGAAGTCTATTTGGTGCTCGTAACGATGGACATGCACGATGACTGTGATCTGTTCATGGGGTGTGGAGATCGCGAAAGGTCTCGTAGGGCAGCTGAAAGCTGAAGTACGAGGTATTGCATGTTCGAAACCGTTTTCGATGCAACCCTGTGCAGTTCAGCGGCTCTTTGATTCAAGATGGAAAGGATGAGCATGCGATTCTTGATTCCTGATGGGCCTGGTGTTCGGAGGCTTATGATTGGCGGGTACACTTCCGTGCAAGGCTGCCCTAAGTGTCACGAGAAAGCGTTGCACTTTGCCATTCCCAACACCCGAAAATGTGAAGATGTCGTATTGACACGTGGAAGCCAGAGAAGGAGGCTTGTCAGTGGCTGGGTTATGATGCTTTGCTTTTTGCTTGTAACCCCTGGTGCCATTGACGATGCGCCGTGGTCTAAATCCACATGCAATCTCAATATCTCCATATATCCGCCAAGTTCGAAGGGCATTTGGCCACAGTGGGCTGATAATTGAGAGAGCTTGTGCTACTTCTGCATGTTCGGGAACGCTAGCAGTGATTGGTTGCGGTAACGTTGTCCGCCACTCGGGCGGGGCGCCGTAGCTGTGACCCAGCGATGGAACCAGATCGCTCCGGACTCAGGAAGGGAATGTTGTGCAACAGTGGAGATAGAGGCTGGAATCCAGAGTGTCAGAGTGTGCTGATCGACTTGAGACATCAGATACAGGTGCTGAATGTATGAGACGGAGATGCATGCAAATGCGAGCCGAAACAAAGCGCAAGCACTTTGTGGTGGTGGTCGAGAGCTTACAGAATATGATACACAGCAAAAGAGTGCAGGTTGACGCAAGGAATATGTTACTTTTAAGGACGATTGAGGAGGAAGGGACTGTAAATGCTGGGCATGACAAAGGAGCACAAGGAAACCGTTATCCCATGCCAATGCATGCAGGCGTTTCGTCTAAGTCGTCGGCTCGTCTTGCAGTAAACAGAATCGTTGCTTGATCGTACATCGTCTTGACTAGTTGAAAGTATGGACCTGCCATGATCGTCCATTAAAAGGCGTGCCAATATCCGAAATGCTATACCTGACACTATGCACTAGTGTCCAACACCAGATGCTATGCAATAAGACCGACCCAGAAACGATGGAAGGCTTCCTAGTAGGGGCGCAATTGAGGCATGCCAGGCCCCCCGAGTTGGAGATTCGGTGGCATCGTCGGCACTCCAGCGTTCGAGGGGCCCAGGCGGTGGAACATGTCGATAAGACGTGCCCCAACACTAGGCTCGAGCTCAGTGCCATCCCTCGCAATCTTGACCTCCCTGTTGGCGTTCCAAGGGTTGCGAAGCCCGCGGGTGCGGTAAAATGGTAAACGGTTTGTAGACATCCACTCGATCTTGAACGGCTTGCCCCAGCTCTGAGCGACCGCCGGAGAGTCCCCTTCGCCTTGGACGTCATCCTTTTCGGCGCTTTCTTCCTCGTTTTCCTCCTCGGACAGCTCAGCCTCCCAAAATATAGTGCCGCGCGCCGAGTCATCAATGATTCTGCCCCTCGGGGCCCACTCCGTTGCTGGTGTGGCAATCGACTTGGGTACATCCGGCGAGTCCAGGATGTTCTCGGGTTTGGATGCCGAGCCTATAAGTCGAGAGCCGTCTTCAAGGATCGGTGAGACCATACGTGCGAACCCAAAGTATTCGCCAGATTTGTTTGCAGAAAAGATGAGGTACACATTCTCTGCAGACTGGTGAAGTCAGCATTGACCTGCGTATATAGTTGCCGTTTTGTAATACTCACCCTGAATGCTTTGTTCAAGACGTCCTCATTGTGGGACTGAGTGGCCCAGATACCATTTCGCACACTGAGCTCCAAGTCTTGTAGTGTCAAGCTCTTGACTATGAAGTATTTGCTGGAAGCATTGGTGTCTTCCGGTGCTTCTTCGCCACGCGCCTGTACTGGGGATTCGGGTTCCTCTTGAGGATTCTCGGAAGTCTCACTGTCGAGCTTTGGAGTCTTCGGTGGAGAGGCATTGGTCTGGTGGCCACCTACCATTGCTGACGGTCCTGTTGGAACTCCAGAAGCTGGAGCTGAGCTACGGCGCAACCGACAAACGAGTCGCACGCCGTTGAAGCGGGAGTCGTGGAATCGATGCATGGCGGCCGTGCAGGAAGCTTCCGATCGATAGTTGACAAAAGCGCAGTTGCTTTTGGAGATCAAAAATAAGCTCTCAATATCTTTGGTTGCTTCTCGAGAGAAATGGTCCTTCAGCGCAACCACAGTTGTTCCAGGAGGTAAATTGCCCACCCAAAGAGCGTGCCCAGACTGCTTCGGCTTTCGAGGAGGCCCACGCGGTATCGAGCTCACAGGCCCTGGGCGAGGCATACCTGTGGTTCAAAATATCAGTGAAAGGCCGATAAAATTATTGCAAACAATGAGTGGTAGAGGCCACCTACCTTGTGCTTGTATGAGTGGTGCAGTGAAAGCAGAAGCAATTGCACTTGGGTCGCTCTGCAATGCCCCCTGCCCGTGCCGAGCACCTGAAAAGGCGCTTTCAGGAGACTGCAGGTACATTTGCTGGCCTTGTAAGCTGATCGGCTGACCAGTTATGCTGCCTCTTCTTTCAAAGCTGGCTTGTCCTTGAGCAGTTTGCCCAAGATATCCAGGAGAGTATTGTCCATGAGTCCCATAGGGCGCGGGGTAGTACATGTACTGTGACGCCTGTTGGTAGTTCTGGTATGGTGCTTGCGTCGAGGTTCCGCCGGGCATGCGCGACTGGTTCCCTGCAAAAGAAGGGTATGCGCCATGCTGCGCGCCGTGGGGGGGCATGAAATTCTGTGGGTAGTGACCCCCAGTGAAAGTGTTTCCATAGGAACTCTGGCTGGGAAAGTTGTTGGATACCTGCGCAGGCATCTGCAGGTTCTGTCCAAGCTGGTAAACGACGGCGGATGTTGAAGCACCCGAAAGCGACCGTGGTATCGACTGGTGGCCCTGGGCATTGCCTGAACCGTCATCGACTTGACCGTAATCTGGCAATGCGCCAGTCATCGAGCCCATGTTCAGCGGAGACGCTCCATGCTCCTGGAGCGTATAATGTGCAGAAGGGTGTGCGGTAGAACGATAGTCGGGTCGAAGTTGGTTTTGAGGTATCGAGCTTAGCTGTGAGTAGAATGGAGTGTTGTTGTCTGCAGCTTTGTAGAGTGCAGAGCCTGGGGTGGAAAGGCCTTGGTTGCCATCACGCGCAAAACCGGTTGCAGCGCTGTCCAAAGCCTGTGGCCGAGATCCAGGAGGTGCGTCGCCCATTGGTCCTTCGTAGATAACTGGAAGCGCAACCCACTGCTGAACCCAAACGAAAGCCATTAGTCCATGTTCTACGTGTTCAAAACGAGCTTGAAAAACGAATGTGTATAGAGCCCAAAGATCCGGTCCGACATTGTACTAGAGAACACAACATACCTAATAGTATATTGAAATAATCCTCTTAAAGAGTGGCGATCCGGATGAAGTGAGTACCGAAAGTGTAATGCCTCTTGGTGAAGATGATATTCAGGGCATGCCAATAAGAGAAGGAGGCAGTGAAAGGGTCGCGTGTAAAAAAAGAAGCTTAGGAGGAGGTCAGACCGTTCGAGGGAAGATTAACGGCTCCAATTGAGGTCCCATATGCAAGACGAGCTCGCTTAAGGCGGTAAGCAGATAATGGTCAGAAGTGCGCGACCAACCACAAGGAAGAAGCGAACTTTTCAAGCCTTATGAGGTGTTGACAGCGTAACGGCGGCAGGGGCCGCAATGAGGTAAAGTACGTGCGCTGCCGATGACGAGTGGCCTTGCAGAGGATGTGTCTCCACGGCGGTATCACTGGTTGGCCAGCGAGAGCGGGAATGCCGCACGAGAGTTTTGCAAGCCTCTGCCTCAATTGCCTCTGGGCTTAGTGGAAATTCGCGTTCTGATTGGGTCCGGGAGGGGAAGCCCTGTGGCTGTCAGAATGGTTGTGGAGCAGCAGGGTCCTAACCGACAACTTGGAGGCGAAATGATCACCAGATGTCTTCGAAGCGAAGATAATTGGAGGCCTCGAGGCAAGGACAGGGACGGATACAGCGTTGTGGAAGTTGAAATGGTCGAGTGTGGCGAGTGATACCTACTTCTAGATTGCCATGGCCCGATAGCGCTGATCCTTGACAGGCCGTGGGAGCTAAGCGGACCCTTTCTACCCCAGCAATGCTCTGCTAGGGGCATTTGTAAGATACATGTTGTGCATTTCACAGTGACGGTTGTAGCATGTATAGAGCTGGGATCACAGAGGGTCCTATCCCACATGTTTTCCGACTAGGAAATCCTTGAACCACGATCCATGACACAAGTGCGAGTCGCAACCTCCTTGCTAGGGAACGCCTGCTTGGTGCAGGTTTAGTACAGAATCATGAAGTAATTCGAAAAACCACTATCCATCCGAACAGGTCCAAACGCCAATTTGGACTGCCGACCAATAGGAATGATGGCGTAGAGGCTTCGGTCCACACGGAACATGCACGAACTCGGCCGCTCATAGGGACCTCAGGTCACCTAAGGGCCAGGGAAGAGCCGTGGCCGCTTCGAAGCCTGCAAATGGCTTCAAAATAATATGGCCTGAGATGCTGTCGAGAGACCAGGATTACCGGCAGAAAGCAACGCCAAAGGGCTTCGTCTTGAGCCCTGCGGCGGGATGGCGCTGGGCAGGGCCGAAAGGATGCCAGAAGCACTGCAGGATGGGCTTGGTTACCAGCGTGTCGGTCGGACGCCACGGTGGACGCGACACGCTCTGTTGGGTGGGTCGTGAAAAGACAGCCTGTTCGTGCATGCAAATGCAGGACGGACACATCTGACATCCATCCTCTCTAACTTGGTAGCATCTCGGCAAGCATGAACACGACTATCCGCAACTTTCGCTCTAAGGTGAGTCGGAGATGGGCCACCCAATCACAGCATGTGAGATGGCTTTGCCACACCTCGGGGACAACGAGAAACCTGGTGCGAAGATCGACACTGCGCCTAGCACAGCCGCAATACGTTCTACCGGGTGAAGATCTGTCACGGTACCGAGAACGCCAGTGGGCTTTCGAGCCAGGTTTTGGACTTTGCGCAAGGGGAACTAATACAGGAATGTTGGCCGTAGAGGCCTCTTGCGAAATGCGACGCTGTGACTCGGCTTAGCAGGCTGCGTTCTGCGACCCTACATGTCGTTTTTGCAATGCAGGGCAATCAATTGCATGGTCATTTCCCATGGCTGGCGTCATGCGACAATGAAGATTTCCGGTCGCAAGGGGCATGGGGAAAAATGACGCTTTGACGTTGGCTGCTACGTAATCAAGTTGGCGTAATGGCTAACCTTCAAGGGTCAGTCACTAGTGCCCGCCATCAATCCATACTCCGATGGTTGAGCCCGAACGCACCGTACGAACGAAACGCGGCGCACGGAGATACCAATTACAGTTTTTGCCGTAAGATTGTGGAGAGTGAAAAGCGGCAATTCTGATGGGCCTTTTCGCCTGCTCGCGAGGCCTGGGTGTACGTAGCCCAGCCAAGGTTCCGGATGCTGCGAAACCGATAGCAAGGTGGCTGTGGCTGTGTTGAGGATCACCATCGCATCCACAACTTGGGAACGCCTCAATGATGTTCGAGGCGATAAGCGGGGTGAAACACTGAAATGCCGTTGTCACCCCTGGCGATCCGTCATTTTGCCAGCATGTCAGCGGCCGCACGTGTTGGACGTTTCGCCCCATTGAGGCCAAGTATAGCATATGCCATCATTCCGAACAGTGGTTCTAAACAGGTCCAGCCAACGAACAGAGTCTTCGTGTTTAACTAGTCTCGCCAAGCACAATCCATGTGCAAGTCAGTCAGTACATTATGCACCGCATCGCAATCATTCTTTTCTTAGTCGCACCTCCCGCCTGTCGATGTATATCAAGTCCCTTGTTGCCACCTCAATTGCCGCTTGTGACCAAACGATCTTCGTTGAAACGCGTCGCTTCCTCGACATTGCTCCTCGGCTATAACTCGCTCTATCCCTAAGTAGACATCGGGAACTCCGAAGGACTCCGCTTGTGCAATCATCATCAGCATTCAATATCTCCACGCGACTCATGGGGATCATAGCTGGCAAACACTGGAAGATACCAACGTCAACTGCCGGGAATTTGTTACTTTCTAGCCGCGTCGACTCCCATATCTACCAATCTTCGAGTCAGTGACAGGTCACTTTGCTACATATTCTCGCAAGAAGTCTTCGATATATTGGAAGTAAAGTGGTTCCGCAACAGTGTCGTTGTGACTGCCATTGGGAAACTCTCTCCAGACCTTTGGGGCTTTGCAGACTTGGAACAGGCGACTCATGTGGGATGGGGGAATGATTTCGTCTTTGAGGCCGCTTAGAAAGAGGATAGGTAGCTCTGTTATCTGCGGCATCGTCGCTTCGGTGGGCCAAATCTGATGGCACAGCGGAGCAAGATATTTTGCAGGAGGGAAGGCACTGCGCGACAGTCAATAAGCAGATTTCGCAGGTTGCAAAGTACTAACCTCGGAATCAGCTTCTTTAGTGATGTAAACGTATTTTCGAGCACAATGCCCGTAATGTCGCCTTGCTTCTGGTTACGAGCCGCTAATGCGACTGCAACAGCGCCACCGATGCTCTGTCCGTATATCACAATCCTTGTATTGCGCAAGTCGTGCCGTTGACGAATGTAGTCCAGCCCTGTCTGTGCGTCTATCATGAGCCCCTTCTCATTGGGAGAGCCAGACGAAAGACCATAGCCACGATATTGTAGCATCAAGACATTGCACCTGAGATCCTTTTCGAGTATCTTTGCGATGGGTAGTCTGTAGCCGATGTTGCCAGCATTGCCATGGAACATCAGAACAGTGACGTTCCGCGCATGCTGCTTGCTCGGTCGGATGAGGAAAGCACTGAGACTCTCTCCGTCAGGTGTAGGAATGAACAACTCCTCGAAATCGGCAATTCCACACTGCGACGGTCGGGGTACGTTGGTGCGCGCGTCTGGAGGGAAGTTTCGAGGATAGATAATGTCACTGAGCACATCAACTCGGTCCTATAATGTGTTCATGGCGGTGCTCACTTTTGCTTGAAGTACAAGAGGCCACTGACCACGGCGGCGATGCCTGACGACGCAAAGAGTGGCAGGCGCAGGTAGGACATGAAGGTATCAAGTGCGGAAGCCATCTTGCTGTACCACAAATGCTGCTGTCACGGTCGCAGTGGTGCAGCGAGCAGTATAATTTTTCGGGGACGGAGGCTATTAAGTGATCGAATTCTCCATTGTATGTACCCAAAAGGAAGCGAATTGCTGCCTCCGCTGGCGCTGAGAGGAGTCGCGTGTGAGATAGCCGCGGCGTTTGGATCCAGCTAGCCATTGGAGCTATAGACGCAAGCGCCAAGCCTCAAGCTCCGTCGTGCGTAGTTCGTGTTGCCTGCAGCTTCAACGACATGACCACTCACCAAAGCTTCTACCTCGCCATCCAATTGCTCTCAAGACTTAGAACGCGCATCTACACTTCACCTTCGTCGCACATCAGCTCCAACCGATAGGATGATGTCCACAGGCATGCTTGGAGAAGGTGGTTTGGCCTGCGCAACATCATGGGACAGCTTGGAACTTACTATGGCGCAGATGGCATCCACATCGACATGAACCACCTCAAGAAGGGCGAAGTCAAGTAGGTCACACCCAGGATCGCTGTCTCCTACGTCAGTCTAACACATACCTAAAGCCTAGGCACATCCATCATGGCAATCAACTTCAAAGACGGCGTAATATTAGGTGCCGACAGCAGAACAACGACCGGAGCCTATATCGCGAACCGAGTTACCGACAAGCTCACACAAGTTCACGATACCATTTGGTGCTGCAGATCCGGCTCTGCAGCTGACACACAAGCGGTGGCTGATATTGTACACTATCATCTGGGCATGTACGGCATCACGAATGACGAGGCCCCGACAACCCAAACGGCAGCCGCCATTTTCCAAGAGCTGTGCTACTCGAACAAGGATCAACTATCGTGAGTGTACTACAACTCACAGTTCAGTTCAGGCTCTAATGACCAATAGTGCTGGCATGATCATTGCTGGATGGGATCACCGACACGGCGGCCAGGTGTACTCAATTCCTCTCGGAGGATCTCTGCACAAGCAATCGTATGCGATCGGCGGTTCAGGCTCAACGTACATCTACGGATACTGCGATGCGAACTGGAGGGAAGACATGAGTGAGGCAGAGGGCATCAAGTTCGTGAAGGGAGCACTAGCGGAGGCCATCAAGTGGGACGGTAGCTCTGGTGGAGTGATCCGCATGGTCGTCCTCACAGCGCAGGGTGCACAGCGACATCTCTACCTGCCTGACCAAAGCTACGAGGGCCCTGGTCGGCAGTAGATGGGCGGAGCGCTGGCAGCAGAAGCGTAGGAAAAAGGAAATCAACGACAAAGTACCGCTTGATGCAACGGCGCAATGCGGGCATGATAACGAATATAGACGGTCTAGTTGGCGCTTTCACGCCGTGACAGGTCCTGTTAGTAAAGGTACATCCAACAAGCACTGGATGCTTCGGCCTTGCAAGGCTTGGGGCCTGGTCTTGTCCTAGCACCTCTTCGTTACAGCACTTAGCCAACGAAGCGGGAGGCTCAAGTTGTGCAGCCAATCACAACAGCGTGTTCTACCATCCCTCCATGGCTGCTTTCTTTTCTGCCAACGGAGCTATCACGTGTCATGATTGAGCGACGATGAAGATTCTCGTGCAATGCAAAGTGAAGCCGTGAAGCAGGTATTCAAGCCTAAAATGCACGTTGTCGTCACGCAGGGTCCTGACAGGAGATCAATTTGGGCAGCGACCAAGGGTTCACGGTTCAAGCGCCATTTACTGTATAACGACCTAGCTGGTCTGGGCGCTCCCCACGGCCTCTAATAACACCTCGTCACCTCAACACCGCCCGCAGCCTCAATCCGCCGCTCTTTTCACTCACGTCTTTCCTCCCCAAACGCGCCGCCGTCCAATTCACTTTGGCCACGGCAGAGAGAGCCATTACTGCAGGAGCCAGAAATGGATAGCTGGTAAAGTCTATCTTCGCCTGCGATAAGAGGTTCTGCAACCGGCGAAGCTGCGCCGACACTGCCCTCTTCCTCGTCGCGCGCTCGGCCCACGTTCCTTCAGGACAGCACGACTGTCGCGCCGCTACATCTCTCACACCTTCACCCTCGCTCGCCTCTGCATAGACTCTAACACTCTCCTATTGCGGAATGGGATCGCTAGTTGTGAGCGACTTTGGTGTCGGTGGAAACCACTTTCACAGCACCATGTTTGGCGGCGGAAATGGGCAGCCACAGGACTCGCCCGCCGTACATCACACTCCCGTGCGGCCGTCGCCTGCAGCAAATTCACGCCCGCCGTCGCGGGTAGCGGCGCCGCCGCCAGACATCCCAATGACGGACTCAGGAGCCCCACCAAGGAGCTCAACACCAGCCCAGCGACCGCAGCAACAGGAATTGCAGGACGCAAATCCACAGCCATCTGCCTCGCATGTTTCAGTCGAGGTGCCCCCGAGTCCAAGATTCAGGCCACACTTACAGCAGCCCACTCCATCCGGAGCGGGTCCGCGACAGACGCCTTCATCAGCGCAGCCATCCCCTGCGCAGTCCCTGCGATCGCCAGCAGACTCGGCAGGCTCGCCGCGACGTATCAAAGTCAAGAGCTTGTCTCACATCCAGAGCTTCGCCATCGACGACACGAGCCCCTTCTCTCAGACGAGGTCATTGTCACGGCGGCAGCGACGAGACCCTGCAGACATCGGGCCTCAGTATGAGATTTCTGAAATGCCCGTATCAGACATAATTGAGATGGTGGCCGGCTTGTTGACCAAGATCACTACTACAAATGATCGGCAACACGATCATTTGCACCGCCAAATACCGCCCCCCGAAGGCACTGCAGGCTTGAGCCAACAAACCACAAGCGTCTTAGCATTTCACGGCAAGAACGTGCCCAGCATATCCATTCTCAGCTATCTAAGCCGGATTCACAAATATTGTCCCACCACATACGAGGTGTTCCTTAGCCTCCTCGTCTACTTTGATCGAATGACTGAAAGGGTAAACTCGGGGCCTATGCTGAGTCTTCGTCAGGCCAACCAACAGTCGCTCCAGCGGGCAAACTCCGCAGCGCCTACAGATTCTGCGACGGCGGCACCACAGTCTGCCACACCCTCAGTACAAGCGGCGACACCACCTCCATCTGGCTCGTTAGGAAAGCCTCCCGAAGCACCCATTCAGGGAAGCCAACCCCCGTCCCCGCCACAGCAAGATTTGGATGCGGATGCGTACAATCTATCACATTTCTTTGTTGTCGATAGCTTCAACATTCATCGTCTTGTGATTGCTGGTGTTACCTGCGCAAGTAAATTCTTCTCTGACGTGTTCTATACCAATTCCAGATATGCCAAAGTAAGTAAATTCGCGAGCTTCTGAGAATCCAAAGTTAACCTCATGTAGGTCGGAGGATTGCCACTTGTAGAGCTGAATCACCTCGAGCTCCAATTCTTACTGCTGAACGACTTTCGCCTTGCTGTACCACTAGAGGAGATGGAGGCGTACGGAACGATGCTGGTCGAGTTCTACGCTAGGGAGGTCGCTGAACAACACGAACGTCAGAACGCAGGCCGATACTAGTCGATACATACGTGACGGGGGTTGTGCGAGTCAACACCGCGAGTACCGCGGATATCAGAGACAGCGCTCAGAGCCCGGGGACAGGCCGACACGTTGGTTGCAGTTCTGAGCCGCCAAGGTGGGCACGAGGGCACGGCGTCATCCTAGGACAACAGCAGAACGGTCAAAACACACAGCCGCAACCGTTCAAATATCTCTTTACTTCCAGTTTCCAGCGAGCAACTGCTTTTATTGATTGTTCGAGTCGGAACACAAGCGGAACTCCTTTTCTCGAAGTGCTTAATTAGACTGGGATACTAGGCGGAGGATTTTCATACGTTGGGTTGCGAGTTCTGATGACATTACGATGGGTCTTGCAATGGGGTGCAGCATCATTTCTCGCGTCAAGTTATAGCCTAGGCTTTTCTCGAAGACCATTAGGGATGGCGTTTATAGAGTTGTACCTGGTCGGAGGCCTCCTTTTTGCAATGCATGGGTAATCTTTTGCATCGCTATCCTGGCTCGGTTGTTCCGTCAGTCGTTACTTCTACCTCTCAGTCGCACACGACATAACGCTCCTTCGCGATGCTAGTGTCAGAAAGCACCTTTTCCATTCCAACCTGAAATTCCATGCACGCCACAATGGCTTGACCATATGCTCTGACTGTGGCTGCAGGAGACTGGACTGCTGAGTCTGAAGCGTTCTCGTCTCCATACACCCACTGAAGCTCGTCAGCATAATACACCTGCGCAAAGTGTGCGGTCTCTAACTGAGCTGTCCCTGTTTGGCACCCTTGCGACTTTTCGTTGTTTTCGAGCACCTACATCGCAGAAATGCTTCATATACCTACATCCCATGCATACGCCATCTTTTGCTAAACTTGTCGCTTCCATCTGTGGCTGATTACTTGCGAGGAGTACATGCAGCATTCCGAAACATGCATATCTTCTGCTACAATCACTTACTAGGCGATTTGGAATTCCCGTACCGACAAGCTATCAAGCATGCCGTACTTGATCGTACTAAATTTTGCAAACTGCAGTATCCACCTTCCAGTCCTGCGAACATATTTCTCTCTGGGTATTTCATTCGCTGGATATACCCCTTCCACGCGTTGAGAAACGTCGTCGACCCAAGGCTGAAAGCCTTGCCACCTTCAGTAAAGCGCTCGCGCATCGCCAGCCTTTACTATGCTAGCAGGGAGTATCAGCGTTCGTCAGTCTGCCGCGCGAGTTGAGCTGCAAGATCTCTCTTGAACGTCTGGAAAGGTTTGTACATTCGCTGTGCGATGCGGTTCTAGTAGCCAATACTTTGTCTTCCCGCACGAACACAAAATATGATTAAAGGTCTCGTGCGTGGGAGGTTTTCCTTTCTATTCATATGTATGGTGCGCAAAAGGAGTCTACACTGCGATGAAAAGCGAGCCGAGTAAGATGGATATGATCTATTTCATTTTAACGTGTTCCACCATCGCGTGAGTCAACCCATCGCGTGGGTTAGAAAAGCTTGGCACTACCAACTCATGTTACGCGTGTTCAATTTCATCACTATCAAACAAGGAGCCTACATACGTTGTGCTTGCATCAGATTCAGAAGATACCTCTGTATCCTTCCTGCACGTTTGCGCGTTGTGCCTAGTTGCGCCGCAGTTCCTACAGTGCCGTATAGCTGGTTGGGCTGTTTCTTGATTACTACTACTACGAGCCTTCTTCGATCGCTTCGGCACTGCTGCAGTCCCATACTCTATAGTACCACCTTGCTGGATCCGCTTCCTGTTGCGCGATTTTCGCTTAGTAATTACTGCTAATTGCTCGTCAAGCTCGTGGTTGCATGCAACAAGTGCAGCATAAGTTCAGCGCCTTTTACAAGTTGAGAGAATCCAGCCTGCGCAGTGACTAGTGACCGAGTGAAGAACTCGCGTACGAGCTTAGATTGAGATCCAAACTCATGTGTATTGCTTGGTGTCTTTGACTGCCACGGCGTCTCTGGGAGGAAAGGTTCTGGCGGAGTACGCAGCCGTACTTCAAGGCAATCCAACACCACCTGCGCGTTGATAGGGAGTATCCCTGCTGCCTCAAAGGCCTTTTGACAGTTCTCTTCTGTAAACACGTTAAAAAACGCGTCTTTAAAGACTGGGAGAAAGCCTTCCTTGTTGATGTAGAAGACGCGTTGGTGTGCCAAGTCTGATGCGCTGAGAGTACTTGCGCTTCAATGGCAAAAAGCAGACTACGTCAAGCGGCTGGAGGATGTGCAACGAGTGAGGTGGCATGCAGAGGGTGAGGATCTTGTGTTCAAGGCAGTAATCCTTGAAATCCTGGTTGAGATGGCTCTCATGGCTGTCCAAGATGAGCAGCCTGTATCCCCCTACTTGACGCGCCTTTGTATGCGCGTCAAAGTGCTTCAACCATTCAAGACCAAGCGCGATGTTGGTCGAGCCGTTCTCAGAGACTGAGAGCTTCCAATTGTGCGGTATATCTGCCTCCTCATACCACGCAGAGATGTGGACGAGCCCTTTGTAGATAACAAATGGTGGGGTTGTGTACCTAGCAGCACAGATGCTCTGGATAACTGTAACCCACTTGCGATCGCCTGGCTAGATAAGATCAGGCCTTGTGCGGCTCTCAGAGCCTGTAACGGCCTTCCTTGACCCAATAACGCCCATCTGGAAGCCAGTCTTGTCAAAGTTGTGGACGTTGTTGTCAAGGACACCGTACTTGGCTTTGGTCTCCTCCACCAGCTTGAACCACAGGCCAATCACCTCAGGATCTTCCTGCAGTATCCTCTGCCTATACTTTGCTCGATTGAACGCCATTTTGAGCTCAGTTGAGCGCGTTACAAAGCGCTCAGCCCAGTGCTTGCCTACAGGCTCTCCTCCATGCACACCCAGCAATTTATCAGCCATATCTACCACCTCGCACAGCCGGGGCGCGAAGCCTCGCGAATCGAGGTCGAGGATATACTGGACGATCGTCTGCTCTTCAGTTGCAGTAAGCTTGTGTCGAGCGTTGCGAGTTTCTAAGAGAGGCGTAATTCTGTTACAATAGCGAGTTAATGTTGAATGAGGCACGTTAAACGCCTCAGCAGCATGTCATAGACTTTAAAATTGAGGAGTAGTGTACGCAGAGAGAGCAAGCTGAATTCTGCCCTCTCTGTTAGATAATTGCGCGTTTTGTTGTCGGGACATTTAGTGTTGATGAGAGAGTAGCTGCTCTTGGCAGAAACTGACCCACGCAATGGTGGAACACGTTACCCGTGAGATTAATCACTTGAGCTTTGTTGCTGAAAAAGATGGATGCAGCTAACGATCGAGAAAAGAGGGTTGACTTATATGCGGACTCGAACTCATATACTTGCGAGCGCAAGAAAAGATGCCTACTAAGCAGTGTTTTGGTGGGTAATCGACATCGCCTACTCACACCTACTCGCTGCCGTTCTACCATCCTTAGATGCTTAGTGAAATAATCAAAATATATACTCATGTTCAATAGCAACGTTGCAGAGCGAAATTGCTGTGCAGACTGGAAGACGCAGTAAAGGTGAAGCTCTCAACATGAAAACATTCAGCGTTCGCTTGGGAGAAAAAAAGACGGGATATGTCATTGGAAACGTAGCTTCGCAGCTGGGGCATACCTGTCTATGTATAGCAATGCCGGTGAAGCAGAGTTCCGTGCCCACGAAGCACCCACATTGCGCCGTGAATCGATCCCCCCTTACCATAGATCCGTGATAGATTAGCCATGCGCCATCAGATACCTCCACGCCCTTTCCCATCTCACTAACCCTGCGCAGACAAACTCTGCGTCCCCTGTCCCAACAACCTCATGAGATCTTGCACTCCAGCACCTGCTGCCCTCTTCTTCCTCTTTCCGGCCTCCTTCTCCGCAAACGCCAGGCCCATCAATCTCCTCTTCTCCTCTTGAATACCCAGCACACGCTCCTCCACACTATCTTCCACCACGAGTCGAAACACCTTTGTCTCGCGCTTCTGGCCGAGGCGATGCACACGGTCAACGGCTTGATCTTCGATCGCTGGCGCCCACCATGAGTCAGCCATGATGACGTGGTTTGCTGCGACGAGGTTGAGCCCGACGCTGCAGACGGAGAGGGAGGCGAGCATGATGGTGACGGAGTCGTCGTTGTCGAGGGCTTCGAGCGCGGCGTCTCGCTGTGTTGCGGTCATTGAGCCATCGATGCGCGTGAACTTGAGGTTGTGTGATTGCAACTGTGGTTGGAGGAGGTCGAGGAAGGAAGTCCATTGGCTGAAGACGATTGTTTTGTTGCTTGTGTCTTGGGCAGTGGCTTTGAGGATGTCGAGGAGTGCTTCGACTTTGCTAGATGTGTTCTTCTCGAGTGATGCTCTGTCGGCAAGTTCGTCCTGTGTGGGCGGCAGTGGGTCAACCTTTGCAGAAGTCTCTTCTGCTGGCTTGACGGTTGTGGTGGCGAGCGACTCTAGTTCGGCGCGGCACATGGGGCATTTCTTCTGGCCTTCGATGACTCGCTCGATGCAACGGGTGCAGAAGCTATGTGCGCACTTGGTGATGACCGGATCCTTGAAGTTGTCCAGGCAGATCGGACAGTCTTCTTGAGAATCAATCAGGAGCTGAAGCATGGCTTGTAAGGCCGCCTTGTTCTCCTCGGTCAGGTCGACCATACCCTCGGCTTCAAGCTGCTTCATGATTGAGTCGAGGCGCTCCTCGCCGACCAGTCGCCAGTGGTTACAGAGCTGTCGCATGCGCAGCAACACCTCCAGCAGATGTCGGTATGTGTCCATGCCCTTTTGGCCGCCGATGTTCTTGCGGTAAATGTCCAGCGTTCCCTTAGCTTGAGCCTCGAGTGCATCATATTTCTCTTGTTCGTGAGAATGAAGCTGGATCTTGTGGACGTACTCTGACAGTTCTGGAAGTCTCAGGTCGATAAAGGACATCTCCTTCTTCCGGCGCAGGCAGATGCCAGACATGAGGAGCTGCAATGCTCGGTTGCCTTGCAGATCACCTTGAAGCACAGGCCGCATAATCGCACCATGGAAAATGTCGAGTCTATCGAGACCTCCAGATAGGCGAAGGAAGCGGACGAGGGAGTACAGGTCTTTGAGATTGTTGATGATGGGGGTACCAGTAAGTGCCCATCGCGATTGGGCCATGAGGTTGGAGACAGCAATCGTCCTCTTCGCCTTAGGGTTTCGAATGCTGTGTCCTTCATCGAGGATGATGCGACGCCACTTGACGCTGTAGATTCCGGACTGTCTCGGGAGATTGGTCGACTTTTGTGAGTACCACTCCGACGACACCGAATCATATGTGCTAATCACCACATCATAATTCTCAATCGACTTTGGCGTGATGGATTGCTTGCGTGTGCCGTGCCAAAACATGACGCGCAGCTCATGTTCCGGCTTGATGTGCTTTTTCATCTGCGTACTCCAATTGCTCATGACCGAAACGGGCGCGAGAATGAGCGTTGCGTGACACGCATCAGGAGCTTCGCGGCCTAGCTCGCGATCCGCCATGATGAGTGAGATGATTTGGATGGTCTTGCCTAGGCCCATGTCGTCCGCAAGGATACCTCCTGATGCGAGAGCAGGATCTTTGACGGAAAAGTTCGTTGCAAGATTGGTATAAGCATTTGCCACACGAGGATGGGGTTGCCAAAGCTGCACCACATCTTTCGTGCCTGCAGCCGGGAGCTTAGGCGACTCCTTCTCAAGCATCCAGTGCAAACCTTGCAGCTGGAATGGGTACAGCTCGGTAAGCAGGGCCTTTGGCTGCGTAGCTTGAGGCATGGCCGCAAGATCTTGCTCTTTGACACCAAACTCTTCAACGACTTGCTCGACGTTTCGCGGGTTGTAACGCTCGCTTCCACCAACAATGTCCTCGAGGCTAGGCCCAGGACCAAAGCCTTGTGAGGAGCCTGCGGCAAAATCGGACATGGCATTCTCGTAGCTTTGGCCTGCCACGCCAACAACAGTACCACCCTTCTTCTTAACATCTTTCGCCGCCTGTTTTGCGAGCTTCTCCTTTTCCTTCGCAGCTGCAGCATCCTTGCGCTTGCGATCTGTCGCGTGCCCAACAGGCAGCCTATCAGCCCGCATCTGGCTTATGAGATTCTCTCGCTCGACAGGCTCGTCAGTGCCGTACAATTTGAGCTTAATGGGACACTCGTAGTAGCCTTTCTCGCCAGTGATCTGGGCCTCGACAAGCAAGCTCCGGTTGTCCAAGTATTTCGCCAACTTTGCCGCGACCGTCTTCGGTATATGGCCAATCTGTGCGCCTTGCACATTGAGAACTTGTATCGCATTGCGGTCGTACTGATTGTGAGGCTCTCGCCTCGCAATAACCATTTCGCCTACCGTTGCATACCCTGTATAGAACCTGCATCCCACAATTTTGCTATACATGTTTCCAAACAGCGTGTAGCTGTATTCCTGATCCGAGATGCCCTGTGTTGCAGACACATCTTCCTCTTCGTCATCATCAATATACACGGGATCTGCCTGCGATGCGCCAGACGTGGTGCGGTTGTAGCCTGTACGTGGCTGCTTCGGTGCGCGCGAGCTCTGCGATGAGTGCGCGTAGCCTTGCGATGACGATGAATGCGTGTAGCCCTGCGAGCTTGACGCGTGCGCGTGTGGTTGCGACGAGTAGAAAGGTGAATCGTCCGTGAGGTCAATGGCCGCGGCTGAACGCTTGGGTGCCATGTTGAGTTGAGAGAAGCGAATGACTGCCGTACCCGGCGGTGATGGGGGCTATATATGAAGGGTGGACTCGAAGTTTGTGGTCGAGTGTGAGTTCTGCACCTGATCCACGGGTTCACACAGAGAAATGATAAAGGAGCCGAAGATCGTAAACACGCTAAAACACGAAGTCACGGCTACCAACGTCAGACAGACAAAGATGAGGTCACATCACAATTTGCAGCAAACACACAACATCCTAGAAGTAAATGATGTGAATAGGTATCTACAAGGAGTCATAATTTAATGCACTGGCATCTACAACAGTCTAGCCTGTTGCGCCACGCCACGCCACGCTCAATGCTCACTCATGCTGAAGCAACCACAAGAAATACACCTCTGCGCCTATGACTCTTCCAGCTCATACTCGCGCGCATCCTGGAACAAGTCGATGATGCAACTAGCTGACCACGACTGCGTTGGGCAGGAGTCGCCACAGAATTCTCCATTCTTTTGAGTCAGTTCCGTCAGACCAGCCCATGGGCTCTCCTTGATGGCCTTCATACAACTAGCCAAGCGACGAGTGACTTGTTGGTAGCTTTCAACGCGCTCCTCGGGCGACTTGCGGCGCTTGAGGTCGAATTTGAGAAGAGCTCGCAGGAAAAAGCCCGTGGGCCATACCCACTCAGGACCTTGGTGGTAGTTCCTGCCCTTGGACGTGGAGAAGTCAGTCGAGTCTTCGCTGTTGATGTAGTATGGGCGGTAGTTGAGATCAGACGGATCCAGCGTCTTCATGCCTTGAGGCCCAAGCAGGATCCGGTCAGCCATCTGGAGGGCGTACAAGGCATGGTCAGGATCGAAGAGTTCTGGCGCTACTGACATGGCGACGGGGAAGTTTGGTCGCAGCTGGTAGTCCTCGTACTCCTTTCCGGACCGATACAGGTCCTTGTAGATGCCTCGGCGGTTGATGATGCTGGGGTTGACATCGTAATCCTTATCTTCTTCTGCCGTTCGGGGAACGTAGAAGGTGCGCTCAAAGTTGGCCTTGATCTTGTCGGCCCATGCTTTGTAAGTGATGGTCTCGTTGCCGTCAGGCAACGTCACACCTTCGTACTTGAATTTGCCCTGCTCGTAGAGATCGGCGCACCAGCGCACGGTGCTGTACAGCATGCCGATCATCTCGACGGGTGCGCCGTCGCGAGGTGTGCCTGGGACACCTTTGCTGCCAGCCTTCTCACTTTCGCCCATCTTGTCCATCCAAGTTCCGCAGTTGGATTGGTTGCCACCGAAGATGAGGCCGGTCTTCCAATCAGTCCAGATCTTGATGTCGAAGCCTTCCGACTTCATCTGGCTGTCAATGTTGGGTCCTGCATCGTACTCGCGGAACTCTATTCCTGTGGCGTGTCGCTGAAGTGCTTCGTGAATGACGTCCTCAATGGTGGAAGAGGCCGAGTACGCTCGCTTGTCGGTGTGCGGGAACCACGTGTCGTCGTAGGGCGAGAAGCGCCGCCTGGCTTTGTCCTGAAGCAGACTGAGTCCGTTGGGCACAATCTTGGTGTAGTCCTGGATATTCTGGAGGAACCACCAGACCGAGTCTCGTGAGTTGTATCGAGGATTGACACCCTTGCTCAGGAGATTGGGTACCATTCCGTGCTTGAGAACACTTGCAAAGCACAAAATGTGCTCTTTGGCATCTGCGTATCTTCCTGTGCCCATGCAGAGACCGCGCGCCGAGATGGTGATATCACGTCCCCAGCAGCGAGCCCAGCTGGTGGCGAAGTGAGGCAACCCAGCAGCCATGCTGGGCACGTTCTTGTCAGGCCAGAGCGAAGCGTCCTTGGTGTAACCAATTACCTGTACGCTGACAAGTGCGAGGCTCTTCAAGAAGTTGTTGCCGTTCCGCACATTCTCGCCCATGAGCGCGATAGCGCGGTCGACTGCAGCGTTGTAGCATGTCTGCATGACGAGAGCGAAGTACCGAGGCAACATAAAGCTAGGAAGCTTACGGATGGCATTGAACCGCTCTTTCAGCCACTTGGCGACCGGCTTAACATGGCAATACTGGCGTTTCGCAGCGGCGCGTTCGAGTCGGCCAACGCAGTAGTCCAATGCCCATTGACCTTCTCGAAGGTGGTTGCAGATTGGGTGACCAAGATTGTTGTCGTTGACAATATCGCGCAAAGGACTCCACCAACCCTGTAGGCCGGCATAGACGAGCTCGCCGTGCCCTGGGATGTTGTACGCACCGTCCTTGCCATCGGAAGCCTCAAGCTCTTCCGCGTTGCAACGATACAGGATCATGTTCAGGTCAGTCAAAGTGACGTCTTTGAATGCTGCACGCGCTCCTGAAGTAACAAATTTGTCGAGGCCGTCTGAATGCTCAGCACTTGGCACCCAGGTCTCGAACATGGCGATACTGCCTGGAGGGAATTTTTCGGGGACGCTGATGGTCGTAGAGTCGCCAACAGACTCAATGTTCACGCCCTGAATGTTGTATGTTTGACTTGGCAGGCCGCGGAGGGTGGTCTTATCCCCAATGACACGGGCTCTGCTCTCTTGGCTGTTGTCGACCTCGAGGTTCCAAGCACCGATGAGTTTTGCACTGGTGCCCGGAAGATTTGTCTGGCCAAAGCCGCCGTTACCATTGCCGTAACCGGGGAAAGCGGTGTGTGCAATGAGGAAGTAGCCCCTCCTTGTGTGAGGGTTGACACGATGTACCGTGATGTATTCCTTGTCGTGGTGAATGTACGTCTCGGTGTACCCCTCCTTGCCCATCTTCACGTGGATCTCGTTGATGATCTTCCGAATGCCGCCGATGCCGCCTTCGCCAGCCAGTGCTTTGATGGGTCCACCAGTTGAGTTGCTTGAGGAGTAGAGCCTCTTCTCGTGCACCAATTCGATGAGCTCAGGATACACCTCGTCGAAGCCAAAGACGCTGCCGGTCGCGCATGAGCACATGGCAACCAGAGCAGCCGTAGAAAGAGTGTCCCGAGCGTCCCTCTTTTGTGCAGGGGTCTCGTTGTCGTGCGTACAGTCCATGAAGAGAGCATGTACCGGACTTCGCTTGATCTTCTTGATGACTGGTGGCGGTGTGCCGTTCGAGGTACCAGTTGCGTTGTCGGCGTTGAGCACTTCATCAGTCTCGAAGCTGCCGATGGGGACACCACCGTGACGATGCACGAGACGACTCAACTCCTGCGTGCTCCAGGCTTGCATGGCTTCTCGAATTAGACACGAGATGCCCAGACGCATGACGAACTTGAAGTCCATCTCTTCAGATCCAGAGAACAATTCGGCGCACACGAAAAGATTGGGATTGACGCAACGAGCCTGGTCCAGCATGTACTCGGCAAGATGAAGAGGGGTCGAGTGACAATTGTCGATGCGGAAGCCTTGGAAGTATTTCGCCATCAGGCGAGTGTAATTGGCCATGTGCTCCCAAAGGAACGGATTGTCCTGTGGGCCGGATCCGTAGCGAAGCTTGACACAATCACCCCAGACGATGACCTCACGCCTCAGATACGCGCGAGACTTGGGACCAGCATTGTCCCGCATGGCATCTGCAGCCCAAACCCACCCATTGTTTACGAGCGCTAATGCTTCCGGGTTGTGCTTCTTGGTCGTCTCGTTGAGTGGCAAGCGGGTGAAGTAGGGCTCGATCAGCGGATTCGCGTCGTTGACCTCGCCGAGCTTGGGACCATGAGCATCTATCCGGACGTACTTGATCCGGTTGAAGAGTTGCTCCATGATCTCCTTGGAATCTCCGTCGTACTCCTTGTAGAATGGTAGATTCAGCTCGTTCAGGAAATTGGTGCAGGCCTCACGCGCGGCGCCCTCGTCAGGGGCACTGCTAGTGCGGCTGTCGTAACGACCATATAGTGCGCAAATGAGACCGGCACCCACTGAAGGGTCGATGTGGCGCCTAAACCGCTCGCCCATTCTATCGCCGCCGAGCAGGGCATGGTCGACCAACCAATCTGCCCTCTGTTTCAAGGACCATCCCTTGACAGCGTCGAGCCCGCGAAGACCTGCTTCACTAAAGCTGTCCTCGAGAAACTTGGCTTGACCGGCAATCCATTTCTCGATGATGGCATTGGTGTTGCTCTCCACGTCAACCACGTAGTATTCCCAAAGCTTCAATTTGTTGAGTACGTGTTGCTTGACGCCGTCCATAACCCGCAAGAGATCGCCCTCGTTCTCGAATTTGGTAGGCAGACCGAGGGAGGCCAAGTTCTTGCCATATTCGATCAACGCCGTGTCCAACTCGAGAGCTGGTCGCAGATGAGGGGCGGTGTCAACATTGTAGCCGGCTTCTGGGTGGTCCTCGAGCCATTTGCTGTTGTTCGCTGTGTGGTTCCAGACCACGTCGGTCATGGCAAGCATGTTGAACTCAGTGTGCATTTTCTGGACCATGCGCGCGATATCCTTCTCGCCATTGGGGAAGATGGCTTTGTCGAAGGTGAGCTGGTCATATATGCTGTATGGCGAGTTGGAATCGCCACGGATCATCAGAGGTGTGAAGTGCACCATGTTGTAGCCACGCTGGCTGATGCCGCGTAGGTGGTTGTCCCAGTCGGTAGGATAGTTGCCCATGAATTTGGACAGAGTCGAGAAGACAATGACACCCTCGACTGGCAGCTGTTTGCCTTGCAGTGTGAGCCTCGGGCAGACATCGATGTAATATGTGGGCGTCTTGGTTGGTTCTGGCGAGACGACATCGGTGAAGGACCACTGCGGCAGCGGCGTGTAGGTGGTGTAGAAGGAGTAGGCATTCGCTTCGTAGATGGGAACGTCAATCTCGGTGGTGCCATTGAAGTCTGGCTCCAGCCTGCGTAGCATTGTTAGTGAACGAAGTGATGTTTGTTGAGTAAGCAACCTACTTGTACTCGCGGTAATGGTCGCGCTTGAACTTCTCGCCCTTGGAGGGGATGTTCACCCAAAGGCTGCCGAAGCGACATATTGAGCTAGTGCCCTGGATCTGGAAGCGGACGCAGTACGGAGACTCGCTTGATGGCGGAGGTAGGTAAATGTACGTACCCGGCACGTCTGGCGCGCCCGCATCGGTCAATGGCAGCAGGTACACAGCCGAAGCTGGTTTTGAGGGTGCAGACATGGCGATATGTGCAATTGAGCAGCGAGAGAGGCGATTGGTGTAAGCTATAAGCAAAAGATGCTGTAGGTATGCCGCGGCGGTGAGGTAAAAATGGGTAGGCTAGGACGAGATTGTTGAGGAGGAAAGGAAGCCGTCTCAGGCCAGTCGAGACGATAAACAGCAATTGTGCCCGTCTGCGCAGGAGGAGGGCGGCGACTGCCCGACGCGGTGCAAGATACAGCAAGAGATCGAATCTGACGATCGGCGGTTGTGGAAGTCGCGGTCGCGCAACAGCAAGCCGAACCTGGCACGACCGCCAGGAACCGACGTCATCGCTCAACGGTCTAGGTTCGGGAGCGGCTCGCTTGCAGACCGCCCTTGCGGCCGGGGAGTTGTGGAGCCTCGCGAGTCAGGTGATCACGTGTGCTGGCGTTCATAATGACCTCGCGTTGCCGTCTTCCTCGTAGCACGCTCTCACCACCTGCCTCTCAGCGCGCTACATTGTCGGCCAGCAGGCTTTCAAGAGAGTCCAGTTACCATATGATCTTAAAGCCACGTGGGCTCACTGCGTTGCCATTGACATGGCTCCTTCTCTGAACAGTGATGCAGCATCATAATTGCGCCGTGGCTTCCATAGATCCTTATCTTTGCGCCAAATCTCATCTTTCCGATGATGAAATCTGCTCTTCGCATCTCACGAATTGCTACCCAAAGCATCAATACGGGAAAGCATTCTTTATCGACAGCCATCCATAAGCGATAATCAAACGACTTCAACCCCGATACCAAACTGGCGTGAAGATGCATCCCTCTCCGTCGAGCCTCTCTTTTGATACACCTACGCGACGTAGTCCTCCACATACGCCCCGAACCTCGTCACACCTTCCTCGTAACTCCTTCGACCGCAGACGACGGCGACGAGACATCCAGCCTGGCTAGTCGCCTGGTGGCGCGAACACCCCGAACACAGATGTCGACCCCCCGAAACCGGCCCCAGCGGACGACTTTGATGACGATAAGCACTGGATTACGATCAAACTGCCCCAAGATATAGCAAGAATATATGCCATAGATGAAATCAATCGATGGCTTGACGAGCACAGAGGTCCGAAGGTATGTCTGCTGCCTTCGCTTCGAGATCGAGTGTAACAAGTGATGCAGGATTCTCCACCCAAAAAGCCTTGGTACTACGGGTACTACAAGGGTGTCCGCCTGGACAAAGCGCTGCGGTTTTGGGTTCGAAAATGGCATGAGGACTTGAAATACAACTCATATGGACTACCAGCGTGGGTCTACTACATGATTCTCGTCCTGTACTTTTTGTACATCTTCGGAGGCTTCGTCTTGTCAGCGAACGAGAGCGAGCATGAGAGGGCTAAATCAAATATGCCCAATACGGCTGGTAAGGTCACTACCGAGAGCGAGAGGGCCGCACATGATACCAAAGCCAAGCTTGTGTTACTGAGAGGGCTACTGATGACATTTCCTGCCATATGGCAGGTCCCGCTCTTTCTCTGCCCGCCTCTCATCGCCAACGTCAAGGATCAATTCGAGGCCAGAGGGTACAAGAACGCTGAAATGGATCGAAAAAGACAGCGCTTTGAGGAGCATGAAGCGAAAAGGCGCTCTGAGCAGCACGCACCGGAGAAGAATCCTGAGCAGTACACATCGGAACATGGTCCTGAACAGCACGCGTCGGAAAGGGGTTCTGGGGAGCACGCATCGGAAAAGAGCTCGAGGCATCACCTATTGTGAAAGATCTTTGATGAGCCCGCATGAACCGCAACCACCTACTGTACTTCTATTATTCGCTAGCGTAATCATACAACGTGTCCATTCTCTTCTCGCATCAATACCCAATCTCACAAGTCGTAACATCCTCGACAAAATGCTTCTCTCTATACCCCCTCGTCCACCAAAGATACCACGGCACAACATTCATCTTGATCTTATGCCCCCACCACGGCGTATCCTGCACCGTCTTAACCACACTCTGACTCTCCTCCCACGCCGTCTCAATCCTAGCCCTGCGCAACTTCTCATATGCATCAAACGCCTTCTTGACATGCACGCCCTCCTGCCGCCCAACTTCCATCCACCGCGCCAAACACCTGGCAAACAACACCCCATCTTCAAACACGATCCCGGTGCTCTCGCCTTGCGGTGGCATTGCATGCGCCGAGTCGCCGATTAGCATGACCCTATCAGTGTGCCATTTCCCTGTCTTTGATAATGTGAAGACGGGCCAGAGATACAAGTCTGCAGCGTCTTCGATTACGTGTTGTATCAGTGGACTAGCAGCCCCATCGTACCTCTCCAACATCTCCTGCCGCGTCTTAGTCGCATCTGAGCCCTTGGCTTTCCATCCATCTCTTGACTCGACGCCCGGAGCGGCGACTTGCATTAGGGCGCCGACGTAGATACTATCCTGCGCCGGGGAGTGGAAAGATGTCAAGAGGATACCGCGACGACCGAAGTTCATTCCCGAGACGGCGAAATGCGTGGGCTCGTAACTTCCATCGGACTGTGTGCGCCGCGGCGCGAATCCAAACGCGTTACATATCCCCGAGTACGTAGCGGTGCGGTCTGGCTCGACGTGTTTGAGTCGCGCGACGCTGTGGATGCCATCACATCCGATCAGAATATCCCCCTCTGCTGTACTCTCGTCGTCGAAAATCAGCCGTACATCGTCCGCATCTTCGTTGATATCAGTCGTCTTTTTGCCGCAAACGAGCGTTATGTTTGGGTGTTTCTCAATTGCCTTCAGAACACCTTTCAACGCTTCTCCCCGCGTGATCCGCAGTGCTGTGAACGGCGGAGAACCGAGTCCTCGTCCATCTGGTCCTGCGAAACTACTCTCTGCAATCTTGGTGTTGGTGTATAAATCGAATACTTCAACAGCCAAACACTCAGCGCCATACTTTGCGGCACGGATTTCTTGTAAAGCGCCGAGATGGGAGAGCAAGCGGAGCGCATTTGGCGTGAGGTTTACAGCACCGCCGATTGTCGCGGGCTTAGGGCGGATTTCAAAGATTGTGATACGTGGTGGTGGAGTGTTTTTTGGTGCGAATTCTGTGAGGGATAGGGCGGTGGTGAGGCCGGCTATGCCGCCGCCGAGGATGAGGATCTCCATGGGTTTGGACATGGTGCGGTGGTATGTCTAGACTTTCTGACTTATATAAGGCGATAGACGCGTTGGTTTCGAGTACGGTTGTTTCTTGAACATATGGTGGGTTCGACTCTTCAAGTCAACGCCGCAAACCACTCCATCCTTACACATATACCTCCCATCCCATACTAACTCAGTACCATCGAAACCGAAACATGCATGTCGATCGCCACACGTCCCATTCTCCGTTCGTGGCTACGCTCCTACATGTCATTGCCTAGCGCTGGTGGTATCGGCAAACGTTGGGGAACCGGCTTGCAACACCACAGCAGATGCGTTGGCGTCATGACATGCGTATCGGATGCGATGGAGACAAAGTGAGATGCTGAGGTGATGTAGGGCCAGGATATGCTTGAATTACTTGGTTTGGATTTTGGATTGAGATATGCATAACCGAATGCTGGGGTCGAGGTTGAGATTTATGAAGCTGATGTTCGGAACTGTTCCGAACACGGGATAGGACGCAACTGGGTCTTAGGGTGTCAGGTTACACTTGAGCGCATTGGCTGTCATTTCGAAAATGTTCTAATTTGTATGAGTTGCGGCTACAGGGACAAGTCATGGACAGGCTTGATGGTTTCTAATGAAAGCCCAAGTCTACTCGTCCTCCATGTCCGCCCATCGACCAGTACCAGGTGTCGTTGGAATCGGAGCATCATCAGAAGAGCCCTCAGCAACTATGCTTCGAGGCCTAGATGGTCCAGCATCCTCGTTCTCGCTCACGACTGCACTGTTGGCACCGCTCGCCTTTTCTTTCTCTTCTTCCTGCTCTTCGGCGGCCTCCCAATCCTCGACCACCTCCACTGGCTTCTCCTTCCTCTTCTTCTTGGCGCTGCTTAGACTCAGCACAGCAAAGCCACCCTTATTCCCAAATCCAGGCCCTCCTGCAACATGTCTTAGTGGCGCACTCTTAGCAGCAGCCACGGTGGACCAGCCAGACCCGGGGCCAATGTCGGACTCCTTGCGCAAAATGTTGAGAGAAGAGTCGAGACGTGCGAGCTCAACCTTACCGAGCTTCTCAGCTGTGAAGGTCTTCGCAAGCGGATCCTTGATAGACTCGAGTAGCTTTTGCATCTCACGTTCCTCCATATGAAGACGGGCCACTAGAGGTGGCTTGAGGACAACGTCTTCGTTGGGCAAGAAGCTAACTTCTAGTTCAAGGCGGAAGGACGTGCTTGCAAGCACAGCCTTGACTGAAGACTGAACCTCTTCGATAGTCAGAGCAAATCGAGTATTAGTGATGAGAAAGCCGTTATAAGGGTCGCCAGTGGTATTGCTCGGTTTTGGTCGCAGTGTAGTCGTAGGCGCTGGAGCTGGAATAGGACGCTGGACCTGTCGAGTTCGCGCACATTCTGCCAAAGTCTTCATCGGAGCCATGACGAAGCGTGGAGTCTTGAAGAGCGCAACATGGCGATGTGGCTCCGGATCCATGCTTTCTGTGTCGAATCCAAAGTCTTCTGCAAGGAAGTGTATGAAAGCTCGCTGTTGGCTCTTCATCGGTGCGAAGCGGAAACGCTTTGCCTCAGGGTCGGCTGCGAATAGTCTAAGCTGTTTCTCTTGGGCGGCGGCCCACGTTGAATTCTGCTGATACATATTAAGCGTGTCCGCAGAATACGGAACATGATCACTCTGGTGATCTGGGTCGACATTCAGAGCCAGTGCAAGCTTGTGATTGCGCTCCAGACGAGCACACTCTTCGTCGCACTTCAAAGTCTTTTTCGAATTTCCATCACCTTGCTTCGACGCAGCACATTTTGTTTCTTGCTTGATCCTTTGACACTCACACGTGACGAAGATCTTGTGCTGACAGGGTTTGTCTTCCTTGCAGACGGACGGGAAGTGGCATGGAGCCATACACGGATGCCCACAAGCACTAAGCTCCTTGCCGCATGGCTGGCGGCAAGGTTCCTCGCACTCTCCAGGTCGGTGACATTGCTTTTGACACTGATGAGCGCTGCATCGCAACGTCTTGCCGCAGACGTCTCCACAGCGGACGTCGGAAAGCCAGCATGGCTGGTTTTTGAGCACATTCTTGCCGCACAGACAAGCCTTGGTGGTTAGGAATGGACATTTCGGACAGCTTTCCTCATCTCCATGGCAGTTGTGACCCATCTGCGGATGACCACAGTCTTTAGGGCGCTCGCATGCAAAGCGACATGGTGGTGGCTTAGTACCACATGGTAGTGGAGGCTGTAGAACGGTTCGCCCACAATTACAACTCAACTCATCAAAGATCGCCTCTCGACAAGAGCCGCAAGGACCCTTGTGGCACAATTCCTGACAGCGATGTTCCGGGTTCCCACACTTGAGCTGACGGCCGCAACTACGAGTGCAAATATGCTCGGCTTCGAAGTTCTCCCCAGCTCGACGTGGCGCAGAGTCGAGAGGACGTGCTTTGCGACGACTTGACTGTCGCTCGGCAGCCTTGCGCTCACCGGCACAGCATCGCTCGCCACATTCATGACGGCCGCAATTGAGCGATACCTTGCAGATGCGCATGCACTGCGGAGGTTCTTCGGCTCCTTGATGGCAGATAGTATTGGAAGTGGTGCGACCGCAGCGGCAGGATATGGATACTCGCTTGAAGCAAGATGAACATTCTCCCTGATGACAAAGTCGTTCGCATTGATGACCGCAGTCGAGCAACTTATCGCATGGCTTGGTACAATTCGGGATGCGGTCCTCGCAGGTTGATCGGGTCGCGTCCGTCATTTGACTGAGTAGTGTCTTGCCGCAAGGGCAATGCGACACGACGTCAGGGGATCGAGGGCAGTGCGGGGCTTTGCCTTCTTGGCTGTGGCACGGCTTGTCGCAGGTATGTTTGCCGCAGTCGAATGGGCGACCGCAAACGTTCGGACACTCGAATGTACCGATCCACTCTTCAACGGCGAAAGTGCCATCAGCAGAAACATGAGCATGACTGCTGAGCTTCTCCTTAGTCCTATCGCGACACATGATATCTTTCTGTATTTGACCGCAATAGCAGCGGGCTGCAATCCGGACCTCACACGCCCCGCATAGACCTTCATGACAAGGTCGAGAGCAGCGATGCTGCCCACAGGACATGAGCTCGCCGCAGATTGCGCCACAGCCCCAGCCATGCTCATAGTCTGTATCCACACAGCGTCGTGTCATCGACTTCTTGCCGCAGAAGCAAAACTTCTCTGGTCCCATCAGACTGCAAGGCGGGCATGGGCCGGCATGGCAGGTCACTGGACAAGGGTGTGGACAGCTCTTTGGCAGCACTCGAGGACGGGCACATGTCTGACCGCAGGAAAAGGGTGGTAGTCCTGGCGATGCCTTCGGATCCTGCTCTTTCTCGCACCAGCAGTAGAAGTACTTGGGCATGACATCCTTTGGCAGATTGCATCCTGGACAGCGCCACTGCCGGGGTGGCGGTATCTCCCCATCCTGCGCCTGCTGGCGAGCAGCAGCTGATCCCTCGTTGGTCGACCATTTCTTAATGCATCCCAGGTGGAACACTGTCCAGCATGTTCTGCATGACCATACGCCTCGTGAGTGCCTCTTGATCTCCTCTGTGCAAATGGCGCATTCATAGTGTCCGTTGTCTATATCTTCGTGTGTTCTCGTCGGGATGTCTGGTGCGTTCGACTTTGGCAGCTGCGGCTTCTTTTCGCGGGGTGGACGTGCCTTTCGTGGGGCGATGGGCTGGCCTGGCTGAAATGTCGGGGCGTCTGCCTGCAGGCTAGATGGGGCCTCCGTACCTGCTTCTGAAGCAGCATCGTCCGCCGTCAATTGGCCACCGAACTGGCGTCCGCCGGCAGCCATGCGCTGCGGGAACCTCGGGGCTGCTGCTCCACGACCACCTCTGCCTCTTCCCCGTACACCGCCTCTTGAAGCCATAACAGTAGAAGGGACTAGCTGGTGTGACGTTTGCGATGCTGAGGGTGTCTCCGTATCAGCATAGCCACCTCGACCTCTACCTCTTCCACTTCGTCCACCTCTTTGTGACTGAGCCGGTGGCTGCCCCTCTTCTGGCTGCCCTACTCCTGCGCTAGGGTTCCGCCGCGGACGTCTTCGTCTCTGAGAGCCCCGGGAGGCATCTCCCGGGGCTGCTACCGGTGGCGGTGCCGCGGTGGTCGCCATGTTGTGTGGTTGTGACGATACCGTCACTGCTGCCGTACTAATTTTGGTGGCGCAAATCCCCACGCTATGCTATAAAGAAAAGATGGTGTTTGCAGGCGCCGATAGTTGTACGGCCTGCTAAACGTGAAAGGGAAAGTGGACAGAAGGAAGGTGTGTATGAGAGAAGCAGTGGTGCGGTGGTGGCGAGCAATTAATGGTTTATGCTCAGTAGTTTAGCAGCCTGAGGAAGTGCTAGCGTAGATTGAAGCAGAGCGATGAGTCAGGCGCCAGGCCGTCACAAGCTTCAGGAACCGTCTGTCGGGTCCTTCAAGTGCAGTGGCGCAGCTGGAATTCGACTTGGACTCATAGTGACTGTCTGACGGTGCTGCGGAATTTCTGTCGGCAAAGCGCGTCATAGGGTCCTCGAATCACTGGGCCAGGCTAGTGTGACAGGCATCGCATCGCCGCAACGCCAAAGCTCCCATATCGTGAACATCACCACGACCACCCGCACCCGCACCAGCCCTCACAGCATCATGGCGAAGACACTGGTCGGCGCCCTCGCTCTGGCAGCGCTACCCTCAGCGCTCGCCTTCCGCAATACCTCGCCCTTCTTCCTCTTCTCCACAGCACAGTAGGCACAGCAGAAGCCTATCCTCATGCCTCGAAGCTTACATTGACAGATTGAACATCCCCAACCCAGACCAATCCATCGCGCAAGCATCGCACATTACGACAGATGTCCTCAATGTGCTCAAGGGTTGCCCGACACGATCATATGTCCTCATTGAGCAATTGGGCGTCTCTTCAGCCGATTACGTCGACGACCGTTTGGCGCCACGATTGAGCCAGTACATGAGCGGCAAGGATAACGCTGTTAAGACGACATTTGCAGTGCCAGAAGTAGTTGGTGAAATCGATCAGAAAGCGATCAAGAAGTATCTGGAGGCAGAATGTGGTCACAAGGGTGGATACAACGTATTCGAAGCCGCCAGCAGCGAGAGCAAGATGGATCGTCGGAATGATCTTCAGAAAGCTGGTATGCATGAAAGGTCTAAGGCACCACACATCTACTAACGCCTGCAGACGATTTATTTGAAAAACTGCTCGTGAAAGAGGCCAGGTCGGAGGACTACACCGTCATCTACAGTACCACCCCACCTAGCGAACGGGCGTCCAAGTCTCTGCTGGCAGAAGAGCATCCACCGTACGAGATGGAGAATACCTATGGCAACTATGACCAAATGGAGTTGAAGCGCGACCTGTCCTCGCACGTCAGGCGAGCGAACTCGACCAACAGCGCCGGTTTGTTTGAACGATACCAGTACTTCACGCCCGGATTGTTCATGGCGTTCTCCGCCATCGTTCCCCTCTTCCTCATCCTGCTCGTCGGAATCAGGGCCCTCACTAGCCTGGAGGTGTCATACTTTGCATTCAGCAAAGAGATGGGACCAAATGCACAGAAGAAGCAATAGAGCGCTGCTGGAACCTTGGTCGGTAAGCATTGATGAAAGTATCTGATTGGGCACTGTACACTTTGTAGGTATTGTAAGAGCATAGGCACCGGCGTTCGGTCTCAACTGTAGCGATAACTTGCGCGTGGAATGACATTCTGGAACCTGAGGTACCTCTCCAAACTTGCAGCTCTCAATCCGATCATGCACTCAAGCAGCCTTTCCAACAAGCCGATCGAAGTGCTCGAAGCAGAACTTGCCGCCCACGAAACACGTTGCCATCCACTTCAGCCACGCCAGACCAAATACACTAACACCATGTTTATTCAGCCGCTTCGTGAACATGGCTGTCTCGATCGCGTGCGCACCGAATAGGAAGTAGAACAGGCCATTTTGGATCCAGGTCGCAGCCTTCAGAGCATTGCCTGAGCGCGAAAGCACATAGTCGTATAGTGGAGATCCAGCTGAAATGACTTCTCGTCGTGCGGAAAGGGCCATGATCACGCCACAGATCACGATGGGCTTGAGCTGTGGGTGCCCGGGCGCGACATATGTGTTGTGAAGGTTTTTGGGACGAGCTGCCATATTGAATGATTCGAGTCGCACAGGATTTGGGTAGAGTGTCTGCGCAACCTCTTGTCAGCATCTACAAGAATCTGATGGGTCTAAGCATAGACAGACGTTGTGTTTTAGCAGTTCTGTACCTGTCTTTGATTGAGAAATAGTGCAAGACCATAAATCACATTTCAAGCACTTTTCCACACCATCGCATACAAACCATGATGCCTCGGCCCGCCAACGCCAAGCCCCATTCACATCGGTCATTCAAGCTCCCAACGAGTCAGCGAATCACCACCTCGCACGCCCTCATTCGTCGCATTTCCATCCAAACTCCCAGCTCCCTCCATATCCACACAACCGCCCAACATCACAGCTCTTGTGCGGCCTGATTTCTCAGCCAATGGTGTAAGCGGCATAGTGACGCCGCAATGCCGCAACCTTCCCTAACCGGCAACCGCCTTGCAATCTGACCATCGATCACTGGGCTGCGAACCATCTCTTAGGGCGAGCCTTGGCGCAGCCGAAAAAGGTCACGGGAGCGTGAGGGACGGTGCGGTGCGTGCAATTGGCGCTAGAGGGGTGTGATGGGGCCTGTTATGCGGCCAGGAGGCAGCTGTCACATTGCGGGAGGGAGGGGTGCTTGGCGGGGGATTGTGGTTTGAAGACGAACGGTCATGATCGGTCGCGCCTTTAATGAAGTGTAGCATCGTTTCTCTCGAAACTGCAAAGACTGTTGAACGGCGATACAGCACGGTTCGAAAATCGAGCTTGCAACGCTGCTGACGCTGGCAGTCTGAGGATCGGGTGCGTCTAGTGCATGCACCAGGCCAGCCCGGCAGTAAAGATGAAAGATGCGCACCCCAACCTTCCACTCGAAACGGGACAGATCTCTTCGAAGCCACTACGATCTCGCTGCTACAGCTTCGTCTTGCAAGTATCACCGACACAGGCCCTACATCGACAGAGCCATGTCCATGACCCTCCCTTCACCGTCCTAGGCCCCGCCGGCAACCGAACATCATGCCTTCGCACATGATCAGCAACCCCCATGACCTCGCCGAAAGAAGAACTCCGGCAACCGACCATTCATATCTCGCCTCCCCTCAGTTTTATGTCCAGGGTTCCCTCCCGTACCTGAAGGTCTTGAACGCCACAAGCGCGACCACGTTCGCTCGATACGCTGCACCTCGCCGAAAACTGACTGACTATTCCACGGAACAAGCCAGACACCTGCCAGACATACACGATCCGCTCCCGCGCAGTCCACTATCATGCGCATTGGATTTGTGTGGCGGGTCCTGATTGGCGGTATTGTCGTTTTGGTGATGGTGGGTTTGTACGTTCATGGATCAACCCTCAAGGTGTACAGACATCGACGGAAGAATAAAGTCCTACTGCAATGGGTAATGTTTGCACGTGGGGGGATTTATCGCAGCGACTCGAGTAGGAAGAAGTGGAAAATTGGTCGGGTTTCGATGGTGCGGATGTTGTCCTGGTGCATCATTAGAACAGGTTGCTACAGGGCAGGCTTTGATGTCCGAGAGTACAAAGCAAGCACACTGATCGTGGAAGCCACTCAATTTCCTAATCAGGATGCTCGCATCACTCTCGCAATCCAGCTCCACCGCGACAGATCGTTGGGATTGACCCACCTGGCTGGGAAATCCTAACTTCATTGCGGTCACCTCATCACAGTGCTTGCACTTTCAATGAGTGTGTTGCTGCTGATCTATTACTTGGACGTCCACGATTATGATTTACGGGCTTCACAGATCTAATTTTTGGCGGCACAAGCTTTATGCTCAACGAATGCAATCAACGAGGATATTTTGGTCATTCACTCTGATTTTGTAAACGAACGTAATGGCCGGTGCTGTCGTTTCAATCTGCTCTAACCTAGGTCTGCGTGGTGTTCTTTCCATTGAGTACATCGATGAACGCGGTCTACGCAGGCTTCTTTTGGAAAATTATCCGTCCATAGCAAAGCCGAACCATCGCCATTGAACGTCCCTGGAATCCATGAGTACTTGTCCGCGACACCCTACAACAATAGTCAGCTCAATAACTCCTCACTGAGATCACAAACGACTCATCCAGATGGTAATGCCAACACAACGAGAAACATTGATGCAGCTCTGCGCAACACGAGTACATCCAGCGTGGAAGTTGAAGATTGATAGGGCGATTATGTCCTCTAAATACCCACCCAACTATCAAGCATATATCTATCTTTCGGCACGGCTACATAAACCCCCAAACCTCCCAATCTACATACACAGCACAATACCCGTCTTGACACTCTGTCCTATGTATTATGTTAAAGTGCTGCACCAGTGTACCACCTGCGCAACCATATTAGCGGGCGATCCACGTGTTCTGGCGTAAAATATGCTCGCATGTTCGGCCTCGGTAGGTTTCACTTCGGAGATATATTGCGCTGCATGCTGGCAGATCCGGGGTAAAGGGACCACAGGGTGGTGCTGTTTAGCCTGTTTGATGGCTGCTTTTGGTGGGATCCCCGCACCTTTTGTGGGTTGCGATGGTGGGTGGAATTATGAGATGGGCTGTGGTGGTTTTCAGTAGGTGACAGTTTGGAGGGTCATATGATGTGATTTCCAACCTTCCGAGTCCGGTAAGTCTTTGGTAAAGTGTGGATTACGGACGTCGAGGGAAAGGTCCAAATTCCGCCAGAACTTCAAGAGTGTCCGAGGTGGGGTGAAGATCAATCCAGCCTATGGTGACTACGATTTGGATGCATGTCTGCAGGTGATATGCATGGTGGAATGACCATTGAGTGCATATTTAGATAGTGCTGAGTCCAGTACGATTTTGTTTGCAAGATTGTGTTGGCTTTTGAAATGACTTTCGGCCCAAATTCGTGTTCGTCTCAAAATTATGTTGGCTTGAAAATCATGTCAAGCTGAAAATCACGTCAACAGCATTTCAGCATCAACATGATTTCAGCGTCAGAATCATTTACAGTGAACATCATTTTGTTCACTGCGATCCACACCTTCTGGCAAAGTTGCCACATTGGGAAGTTTGGCTAACTTCCTTGATGGCAGCTCCTGCGTGTTTGGACAGAAGCCCAGTTGCCTTCCTGACGGAGCACAATGGTCGGAGAGTCATCTTTGCACCCTCTTGTCCATCCAGAGCCTCTTGCGCATTGAGCCAGTGTCGCCGTGAGCTGTCAAGCTCGATGAACGGATGGTGCTTGTGCGTTCGATCATGCCACCTTACAAGGTCGCGAAGATCTTACCCATCAAATAAGAAACAGTTCTGAAGCAATGGAAGAAACCTGCGCGGCAATTTTCTAGTGTCCTATCAACGAATGAACTATCGTCATTTCGACTTGCCATCGTCAGGTTATCTCACCTTCTGAGTGTCCGGATGTCGCGATGCGGGGTTCCGAAGCAAGAGCAAGGACAACTATATAGCTTCACCAACTTTTCGCTTGCCATAACGACAAATTAGTTTCATCATGTCTGGAAACAAATCAATGGACCATTTGGCTGTCAAGAATGTGCTCTCGCGTTATTGCGAGGCTCTTGACCTCAAAGAATTCCAGCTGCTAGAGAAGGTCTTCGTATTTGATGCAGCGGCGGACTACCCCTTCAACGCGGACCTCAAGGGTGTTGACGCAATAAGTACTGCGATACACAACCGGTATACAACCAACGTAAAACGCTCACTTTGGAATCATGCTGACATACCGGTCGCAAGTCTTGGACCCATCCGGACCCACCACAACCTCACCACGCAGTCCATCATCTTTCACCAGGATGGTAAGGGTGCGAATGCGGTAACTCACTTCATTGGCGTACATTTTGGTCAAGGACCTCATGAAGGGAAAATGCTATCTGCGTATGGACGATACATGGATGAGCTTATCCTGCTTCCAACCAAAGACGGGGATCTGGAAGGCGTGCCAGGCGCGAGTGGCATCTGGAGGATCAAGAGACGCACAGTAGCTTTCACACAGCGCATTGGGGATGAGATGATAATGAAGGAGTTTTGAGCTCATACAAGTCTGTGAAGAGTTTGGTAGCTGCGTTACCACTGCAAGTGCCACGTGGGAGGGTCACCCACAGTACCTCTTTCCCATCCAAAATTCGAGCTGGACTTAGCTCATCTCCGAAGTTCATCCCTTCACTCTGCAAAATCATCGAATCGTTTGAGCATCTCTTCGAGCGATATGATACACTAGCCGCATCTCACCTGTCCTGATCGTTCTACCTTCATGTCGGCCTCAGTTCCGCCCATGACCGTGGAGGAGGAACTCGACATCCATCCCAGATTCCTCATAGATGAAAGGGAGCTTGAAGACGCTTGCAGGGAATGCGACATATACGTTTATTCGTGAGCACACAGATCAATCTGCCGAACTGTATGTGCTAATCACTCAATCATAGGGACGCCGACCCTGTTATCGCGACCATACAAGCCATCGATGAAGAGTTCATGGACCTCCCTTATACGAACATACAACACGACAACGACCCTATGACGCTGTCTGACGAAGACAACCGCGTTACAATCGTCTATATCCGCGGATTCTTCACCAATCGTCGGGATCTCGTATATTACGTCCGAGGGCAGAGAGTACTCGCCAAATTCAATTCAGGAGTATACGGGCGTCAATGCTTCGTAGGGCCCATGTCTGGTACGCCGGTGTTCTCGAGCAATCTATATCCATCGTTCATGTCTATCACTCCTGTTGGCCCTAAGAAGGTCAATAGGTTGGACTCACAGATGCAACGAGTCAGGTGGAGGTATTACTTCGAGGCGGGTCGGGTGCTATGGAGCAGGATACAAATTGACCCAGACAAGATCAAGGAGTTCAACAAGCAAGCTGCCACAAACTCGCAACACTCTGGCGATTAGGAAGACCCATCTGCGACCGCGACCACTCAGCCTGTCGATCGGAATACTGAGATGAGCGAGAGAAAGCGGGGAAAGATGAAGCTAGCTGCACTTGGTGATGAGATCGCACCCTCCGCTCTGCCCTCTTCGGTCGGAGATCATGCTACCGGAACACCCTACACAGACTCTCCCGTCGCAAAAGCTGCAAAGAACGCCGAGCTCGCATCTGAACGCGATCAGGTACGTGAGAGCCTCGAAGCCTTGATCGAAGACGAAGATCCCTTATCAGATGGCAAGATCAACATACTCATTAATAGCATCTACGGTAAGAATGATAATGAGCACACCGACGAAGAGATCAGGAATGAGCATCGCGCTTGTTTGACCAGGCTGTTCGACATTGTCAATGAAGAAAATGCCCTCACGTTTGCAGTAGCAGACGCAGACACAGAAGAGGAGAGAGAATCTGCTTTTTCTGACTTGTCGAGAGCGAGACAATCCAGTGAGCCATTCATCTCTTCTCTCGTTCATCTCTCAAGGCGTTTGCGTGGTCTCGAGCCGGCACGCATTCTGAAACTCCAGGACATCTTGAGGCAACTCAATGCAAAACAACGGAGCGCTCTAAAGCAATTCATGGAGGTCACTCAACGAAGCGAAGAAAACGCCCGCGCTTATCTAAGAAGTTGCAGTTGGGACGCCGAACTGACATTAAAATTGCACTACGATAGCGGCGAGACGAATGGTGACAACCAGGACCCACCCTCCGCCGGAAGTGCTTGGCCTCCCATGACCATCAGGCCCGGTCTACGTGAATCGAACACACATGCAACGTTCGACGAGTCCGCTGAGGAGAAGACACTGTGCGCGGACAGAAAGGGCCCGAATAGCTCGGTTCAAGAACGAGCTCACGATGAGGAAGAGTCATCATCAGATGATATCGCGGCCCTAGAAAGCCAGCTGGCTACTTCGATTGATCGTAGGGAACAACTTGAAAGGTCAATGTCCTCCAGGCAACGACACCTAGGCCGTAGTCTGGACAGATCTATCATAAGCGCTGCAGCGAAAATCCCAAAGTTGAGAGAAGCGGATAAAGAGTCAAAAAAGAAAGACCCAAAGCCTGTTCACGCGTACTTGCGTACATTGATTCGAATCGCTCAGAACGCCGACGATCCACCTAGCAGTACTAACGGTGAGACGGACGAGGATGCCACATCCCCGTCCGTTGAGCATGGAGCGAAGCTGAGACGTCTCTTGACTGCCTTGATCAACGGCAGTATACGACTCAAACAATCCACTTCCGCTAGTCAACGGCGAAAAGCATGGGACCACGATTCATTAATCAAGTGGGCCACAAGACGCCTTGAGAGCATCGAATCGGAAGACGAGGAAATTACGATGCAAGCCTTGGATCTACAGTCACGGCTGGAAAATGCTGTCCAAGCCGTAAAGCGCGATCTTGGTCCGGAAGTTCCACCCGCTAGAAACATCGGCGAAGTGATTGAGCCAGCCCGATCAAGAAGCACGAGCCCCTTAAAGAGGTCTTCGTCGGCGCGAGAAGAGCGAGCTGACAGCGGCGTGGCACCCAAGAAACGATGTGATCAGTCTGCGCTGTCTCGCAAAGAAGATGACTTTACCTCCGAAGCCGCGGCTGTACGATCGAACTTGGCTACACTGAAAGATATGGGCTTCACGAATAAAGCGCTCAATGAGTCCATCCTGCTGAGAGTTGACGGTGATCTGGGAAAAGCAATCGACATCTTGACCAATACCGCATCTCCTGACGGGCCTTCAACGGCTCCTGCAGGACCCTCTGAGTTGTCGCGGCAGTCTCCACGACTGAAACTCCGGTTCCGCTACATACTCCCTAGACCCGATCTACGTGAGCCGACTGAAGAGGAAGATGATGGGATAGAACACTCCAGCGGCCATCCTCTCATGGTCAACCTCAGAAACATGGGATTCATGGATGACGAACGCAATGCTATTGTGCTGAATGGCTGCGGTGGAGACCTGGAAGCCGCCGTTGACACAATGTGCCAGGTCGATTCCGAACATGACGGAGAGTCATCTGTTCAGAATGATAAGAACGCAAACGCTACGGAGGGGCGAGGTCGTAGACCGGACACTGCCGATCAAGGGTCTAAGAAGCTAGGAGGCAGTTCGAAACAGCAGGGCAACCAAAGCAACACTCCATCTTCGACTGAGCCAGATACATTTAGCACGATACCTGAACAGGGGGAGTCAACAGGACTCGCTGAGTTTCAGAACGAGCTGTTCAAGCAGTTTGGCAAGGACAATGCCGATAAGGGTAAACAGGATAGCGCATGGGCTACGAAGCAGCCGAGCAGAGAGGAAAGCCGACGCGGTAGCGATGAGCAAGCTGTTCAAGAGAATGAGAACGCTGACCAGGACATGGTGGACGACGTCTGCAAGTGTTTAAAGGCCATGGAGGAGGATATGGAAATCGAGGAACCACATGTGGAGGACGAAGAAATTGGTGGATCGGATGATGGCGAACGGACGATACCAAAATGGAGGAAGACGAGGAACAGACTGCGCCTAGGGGGAAAATGGTGCCGTCATTGTTGAGGAGGTAGACAATGAGGACTTGTAAATAGCTATTGCCATCACGCATTTCAAGTATTGCATCGAAGACTTCATATTCTCAAGCTATGCTGAGCTATACTAGGTATGATAATATCGTTCCTATCCCATATCCGAAAGAATGCTAGGGTATCACCACCGCAGTGGTTAGAACTTTGTAGAGAGATCTACACACCCTCTAAAGCGCAGTATTGAAAATGCATATTCGTCCGCCTAATTACATAACACATCCGTCCTTTCGCATAATGAGCCCACCAGATCCACACCTAGTGGTCTCAGACCTACTCAGTAAATTCCACCATGACGCTCGCACCCTTGAGCCCAGCTTCCTCAACAGAAGAGTCAAGGTGATCAAGCAGATTCTTGCCCATGAAAGCGAGATCGAACTCTGCGCCTTCCTTGCCCTCCCAAGGCGAATCGGACTTGATCCACTCGTAGACGCGACGCACAGGGTCAGAGAGGTTGAACCGCCGGACGATAGGTCGTCCCGAAGGTCCTCGGAACTGTATGCGCGTGGTGACCTTGGGGTCTGTGACGGTCGGTTCGGTGTGTGGCGCGTGCGCTGAGATGGCTGCGAAGACGGGATTTGACGAGCCATTTGCTGCTTCGACTTCTGGCTCTGGCTCTGGTTCAGGTGCTGCTTGTTCTGCAGGCGCCTTGCCCTTGATGTTGTCAAAGGATTTTGTGAGGGCGTCTGGGTCGTCATCCTTGGGGCCTTTGCCATTTTCTAGGCTGTTTTGGAGCGCCATTTCGAGCATCTCCTCTTCGGTCATGCGGCCGACGTCTTTCGATTTGGTTTCTGGTTTCCGCTTGGCGACAGGGTTCTTTGCGTTGACGTTTAGGCTGTAGCGATCAAGGAACTCGTGCAGTTGAGCATGGAACTCTACAGGCTCAGGTATTGGTGGGCCTGACCAGACCTTGACCTGCTCGCCCGTTCGTGGATCGACAATCGCGATGTGTGGGTATGCATCTGAGCTATCGCGTGCGTGGAAGTAGTAGTTGATGTACTGCTGTCCTCGTGGGTCGTCTTTGGCGTACTGCATGAAGATGAAGTTCTCCCGTACGGTAGCTTTGATGTCATCGTTCTTCCAGATGTCTCGGTTCAGGCGCTGGCAATCGAAGATGGCGGGGTCCTGAATGTTCACCAGGAGCCACTTCTCGTCTTCCTTGCCCATGTCCCGTGCCTTCTCCCACTGGCCCTGATACATGATCTCGAACGGTGGTCTAAACAGTTCTGCCAGCATGTTCATCTTGGACGATTGTTCTGAAGCGCCGCCTGTGGCTGTTGCTAGCTCGCGCCGCCGTGCGCTGGAGTCTGCTGAGTTGTCCCAAACGTTGTTCTGGGTCGTACGTTGGTTGAAGATGCCGGCGCGGCCTGTGTCATCTGAATTAGGGTCTGGGTAGTCTCCAAATGAGATCCATGAGGTGTAAGGCATACCTGCTCGCCGACGAGCTAGCTGCTCCTGCACCATTGCATCCAGATCGTCCTCTTCCTCCGCATGGCCCCAGTTCGAGCCTGGGCCGAGCAGAGTCTCTGTGGTCCGGCCGATGGGCGCGCGCACTTCGTCTGCAGCTGGAGCACCACCACCGCCATACATCTCTTCCTGCAGCCGCCGTGCCATGGCCTCGTCGTCCTCTGTCGTTGCGGCAGGTCGTGCTGGTGGGGTGGGTGCATGTGCGGCGGGGTCGAAGTCGGACATCTCTTCGTCCGAGTCGATGGTGATAGGATTCCGTACTGACGAAGGAGCGTTTTGTGAGGGCGCTGGTGCTGGTGCAGCAGGGCCAAAGTCGAGATTGGGGCTGTCGAAATACAGCTGGATGGCCTGCTCGAAGTTGCCATCGGTCAGGCGCAGATACTGGGCTGCCTTGTCCGGGTCGCACGACGTGATACTCACGAAGTTGACGATGTTTTCATCCTCCATAATGGGCGGTTGTGTGCGGTTGACTCGCTAGTAGTGGAGGGTTGTTCGCGTGAAGAGCGGTGGTGGGGTGTTCTCCGAAAAGTTCAAGCGCGTCCGAGAGAGGTTATGGCGTAGGGACGAGGCTGTTGCCTTGGTATTTGAACCAGTGTAGGTGTTCCCGAGTTGCGTGAGTTGTCTCAAAAGTTCTCGGTGGCGGGTGAGGACGAGAAACAGCGGCGGGGCAGTTTATGTAGCCATCGAGACGCGGCAGACAAGCGTGATGGTGCGTGTACAGTGCTGGCGGGGGCCTATATGGCGGGTGAGAGGTGAGAGCGAACGGGTGAGGGCACTGCACAAAGTGAGTGCTGGGTGTGATTGTCGGCGCTGGTGGCACGAAACGGTGAAAGAGTTCCGATGGCGCTTCGCGTGCTCGGAACGGCTCTGTGAAGTCTCTGGCGGGTCGGCTGGGAAGTTGCGTAGGCAGGGCGCGATCGGAGGCGAATAATATACGTATAAGCAGCTTGGCTGGTCAGGCAGATGCTGGCGACTGTGGCAGAAGCACGTCGAAGACGCGATGCAATTGTGGTGCAGGCAGACGATGCTGCGTCATGCCGCCCGTGCACTTGACATCCCTGCTGGTGTCGCCTTCGAGTGAAAGCAATCACCGGAAGAGAAAGCGTGACGTGCTACAATCACGGCCATTGCTCTGATTCGCCTGCCACCCAATAATTCTCAGAAGCTGATGGGCCGCGCCAGTTGCATCTGCCTGTGGCGCTCGGCATAAGTACATCTCCATATCACGGCCGTGATTCACCAGCATCTTGTCACAACCAACAGTCGCTGCGGCTATCAAACATGGCGGACACACAAGCCGCCGAAGCCAAAGAGCTTGCTTTGGTGGGCAAAGTCGAGATGCGTATCGCCCTGGCAAGCTCAGAGAAGAAACTGGAAGACTTGTTGAAGACATATCTCGCCCCACTATTGCTCAAGCTGGGATCTGACCATGTGGCCGTGAGGAACAAGGTAGGCCTTTCTACATACTAGACTCCTCGCACGTCTCCACTATGTACTTCGAGAACCGCTGACAGCGGTCCCCGTTTCAGGTCATCTCCATTTGCCAGCATGTCAATACTCGCATCAAGTCACAGTACGCATCTTCCAGCTCTATTTTTATTGTAAAGCTCCCACTAACGGTCATGGTAGAGATATCAAGCTACCGGTTGCTGCTCTCCTCAAGCAATATAAGGAGAATCCTGATATTGCCTTGATAAGGCACTTCGATATCCTCTACATTCAACAAGGTATTTCGCGTCTTTCAGTTTCAGAGCGCCTTGAACTATTACCTATACTGCTTCAGGGCATCGCCAAGGACTATGAAAAGTCCACGCAACATGCTTCGCAGCTCTTTCATCTGATTCTGCGGCTTCTGGTGCACTTCAAGTTGCCATTACGCGGCAGCAAGGAGGATGACGAGCTCAGATCTACCTTAGGCTTGGGCGATGAAGATGCAGCGTTCTTGTCGAATTGGTTTGGCAAACTGTTGCTTCTCCAGATCATACGCTTGAACACACCTGAAGCAGCAAGCTCGCCACGATGCCCCGGCTTGTCAGTCGAAGATTACAAGTTTCTTACGTTGCAGGGCAAGCCAGATGCCTGGGATCCAAGCTCTGACTCAGGCCTAAACTTGACAGAAACAAAGGCACTCGTAGCACGTTTCCTAGCCAGTGGATTGTTCAAGGAGGACGAAAAGTTCTACCCTGCCCTATTCGCTGCCGCTGATACCAATTCTCGCATCTCGGAAGTCGGAGAGGACACCTTGAAACGAGTCTTGCTTTCCAAGGACCTCGAAAACTCTCAAGTTGTAGAGACATTGTTTGAATTGTATTTTGGCTCGTAGGTGGCATGCTCGACCAGGCAGCAAGTATACTAACGCCAATTGTAGAAACACACCTAATGGACAGCTTCCAGTAAAGACACCACTACGAATAAGAATTCTAGGAGTACTGTCAAGATCCGCGAAGTGCTCTACATATCCGCGCCAAATTGCCAAGATCGTAGAAGAAGGGCTGTTGTCAGCAGAGCTAAACCCAACGAACAAGACGGCTGGGAGAGAAGCATCAAAGTTTCGGTCTGCGATCTTCTCTCTTGTCAACTTCGTGGCACGCCGGGGCGCAGCAGCTGATCTATCAGTTGTGGCGCAAGGCTTGGTAGGCAATTTGCGAGCCTTCGTACAAGACCAAGGGTGGCCTGTTGCGGACCGTGACCAGGACATGGAGCTGCGAGGCTATGGTTACGAGACGATCGGACTTCTCGCCAAGGCTGCACCTGACAAGATTCTTATCGAGCCCTCATTGGACTTGCTGGAATGGCTGTTCCGATCGCTTCGAGAAGATACCGCGGGCAAAGACGTGGCAGTCAGCATAGAAGAGGCTCTATCATCGGTCTTGGGCGCTTTTTCGAAACCTTTTGATCCGTCTGTCATGCCTGGCTTTAGACGGCTGTTGCTTAGGTATGCGGCTTTCGGCCAGGTAACGACCCCAGCTCCCGACAGATTCATACGAAGCACACGTTATGTTGCGACACGGTTCGCAAATAGATGCCTTCCTTACGAGGACGTCTTGGCGCGCTGGATAGATATACTCGCTGTAAGCGGAGGCACAGCGGAAAGACACGAAGTAGTGGAGGAGGGACAACGCGGACTCGATCCGTACTGGTTCAAGATGTCAAACTCATTACCAGGGGCAAATCAGGAACAGAAAGATTTGGTCTTTCCGGATTTCGACAAGATGACAAGCTTCATTTTTACACAGCAAGGCGAGGACGAAGACGCCATGGACATCGATGGACCAGCGGATGTTCTGGGACAAGTGCAGCACTTCAATCAACAATACCCAGATGCGCTTCCCACGGTCATAACATTCTGTTCTCAAATCGCGCTACAGGCTGCGTTGACTGAAAGGGGAATCGGTGGCACCCTTGCAGAAGACTGGGCAAGGAAACTGGAGAGTTTGATGACCACAGATGCGCGGGCACGCCAGGCTTTCCGCGCATATGCGGCGAACGATTCCCATGCGACCTCTCTAGCTGCGATACTGAGGGCGAGCTTTGATCGCCTCACTCGAGATGAACTTAGCGATATTGGAGACATCGGAAGTACCTTTGTGCGACTACTTTCTTTGTTGCCTCAGCGTCAATGGGTTTTCGCACGTCTCGTTCAAGACTTCACGGCGCTTCAACCTTCGGTGCTATCAAACAATGCTCCCCGTCGCGTCGCCGCCGCTCATGCGTTCGGACTGCTAGCTTCGCACGAAGACTGTGACCAGGCCTCGCTTCAGAAAACACAAGCCCGGTTCTTCGACAAGCTTAGCACATGGACCTCTGCTATCGGAGGAGACATCAATCAGATCAGCGGTATAATTGTCGCGCTCGGCTACTACTTCAGCAGAGCATTCTGGAGAAGTAGTGCTACCTCGGAGAGCATCACAGAAGATCACCCAGTACATCCGTTACTGCAGACGCTGGTTGGGATCTTGAAGGAATCTCGAGATGCGACACTCAAGGCAGCCGCTCACACCTGTATCGACCAACTCAGCCTTTTCAGCGTTATTACACCTGCATCCATCTCCAAGTATTCCAAGATCGAGGACATTGCTCAGCATGTGTATGATTCTAGCAAGTCAGGCACGACAAATGCAATCCTTGCGCTTGGCCACTTATCGATGATCACAGAGGAGCCGGCAGAAGATGCCGAGGACGAAACTAACTACAAGTTTATTGGAGATAAGCTATACGACCTCCACGAAGTCCGCGAAACAGAGGTCCAGTTCTCCGTTGGCGAAGCATTGAGCTGCTTTGCCTGTGGATGGGACTCGAAAGCTTTGATCGCTGAGCTCGATGTACTGCACCCAGATCAGACACAGGATCCATGGAATGCACGTCTGCAAACACCAACAGGACCTAATCGAACCAGGACCCTAGGTGCAGTACTCGAGAGGACGCTGAAAGGTTGCCAGCAAACTAAACCTTCATTGAAGAAGGCTTCGGTGATCTGGTTGCTATGCCTTCTCCAGTACTGTGGCCACAAGCCCGAGTTCCAGAATTACCTTGGCCCTTGCCAGGTCGCTTTCAAGAGCTGCCTTTCAAACCGCGATGAGGTGGTACAAGAGGCAGCGTCTCGAGGACTAGGTCTAGTCTACGAGAAAGGCGACCGGCAGCTCAAAGACGATCTCGTCCGTGATCTCGTGGGCTCTTTCTCAGACAACAAATCAAAAATATCTGGCGGCAACATCACAGAAGATACGCAGCTGTTTGACGAAGGTGCGCTGCCCACTGGAGACGGCTCGATCACCACGTACAAGGATATTTTGAATTTGGCGACTGATGTGGGAGATTCGAGTCTGGTGTACCGCTTCATGTCGATGGCTTCGCATAATTCGATTTGGTCGAGTAGAGCTGCATTTGGGCGCTTTGGGTTGAGCAATATCTTCTCGGACTCGAGCGTGGACGGATACCTGGCGGAGAATCCAAAGCTGTATCCTAAGCTTTTCCGATATAGGTATGCTGGCTTTTCTTTGGCAATAGACCATCATTGACCATCCATAGATTCGATCCCAACACCAACGTGCAGCGCTCCATGAACGACATTTGGAACGCCCTGGTCAAGGACTCATCGGCCACAATTGACAGACACTTCGATGCTATCATGGACGATCTTCTCGCCAGTATTTTGGGCAAGGAATGGCGTGTTCGCCAAGCCTGCTGTGCAGCGATAGCAGACCTGGTGCAAGGCCGCAGCATCGAGAAGGTAAGCGCAAGATCCTATCGTGGAGACTTCATACAGCCACTGATACTCTGCAGTATGAGAAGTACTTGACTCAGATTTGGGACAAGTGCTTTAAAGTCCTCGACGACATCAAGGAGACCGTCCGCGTCGCCGCCGCTGCACTAGCTCGAGTTTTGACTGCTATTCTCACTCGCTCGCTCGAAGCAGGCGATGCATCTGTCAAGTCTGCCAACGCTCAGCTGACTCGAGTTCTCCCTTTCCTCTTCTCCAACTCAGGTCTCGAATCATCTGCGGAAGAAGTTCGTCTCTTCTCCGTACAGACGCTACTGCAGATTGTCAAAAAGGCCAATGCAACAACACTCAATCCACATGTCCCCGAGCTCCTCGAGCGCTTGCTCGGTCTCCTCAGTTCTCTCGAACCCGAAGCAGTTAACTATCTTCATCTGAACGCAAAGAAGTACAACCTCACCGAGCAAGAGATCGACGACATGCGTCTCCAAAGCGTCCGCTCCTCGCCCCTCACCGAATCCATCGAACGCTGCCTCGACCTCGCCGACGCCGCAACAATGAAACTCCTCGTCCCCCGCATCGAAGCCGCCATGAAATCCGCCGTCGGCCTGCCCTCAAAAGTAGGCTGTTCGCGCGTCCTCGTCACTCTCGCCACGCGCCATCGCTTCGTCTTCAATCCCTACGCCGACCAATTCCTACGCCTCATACACAAGCAAATCCACGACCGTAACGAGACCGTCTCATCGTCGTACGCGGCTGCAGCAGGCTATCTCGCGCGTCTAGCTAGTGACAAGCAAATCCTCGCAACCGTCGCATTCATCCACAAACTCTACTTCGAATCCGAAGAAAGCAGTGACAAAAACAGACTGCTTGCTGGAGACACGACGCGCGCAATCAGTCTGCACGCCACAGATCGTTTCACGGCACTTTCCGCCGCCCTCCTGCCATTCATATACCTAGCCAAACACGATAGCGACGAGCAGATTCGCAAACTCTTCACCGAGACGTGGGACGATCACGTCGCTGGCCCACGGAGCGTGAGCTTATATTTAAAGGAGATCCTAAGCCTCGTAGACACGCATCTTGAGAGCAGACAGTGGGCGATCAAACACACGGCCGCGAAAACGGTGGCGAATGCTGTCCTGGCGATCACAAGTGCGGTTGGGAGTGACAAGCTTGAAGCGGGCACGGCGAAGGCGATCTGGCCGGTACTAGATAAGGCGTTGGCTGGGAAGAGTTGGGAGGGCAAGGAAGTTGTGCTGGAGGGATTTGTGAGGTTCGTGGAGAGGAGTGAGGGGTGGTGGGCCTCTGAGGGCGAGGAAGCGGCGGCGAAGGCGTTGGAGAAGGTGGCGAGTAGGGAGAGTAAGAGACAGGAAGGGAAGAATGAGAAGGTTGTTGCTGGGGTGTTGGGGAAGTTGAGGGCGTATTTGAAGATGGAGGTGTAGAGGTGGGAAGGTATTGATGGGGGGAATGTACGTGTCTTGGCTGATAGGCTTTAGAATCATTGCGTTAAGTCCATGTTACTATTCATGCAATTTCACACAAGTCCAATTTAGGTCGAGTCTTTGATACGTCCTGCATTGTCTCCCTAATCAAAGCAGAGCTGTGCAACACATCGCTACAGCGCCTATCAATCTCACACCTCAAAGCCTAACGTTCCCCTCTCTCCACCCCTTTACATCAACCGTAACCACGCTCTCCACATGACCCGCGCTCTGCCCAAACGAAAAATCATACTGCCCCTTCTCAACCCACCACGTCTTCCTGCCTTCATCCCAGTAAGCAAAATCCCCCAGCCCAACATCCAGCTCCACGCTCTTCTGCTGCCCGGGTTCCAAATGCACCTTTTGAAACGCCGCGAGCGTCTTGATCGGGTGATCAGGACTCTGGTGTTTCCTACCGACATAGAGTTGCACGACTGTCGCGCCGGGTACATTTCCGGTGTTTTGGACAGCGACAATGGCCTTGTAGGTTTCAGACGAGGCCTGCGATACGTGGCCGCTGAAGAGCGAGAAAGACGTGTAACTCAGGCCAAAGCCAAATGGGAAGTGTGATTTTCCCTTGGCGATGCGGTCGTAGTGTCTGTATCCTACGAAGACGCCTTCTTCGTAGCGCACAGTGCGTTTGCCGTCTTTGACTTCGCCAGGAAAGTTTCCGTACGCGGGCGCATCTTGGATACGTTGGGGCCAGGAGATGGGTAAGCGGCCTGATGGATTGACCTTGCCAGAGATGATATCTGCGATGGCGTTGCCGGCTTCTTGGCCAGGGAACCAAGCTTGCACTAGTGCAGAGACGTCCTTGAGCCAAGGTAACGCAATAGCGACACCAGTGCTGTTCACTACGATGGTCTTCTTGTTGATGGCAGCTACAACTTCAACGAGCTTATCTTGCGAACCGCCGCGTGGGAGATTGAAGCTTTGTTGGTCCTGGCCTTCTGTTTCCCAGGCTGGCGGGTGGCCTGTGAAAATGATGGCGATGTCGACTTGCTTCGCGAGCGAGCGGGCTTGGGAGAGCATGTCGAGGTCATGCTCGGCGGCGGACATGAAGCCCATTCTGAAACCGGGGAGGCCGGCGAGAATGCCCCAGTCGCTACCGCCGGACGGGGGCTTGGAGTGGATTTGAATCTTGTATGACTTGCCTGCTGTGAACGACACGGTAAACTCCTTCTCCGGATTGCCACCTAATAGAAAGCCCATAGGATCGGGAGAGTTGTCCTTTTGCTTATAGACTTGCTTACCGTTGATGGTAACAATCGTGGGGCCGATACCTGAGCATCCGAGATAATGGGACTCGCTCTCTGACGGGACAAATGTGGTGGTAAGCTTGACTTCCTTGTCCTTAGCCTCATTGTCGAGAATGGGGCTGAACTCCGAGCTCTTGATGCCATGCGTTGTCTTTGTAGGCCGGTCCGTGTAGCCTAGGCGGAACTGTTCCATTGTCCAACCATGTTCACCCTCCAAGTCGGTGCAGTGGTGTGATAGCGGCGGTAGAAGACGATATGTGTGGACGCCTTTGGCGTATACGAACTCAACGTCGTCGCCATAAGCAGCCCTCAAGCCTTGTTCAGGCGTGATGCGATAGTGGGCATTGAGTGATGCACTACCGCCACCGTGTATCAGTGCCTCCTTTGCTAGGCCAAGGAGACCGATCTTCTTGCCCTTGACCTCCTCTTTCTTCAAAGGAAGTATGTTACCCTCATTCTTTAGCAATGTTATTCCTTGGCCCGCAACATCTCGAATGAGCTTGCTGTGCGCCGGATCAACGATCGATCGCTCGGGCGGGATTTCGGGATTTTTAAATGCGCCGACCTTCTCAATGAGGTCCAGGACGTTTCTCGCTCGCTCATTGATGGTCTGCTCAGTGACCTCGCCCTTCTTGACTGCCTCAATGACTGCCTCTGACGTGCGGAAACGTGTTGGACCAGGCATCTCCAGATCCAAGCCGGCATTCAAAGAGTCAGCGGTGGAGTTGGTGCCGCCCCAGTCACTCATCACCAAGCCTTTCCAGCCCCATTCGCTGCGAAGTACTTGCTTGAGAAGGAAGGTATTGGAGTCTGCGTGAGTACCATTGACCTTATTGTAGGCCGTCATGACACCCCAAGGGTTGGCTTCTTTGACTGAGATCTCGAACGGCTTCATGTAGATCTCTCTCAGTGCGCGCTCGGAGATGATTTCGTCCACGCTCAGACGATCAGTCTCTTGCTCGTTCGCTGTGAAGTGCTTGATAGTGGCAGCGATGCCCTGACTCTGGACCCCTTTGACGACATTGGCAGCCATCTTGCCCGCCAGCAGTGGATCTTCTGAGAAAGATTCAAAGTTGCGACCACCGAGAGGATGACGGTGGTTGCACATTGTTGGTGCAAGTCTGGCAGAAGTCAGCATGAGATTATCAATTACTCTGTTGTCACGTACAGCACTTTGGCGCTTTTCGTCTTTGTCTCCTCTGCCAGTGCATTTCCTATCCTCTGGGCGAAATCCGGATTCCATGACGCTGCTGAGCAGACTGCGGCAGGAAAGCACGCAGCTCGTGTGCCTCCAGAAAAGACCTCGCCTCGAGCACCATTAGGTCCATCGCTTGTCTGAACTCGTCAACCGGGGCAGAACTTTGGTATGAATTGCTGGCTGCAGTATACCTTGACAGCAGGAACACCTTTGCCTGGTACAGGAACAGTTTCCCAAAAGTCCTTCCCAGCCAGCAGCGAGATCTTCTCCTCTAGCGTCAAAGACTGAAGAATAGTCTCGACCTTCGCACTCATGCTGACAACTCAACGCGATATGAATGGTCAAGCGGGAATAAGAATCCGGAGAGAAGGCCACGCGTGTCCCAATCCAGCAATGTATCCACGACAACACTTAAATGTCCAAAAAGCAGCAAGATGGGTATCATCAAATAATTCCACACCTACCTTTCCAGGGCCATCTAGATCATTATGTACCATCCCCAATCATCCCGCCATCAGCCATCGCGCAACACCCAGACGGCTAATCTCGCCGCATATCCGGACGGTCTATCCATCCCCAAGGCATCGCGGCATCGTGGGGTCTCGTTGTGGAGAAAGCTCTGCTCCTACCATTGGCTCAAATCACGTACCACCCTAACGCGTGCACCACAATTGTGCCGGAGTTTTGCCAGGCGAGGTCGTGATTCGCTACCCTGGTGCCGGTCCGAGAGCTGCTTCCGAGGTATTGCCTGATACGAGGGAAGCGTGGGTCGATTAGGGTGTCAGATGCGAGGTCGAGACGTGGTAGTGGTGGAGATGCAGAGGCGAGATTCCGCGTGATGAGAAGCTGGTGAGAAGTGTTACTGCTGTGGCTTTCGTGATGCCGGAGGTTGGTTGCGCTTGCGTCTGTGCTTCGGAAGACGTCCGAGGCTCAGCGGGACCCACGTGCTTGGCTTGTAGGACTTTGAACTTTACGTCACATCGGGAGCCATGTATTTTTTCTGTCTGTCTGAAAACATCTAGAATATCTCCATCCAGAAATGGTCTTTCTTAGACGTCGTTGTTGTCACTTCTAGTATATCTGGCTTTCGTTGTTCGTGTCCCTTCGAGATGAGTGCTCCAATTGCAAAGTCGAGCCGGCGACATCCGCTACAACGTTTTGACTCTCCATCGAAAGGATTTTCTGGGGCTTTACATGTAGGTGCTGATAATTGAGAACATCTATTGGGGTGTCTGGTGCTGAGTTATCTTGATAGGTAGCTGGACTCATAAGCTTTTACCACTCCTTCAAATTGTATGTTCTCCAGTTCCGGGATAAAACACATCAATACTGACGTCACTTGCAGTCTGGCAGACAATCCAAATCAAATTGTTTGTCAAGCATATCAGAGAACATTAACAAGATCCAAGCTCGCTGACTGCGACCAAGAACGAGTCTTTCGGATGGCATCTGCAATTCCTCACCATCCTCGGCATATCAATCAGCACAGCATGCTTCACCTCTGGCCTCCTAGCCGACATAACCAACCTCACGCCCTTCTTCACTATAAAGAACTACCTCGCCCTCGTCGCAGCCCCTATGGAAATCGTCATCTCCATCCTCTACTGGGGCCTCCGCGCCATCGACACTGGTCTCGTGATCCCTCCTGACCTGCCCCTACCCCCATTGATCTACGACATGACATTCCACCTCTTCCCCGCTGTCGTTCTCACCCTTGACGCAATCCTGCTCTCGCCGCCGTGGCCCTCGTCTCCAATGAATCCTAACGCCCCGCTGATATCGCTGGCGACGTCGACTGCGATTGCGTTTTTGTACTGGTTCTGGATCGAAATTTGCTACTCGCGCAACGGGTTCTATCCGTACCCATTATTTGCGATGTTGACGACTTATCAGCGCATTGGGCTGTTTGCGGTTAGTGGCTCGATAATGTGGGTTGCAGGAGGGGCGCTGAGGGCGTTGTATGCCTATGTGAATGGGTACGAGATGGTAGAGGAATTGGAGAAGGCCCCGAGAGCGAAGAATATGGTGGATGGCAGAAAGTGGGAGTGAGCTCGTAGTCGAGAGCCGTGACATGCTCTGTACGACCTTCCGAAGATCGAATACGACAGGAAAGCGCCCTTGATCGTGACTACCACATGTCGACTTGAGACTGTCACAGGTCGAACATCAACACACGATCTTACCATCTCAGCCAACATACTCGCGTCGTTATACCCTGGATAAATATATACACACATGTCTCAAGAAGGATAAAAACACATCTGCCGATATCCCTGTATTGAAAATCTGAAGAAGAAGAAGCGCGATACTGTACATGCCCACCAGTGTGCACCAGCAATGCATGCCCGCGAAGGAACTGACAGCGTTGTGCTGCATAGGAATGGCGGACATGCGTATGTACCTGTGCATCAATTCCCAGCACTCACTTCTCACAGTCGTAATGCATGATATGTTGTGTTGAATGTCGTTAGTGGTAAAAGGTGTCGCATAACATCATCGTAAATAGGTAAGGGAAAACGTCGCTGGTGGAACGTTGTCGCTCTTGCAAAGGCTGAACCAAAAAAAACGAAGCGAAGGACGATCAGTCGGGTAATCGTGGCGGCACAAGTGCGTCGCGTAAAAGGGTTTGATTGCGAGAACCAAAGGTAAGCTGATCAGTCATGAAGATGGTCGGCTAGTAGCGATGCGCTGCATGCTTCTAGCTCGTAGATGGTGAGGGTGGAGCAGTGATGGTGCGCTGATCATCTTCGTCCTGGTGTTGCTGCTGGTACACATTATGTCCATTGTAGAATTGGTCGTTGTACTGGAAGCCTCGCTGGTCATGTCCCAGACCGTAAGCAAAGGCGTTCTGATGGTAGCCCGCGCCTTGGTAGCTGTGATAGTTACCAAAGCCTTGCGCATGGAAAGGTGGTAAGAGGTTCTCCTTGTTATCGTACTGAAAGCCGTCATTGGGTGGCTTGTATGACGCAAATGCTGGCGCAGGGGATGGCGAGGGCTGTCGAGTATATGCAGATGTGAGATAGCTCATGCCAGCTGGTTGGCTAAAGGTCACCTCATCCTCATCGTCATCTTGGTAGACAGTGAAGCCTCCTCGCTTGCGCTTCGGCGCTCTATCGCTGGTGTCGTAGTCGAAGATCGAGCGGCCTCTTTCCTCGTATTGGGCGCGAGAGGCGAAGGGAAACATAGAGCGCGTGGCTTGTCGAGGGCGGCGCGCATTTGGATCCATGCGAGTGAGGGCAGGTCGCGTCCTCGCTGGTTGTGGGCTCTCGGCCTTGATCTCAATCTCCTCTTCGTCGTCGTACTCTGAGTTGGAGATGCGGCGCTGGCGCTTGAAGGATCCTCGCGGAGTGAAGATGAGCTCCATAGCCTCGACCTCTTGCGAATTGAGCTCCAGCTGCTCGACAACGGAGCTGTCCTTCTTCTGGTTGCGCTTACGGCGCATCTCCGGCGTGGCAGAGTCAAAGATATCCATGCCTGGCCAATATACGCCCTTGAGCTTGGTTGACTCAGAGACGGCCATTGGATCTTCCGCCTGCTCGGCGGCGTCTTCTTCGATGGCACATGAGTCCATAGCAGTATACCGGTATCGCCGCCTCTCACTCAGATCTGAGTACTCGCTAGACGTCTCGTAGTCCGGGTTGGTATAGCTCCTTGAGCTAGCACGTGAGTCGGTGGCCCAGTATTGCATGTGAGGTGCAAAATTGCGGTGGCGAAGGACCGGACCGGGCCGGGGTGTCGGCGTGGGTGTGTCCATAGGCTCGAGCTTGATCACTTGCTGATCGGTCAGACGAGGATCGAGCAGGTTACCGACTGCAGTGCGGTGCGCGGCCCGTGGTATGGGGGCTTCGAGCCGAGGAGTGGGCGTAGGAGCAGGACGCACTGCAGCAAGGCGACGGTTAGCCATGCTCTCAACTTTGCAGCGAGGCAAACGGAATAAGCGGCATACCATTCGTCCTCGCCCGCGTTCGGCGTTTGTCTTTCTGGTTCATTCGCTCCGACATGAGCTCCTCGACGCTCCACTCGGCATACCATCTGTCGTATGCCTCGATGATTCGGCGCGATGCTTCTTCACTGGTCGAGCGAACCTTGACCTTGTAGTAGTTGGACAGGTGGCCCTTGCTGGCGATGTGCGTGAGTAAGTGCGAGACATCGCTAAAGTTGGGTCGCTTGGGACAAATGTTGCAGTGCAAAGGGATGCTGTTGGACGCCATTGCAGGCCGGCGTGGCAAGGAGCGTGAGCGGACAGAGGGCACAAAGTGAAAGCACTGTCCTTGGGATGCAATGGTGAAGCAAAGAGCGGTGCGAAAGGAGCGGATGAACAGTGAAGAAGGCGAAGAGGTGCGCGGACGGGCAGCCCGAAGATAAGAGAGATGATGCGCTGGTCACTTCCGCTGCTTCATAGCTCTTGACTGGAAGCAGTCAAGATGAAAGAGAGGAGGAAAGCAGAACTCCCTTGATGAGAGGAGAGGAAAGAAGCTTGTCTCCGAGTGCAGGAGGAAATGTTGGTGAGCAGGTTTCGCCAGGCAGCCCACGTGGAAGAAGCTCGGCTTCACGAAACAGGCAGGCACCGTCATTTTTCTCTGGCTTTGTATCTCCGGTCTCATTGAAGGAGAGGGGAGTTATTAGATAGCGAGAGGGGCATTGTGAAGTCGGGAGATGATGCAGGACGCAGCGAAGCATGGTCGCTCTACAGATGAAGGTGACGCTGAGGGACGGGCATTTGACAACAATGCAGCACTCGCAACAAGGACGACGACAAGAGACTTGCCTAAGCAATGTGCACTATGAGACTTGATTCAAGTGTTACTTCTTAGAAGTTACTTTCCCAGACATCTGCGAGTGACAGAACGGGGCATGCAGCTGGAGGAGGATTAGCAGAGTCATTGTCGAAAGACAGATATCACGCACTACGCAGGGTCTACCTCTTCCAAGCCAGGATGCTTCAACAAACTCAGCCCAGCAATGCCGAAACAGGTGTGAAAGACGTCTACCATGTCGCCAGGTCGGTCGGCAAGACCACCAAGCTCAGGATCCTGAAGTTATCAGTATGTAAAGCGCGCATACTTTGAAGGCTGCATACCTGACATTGTAGGATGAACTTGGTCAACTTCTCGCTATCGATCCAGTGCAACTTGTCGAGCATGGCCATGCTACTCATCACCCACCAACTGTAGCATACATCCTCCTTCTTCTCAGGTCTGCCATTCAGCCCTCCGTTTTTGAGTTGTCGTTCGCTTAGCCAGGCGCCCAGCTTCTCTGCATCGACCAGGTCAAGCCTCCCCGCAATGGTCAGTGCCCCAACACACGTAAACACCTGACCAGAATGCGTCTCTGCGCCAGGACTCGTGCCATATCCGCCGTCGAAGTTCTTGCAGGAGTGGACATGCTGCACCGCTTTCTCGACGTTCACAAGATGCAAGAGGCCCATTAGAGATAGAGCATTTAGTGCGCCGTATAAAAAGCGGGTGTCTCGCTCTCCCCACTCATCACCTGCAAAGGTGCCTGTATCGGGGTCTTGCAAATCTGCGATGACTATATTTCATGAGCACTGCGGATCAAGGATGCGGGTTAAACGCACACTGTCCGATCTTCAATCGGCCATCTTTTACGCGCTGATCGAGCTCGCCAAATGCATCGAGAGTGGCTAGTATCTGCACACCACTAACGGTGTATAGCATGTGAGCATCGTGTCCAGGGGCCGCGCCGAAGCCGCCGCTCTCATGCAGGCACGAGAAGACGAACTCGAGGACTTCTCCGCGCGGCAGAGCATCGGGACGGCCCAGCAGATGCAGCGCAGTCAGTCCCCAGTAGAGGCCGTTGAGGCGCAGATGCTCGGTGAGCCAGTACTCGAGCCTGTCTTTGTGCTGCAGCGGGTCAGCGCGGGATTCTGATGCTCGCTGCCTGCACGGCTCTTTCGAAGGTACGCACGGTGTCGAGGCTCTGGATATAGGAAACGTGCTTGTCAACGAAAAGCTGCAGCTCATCGGGCAAATTAGCCATGCCCGCGCGGCCTGGCCCTGAGACAAGAGACATGTTCGTGGTCAGGTGTTGGGTATTGGAAAGACGTAGCGCCCGATAGAGCGCTGGAGACGTGCATTGATGTCTGGGTTTAGCGCGGACCAGGGTGCAGCCTGACGCAACGAGGTGAAACGATCTTCGTGGGCCTTGGCGCACTGAGACTCTGCCATCCTGAAGCCCTGCTGCGACAGCCCAAGCAGCGGGCGCATCGTCTGAAGAGAGGGTCCAAACATAGCTCACCTTCACCGCCAGTGTCAGGCCTCGTGACTCTGCTTCACCCTCACCAAACTCGAGGTGACCGCTGAAGCAGCGTTTGGCTGTCGGAGCTCGCTGCGAGTTTTGGTAGCGTCGCGTTCCTGGGCCCGAGCGCCCTCCCACTCTGCAGCCTATCAAGGCGTAGTTGCCGCCCGCCGTCGCTCCTGCCCTTTTCTGAGTACAGTCGCAGCATGCGCTGAATGCTGAACTCCACCTTTTGGCCCTTCTTGCGCTCTCGACTCGCCAGCAGCACACCAACCCAGCAGCAGCACCACACGCCTTGACTTTTTGTTTCGTTGCTTGCTTCCGGTACCCGAGTACCAACACGAGGCGTAGTCAGGAACGCACTCGTTGCACACCAAAATAGCTTCGCTTCCTCCCACAGTCGGTCTATTGACTATTGACTACCGATTTGGCCTGCGCCGGCTCCGAACGCCCACTCTCCACAGTGACCGCGCGCCGAGCTGTGTCTTTGTGCCTCTGAGCCTCTCCGCGTACAGGCGGCAGACCCCTTGAGGATCTGCGTGTGGGTATGTATGCTCGAGGACTCCGCTCCTCCCTCTTTGTTCCAGTGTGGCCCGCTCCAATGTTGTACAACATCTCGCCTATGGCCCACCCCTTTCACGTTCCGCAATCATTGCTGACTGTATCCCAGACCCTCGCTTCAAATCTGTCCGTCTTTGACCCCGATCCTCGACCTTCAAGTTGGAACGGTAGCCAGGGAGACGACGGGCGTATTCTGAGGGCAGTTGCGGGTTGCACGCGCTTGGTACCGTCTCACCGGGCTCCTGCATAGACAGCCTGCCCTGCCAAACGCCGTCTTCAGACTCGAATCCTTGACGCAGACGTATCGGTGAGAGCCTGCAGACAGTGCTGGCTGGGGAACACAACCACCTCACCAGGGCTTCTTCGGTTCGTACCACCTCCCTCGCACTCTAATACCCGCATGTTGGGACGAGCTTCTCCATGGCACAAATTCGCTGACAGCCATGGGCAGACACATCCACCGCAAACTTACCCTTGATCGCTCGACCGCAGTAGCCTCGACCCATGCGCCCAACTCGCTGAAACCGCAACCCCTTCCTCCACACGCGCCGCATCGGCTCTTCGAGCACGCACTCACCAGCCCCGATATCGAGGCCATCTTACGAAACACACTCCACGAGGTAGTTGGCTCGCTTTTGGAAGCATCAACTTAGCAGAGCTTGTGCTAAGCCATTGTTAGTCTTGGGCTCCACCGCGGAAGCAGCTACGCAAGATGCCGAAGTCGTCGGCGTTGTCGCTGGCCATGAGGGGCGGCAAGGTGCAGAAAGACAACGGAAATGCTCCCCTGAGCCCCAGAAGTCCCAGGTCGCCCGGCTTCAATGATGGCTTCGCATCGCCAAACGCACCGTTTGCTCAGCCTCTCGAATCGCCCGCGTCACCAAAACCGCGCAAAGATTCCAAGAACATATTTTCAAACTTCTCGGCGACCCGCTCATCGTCGCGCATTGTCAACCAGGAAAACTCCATTCGCCAAGTCCCCGAGCAGCAACCCTCTCCAGTCTACTCAAACGGACGCGGCGGCACATCAACGCCGGAGCTCAGCAGGCCAGTACAAACTCCGAACTCTGACGGTAGGTTCCGCGCTGCAGATGCGCGGGAAGTTGTGCTAAATTGCTCCAGATACTCGCTCGGAAATTGTACGATTAGACCAACGAACAGGATCTGGCATGTCGAACGAGCCGTCCGAGCGCAACGACACCTCAAAGCGCGATATTGTGAAGCCGAAGAAGACGGGCATGCTGGGTAGAACAAGGTCAATAAAGGGCGATGATGGTCCCGGAAACCGCACGAAGCTCAACAAAGCTCCTCCTCCCCAACTTTCGCCTGATATCGCAGGCACATGGACAATGAACGGTGACGGTACATCTTTGAAGACAGCTCCATTGGAGAAAGGTCAGTCATGGCGATCACTTGTTGGCCAAGGCAAGATGCGCACACACTCAGCGGATAGGCACGACAGCAACCACCGCAATGAGGACCATGCGCCAGGGCGAGACAGGGTGGAACAAGGTTCACTCGCGTCAAGCTCTTATAACGAGAGCAGAGGTACCAATTTAATGTCTAGTCTTGGCTCAGGTGCACGAAAAGTACACGACAAGATGGATTCAGCGCGGAAGGGCATTTTCGGCAAACTTGGACGCAGCTCCAGCAACCACGAAACCCCAACTCTGGTCACAAACGAGCCCTACATCTGCAAAGTCATCCACAAGCCTCTCATCGAGCAGACGAGGTTGACCAGAATATCGTCACGCTTGGAGCAATCAAGAGACAAGACCGAGTTCTGGATGCCTGCACTCCCATGGCGATGCATAGAGTAAGTCGCGTCTATCATGGCAGACAAGAGAGGACCGCTAACAATCTTGCAGTTACTTGAACATGAGAGGCTGTGAGGAAGAAGGACTCTATCGTGTTCCCGGCTCTGCCGCACAAGTCCGATACTACGAGCGAAAATTCGATACTGGTAAGTCTCATGGACCCTTCACACAAGACTTCGCTGACACCAAATAGATGGCGACATCGATCTCATCAGCGACCCGAATCTCAACGATCCCAACGTCATTGGTTCCCTCTTCAAGAGTTGGTTGCGCACACTACCGGACGAGATCTTTCCCAAGGAGATCCAGGCACGCATCCAGCGCGAATGCCAAGGCGCAAAAGCTACGCCCCAGCTTCTCAAAGACGAGCTCTCCAAGCTGCCGCCATTCAACTACTACCTACTCTTCGCGATCACTTGCCACATCAGTCTGCTGCACTCCTGTTCCGAGTTCAACAAGATGAACTATAACAACCTGTGTATTTGCTTCCAGCCAGCCATCAAGATCGACGCTTTCTGTTTCCAGTTTCTCATTTTGGACTGGCGAAACTGCTGGCAGGGTTGTTGGACAGAGAAGGACTATTTGGCTGATGAGATGGCCTGCCTGCAATCTTTGGAAGTGCAGGCTCAGCCGCCGCCGCCGCCGCCACCTGCTGGTAACGGACAGCCGCATGCAGTGGGCAAATCCACACCTTCACGACCATCACCTCAAGTTGGCCATTCCTCCAAAGCAACCTCAGCCCGAAGTGCATCCGTCGATAGGACCAAGCCTTCTGCTCGGGATGTCTCTTCTGACAGGAACGGCCACCGTGGGTCGCCCGGTGTTACGTTCGTGGTCTCGGAATCCCCAAATGAGCTGGCGCAACGATCACGGCATCTCGACCGCGACTCATCAACCGAGCGTACTATCTCATCATCTGACAGCAGAGAAGGCTACAATGCTCGGGCAACGCCTAAGCGAGCGCCACAGTCTGTGAGTACTGAGGTTTCGAACGACGCAGACGACGCCGCAACGCCAACTCAAGCAACGCTGCACAATCGCGGTCCGTCCGATACGCAGTTCCGTCTTGATCTGAGCAACCCGCCCAGCTCTCCATTCAACATCAAATTTTGATGACCATACTTCGGCACCTATTCTTCCTATTCAGCATGCAGGGCTGCCACGAGCATCACGATACCCACTCATGAGCTTACTTGGGCTCTGTGGCAGCAGGATCACACTTTCTTATTCCAGTAACCAGCGGTGGAGTTTTCGTATTGCGCATTCATAAGCCCTGGGCATTGATTGCATGGGGGCGTTTTTTCATCGTTTGACATTCGACGACTGGATGGATTGAATGGGCGAGGATGATTGCATTTGAGCGCGTAGGATAAAGCGAGAAAGAGAACTTGTACGATATGAGCATTGATGCGACGCGCCTTAGTCTAGGCGGCCTGCGAGATGAGTCATGTGTTTTTGGCTTAGTTACCCTAATGAAGTGATCCGCATGGAATCATTGGTTGCCTCGCTGCACGACTTTGGCCACTTCTTCAATATGACATGACATGCTCATTCTAACCTCTACCACAGCCACACACCTTGAACGACTTGGTGTTGGACCAGTCCATTTGATTGACCTTTATTTAACCAGATTCCACACCACAGTACACTTCGATCTTAGCGGAAAAGTCCTCGTTTGAGATAGAGTCGCACCACCTCAAATTATTCAACCTGCGTGATAGGACTCATATCCTCCAACGCTTCAACAACGATGACACAACCCCTTCTCATTCTCTATTCGCACGGCCGTACACCGCCTCTGCATCCTCCACCAGATCTGAAATACGACTTGCGCGATGTATCGAGTCCGCCAAAAGCGCTACGTGATGCAAGCGATGGGCGGTCGAAGCGCTTAAGAGAACACCTATTGTCCGACGAGAAGTTTATGCAGAAGCTGGGAGAGGTGGAAAGGAATATTCTGGATGACATGGAACGGAAAATCAAGGACTGGGATGCAGACAAAGACGCTCAGGGCGGAGAAGAGGAAGAGGAACATGCCGGAACGACGCGCGAAACACGGAGAAAGGTCGGATTGGAGGACGGGGATAAGGATGAGCGAGACTTGCATGGTGCCGACGACGAAGGCGAAGTTGATGATGAAGACGAAGAACCGCCTCAATACGAAACACACGAACAACCTCCCAAGCCCACGTTACGTGTAGGATGTTTCTGCGCCCTCGGGCACCATCGCAGCGTCGCGTTCGTCGAGGAGTTGGCGAGACGGAAATGGCCGAAGGAATGGGGTGTTGAGGTTGTGCATCGGGATTTGGAGAGGAGGAAGGGTGGTGGGAAGCGAGAGGGACAGAGGAGGAATTGGAGAGGGAGGGATAGAGGTGGGGTTTTGTGTGAGGATGAGGATGGCTGAATAGGTACAAATGCTGGTGAGGCGAGTAGCCTCTTTGATGGTTTAGATATGGTGGTTTGAGAAATCGGCCGAGGACTCGAAATTGCTTTTTCAGTCAATGTAGCTGTCTAGGGCCAATATCTTCAGGTGCCTTCGGTAGCATAAGTACTCGCCTTGCATACCAGCTGCTTGCTTCGTTAATTATCGTCGTCAAGCTGACATGGCAGGGGCAAGGCCGTACTAAACCACGTTTAATTTTAAACCGTGTTCTCACCAGTCGTTCCATGGCTCCTTCTATCTTCTCACGGACTCAACGACGAGCGTCGAGATGTTACGCCGCGTTTTCACAGAATGCATGACCCACAGTTATAACCTATCCGCCTCAGCCTTCCTCTTCTCCACAATCTTCCTCGCCTTCTCCCTCCTCTCCTCCCGCAGCGTAACAAACACCCAAAACCACGCCGCCATCTCCAAAAAGCCCCATGTAAACACAACACTGTTGCTCAAAGTGGTGCCTGCATCCATCAAGTAATCCCCACTTCGCGGCGCCAGCATCCCGCCTTTCTTGAACATGTACGTGTATGCGGTCAATGCGAAGAGGAAGAGCAGACGCACGGGTGTCTGTGCGCCCCAGTATTCATCAGATAGCTCTTCGTTCATGGATACGGCGGTTAGGTCGGAGAGGCCGATGAATGCAAAGAGGACGGCGAGGAAGGAGATTGAGGCGGACGGGGTTTGGAATTCGCGTGGCGTGGGCTGTGTGGAGGTTGTCAGATTGGGCGAGTCTGATCATGTGAGAGTTTGAGCGCTTACGAGTTGCATTGATTGACCTAACAGCAGCACGATGCTCTGGTTCGCAATGATCTTGGGGTTTCGAAGCAGGAGTGCTGCGAGTGTGACGTGGAAGAGCGACAAGCTGCGGATCATCGCGGCGGCTGAGATTATGGCCATGGTTGCGGTTGTTTGGTGTCTGCAGGTGTGCAGTTCGATGCTTGAGAAAGAGTGTGAAAAGGAACGGGGCGTGTCTGTACATTGACGTCGCGTGTCGCTTCGGACGAATCTTCTAATCTCCGTATCTTGCCCGCCAAGAAGTGTACCTTCCTAGACATTAATCTTAACTCCATGTTCCCTCCTACAACATCTCAATTTCATTTGATATCTTCGCGAATATGGAGAAGAACGATGATCTTCCCACTCGCGAGGACCAGAAGGCTACCGCGCTACCAACACATCGTCGTTGGCGACTCTTCCCACTTAGCAATCGCGGGCGCATAGTGCTCTTGATGATCGGGCTCTTGTGCATCATACTCGACCCAAAAGCTGGACATCGCTACAAACGTGCCAGTCGATTGATCTGGACACCTAGTGTGGAAGAACGAGCGGCGACGATCTTGAAAGAGAATCCTCTCATTGGTCAGTATGCTGTTGTGTAACTCCCGATACAATGATGCTAAGAATGTCAAGATGGACACAATGACCTGATGATCTTTATGCGGGGGAGATACAAGAATCACATCTACGATAATGAGTTTCAAGAGAAGTTTGAGAATGGTGGGCTTCCACAGCACGTGGATATCCCAAGGCTGGAGAAGGGTATGCAAGGAGGCGCTTTTTGGAGTGCGTTCTGGCCGTGTCCGTTGGGCAATGGGACAGACTTTTCGGACGAAAGATACTCGAGTAGTGAGTAGTTCTTCGTTTCGTTGATTACGGATGGTATCATTGACAAGCACAGTCGTCAAGGGCACACTTGGCCAGCTTGATCTGTTCTATCGCTTAGGTCAACAATACCCAAAGTATTTCACACCCTCTGGAACCGGCGCCGAAGCATTGAAAGTATTCAAAAGCGGACGTCTCATCTCGCCGACAGCAATCGAAGGACTGCACCAGATCGGCAACTCCATCTCCACTTTGCGCCTATACCACCAACTCGGCGTCCGGTACGCCACACTAACCTGGAACTGTCACAACAAATATGCAGACGCTGCTCTCGAGACAAGTGCCGACTTCAAAACTACCATTGCAAAGCCGTACTGGAACGGTCTCAGCCTTGAAGGACGTGATCTCGTCAAGGAAATGAACCGCCTAGGCATGCTCGTCGATCTCTCGCACGTCAGTCAAGATACCATGCGCGATGCACTCGTCGGCAAAGGCGATGGAGATTGGAAAGGTAGCATCGCACCACCAATTTTCAGCCATAGTTCTGCGCACGCAGTTTGTCCGCATCCTCGCAATGTACCAGACGATATCCTGCAATTGGTCAAGCAGCGCAACTCAATTGTCATGGTCAATTTCAATCCAGGCTTTGTGTCGTGCAAGCCTGGAAAGACGCCTGAAGATCTCCCCGAGGATGTTCCTGCCAATGCGACGCTGCATCAGGTCGTAGGACATATCAAGCACATTGGCGAACTCATCGGATACGATCATGTCGGCATTGGTACCGATTACGATGGTATTGAGTCGACGCCAACAGGTCTTGAAGACGTGTCGAAGTTCCCGGATTTGATTGCTGAGCTGTTGCGACAGGACATTAGTGACGATGATGCTGCGAAGATTGCTGGACGCAATATTTTGAGGGTGTGGCAGGAGGCTGATGAGGTTGCGAAGAAGTTACAGAAGACGATGTTGCCCTTGGAAGACGAGGTTGAGAATAGCTGGGAGCACGAGGTTTGAGCAGATCGTCCGTTATGTCCGTCAGAGGAACTCCTGATGTTCTTATACACAAATGTAGATAGAGTATTGCGACGAAGAAGCAAGACGTTGCACCTGTTTCACGTCATGAAACCGCCTTTTTAGCGTCCATATCAATGTCTAATGTCCTGCACAAAGCTCGATGCTTTTCGTGTACATGCCCTCCCAGTCATCGCAGTCTCGTCCAAACTGCCTTCCGCTCAGCATCTCATCCTCGCCTTCCCCTCAAAACACGCCGTACCACCACCTCACCGACCTTTATCCAGCTCCAACGCCTTCTCCAACTCCTTATCCGCACTCAACTCCTTCTTCGCCCCGTCAATAACCCCCTTCAACCCCCGCGCACAAATCTCCAACCCCGCCTCCTCACTCTCGCTCAATTCAATCGGCATGGCTCTAACAATACCCCGCCTCCCTATCACAGCAGGCATGGACAAGCAGCAGTCCAGATCAGGCTGGAAAAAAGACAGCGGCCGAACTGTCCGCGAGTCGTACAGGATGTACTTGCATATACTCGCAGCGATATTCCCGATACCATATGAAGTGCATCCCTTTGCTTCAATGATAGCTCCCGCTGCGCCGCGCGTGTGCGCTGCAATTTCGGCCTTGAAGTCTGGACTCAACTGGTCTTTGAGCGCGAGACGAAGCGGCGTAGTACCGATTGTCGCGCTGGACCACGCAATCTGTTGTCCCCAGTACATTAGTCGTTCTTCCGTATCCATCATAGCAGTCGAGCCATGGAAAGTACACTTACGAACTGACTATCCCCATGCTCCCCGAGGACAAACGCATCGACACTATTCGGCGCGACTTCCGCCTTTTGCGCAAGGATCCCCCTCAACCTCGCCGAGTCCAAACTCGTGCCTGTCCCCAGCACCTGACTCTCGGGCAACCCGCTCATCTTGCGCGCAAAATACGTCAAGATATCCACCGGATTCGCCACGAGCAGCAAGATCGCATGTTCGCTAATTGGCGCCATGGCCCCGAAAATAGAGCTCAGGATATGCAGATTGCGACTCAGTAAACTCAATCTACTCTCCCCAGGCTTCTGCTTCGCGCCCGCCGTGATGACGATGATGTCAGCTTGCCCGGCGTCCTTGTGCGTGCCAGAGCGGATTCTGGTCCCGGAGCCCCCGCGGTACGTGGCGTCGCTGAGGTCACGGACTTGGCCTTCGAGGAGCTCTTTCTTGGGGTCCACGAGGATGACTTCGCTGCACACAGATTGGAGGATGAGAGTGTAGGCGAGTGTCGCACCCACATCACCACAGCCGAGGACGGCGATTGTGGTTTTGAGTTTGGGTTGGTTCATTGTGATGACTTGGTGTTACCTGGATTAATGATGAAATGGTGGTGGTGTACACGTCTGGAGGTGAGGCTACTTTGTAGCTGCTGTGCAAGGATGTTGGTGGGGTGACTTTATTAAGACACTGGGATGGAGCTGGATGGGGGGATTAAGACAAAGAGGCTGACAGTGATGGACAGATGTCAAGTCGACTTATGTACTTTTCGATGCAGGCCAAGTGCTTGTACTTCTGTTGTGAGGCACATGCTTGCCAAGGTTTGACCTGTCGAGTGGTGTGATACTCGGTGGAGCCTGCCTTGGACATCTTGAGCCAGTTAACGCGACCAATCGCCTCGGTCGACCTTATGTCTTGGAGGCCGGAAATCTCGAAGAAGCATTCAAGGATCTCAGAAGACATGACAATGAGTCAACAGAGCGCGTTAGTGTTTCGGGCCGACCATATCGTCGTAAAAGCTGTAATTTAAGCTCTTTCTGGAGAACTTACCAAGTACAATGAGTTCAACACATGTAGCGACTTGCAGAACACGCACCTGAGTATTGATCACACATTCATTCAATAAATTATGGTTAACAAGTGTGCTCGGAGCATTTGCGCGGCTCAATGGCCCGTCACTGTCCTTCTGCCCTCGTGTCGCTCACGGGCCTGAACTACGTGCTTGCCGCGCCTCTTTCGGCAAGATGTTATAAATGATAAAACACCAAGTACAATGCAAAATCAGATGCACTCGCCATCGATAGCGATACGTGCACATGAACAAGATGCCCGGCCTTCCTTTTGTTCGAATAGTACAAGGCCCGGCCGGCTGGGGCTAGTAGATGTGAAGAATGTTGAACGCCGGTTATATGCAGCCAGAATTACAAGCCGACCCGTCCAAGAAGATACTCGGAGCCATCCTGCCCTGATCGAAGTGTTGAAGCGCGGAAGCAAGAAAAGATGAGACTGTGAAGATGATGGTGCATGGTGAGGTGGACTTAGTTGAGGAAGCCCTTGCAGCCAACAGAACCGCAGAGACACGGGATGCGGTCTGTGGCATCCATCTCGCGCTCGAATTTATAGTCGTAAGTGAGTTCTTCGTCTGTACAACATGTTAGCATGGCTCTGGGTGTCATGCAGGATGTTGTGCTTACCTTGACCAATATCCCGCAATGCGTAGATGACGATACGCTTGGTATTGTCGACGCGGATAATCTTGGCTGTGCAGTTTGGTGTGCAGCTGTGGTTGATGAAGCGAGCAATGCCGCCCATCTTCGTGGCGTCAATGACCGTATCCTCGTCAATGCGGAAGAGGTAACTAGATCCAACACCTTGCTGGTCGTACTTGACCTCGCGAAGGTCTGCAACACGTTGTCGGACCTTCTCACCGACATACTCGATGATCATGTCGTTGGCTGCAATGTTCTCCTGAGCGTATAGACCCCAGTTGTGGATGGCGGATCGGTCGAATTTGACAAGCTTCTTTCGCTTCTTAAGCTGGTTGAAACGCAGTGCATCACCTTCGGCACCTGTCAGGTTCTTGGAGATGTTGATATCGTTCACCATACGACGGTTGTTCGCACGATTGGCACGAGAATTGGCAGTCGAGGTCTTCTGCGAGCCGGTCGTGAACTTGAAGCCTTCTACTGAGATAACAGCACGCTCTGCTTGTTTAGCCTGGCGCTGCCTCTCCTCGCGTTCTTTCTGTACGCGGATACGATGCGGCAAGTACTTGGACTTTTCGGATTCGCGGATCTTCTCGACTCCCTCTGTCCTAGCTGAACCAGTGGGATTTGGCAGGTAGTAGCCTTCAATCTTGGTCTCGGTGCGAGACACGCCTTCTTCGCCAGGTCGATTGAGGTGCTTGATCGACTTTTGCTTCCATGCCCAGGATTGGGCGTCTTCGATGCTTGCCGCACTGACCGACTGCAACGCTGCCCTCAGGTGGATCAGGTCTTCCTCGTCTTTCAGCATGTGTTGCCAGCCGTCGATGTCCATTACGACGCTGAGATCGTCCTCAACAGTCTTGCGAGGTACAGTTGAAGATACGCCCCAGTTCACGGAGCCGCGGTCGTCCTCTTCAGGAGTCTCTTCAACAGTCGAGACTTCTGTAGCAAGCTTCGGCTCCTTGACTTCGGCTGTTTCTTCGTCTGCTGGTGTGGCGCCTTCCATGACCTCAATCTTCGTAATCTTAGACGCCTCTTCGATCTGCTTCTTCGTCTTCTTCTTTGGCTTAGCAGCAGCGGCTTGCTTTTTCTTGAGTGTCTTGAGAGTCTCAGGAAGCTCGGTTGTCTCAATCGGTTTGGAGGCCTCATCGTCTTGCGTGATAATGACTTCTGGATCAAGTTTGTCCACTGGGCTTGTTTCCACGCCGAAGATTGCGTCTGCCTCTTGCTCAATCTTTCGCAGTCTCCTAAAACCTTTGAGGGCTTTGTCCGCTTTCTTCCAAATCGGCGAAGAACGAGGTAGAATCGCCAGAACCTGTTCCAGCTCTTTCTCGGCCATGTTCTCGGGGTCCTTGTGGATGCAGTGGGCTAGCAAGCTTCTGGCGTGGGAATCGTCCATAATCTCATCATCGCTGTCCTCGCCCCATCCGGCTTCAATGCGCCGTCGCTTAGCACGATGTGCCCGAGATGACTCTTCCTCTTCATCTTCAACTTCTGTAGAAGGTGCGCGACTAATAGGACGCGACTCCTGCTCTTCGGTGCCACGAGTGAGATTGCTTCTGCTCTCGTCATCTGACTCTTCTGGACCTTCGAACATTTCAATCATTTGCCGATGAAGACCACGCGCCACTCGAGGCTTCGGTGCAGAAGCCTTTCGTCGCTCATCTGCAAAAGCATTAACAATCCGCGGTGGTTTCTTTCCAGGACGATTGCGATCATAAGGTCCAAGAGCTTTGCGACCACGGCCAGAGAAGGCACCATGGCGGCCTTTCGGTGTCCCAGCCCCAAACCGGTCCAGTCCAGGCACCAGGAGTGATGGTGGTCGTGATTCATCGGCCTTCTTTGCAGGATCTGGAATGTTAAATTTCTGTCTCTTTGCCACATGTCGCTCTGGCTGCATGAGCTCCAACAAAGTGGGCGCAGCGATTCGATGCTTGATGTCGCCCAAGATCTTTTCCTGGAGCTCATGCTTCAGCTGCTCGAGCGCGGCGACCACAGGATCCATAGCTTCTGCTCTTTGACTCTTCTCGAAATCCAGATCTGCAGCTTCCTCCAGCTCTATCCGCTCTTCGATTGCTTTTCGCTTCTTGTCGGCCATGACACGCTCTGGGCTCGGGCTCCGCTCGTAATCTGGATCGCCATACGGGTTGCATTCCATGTTCATCACATACGTGAACAAAGCCTCCATGTGGCATTCCTTATAGCACCGGTCGGTCTCGACCTCGCCTGCCCTGGTCTCATCGAAGACGACATAATAGCCTGTCTGGTCGCACAGAACGTCCTTCCATCGGTAGTTCTTTAACCTCTTCTTCAAGTGTTCGATGGTTGTGCTGAGGACAGGCACGTACTGGTGCGCTATAAAGAGGTATGGCTTGCGCTTCAATGTTGGTTTGATCAGCTCGCGCGAGATGAGGTACGAAAGCGCCGCTTTTCGCGTCAGTGGTTCGCGGGGTACAGGTACGGGAGCACGTCCGGTGCGTCCTGACGGGCCTTTGGGCACATTTGCGGGCAGGTCGAAATTGCCAGGTGTGGCCGGAGGTGCGGTCTTCGCAGCCTTCGCCGCAAGCTTCGCCCGCAGCTTCTCCTCCTCTTTTCGACTCTGCGTCACAGCGAGCTCCAAGAGCTTAGCACATCTTCGTCCTTCGCGATCCGAGTGCACTTTGATCGGTTGTTGGCCCAGACGCTGATTTGAGCCTTCACGCTCTGCTCGCTTAGCTGCAGTCGATGCTTTAGCCGCCGCTGTATTTCGCGTTGCTGGAGTGTCGCGAAATTTGACTAAGCAAATTCCAAGAGGGCTTCCATTGTCGGGATGGACTTGGTTTCGCACTGTCTCTACGTCGCCAAAGGTGGAGAAGAAGCCGCGCAGCTGTGAGTCCGGTGTCAAAGGGTCAAATCCGGTAACTACCACTTGTGTGGCAGGTCCAGGGCCGCACGAAATGCGGGGATCGAAAGAATAGGGTTTGGCGACATACGGCGCTATTCGCAGCTTGCCCTTAGGTGCTGCGCTTGCACGTGTGGGCTTCAATGCATATACACCACTCGTATAGCCGGCAAGAGCAAGTCGTGGATCTGGTGGAGGAGAAGGGTCGCCCTGTGACACAAGTAAAGTTAGCCTTTGCATCACAGGGCGACCGCATCTATAGTCTCAGGTGTAACCTTCACATACCTTATCCACGACCGATTTGTACTGCGCTTGTTTACTCCTCGCCTTTTTATCTAGTTTTGCGTCGATGTACGGATCGTATAGCAAGCGTTTCGCCACTATCCCGTCTGCAGGGAAAGGGGAGATCCTCGTCTCCGGTGGTGTATTAACAGGCGTGATGGTGTCGGCGACATTATTTGGCGCACTCGAAGGCGCCGCGCGTGACGAGGCAGTCGCGTTCATCGTCTCATAAGAAGGTTTGGCGGAGCGCGGGCTAGGCAGCTTGCCAGGAGGTGATGAATCTGAACTAGTCAAGGGTGTGAGGGCATGTAAGGATGTCGGTTGACCAGGACGCGACATGGCTGTGGGTGTGGAGAAAACAGAGGTGGCGGTAGAAGGCGTTGAACTGCCCGAGTCGTCGCAGTCTAGAAACCCGCTCGAGCGCTGCGCATTGTCGAAAGGTGAATATAAGTTCTTGCTGGATCTCGTGCTGCGTGTTTCACCCGCTCCAGTTGACACTTTGACCGCCGGCTCTGATAGCGAATTGACGGACAAGCCCGCGCGATGCGAAGCTGCCCGTCGCGATGGCCTTGCTGCTCTGATGCTGCGTCTTCCTGTGGACATGTACTCTATATTACGTTTTTCAACGCTGTTGTCTCGCGGTGCAGGCGCACCCGTGTACCTGCAGTCCTTCGTCTCAGCACAATTCACCGCGCTCCATCACGGTGTCGGTGCGGGGTGTTGGGGGTATTAGGTGAAGGCGCTATGTGGATGCTGGACTCGACAGCGCTGCAAGCCAGGAACCGATGGGGACAACGCGCGACACACGCGGTGAGAACGTGTCACGGGCCAGCGGCAGGGCGCGGGTCAGGCTGGGTGAAGAAAGAGAAAATGATGGGGTTTACGAGCAAGCAGATGATGTCTGCACGCGCAAACAGGCGTGGTGGCAGGAGATGGCTGCGGTGCCAGGAATGCGAGGTCCCAGGTGAGGTTGAGCCGATCGCTGGTGCCAAGATGAGCGCTAGGAAAGGGGAAGTGCGCAATCCGGCTCTTCGTCACCAGTCAACCATCTTCCACCCAACCAATTTGATGCTCCAACGCGTGTGCGAGCTGAAAAACACGGTCGCGCAGATTCCAGCGTCTGTTTCGAGATGAAAACAAGATGCGCCAGAGCATTTCCACACTTTTGCGCACCGAAGCCGGCCATGATGCATGGCTGCATTGTCCGAGCCCCAAGCGTCATTGCGATCCCCTCACACGTCGCTTCGTCTCACCGCCCGCTCAATCATGGAAGAACACAACCAGCATTTGATTCAGAAACATGATATCCGACGGCATTGCTTACCGCACACTAATACGCTTGCCGTAGAGCTTAAAGGTAAGGGCTGAGTTGGCTCACGTGAGGCTTAGAACACACTCTGGAGAGCTCGAGGGCCGAGCTAGCGACGCTGCTATCGACTTCCTTCGCATGCGTGGCTTGTTGGCTGCTTCTAATGTATGCGTAAAAAGAGCGCTACAAAGCGATCGCAAACCAGGCGACAAGTACGAATAGCCAAGCGACGATCGCTCTCTCCCTCACGAACATTCGGCTTGCGAATCTGCTCGTTCGACTGAAGTTCATTGGTACCCGAAATTCCGCTGCTTGGTTAGGAAACGACTAGCGATAAGACGGAGAGTTTGGACGGTCTCCAGATACAGGCGAAATCGCATCAAAGCCGTAAATAACGATTGCGGGGTAAAATCGTTGGGCCCCAAGGTAATTAAACATGAATAGAGATCTAGTAGGATCCAGGATCAAGAGTACCCCAGGAGAGATCAATGATATCCCGTGTCCTTCGTTACCACGAGTGCTACAAGCATGCCTGTGGCACAAGTATTATCCCTGCAACTTTGGACTTTCTCATCGCTCATTTCTTCCTCTTCGTGTCGCTATATCTCAATTGGCGCTCTCCTCAATCAATGAACTTCCCCTCATTCCACCCCCTCTTCTTCACGCCCAACTCCACCGCCGCACTCCCCCAATCCAACCCATGATTATGCCCCTCCTTCCCACTCCCTCCAATGCCCGCCCTCATAAGTCCCTGCTCATCGCTCAACAGCGTCAACAGTCCAAAAATGACGGGTATATTCCCTTCCAGCTGCAGTCTCATCAACCCATGACTCACCGCGTCGGCAATGTACTCAAAGTGCATCGTCTCGCCCTTTATCAGCACGCCAATCGCAATGATGGCGTCGAACGGCGCGGTCGATGTCGCGGGCTTGGGCGCGGAGAAGGACGTCAGGTCGGATGTGGAGCCTAGGAGATCTGCGGCTGCGCCGACGATGCCGGTGGAGGAGGATTGGACTTGTGATGCCGAGTAGAGCCTGCGGAGCGCATCTGTTAGCCTGGTCTAATAGCTAAGAGCAGCCCATGAGTGTGGGAACGTACTGTTTGACGGCATACGGCAACTCGTAGCTTCCAGGTACAGTCTGCACCACGATGTTCTCATCCTTGACGCCCGCATCTTTCAGCGCCTTCTTTGTGCCGTGGAGAAGCGCGTCGATGATCTTAGTGTTCCATCTCGCGTGCACAATGCCAATTCGCAACGCCGACCCTACCGTCAATTAGCAAACGCTGTGCGGTGGGCTGACGCGGGGCAGCTGGTGCGGTATGTGGAGGTAGGTAGACGGACCGTCGTAGGTTTTCGGCGCGCCAGGGCCTTTGAGAGTTGTCATCTTTGTGTTTCGGACGACTGGTATGTGTTATTGGGCGTGAGGTAGACGGGTGGTGAGACTACACCGCGTGCCGTTGCTGGGACGGCAAGAATGCAGGAACAGCTCCAAACGATAAGCTGCCCCGCAACGGTGGGAGCAGGGGTCGAAAAGCGTCATTGGACATTGAGCTTGAGCACATGAAACACCAAGAAATGGTCACCATTCCACAACGCCTGTCAGCATCACGTCAAACAAGAGACAACGAATGTTGAACGATAAGAAACTTTCATTCCATGCTACCTCAAAGCCGAGGCATCTTCGTCTAGGCTGATACATGAAATCGCCTTTCTACATGTGAATCCATAAGCTGCCATCCAAGCAGCTATCATAACACCATCCAGTGATACCCATACATTTCATATCCAGCCTTTATGTGACGCCAATGCCAAAAATGTTCCCTTTTTCAAACTTACTCGACGGTGACCGACTTCGCCAAATTACGGGGCATGTCAACGTTGACACCCTCAGCGACCGCCATCCAGTATGACATGAGCTGCAGAGGAATGACGTTGATCAAACCCTGGAGGCAGTCAACATTGCTGGGGACCTCGATCTTGTCGGTCTTATCAGCGGGGAACTCGGGGTCGTTCTCGTTGCAGATGATGATTGGTCGTCCGCTGCGAGCAATGACTTGCTGGTAGGCGTTGAGTGACTTAGCGAAGATGTCGTCGCGAGTGAGGATCATGACAATCGGGAGGTTCTCGTCAACAAGAGCGAGCACACCGTGCTTGAGCTCACCAGACATGACAGCCTCGCAATGGAGGTAGGAGATTTCCTTGATCTTGAGCGCGCCCTCCAGAGCAGTGGCGTGCTGAGAGCCACGACCGAGGAGCAACAGAGACTTCTGGTCCTTGAACCTCTCGCAGAGCTTCTTGATGGGCTGGTCGAGCTTGAGCACCTCCTTGAACTGATCTGAGATCTTGGTAAGACCAATCATGATTTCCTCGCGCCTCTTCTGCTTGGATGCACGGTCCTCGCTCAAGGAGAGCGCGAACATGACCATGCAGACGAATTGCGAAGTGTAGGCCTTGGTGGAGGCGACACCGATTTCAGGACCGGCGTTGATGTGGACACCACAGTGGGTGAGAAGAGAGATGGAGGAACCAACGGAGTTGACGATACCAACGGTCAACGCACCACGCTCCAAGCAGTAGCGAAGAGCCATGAGCGAATCAGCAGTCTCACCGGACTGAGAGACGAAAACGCAGGTGTCGTCACGGAAGACGGGTGCTTGACGATCCAAGAAATCAGAGGCCAGCTCGACGGCGATGGGGATCTCGGTCAACTCCTCGAAGATACCGCGGACGGCCATGCAGGAGTGGTAAGAGGTACCGCAGGCGATGAAAATGATTCTTCGGCATCGCCTGATGGTAGCGAGGTATTGTCGCAGACCACCAAGGGTGACGGTCTTGTTGACGGCATCGAGACGACCACGCATAGCGTTAACAACCGACTCGGGCTGCTCGAAAATCTCCTTCTGCATGAAGTGGTCGAAGCGGCCCTTCATGATCTCCTGGAGCTGAATCTCCAGAGTCTGGATAGTGCGGACGTTGCTAACGGAACCGTCATCCTTGGTGAGACGGTGAATGTTCAGCGAACCCTCGTGGATGTGTGCAATATCGTCGTCCTCAAGATACAGGACCTTCTTGGTGTGCTCGACGATGGAGGATGGATCGGAGGAGAGGAAGAACTCGGTGGGCATCGGGGCGCCGTCGTCGGAGAGGAAAGCGCGGGATTGCGAGCGGTGGAGAAGCGACTTGTCGGGAGGGGCGAGGAGAGTGTTGCCCTTCTTCAGAGCAACGTTGTGGGAGGCACGCTCGGCTGGGAGAGCAGCGCCCTCATCGTTGTACTCGACATCGACGAAGTCAACCTTCATCTTCTTCTGTGTCCGCACACCAATGACAAGGGGAGAACCCTTGCGGGCGGCGACGACCTCATGTGGATAGTGGATGGACTTGATAAGGAGACCGAAAGCGCCTTGAAGCTCCTTGATGACCGCCTTGACAAGCGCAGGGAAGCTGAGATCGGGGTGCTCAGAGTAAATGTACAAAGCGAGCTTCGCAATTGCCTCAGTGTCGGTTTCAGTCTCGAACTTGTAGCCCTTGCTCTCGAGCAGAGTCTTCAACTCCTTGTAGTTTGTGATGATACCGTTGTGGACGACGGCGAATTCCCAGTTGGGGTCGGACCTGAAGGCGCGTCAGCACCAATCTATAGCTGAATGTAGATTGAATGGCATGTGGGGGATCACTAGCATGCCACTTGCGCAGAGCTCTCGCTTGCTGACGCACGCCACAAATGAGCTGAACGGGTATTACGCACCTGTGGGGATGGCAGTTGATGCGCGATGGGGGCCCGTGGGTGGCCCATCGAGTGTGGGCGATACCGGCATGTGAGTCGAAAACCTTCTCGAGGTCGAAGTTCTGCTCGTCGACGAGCTTCTTGAGGGAGGCAACCTTGCCAACCTCCTTCACGGCGAAAACCTCATTCTTCTTGTCGCCGTCAATTGCCAGACCAGCCGAGTCGTAGCCGCGGTATTCTAGACGTGCAAGACCTGCGGAGGGCTTCCGTTAGCCAAAATTCCATTGTGTCCCGCTAAGCGGCTACAGCTCATGAGACAAAGAAAAAAGAAAGAGCGTACCATTAATGAGTGTGTTGAGAATGTACTTCCTGTCCTTCTCCACCAGGTAGTTGATGTAGCCAAAGATACCGCTGGAAATCTGTCGTCAGCCTCTGTTTTCATTGCTGATCTGCAGCTTTGGTACTGCGGGGCAGGGACTTACCACATGGCGAGGTAACGAGAGTGCTGTGTAGGACGTATGAAAAAGCGATCGTGAGGAGTTCGAGTTCAATTGAAGCTGGTGGAAAGTGTATGGGGTGGTAGTGGGCAGGCTGATGATGAGAGAGGAGCAAAAAGGCGGTGTTGCTATGAAGCTTTATATCTTGGGATTCCCCACTTCTTCTCAGCTAGCCCGCTTGTGCAGCCTCTCGCATGGGTTGTGGCTGTCCGTTTGAAACTAATCGACCACCATTCAACAATTTTAGTTCTCGTCTGCTACAGTGACACCGCCGAGCTCCATGCAAAACAATGATTATCCATTCCATTCTCTACCATTCCGACTCCCCTATTTCGTCATTAGCTGGGATCCCACCTGCGATCGGAGTCCACGAGCATGCCAGCCAATCGCGCAACGGTTTTCCCTGATCGCCCGCCATCGTTTGCTCAGGGACCAAGAGGCGCAGCACTCAAAAATAGAACACTATCCCCGTTTTTCTCCAACTTTCTCGTCAAACACCTTTGAAATCTCTGTCTGTAAGGCTACCATGCGGCGACTAGCTACTCGTGTCCTGACGGGCGGCGCCGCTCGTGGAAGCCGAGCATATTGATTCCACAGCCCTGGAAACGACGCTTAGCAAGGTGCTTCTAATTCTGCACAAGCAGAGAGGTCAACACCACAAGCGAATACGTCAGCAGCGACATTTCAGACCGTATACGGTCCCAAGACAGGGATAATTTCGCCTATCGCTATTCGGTGTCGGTTTCATATTCGTTCCGTTGGACAGGGTCTACGACAGCACTGCAAGGTGTCTTCCATTGTCTTGCTTGGGTTGTCGACATGAATCGTTGGTACAGCTACCACCGGTAGAGTTCATCACCGCCAAGATGTGTTCCTGTCATCGCTAGTTGCTACGAACCAGAGTCGCTATCAGACGGTGAGACTAATCCTCTCGCCCTGCATCTAGTTGCACAGTGAGCGAAGTGTCAAGCCAAAGTCTCAGCCTGATCCTACACGTTCAAGCTCTAATTGCCATGATAGGCCATCGGCCATCAGCCACTGCTGTCAAGCATCCCGCTTGCACGCTCTCCGCATAGCTATCGTTGGATCTGTGCCTTGCGGTGAGCAATAAGCCCGCTACTGCACGCCTCAGCATATCGCCAAAAAGCTTAGCTCGTCGCCTCACGGCTGCTTACATGAGAAAGGCGTGCCGACATGGAGCTCAACTGTACTCACATGCCGCCAGTATGCCTGACAGCTGACCGCCATGTACCCACCAATACTCAACCCCACCACTGTGGCGTCTCCACCATCCTCAGCCGCACTAAAGCTCGCTTGCAGCCCTGCGAACACGGCTGGGCGGCTTGGTTGTCCTGGCTCTATCCGGCATCTCCACGCCCTGCGATGTACATGGGACCCGCTGCGTTGAGCACGGGACCTCGTATTTGTTCGGGCAAATATTAGAGCGATGCTGTGCTTGTGTCTGTGCAGGGGCGATTTGTATTTTGGCGCGGGTGGCGATTCTCGTGATGACTGAGTATCGACAATCGCCTAACATAGCCTCACGAGATGTTGCCTTTCGTATTGTGCTTCTTTTGCCTTCTACGCGCGAAAACTTGAATGTGAAAGCAGGATTACCTTTTTATAAGTTGTTTGCAATACTGGCTTCGGTCCTAACCGGTGCTTTGACACAAGCTGAAACAACTGATAGACTACTAGGTGAAGTATATGTTAACTCGCTCAGATGCAATTCATGGGTATGAAGCCTGCTACCTCGCTCTAATCATCCCCGTCCTTACTACGATGATACAACAAGCGCTACATGCGACGCGAATCCAATACACATAGCTTACATAGACCAGAGAAACGAGATAGACAAGGAACCATGCTGGGACGTTGGAGGTGCTGCAACAAGACCTTCAGCGACTGTCGCAGTATCCCGGTGCTTTGGGCGCGCTGCCCTGCACCCATTGATTGATAGTCAAAGTGGTCGTGTAAACCATGCCAACAAATCCAACAATCATGAGTAGAATGTCCAGCAGACGAGTATAATTCGTTCGCGCAACGGCCCTGTAGTGAAGCATTGGCTAAAGAAAGTTAGCGACATATCTTCTGAGGCGAGAGAGAACAACTTACAGGGTAGATGAACACCAACGGTATACAGGCAAAGCTGCCTACCAGACTGACGAACTTGTCGAGGTCACCCGCACCAGCCCATGCTATGCAGGCACAGACGACGACCATGAAGAAGCGGAAAAAGTTCTTCTTCCACTTGACATAGGGATTGTACTTGCCTGTCCGGCTGAACAGCTGCTGGCTGGTGATCTCGATGGCGGGATAGATCTGCAGTGGTGTGGATAGCAGAATGGCAAGCGAGTAGATGAACTGTACTGCATTGACAAACTTGTTGTCCTGTGGCATGTTAAGAAGTACGACCGTCTTGGTCTTGGATCCAAATGCTGCATATGATAGAGCTCCGGCGCTGAGGAAGATGATCGTGATGATGATCATGACCCCTCCCAGAACCTTGGGGAACTTCTTCGGCTCTTTCATGCCCGTCTGGATTGGGATGATGAGGCCGATGCCCTCGAAGGTGAAGATAGCCGTACCGATGAAGAGCGTCCAGCTGCTGGGATTGAAGTTGACAATGTCAGAGACACCACCTTGGTTGACGATGGTGAACAGATCGTAGTAGTACAAGTATACAAGACCCAGAAGGATGAAAAGATCTGCCACAAGGGCGAGCTTTTGAATGTTGTTGATGTTCCGGTAAAGCGACAATGGTAAGAATATGACCATCTGCATCAAGATCATGTAACCGATGCCAATGAACGTTTTGCAGTTTGAGACAGCCAAAACGAACGCTTGCAAGTTCTCAGACACGAAGACGATATACGCGGAGGAGAAGCCGATTTGCGAGATGACGAGTGAGAAATTGATCATGTTGCGCATCCACCTGCCGTAGAGATGGAGGCCCATGTCACCGAAGGAGTGTTCAACCACGAGTCGAGTGGAGACCAGAAGGACGAAGCAGGTGTAGGATAAACCTGCTACGCCCAGTAGTACGAGATTCGAGAACAGCATGCCACCGTTGAGGAAGGCTCGAGGAAGGAACAGTACGCCCGTTCCGACGAAGGACTTGAGCAACAACATGGCAGCGCCAGTGGGACTTCCATTACCGGTCTTCTTAGGTTTCCTCTTTCTTCGCTTTCCGGGTGTAAGAAGAGCGCTCGATTCGCCATATTCACGTCCTTCGTCTTCGGTGTGCTCGCCAGAATCGAGGGCGTCTGATGAGAAGTACTCGTCAGGACCCAGCACTTCGTCATCTTCCTCAAGGGATTCACCCGCAAAGTGGCCATATAGTGTTAGGAACTCGAGGAAGTTGCTCGTGAAGACCTGCGGCTGTTGTCGACTTTGGCCAAGGGTGCCATAACCGGAGGGACCTGGTGCAGGCGACGGGCTGGCTGCAGCTCTGCGCAGATAGTTCCTGCGGAAGCCTCCCGGCTGCCTTATGGATTCAATATTGAGTACGTGCTCATCAGGTTTGGGCCGCGATTCGTGGAAGCTTTTGCTACGTTGCATTCTGGCCCGCTCTTCTTGCTGTTGCTGCTCGCTCCATCTGTAGATCTGCCGTGTTATGTCACCTCCTTGTAGCTGCAAGCTCGAGAACTCCCCGTCTTCCTCCTCTTCACCTCTCCTGCTCTGCACATCGTCGTCGCCTGCAAAGCCGCGATTGGATCTGCTGGGTGACGCGTATTGTCCTACAAGATGCCTGCGCACGATCTCAGGATCTTCGTATGGCACAGGCGAGCGGCCTCGACCGTCAAAAGAGCCATAATGGCTGGGTGGAGCGCGAATGGAAGGTTCTTTAGTGGAAGGCGAGAGGGGTCGTATTGGCGGTGTTCCGAAGCGTGGAGGGCTTCTGCCGAATGATTCCTTCAGCGCCGAAGAAAGCGCCGATTCTCCTGGCGCATTTGACAGCGACAACTGCGGGTCCGCGCGACCTGGGAGTGGTGTCTGTGTTGCGGGCGAGTCTTCGAGCTGGGCAGGTGTCGGTATCTGGCGAACGGCTGGCGAGCCAGTCTGCATGGAAGAAGGAACAGGTGAGCCGAGTCGTGCAATGCTCTCTGAACGCGCAATTTGCGACTCTGCAGGAGAGCTTCTGCCAGAGTCTCTAGACGATGAGGGCACCGCTTTCGGCTTTGACGACTCTAGACGGTCTCCCGCCATCTTGTGTACGACGATCGCGACTTCTGCTAACCTTGAAGCTCACGCTGGCGCAGTGGTTCGGTTATTGATGTGTAACGTCGGCGATAGAAAATCTGAAAGCATTACACTGCAATGAGTTTGATGGTGTGGAAAAAGTGTGCAGGTGTGTGAATACTTACGAGGTGAAAACTTGTCAAACAAGAATTTACAGAAGAAGTGAAAGAACGCAGAAGATACGAGAGCAGTGCTGCGCGCAGAGGCTGTTTCGAGGACTGTGCCGAAGGGCTGAGGTCATTCGCTGAAAAGCGTGGGGCGTGCGGCGCGGGATGACCACCTTTCAAGGTTGGTCGTGCCTACCCGTGACCGTTGCAAGGGCAAGTGCTAAGACGCTAAATGAAGCATAAGACTTCACAAGTGCCATGATGGCTGGCCATCGTCATCGCTTCACGCGCCTGCTTGATCCCTGAGTGTTCCTCGACCTCGTCTTCATGTCTCTCATATGGCACCTGCCTATCGGACACGAAACAAGGACATCGGCGGACCCCGCAACCTGTACCACAGCCCTGAACCACGGATAGGCGCAGCACCACGTGCCAGGAACTACTCTTGCAGCACTTCGGACCATGACCGATTCGGACCAGGCAGCGCAGACGATACGACGGCTACCTACGAGGACTCACTCCAACTTTGCGGCTCGTACTGCTCGAGATGAGAGCGAACGGCTTCACAGACGTTCTTTTGCGCAAGCTTCGTCTCCACCAGACGAGGCAACTCCGCTCCTTCCTAGTCATAGACAGCAGCAATTACGCAATAGCCTTGCCTACGATGGAGCTGTCGTCGACGCTCCAGAGACGGGCTCCTTGCCTACTGCGCTGAAGAGCTGGTTCAAACAATTCTTCCAACCTCAGGATCAGGGCACACAAAAACCACTTGATCACCATGGCAAGCGACAATCTACTAGTGAAGCGTCCAAACCGCGGCCTGGAGCCCTTCCAAGACCTGTGGGTGGAGTGGAGAAATTGGGAACGTTTGCGGGTGTCTTCGTGCCTGTGACGCTCAACGTGCTGAGCATTCTCATGTTCCTTCGCTTCGGGTTCATTCTAGGTCAAGCTGGCCTGGTTGGCATGCTGGGCATGCTTGTTGCTGGCTATCTCATCAATCTTCTGACGACAATGTCCATCTCCGCAATTGCAACCAATGGGACAGTTCGAGGAGGCGGAGCCTATTATCTTATATCGAGATCCCTCGGACCAGAATTTGGTGGATCCATTGGGATCGTCTTCTATCTTGGCTCTGTGTTTAACACGAGTCTGAATGCCGTAGGTCTGATCGATTGCCTGATTGTCAATTTCGGTGAATTAGAAGGTGCCATCGGCCAGTGGCTACCGGAGAGTTACTGGTGGCAGTTCCTATGGGCGACCGCGGTGCTAGCTACTTGCACTATCATTTGTCTCGCTGGAAGTGGCTTATTTGCCCGTGCCAGCAATGGTTTACTCCTCGTCTTGCTTGTTGCAATCGTCAGCATTCCTCTGTCTTCTGCCATTCGATCACCATTCGTGGATACTAGAGAGCACATTATCTTCACGGGTTTTAGTATGCACACCCTGCGTCGAAACTTGCTTCCACACTTCACCAAAGGCGCCGCCGGCAGCGCCATTAAAGGGCATGAAAACTTTCAAGATCTTTTTGGCATTCTCTTTCCTGCCACTGGCGGGATCCTAGCGTGAGTCTGCCCTAACGTACAGAAGAATGGTGCTGACACTTCGCAAGAGGCGCAAGCATGTCTGGAGATCTAAAGCATCCAAGCAAAGCTATTCCGAAGGGCACTTTATATGGTTTGGGGCTCACCTTCGCTCTGTATGCAATTGTCATCGTCACGCTAGCAGCTTCTGTGAGTCGTGAGACCTTTCACAGGAACACGAATGTCATTCAACTTGTGAGTTAGACTTTAGTTTCTTCCCAGCTTTGCTAGTTTCCCAGGATACTCTGAGCCTATGAAGCCATTTGAGCAGCCAAGGAATCTACTGACCAATCTCAGACAAGCATATCTGGAGTCGTCATACTGCTAGGAGAATGTGCGACGTCCCTCTTCTCAGTGCTCATGGGCGTAATTGGATCCGCCAAACTGCTGCAAGCACTTGCTCGAGACCACCTCTTGCCAGGCCTCTCGCTCTTCGGTCAAGGGACGAAGGCTGCGGATGAGCCAATATACGCCATCTGCATTACCTACATAATTGCTCAAGTCACGATGTTCGCCGACATTAATCAGATTGCTTCGTTCATCACTATGACGGTAGGCGTTTCCATCCAATTCGTTTCAACCCTGCATGTCCTAGGTTCAGGCCGAAGCTCGCATGGGTTTCACGCATCTGCTGCTCATGGGCTCCACTATACAGACTGGATACAGGTATCGTTCCACGCGAGAAGCAATAGCTGACATTGCTGCAGTATCTGATGACCTTTCTGGTCACAAATCTGGCCTGTTTCCTACTCAAGCTCGGGTCCGCTCCCAACTTCAGGCCCTCGTTTCACTTTTTCAATCTCCAGACTGCGGCTGTTGGGACCATTGCCTGTGGCGCCACAATGTTCTTCGTCGATGGCGTATACGCTTCTGGTTGCGTGGCCTTATTGATGGCACTCTTCCTGCTCATTCATTACACGACACCACCAAAACCCTGGGGGGATGTGAGCCAAGGACTCATCTACCATCAAGTCCGGAAGTACCTCTTGAGGTTGCGACAGGAGCACGTCAAATTCTGGCGACCACAAATTCTGCTCCTGGTTAATGATCCACGACGCCAGTACAAATTGATCCAGTTCTGCAACTCATTGAAGAAAGGCGGTCTCTTCGTGCTCGGACACGTGATAGTCACGGAGAACTTCGCGGGAGCTGTTCCAGAAGCCAGACGGCAGCAGCAAGCATGGACGAAGTATATTGACTTTTCAAGAATCAAGGCCTTCGTCAACATTGCAATTTCGCCAGCAGTGGAGTGGGGCGCTCGCAACCTCGTTCTTGGCGCAGGGCTAGGCGGTATGCGACCGAATGTTGTTGTCATGGGCTTCTACAACCTACCTGAGCTCAGGCAGACTCAACCTTTTGGTCATATACCATCACCGCAGCCATCAAGGCCAGCGAGTAAGGCTACCAATCATTCTATCTCACGCAAAGCCATTCAAGCAGCAGCCAAGTGCAAGCAGACGGGCAACAGTCAAGGCTTGTTACCTACGGACACCATGCGGCCAGAAGATGCTATAGGAATCAAGAGCTATGTAACAGTGATCGAGGACCTTGTCATACGACTACAAGCAAACGTTGCTGTCGCTAAAGGCTTTCAGGAGCTCGAAATGCCTTCCGCCAGCCCCACGAAACGGCAAAGAGCCCTCAATTTGGTGGGACTAGGTCGTGTCGAAATGGAGGAGCCGCGAAAAACGTATATTGATCTTTGGCCAATCCAGATGTCAGCAGAAATTGCCACCACTGGCGATGAGCCAAGTCGGAAGAATGTGCTAACGACTAATTTCGACACCTACACTCTGATCTTACAGCTCGGATGCATCCTACATACTGTTCCATCGTGGAAGCGGACTTACAAGCTAAGAGTGTGTGTCTTCGTTGAGTATGAGACTGATGTCGAGGAAGAGCGGGACAGGGTCACCACGCTGCTCAGGAATCTTCGCATCGAAGCCAAAGTTCTTGTCTTTTGGTTAGCTAGCGGCGACCTGAAGATGTATGAAGTTATCATCAACGGAAAAGACGATAGCGAACTTGACCAGACCGCAAGGGATATTGATTTCTCGCTGGAAGACGAAAGATGGTGGCAAGATATCAAGCGGCTTCGACAACCTGCAGAAATGAGCGCGAGCCAGGAGCTTGCCCAAGCAACAGACATTCTAGAAGCTATCACGCAATGGCCTACGGCGACCTTTCAGCATGGAAGACGTGAAACGAGACCCAAGCGTTTCTCAGCGCTACAAAAGATGCTTCGCAGAGCCAAGAGCAGAGCCTCGGTTGGAGACTTGAGTGAGGCGGGTGCTACGCTTAATAGGCGGAGCCAAACATTACCGGCAGATCTGAAGCTCGACGATAGCGACTCGCCACAATCATCGCCTGGCGAAGATGATACAGATGACGACGCTGACGATGAGGCTGCAGCTTCGGAAAGTGAGGCGGCAGTCAGTGGCAGTGGGTTTGATGAGTACGACCTCGACGCATCCTCAGACGATAGTGATAGCCAGAAACGAGTGAGACCTGGAGTATTGTCAAGACGAGCAAAGACTTCGATTTCAGGAACTGGACTACCCTTCTTCTCCTCGAGGAAGCTGGATCTCAGAAAGGCAATCTGGAAAGGGTCACAAGGCTCACCCAAAGGCAGCACGCTCAGCTCAGATCGGCCTACATCAGATTCTGTCAACCCCTTCAAGCCTCATTTAGGAGCTGTTGCATCCGACACAGCATTTTCGAGGACTAGTCACCGTACCAGGAAGACTCGCAGTGTGGCAAGTTCGATATCGCAATTGTCTTCTTCGTCGCGCGGGCGGCTCATTCATCCTCCGTCCCAGGGTTCACTACCAAAGTTCACCTCCAATCCACAACCTCGCACAGCCGTTGCTGCCGAAGAGGTTTCAGGCCCTTCCATCATGTTCGTCGACAGTCCAGGTACTGCCAGGAAGAAGGACCTAATCGCCACGGCGCCTGTCGATCCGGAGCAGATGGCTGCGGATGTGACCACACCATCCTCACCACAAGTCCCCAGTGCCGACAGCCCCAAGTCGACTGCCACTGGTCATTGGATTTCGTCTCCATACACAAACTCACCAGCTTCAGGATTCCCAGTCCAACAGGCCATCCCCCTGTCCTTTAACGATCTTCCTTGTCGCGCCCAGCATCTCATATTGAACGAGCTGATACGTCAACAGTCTGAAGACACAGCAGTAGTCTTCACGACACTACCTAGCCCCATGGAAGGAACGTGTGACAGCGAAACCGAGAGTGTGAAGTACATCAGTGATCTAGAAGTATTGTGCCAGGGATTACCTCCGGTACTTTTAGTGCATTCGAATTCGATGACAGTAACGATGAATTTGTAGAAAGTGATGGACTTGCAGCAGGACGAACGACGTGGCTCCTGAGACTATATGAGCTTTGTAGCGATCCATGCGTAGATACCCATGTAGCTTAGTCTGTAGCCCTTGAAAATGACATTCGAAGACCATTGTTAGGATGCTTCTCCACATGAAGTGATACCTTGCAGCTGTTATCAGACCAGTCCAGAAACAAGGACGCCGAAAAAGCTTGCAGCACCGAACAATAGCAGTGAAAAGCCCGAGTAATGGAGGCTGCATCTGTGGTCAGGTGCAAACGACTACTATTGTTCTGCAAACATGATTGAAAGAGGTATCGTTCCCGCCAAGCGCGGCATCTTGAAGCTGACAGCGCCCCACTATGCCTGTCTTCCACCTCCTGCGCGACTGGCTCTCAGCCATTATCCTCTCGCCATATCGCATGCTGCAGAGCGTGCTATACAGGCTGAATATACTCCGTCCGCTGCCTGCAGAGAACAAGAAAATGCCGAAGTTCTACCAAGATGACGAAGCTTGGGCAGATATCGAGCCCCTGCCACAGGATGACGGCGGGATGCATCCACTCGCGGCCATCGCGTATACCGAGGAGTACAGCGAGGCTATGGGCTACCTGCGTGCAGTAATGGCGAACAGTGAGTTCAGCCAGCGAGTATTGGGCCTCACAGAACATATCATTAGCATGAACCCAGCGCATTACACTGTTTGGTAAGTCGCATACCGTCTGTCAGCCAAGCATGCGGCGAAAGCCGAGTGAGACCAGGTCCGCTCATCAGCACCGCAGATTCATATGATATCTTCGGCTAGACACTGACCAGACCAGGCTATACCGCGCAAAGACGATTTCAGAACTCGGCATCCCCCTCCAAGACGAAATCGCATGGCTCAACCCGACCGCCCTCAAGCATCTCAAGAACTACCAAATATGGCACCACCGACACACCATCATCGATGCGCTTGGCTCGTCTGAGGGCGAGACTGACTTTATAAACACTATGCTTGGGCAGGACTCGAAGAACTACCATGTCTGGAGCTACCGGCAATGGCTCGTCAAGCGTTTCGTTCTGTTCGACAAGCCCGAAGAATTAGAGTGGACCGCGGACATGATCGAGGCGGACGTAAGGAACAACTCGGCTTGGAATCATCGTTACTACCTGGTAGTGGGCGGTCGCGGTGGTAAGCCGAACGAGGAACTGGCGAAGCGCGAGATCGAGTGAGTCCCGCACCTCCCAAGTCACGTCGCGATGTACTGACGTGTCAGGTACACCAAAGCTGCAATCCGAAAAGCGCCCCAAAATCAGAGCCCATGGAACTATGTCTTAGGCATCCTCCGTGCCGCCCAGCTACCAAAATCCACAATCAAGGACTTCGTGCTTGAGTTCGCCGACATCAATAAACCAGATGACGTCTATTCGAGCCACGCTCTCGATCTACTAGCTGACATCTACGCTGAAGAAGAGAACAACAAAGGCAATGCTGAGAAAGCTCTGGACCTGTTAGCGACTAAGTACGACCCTATTAGGGCGAATTACTGGAAGTACAGAAAAGGCTTGCTGCAGCAGGCCCAAGTCGCTGCCTAGGAACTATGTCGGACCCAACATAGGATGAAATCGGAGCATTTTGATACCCCGCTCGCGTTATGGTTCACTGTAAGGACTTGTCTTAAAAGTGTTGCGGTTCCGCATGGCGAGCAACAAACAGGCACGGAAGCATGGAACGTACGTCTGTATCAACAATAGCATTTAAAGCAGATTCACCACTCGTTCGCAATAGAGTCCCACACTTAATGCGGCTTCGTCCACAGTCAACACCCTTCTACCCCGCAAAGTTCGACATCAACCCGCAATCAGATCTCCGAAAGAACCCCATCTACCCTTCCTTTCCGACCTGTTTTCGAGGCCTAAACCACTGGATCAACCTTCTGCATCCACTCAAGCGTTGATGATGCACGAGCTCCGTATGATAGGCAAGGGTGCGCCAAGACCTATTGTTCTTAAGGCGGCAAGTAGTGGCAGAATCGACCGCCGTGGATAACCGCAAGAGGTAATCGTAACCATGGGTACGAAGATCCGATTCGTGTCTCATGCTTGTGTCATTCTGCGGTCGCAGCATGCAGGGTTTCTCTTATCGTTGTTGCTATGGGGTAATTCTTGGAAGTTATAGGGTAATCGATGGTCGAGTTGCGGTCGGTGAGGTCGGGTTCCCCGTCGGAATTCAGCAGCGTACGGGTACTCGCTTTTTTGGTTTGCGGGTTCGTGCGGAGCTGATAACGCTGGGACGAGCGGATTAGAGTCGTGATAAAGCGCAACGGTCTTGTCTAGGTTGCGATTTCATCCCAGAGTCTCTGTCATCTTACTCTTTTTCTTCTAACTACCTGTCTTCCTTATCCTTTCACCAACCCAGGACAATCATATCGACACCCAAGATGACTGTCAAAGAGTACTACACAGAGCAAGAGGTGCAGCAGAGCCCTTGGGTTGAGACTCCACTGCGAGAGTCGTACGCTCTGTCTGAAGCAGCGGGATGGTACGGTCACACTCCCTCTTCAATCACATGTTCCATTCTTAGCTTCTGATCAAGATCGTCCATCTCAAGATAAGGGAGTTCTAAATCGTAGAAGCAGAATCTTTCTCAAATTGGAGAACCTCCAGCCCTCAGGATCATTCAAGTCACGGTAAGCATCATTCCGCATTGCGAGCAAGATCCTCATATGCTAACGTGCTGCCAGAGGTATCGGCAATTACATCCTCCGTCGTCTCGAAGAGCTACCTCGAGGCTCAAAGCCACACATCTTTGCTTCCAGTGGAGGTAACGCTGGCCTCGCTGCTGTGCACTCAGCCCGTGCTCTCGGCCTGCAATGCACAGTTGTCGTGCCCACCGCCACTGCACTACTGATGGTAACCAAGCTACGAGCTGCTGGTGCCTACGAGGTCATTCAGTATGGTGCTGCGTGGAGGGATGCAGACGCGTATCTCAAGGAGCATGTCATGCCACACGTAAGTTCTCCCAACCATACTACCAATCTAAACCAGACCTACACACTCCTGACCAGCTCAACATACACTGACTGACCCACCCAACAGGCCAAAACCTCGACAATCTACTGCCCCCCCTTCGACCATCCAGACATCTGGTCCGGCAACAGCACCGTCATGCACGAAATCGCCGCACAAATGCCCGGCGCCGCATCACCAGACGTCCTCATTTGCTCCGTCGGCGGCGGCGGCCTGATGAACGGCATCTGCCAAGCCATGGACGACCTCAACATTACATCAACCACCGTGCTCGCCATGGAAACCGCGGGTGCGGAATCTCTCCATGCATCCGTACGCGCGGGCGAAATGGTCACCCTGCCCAAGATTACGAGCCAAGCCACGAGTCTCGGCTGTGCAAGGGTAACGGACGAAACGTTCAAGTACGCCCAGCGCGGAAATATACGCTCCGTTGTACTCCTCGATGGAGAAGCTGCAATGGGCTGTTGGCGTCTTGCCGACGACGAGCGCATCATGGTCGAGCTCGCGTGCGGGATCAACGTCGCGCTGTGCTACGATGGACGGCTCGAGAAGGCGCTCGGAAGACCCGTCAGGCCCGAGGATAAAGTGGTCATTGTGCTGTGTGGTGGGAGTAATGTGACGAGCAGTATGTTGTGTGAGTGGAGGAGGGAGTATGCGTATATTGAGGAAGAGAGTGCGAGGAGGAGTGATAGTGCGTTGGGCAGTGAGGATGGGGATGCAGATGAGGTGGTGGGCAAGGTGCCGAGTGATTTGACGAAGCCGGTGGTGCTGGAGGGCGTGGAGATTGAGTGTGCGGAGGGATGTGTGGAGTGTGCTTGAGGGGTGAGACACGGATGTGGCTGGGACCTGTGCACGAGGATCGATTATGATTTTTTTTTCTTTGGTGTTTAGAGAGTTCGGGTACTGGTAAATGCGCAGGAGCGCGAATGCGTCTGTTGAAGCCGATCTCGCAATCAAATGTCTATACTGCATTGCACACCTTCTCCAACATGCGCCACTTCCAATTCTCATATGCCGTCCTAACACCGCCAAACCTTCAACAATACCCAGTCACAGCAACTGTGGCGCAGACACATCGCCCTCGTTTCACCTCGCCCGGACAGAGGCTGCCGGTGGTCCAGACAAGGACTGAAACACGCGGCACGGCACGACACCCCGACCACCACACGTCCGAAGTAAACAACTTATCGGCGAAACAAGATCCGCATTGGGTATCCACCCGGAAGTCGGAGGTGATACATCCTCTTTCTAAGATTGACTCCTAGATGCACCTTTCATCACTCGCCCAAGATACTGATAAGCCTGTGGGTCAGACGTGCGAGGTCTTGGTCAAGCCGGGATGGACATGTTGCGAAAGCTTGTCAATTTGTCAATGTGAGAGATATTACCTTGTGTACCATTCCGATTGTAAGACCTGGTGCAATGCCTGTATGTATGTGGAGACTTTGAGTTCACCGAGAGAATACAAAGGTCTCTTGATGCTTTCCAAAGTCAATGTTGTATTCTCCGTAATACTATTCCATAATTCACAATCCATAATACATAATCCTAATCGAGCTTCTCTACCATGAATGCTTCGGCCACAATCCGCGCATCGTACATCCGCCAAGCACACACGACCTTCATACCAGCACCACGCCACTTGAGCATACCTAGCACAATCAGCTCTCTCTCGCCCCGACCAGCATCCGACGAAAAGCTTCATAATTTCCAGCAAGTCAACCACATCGGATACCGCGAGAAATGCAACCACGAACGCAGCACACACAAGATATGCTTCGACGTCGAGAAGAACGCAGACACGGAGCACTCGTACATCGACATCGACTGGATGCACACCGACTCCTCTTTCGGCATGCGAGTCCGCAAAATGTACACCATCATCCCATACCGCGATCCGATTTACCTCGTGGCAATTGTATTCCTGCTAGGTTCCATTGATCTCATCATCGACGCGTTCTTCGACTTATTACCGCATATAACCCGTGGCCCAACTTTCGAGACCAGAGAGACGGTCGCAATACCAACGACAGTTCTGCTCGGCTCGATTCTCTTCTTTGCAGCTGGGATATTCGATACTTTTGGCGCTCTGAATGCTGACCATGGCACGCTTGTTGAGTCGAAGGAAGACATCGGGAAAGTCACGTTCCGGCCAGCGTTACTCGGAAGTCCGGAGTTTAAGTGGCTTCCGTCGGGTGAGAAGTTCGTCGAACTTGCGATGCGTAATCTTGCTTTTCAGGCTGGTCTTCTCGTTCTCTTTGGAGGCGTCATCTTCATGTTTGCTGGCATTGTTGACTTCCCGGGTCTTGTACCTGAGAAAAGCAGATTCTTTGGACTTGTGGTTTTCGGTCCGCAGGTTGTTCATGGTGCATTCTTCTTCGTCGCGAACATTATGCTGGCAGTCTCTGCGCAGAATCAATGGTATAGATTCAAGTTCTATGATGCAGACTGGCTTGGTGCATTTCTAAATGCGGTCGGCGGGTTTGGCTTCATGATTACTGGACTCTTTTTGTTCGGAAGAGACGAGTTTCGGGCTGCGATTGCAGCTATGATAGGAAGTTGGGCATTCTTGATTGGTAGTTTGCTAAGATGGTATGTAGTAATGGAGTTCTGGTGACGGCATGAAGAGATATTTCGTGGACGGTGTTCAGCTGGCTGCGAAAGCGTGACTTCCAAGAAGTTTGTAGATTTGCCATGGCCCTGCTTTGTACGGAATGGAAAAGGTTACAGCGGTATGCCTCATCTTGGGTCAGCACAAGCGTTGTCATGTCAGACGAGAGCATTGAAGAAAAGCAACAGCATAGCAGAACTGATCGACCAACGTACCAAAAGCGATTGGATGTGTCGTATCCAAGCCGCTTCAGGTGCTGGCTAAGCTACAGAGACCAAAGTAGCCTAAGAGACTATACACGTACCATAGATCCATACACTTCTTGCGTTCTTGCTTGTATAAATAATCAAGAACGACCGCCGCTTCCTTGATGCTAAAGTGGTCGGCGATGTGCTCCAGCTGTCCTATCGTCCAGTCGCGAGCGGCTGTAGGACAATATGATGACCAGGCGACAACGTAGAGGCTGAAGATCAAAATGTAGACATCGAGTATATGTGACAAGGTGTGTGTATGTGGCTGCCGATGGTTCGTTCCCGCGAGCAGTTTGTGTCTGGCTGCAAACTCACAATTCGTCATCTGTGGTACAGACGCACATATCTCGCGGATCATCTGTACGATCGCGAGCTTAGCCCGCTCGGACTGTAGCTTGCTATCCTCATCGTCAAGAGCCGTGCAGGTATCGACAATCTCCTCGCAAAGCTGTATGCGTGTCAATCGGAGCACGTTCCACATCTGTGTCTCCATGCGATTTGGATACACGTCGTACAATGGAAAGAAGCCGTCTGGCACTAGTGTTCTTTGATCGTGACCAGAGACAAACTTTCGCTCATAGGACCATGCGGGGCTTGCTTCGAGCGCAATCGTTTCGAGCTTTCTATCCAGGGTGACGCTTCTTGCGATCCTCTCTTGTACTGTCATTGTCCGGTTGCGGATTTCATTGGGCAGGTCGGTGACCTCAAGTATACATTCGCTCAATCGCCACTTCGGATACGAAGTGTCAACAAATTGTGCCGCATGTTGCCTGATCTCTTTGACCGCAGCGGGAATCGGAGTGCCGGTGCTCAATGCGCATATAGTGGCATTGAGAGAAAGTCCTAAGAGAGCTCTCATCTCGGAATCCTCACGGAAGTTTCCTACACCACGTAGCTTGACAAGAGCCAAGGCTCCTTCCACATGGGCATGACGAGAAGCTTCAGCGTCGGTAGCTGGTACCATGATCTTCTCGAAAAGATCCAGAAGCAATGCTCCCTCGAATGTCGATAATTTGCTCGCAGTTGCTGGGTCCGCGATTGCTTTGTTGATCTTTCTTAGTGCTTCCACATACTTTCTTCGTGCCATATCCCTGGCCACAGGAGATGAGACCTGATGCGATAGGAATGCGAGACTGACAGCATCGATGCCCAGAGACAGATGTTCCGGTGCGACGTTAGGGTTCTGATACGCGTATAGAAATTCCCAAGTGCGGCTAAAATCAGATACATAGTGACCAAAGAACATATCGCGACCCAAAGCTCGAAGATCTTGAGGTAGATATCGTGGCTTGGATGACGTCTTGAAGTGTTCGGACTTCATAAGGGTTGCACGTGCGACAGCTTTGGACCGTACAAAGTCCGTCTCATCGCTGAAACGCAGGGCTGCTGTGCTGCGATAGCCGCTGCATTCTTCTCCTACCCGAAGGCATGAGCTGCAGGCGGGCTTCTTGAGATCACACTTTGTTAAATCAGTCACAAGATCTCATCCGAGATTGTCTGGTCAATCCGCTCACTCGTAGTCTCCTCTCCCTGCACCGAGAGCAGGCCTTAGACGGCTTTCCGCGGAATACCATCAGGAAAAGAACCAAGTTATGGCAGGTCGCTCGAAGTGAATTCCAAGTCGAGAAAGCAATTCGACGTTATTCTGGAGGGGTGCCATCTTTGTAATCATTTAGTGGCACCCGGGTGGGAGAGGAAGGATTGCCTTAAGATCGGTTACAACTAGACCTAATGTGGAATGCATTTCGGCGCTAGACCAAGAACAGATCTATAGCACGAACCGTGACGAGGACGTCAACCTCCAACTGACTGACAGCGTCGTTTTGTACATCCTGTGGTGTTATTGCATGGTTCAGATATGAAGGCTTCTTGATACTGCGCCTTTATCGGGAGTGGCATCTGGGCTAAGCCACACGTCCTTGGGGGAATAAGCGAGCGATCTCCAGCCTGGACTTAGACACTTTGGACTATACAGGCTCATGTTTCGTGCAGAAGTTGTCCGGCGGTGCGCAGTTAAGTATAGTGCAAGAGGGGACATTCAAGAGTGACGAGAAGCGGTTCTCCATCGAGGATGTATAAGACAAGAAAGCGCTGTTGATGGCATGCTCCATTTCCCAACGCTACTCGCAGCGTCTCCCACCTCATCTGACAAGCCAGTTTAAATCGAAGCACAATTTCACCATGTCGTTCCCATACAAGCACGTACTACTCATTGGAGCCACCAGCGGAATCGGCAAGGCTTTAGCTAACCACTTCATCGCCCAAAACATAAAAGTCACAGCAATAGGCCGAAGGCAAGCACGTCTCGACGAATTCATCGCTCAACACGGCAGCAACAAAGCCTCTGGCATTGCCTTTGATATCGAGAACCTTGAGAACATTCCTCCCTTCGTCAAAGAGTGAGTTCTTCCTGTATATCGCCGGTCCATCGAGTTAAAAGCGACCAGTGCTTTCAAATCCCACCCAGCAATCGACTGTGTCTTCCTGAACGCAGCCACACAAACGCGCGCGAACTTCAGCAAGCCCGAGACCGTGGACCTTGCTGCCTTCCATCGGGAGAGCTCGGTCAATTTCAATTCGCAAGTCGCTCTAGTCCACGCCGTGCTTCCGCATCTCCTCAAGCACACTGGCCCAGCCGGGCTCATCTTCACTGGGACGCCTGTCACACTGGTTCCTGCATTCCCAATGCCGTCGTACTGCGCTTCCAAGGCTGCTCTAGAGGCGTTCATTATTTGTCTGCGTGAGCAGCTGCGCGATACGAACGTCAAGGTGCAACATATCAGCCCCGGACCGGTGCGCACGGAATTGCATGATGCTGAGTTGGGCAAAGATGCGGGTTCGAAGTTCGGTATGTCGCTGAAGGAGTTCGTGAACGAGAGTTGGACAGGACTGGCTGCTGGCGAGGAGGACGTATATCCAGGCTGTGTAGGCGGATCGACCAAAGAGCAGTGGTTGGAGCTTGTGAGGGTCCGAGATGCAATGGTAGGAAGGATGACTGGACTTTTGAGAAAGGTGATGCAGGCACAGAATGCCTGAAGCTGTGATATAAAGTCAGCTGGTGGCTACTATTGTACATTGTTGCGCTGAAGTGGTATCATTGTGTAAGTTCGATGCTACTCGCTGTCGTCTCCACTGCTGTATGCATCGTCCTTGTCTGCGGTGACCTCTTCCTCCTCTTCGTCGGGCTTGCCCGTCATCGCGAACGCCTTCAAGCAGGTGATTCTTGTGCCTGTCGTATATGTTCCTAGAAGCTTTCCGACCTGCTTTGCAGTGAAGCCCGTGCCTTGCTCGGTTCCTACACTATCCTTCAACTCGGCCACATCTAGCGACCAGATGCGCACCGTACCATCGCTGCTGCCAGTGATGATAATGAAGGCTTTTAGGTTGGTGTTCGACAGCGGTAGAATCTCGAAATCTTTTATTCTGCCACTGATTCCAGCACCTGGACCTCCGATCTGAGCGACCAATTTACTAGAAGAAACGCTGTCTTTGCTCTTCTCCACCTCTTCGCTTGCCGGCGATGTGGCACTTGTATCGTACAGCAAAACACAGCCGTCCTCGGTAGATACCAACAGTGTAGAGGCATGTGTATCTGAGGGCAGATAGTGCATTTGATGTATCTTGGTCCTTGGAGCGGGCGTAATCTTTGCTTTCGGTTTCGAGTCGATGCTGAAGACAACGAGGCCGCGTTCGAACGCGACAGCAAACTCCTCGCCCTCCTTGTCCCAGATTACTCTTCGTCCTTCACCTGATCCGAATCTTCCTTCTCCTACTGCAGTGAGAATATCCCTGCCAAAGTTGAGCACGCCGGCCTTCTTTCCTGTCACCAAGTTCCAAAGTCGCATGCACTTCTCGCCCTTGCCGACGCTGACCATCAGCTTCATGCTAGGGTGCACTGCAAAATCATTGATGCCAGACGGTACCTCACCCGGTCCAGCCGTGTCGCCGCTAGGCCGTCCCTGGGGTTTGGGTATTGGCGCTTTGATCGTTGATAATGCTGTCCAGTCTCGTGTCCGGGTAATCGCTATTGTGCTATCTTCTGCTGCACTGAGAAGCTTGCTTCGTGTTGGAAAGTACAGGGCTGTGATGTTCGATGAGTGATGTAACAACGATCCCAATTCCTTGTTCTTCGGATTCTCGGTAATGGAAGCGCCATGTAAGGAGGGCAGCTTGACTTGCGTTTTGTACACGGGTGGAGGCGCAGTGGAAAGAGAATACAGGTTTATGCGCTCATCTGTGCTACCAGTCGCGAGCATAATCTTTGAAGTCTCTTCTGATAGAGGAGACAAAGCCAAACACCTGATGGCAGAAGCATGTGCGTTGAACAGAAAGGTGTCGGTAAAGTCCAGCTTGGGTGTCGCGGCCTCGGGTACAGAAGTCTCGCCCTGTCCCGTGATGAGGCTGGGCGGTATTGTTGCTGCAAATCCATGCAGGACGCGCTCGTATGATCCAGTGATGATTTGGACAGTGGTAGTTCCGGATTTTGTGTCGTCCTCTGCTGGTAACGTCTTTGCCGGAATCTTGCTCTGGCTTGCAACTGCCATTCCATTGACCGCGCCTTCCTTCTTGTTGGTTGCAGCCTGTTTCGGCCCCGAAGCAGTCTCCTCTTTTCTGCTCTTCAGCGCCTTTGCCGCGCCTCCGCCAGCAACAACTTCCCTCTTTCTTTTTGCCATATTCGAATGCAAACAAGTGTTGGAGTGGCTGGCTCGCAACCCAGGAAATTTTGGGATAGCACAAATTCTGCCGCAAGCGCGTTGCCGGACGCGGCCAAGCGCAGGCTTATCACGGCAGGCGGTAACCCTTGAACCAAGCAGCGCTCCTTCCCTCAACGATTGCTCCTGGCGCGAGGTCCAACCCCATCAAAGTCAAGAGTGTCGCAACCACAAATCCATCAACCAGCGCGCTCTACAATTCTAACAATTCATCATATTGGCGGCACTCGTGGATAACGGATGTCGGCCAAGCGAATCCGGTCCTCATATGTCCCTCAGCGGCCTAAGAGATCCAGCAATATGGGAAAGGCAGAGCCAACTACAGTATGTCAAAATATCTCCTTCATTTGAGCTCCAATATCTTTATTGGGCGACTCATTAGCTTGTACTGCGAATGCGACACAGAAGAGCGCAAGTTTCATGGTTATCATGTGCTGTGGTGGGGTTGCAGACGGAAGACTGACTTTCGTAGGCAATGTGAAGCGCGGCGTTTGGCTGCGTTGCGGGCGCTCTACAAGTATACCGCCGCTGTCGCGTCGGGACGCCAGCTGCGCGCAGAGGACTTCGATTACCAGACAACACCACCCGACCAGGATGAAGGCATTTATCTCGATGCAAATGACCTTGCAAAGTAAGAAGCTCACTCGTGTTCGTCAGCAGCAAAATATTGCGTCCCCTGCGCGACACGTTCTTGTTGTCGCTGTTCCATTCCACTGACATGCTCTACTGCACAGAGGTCGACGCTTCAATGATGCAACTTTATCCATCCCAACACTCAATAGCAGCCAGCAATCGCTGCTACCATCAACCTTACCATTCGAGGCTCCCGCGAAACCGTCGCACCTGGCCTTAACTAAGTCGTCGCCATCTTCAGTTGTCGGTGCACCTAGCCTTGAAGAGCAGTTGCGCGCTGCGTCTGCCTCTCCCTCTGTGGTCACCCAGGCCCTTCCTGCTAACAAAACGTCGACACAGAGCGACACAATTCATGTTGTCAGGCCATCGTCAACCGCTGCGTCGCCAAGTACCAGTCTGAATCTCGACGAGAAGGCTGCAAACATCGCGCACAGCAAAGTGTCTTCGGCGTCACCAAATGAGTCTTCCCAAGCACCGGCCGTTCAGAACGCAAAGGGCCTAGACGGTCTTGTCTCCGATGGTCCTGCTGCGGATCCAAGTGCAACTGTTGCTTCAGATATAGACTGCGATGAAAGCGCGTTGCCGGATTCTGGTCGTGCAGCAACCGTCTCAAAGGAGCCACAGGTTATTCATCTGCCACCTCAGGAGGTTCAAGAAGCAAGACTGCATGAGACGGAGCGAAAGCTGGAGCGGGCTGCTGAGAAGGAAAGAAGGGAAGACGAGAAGCTAGGGATACCACACGCGAACGGTTCCACCGACCTGGTGTCTTCCCCGTCATCGACCGTGGGCCCGTACTCTCAAGCAACTCCTCATGCGCCTCATCATTCTCCCGACACTAGTCCTGACACAGAGTCCTTCCACGACCGCACACAGCCTACACTACCGTCCCACGACAGCTTAGATCCGGCAGCTCAGCAGGTGAAGGAAGATCATGAACGCGCATTGCAGAAACAAATGAAAGAGGCAAGAGAACGCGCTCGCGAAATGAATTCTCTAACACCAGATGTCGAGAAACAGATCGAAGATGAGCAAGCCATCCGGCTTGCCCGAGACGGAAAAAGTCAGCTAGGTGGGCCAGCTACGGATTCAACGATTGGTTTGGTGTCCAATGCAGATGCTGTCGCCCGGAGTTCGCATTTCGGAGACCAGAATGTTGACCCTGGTGCCGAACAAGACCCTGCAGCATATTCGTTACCGACCCCAACCACGACTGCACCTGAGCCATCCACGGTTGGAGCTGACGCTAGCGAGCCTACTGTGAGCAAGGCAGAAGAGGCGGACTCGCACCCTACTCCTCCTGCAGACGTAGAAATGAACGATGTCCCTGCCGTGACGAAACGACCAAGAACCCCCGCAGAACCATCACGACCTGATCGCATGACCACCCGGGTATCTTCTGGTGCTATGCGCCAAAGATCTGTTACTGAGACGATCGCCGACAAGTCCTCGTCTAGGTCTGTTCTAACACCCCGCTCAAGCAATGTCTCAACGTCTGCCAGCCCGCCCCGCCCTAAGACACGCAATCCAAGGTCGAGAGAAGTCTCAACCGTCGTCTTTGCAAAGAAGAGCCCTCGTAGAGGTTCGAAGGCGCTACAAGTTTATAATGAAGACTACGCTTCTCTCCAAGGTGCTTCCGAGGATTCAAGCCGGGACTACCTTGAGGGACTGTTCAAGTATCAAGCTCATCATCCACCGAGATCTGTACCTTTGCAGGAACTCGTCGCGTCCGCACGGAAGACCATCTCGACTGCTGGGACCCTAGCCATGATCCGTGAACATCAGGATTACAAAATATTAAAGAGGGTATATCAGTTACAGAATGCGAACCGATGGTCTCTGCGACAAATTCAGAAATCGGTCGAACCCGAGCGACCTTTTACGCACCAGGACCAGCATCTCCTAGAAATGAAATCAATGCAGACGGACTTTCGAGAAGAGAGAAAATGGAAACAAGCACTCGCTGCGACTTTGGTGGACTGGTGCGCGGAATACGTGCTTAGCAGCCCAGAAGAACGAGCCACACTACGGGTCAACGCACGCATCCCGCCGATGGTGAAATCGGCTTCAATGGATGATATAGAAATGGATGATGCTCCGACACCAGACCTCGTGCAGTCGAATGCGAATGAGACAGAAAGCGAGTCGTTTGCCGACGAGGACGAGCTACGTACTCCCCGGGACGCGAAGCCACCAATGGGTCTCTTCGCCTTGGGCTTCAACGACATTGTCATGAAATTTCAGCGTACGCCAGCAAGCGATACCTTGCTTCATGAACTGCCATTATATGAGCCCATGCTCGAAGGCACTAGCGATTCCAGCCCGTTTTCTCTGGCCGAGCCACCCATCCTTCCAGTGTCCAAATATGTGACGGGGAAACTGGTATCCCAGATCCGAGGTCCACCCAGGAAGAGGAGCAGATACGACTACGATTCTGAAGACGAGCCATCTACACCACCCAGCAGGTCCGGAACTTCTGCCGAGCACTCGATGCCTTCTACTCCTGGCCGAAGACTATTCTGTCGCAATGACCTCCCTCCAGAGATGACCGACGTTGCTCTTTTCAATGCAGAGAACAAGCATGTTCGAGATCGTCTCCAAGCTGCCCATCAATTCCGACCGCCGACCGAGTTCAACATGCCTTCAGTAGCTTTCTTCGAGAACAGAACACCATCACAGTGGTTATGGGAAGAGGACCAGAAGCTCCGCGCCCTGGTCAAAGAGTTCACCTTCAATTGGTCTTTGGTTTCACAACAACTCTCGCTGCCGTCTATGTTCGTATCTGGCTCTGGTCGACGCACACCATGGGAGTGCTTCGAGCGATGGGTGCAATTGGAGGGCTTGCCAGCAGAGATGTCCAAGACTCAATACTTCCGCACCTACCAAGGACGTTTGGAACAAGCGAACAAGATTGTTTTTGCTCAATATCAAGCGCAACAGCAACTACAACAACAAACGCAAGGTCAGACCGCAGCGCAACCACGAAGACGGCCAACCACAACGCCGATCCGAGTTGAGAGGCGTAGAGAAAATCGACATCTCGCGATCATTGATGGTATGCGCAAGCTCGCTCGGAAGCGAGAGTCCGCCGCGCATAAGCAAGCAGAGTCTCAGAAAGCTGCTGCGTTGCGCAAAGCCCACGAACCTGCGCCTCCGAAGAGCAATGTCCACACTCCGCAAGAGTTCAGTCGACTGAAATGGGAACGCGAAGAAAAGATGAAGTTGAGGCAACAGCAACAGGAGATGGCAGTCCGAGTAAGTTCACGTGTCCATCAATCGTCACTTAGCTAACAGTCGCAGCAACAGTTGGCGGCACAACGTCAAGCTCAGATGCAGGCGCAAGGCGGGATGGCCAATGGCGTTAATCAGATGCAGCGAAACGGGAACACTGGCAACAACCCAAATGTTGCGGTGCAGCTGACCAACTCGGCCTCGCAGCAGGGTCAAAATGCTGCAGCGATGGCCGCACGAGCGCATCCAGGGCAACAGGGCATGCCAGCCAACTTTGGTAACGGTAGCATGCCCGGTATGCCCATGGGAACCCCTGGTGTCCCTCAGGCTCAAATGCAAGGCAACGTGCAAAACGCCCAGCGCATGGGGCCTCCAGACCAGATGCGCATCGCCATGCAGCGCGGACAATTCCCGAACACCAATCAGCAACACCAATTCCAGTTGCAGCAACAGCAGATCAATATGGCGAACAACTTGACGCAGGGGATGGGTATGAACAGTATGCCAAACGCGAACACGATGGCTTCCATGGCAAACCCGAATATGAACGGAAACATGAGTGGCAACATCAACCCCGCTCTGAATGGCATGCCGAACCATGCGGGATCTCCCAGGATGAATCAAGTCAACAGCAACATGCAAACGCCCGCCCGTCCATTATCGAGTGGCCACATGCCAGGCATATTGCAGATTCAAAACAGCTTGAAGGTCCAGCATCCGGAATGGCCCGCCGATCGAGTCCAGAAGGTCGCCGCTGACCAACTGCAGCGCTTTCTCGCTAAACAACAGCAGCAAGCAATGAATGCGGCCGCTGGATCGTCTGGCATGTCTCCGTCCCCGCAGATCGGGAACAACCACTACCTTCCCCAAAACGTTGGTATGGCCAATAGTCCCCCGGCACCAAACGCGGTACAGAACTACCAGCAACAGCTCGTTCAACAACAGCGAATGATGAGTCAAGCACGACAACAAGGTGGCAGTCCTGGAATGAGTGCTCGCCCACCAAGCAGGAGTGCAACACCACAAAATCCGCAGATGCAACAAAGTCCCGGCATGCAACAAGCGCAGGTCAATCGGTCCTAAGCGGCTGCCTCTGAGAGGTGACCTTACATTCCAAAACTTGACGTTGCACTGCATTGTACATACCTTTAATTGTGTTCTCTTTAGCGATTGCTTGCTAGCGTGCGTGGGTTCTACGAAAAGGGTGCTGATGAGGCAGCATGGTGTTTCTGGCGTTGACACGGCGCGTTTGTCACGGTTTGGGCTGGGAGGTAGGCCTTCAAAGGTCATGCTTTGTGAGCAGCAACTTTGCCCGTGACGGGCACCAGAGCCTATAGAGCCTTCTGAATATCATGGAACTCGACGAGACATTGAGTGAGCAACTCTTCAACCAAATTTCTTGTGCACCATGATACATACTCATTGCGGCGCTTCCTGATCGTCACTGACATTCGTATCTGCCTCGCACGGAGTGAAATGAGCTACCCACAAGACAACGAACTTCAAGCAACACGTCGCAGGTGCACATCAGAAACGGTTCCTGCAAGCATTCAGTAATAGTCTCGAGGTACTACAAGAGTTGAAACACGCCAAGAATATGTTAGATCCGCTCTATTGCACTGTCGTTGATGCTGTTCCTGCCGTCTTTGATGATGCGCTAATGCGCGGATTTTCCTGGGTATGGCACTGCAGACTCGTGCATATGGAGGAAGAGGTGGCAGGGTTGCCAAAAGACGACAAACAAGTTGCAACGGAAATTGGCTTAAGGACGTGGGGTGCTGACAGGCTACAGACTTGTGTCGAGATTGAGTCGTCACCTTGACATGCTCCTGACCATATTCCGCGGCATGTGAAAACATGCAGTTGAGGTTTACCGCCTCGCTCAAGGTCTTGCGAGAGTTTGAGTGACTCGGAAGTAGAATATTTGTGTCGGATGTCATCGTGCAGCTAATGAGATCCTGTTGTACGCATCGATGAATGCAACCTGATTCGTTTGTCACTTCTGCGAGTTTCTGTGAGTAGCGCTTGGGGCTTGCAATATGTGGTAGTGCGGAGAGTCCTTCACTCTTCAAACAAGGCGCCGTGCGAAGATTGTGAAGGTAAATGTTGAGACTGATTTTGATGCCTCGTGTCGAGTATGAGGTCTTACGTCTTGATATAGTGCACAATGCAAATGATTACAACGCCGTGGGACCATATGCATCCTCAAGTGACCACCTTTAACACCTTATTTTGTGTACTCGCTCGGTCGCAATGTCGGTCGATTGGTAGATTGGTCGGTCGATCGGTCGATCGCAGCACGCAGCGTCTATTTGCCCTTGGGGTTGTTGTACTGGATCTCGTTGAACTTTGCGGGCCAGACGGGCTATGATGGCGTTAGCATTTGCCATTGCACTCTCGACACCGATGTAAATTGAGGAGTCAACGCACCTCCGACTGTTGGCTCGACACATTGTCCTTGAAGTGCTCCGAGTCTGGTCCCTTGTGTCCACCTTCTGTCCTGCTCTCGTTGTTTGCCGATGAACCTATTTACAGGGACTGTCAGCCAAAGCCCTCTATACCATCCTTCAAGCCTGGGAATCAGTGTTGCTTGGGCCAGCCAACATCAAGGAAAGGAGTGTATTACTCGTACCACGCATAGTTCCTGCAAAGCGTGAAGTCAGTATATGACCTTCATTCGATTCGTACATTGAATCACAAACCTCCTGCAGGCGTGTGTGTAGGGTGTCCTCCGCCCGCTGAGAAGCGGTCCTCGATATTCTGTACGCCTTGCGTCTTGTAGGGATTTGGGAACCAGTATTGGCGCATGTAGAGGTAGTAACCGAAGCCAACAGCCCCACCCGCCATAAAGATCTTCGGGACGGAGAGAGGAGACATGATTGAGGTGGTTCGAATGCGTAGTGAGGTGTGGTGATGCACCTTGGTTAATTATCGATTGGAAGCAATTGCGCGAGACGCAAGTGTGTAAGATGGGAACGTGGAGTAAGGCCCAGAATTCTCCTGCGGGTAAAGCGAGGTGATGTTGCGGGTTCGGAATTTGAGCTACACAAGCCCACAACACGCGACGGAAAAGCGTCACTTTGTCGTCGCGATGATGGTGTCATGGTTCTTCACTTTGGGGAAAGCCTCGGTGCTTCTGGCCGTTTGGCTGCTTGCGGTTAGCATGCGGCTGAAGCAGAGATCGCTCGTCTCGGGCTGCTGATTAAGGCGCCGACAGGGGTCCAACTGTGGCTTGAGACTTTTTGGCGCGCCGTGAACCTCCTGGATAAGGGAAGTGGACACGCTTTCCTGTGAACACCCCTTGCACAACGCGGACCTACAGAAAAAGGAGGAGGCGTTTCGTGTTGGAGGAGGTGATAACTGGCATCCTGATGTCCATGCAAAAGAAGGAACGCTGGGACGCAGCAGACGCTATTCGGTTCCGCATATCACGCAACGATGGACGGTGACCCAGCCGTTGAGCCTGAGATTGATGGCTTCAGTCGCGTTTTACCGCTGCCATACCGCGTTGCTCTCATCATAGTTCTCGGTACGTCTTCCAGTACTCATTCATTCTTGCCATCCGTAGATACCTCCTACGATCTTGTCCAGCTCCAATTGACACTCTCAACAGGCATCTGGGCATGGGGTCTCAACCTCCACTACCTCTCTCTCATAAAGATAGACGTCCCAAGTCTAATCCGCTACCCGGGCCGCACCTCTCCGCACCACCCTTCGCACCATCTCTCCTGCTATCGCATCGCAACCTTCCTCTCCATCCCGCTCGCACTGTCACTCCTCTTATTCTGGTCCCTGACCAACGGCTCGCCCAAGGACATTGCAGGCTGGGAAATCCTGCCGAATCTGTACCTCCTCGTTCTCGTCGTCGGCTTCATCGCACCAATACCATTTGTCAGTCGCAATGGCCGCAGCAGGACCCTCGCGACTCTCAAACGCATAAGCATCGGTGGAATCGCAGAAGCACAAGACGGCAAATTTGGTGATATCCTCCTTGCCGATGCACTGACAAGTTACGCCAAGGTCCTCGGCGACCTCTTCGTCTCGCTATGCATGTTCTTCTCGCGCTCGCACAGCTCAACCGGGCCCCCAAACCGCAACTGCGGCGGCGCTTTCTGGGTCCCATTTATCATCAGCATACCCTCGCTGATCCGGCTACGGCAGTGTATAACCGAGTACTTCCGCGTCCAAAAAGCGAACAAGCGCACCGGCCAAATCAGTCCGGCAACAGGCTGGGGCGGCGTGCATCTCGCCAACGCGCTGAAATACTCGACTGCATTTCCTGTCATCATTCTAAGCGCGCTGCAAAGAAGTCCAGACCCAAGCACGTTTGGCGTCAGCGAAGCAACGCTGTTCCGTATGTGGATGGCCGCTGTAGTTGTAAATTCAGCATACTCATTCTACTGGGATGTCACGCGCGATTGGGATCTCTCGCTCTTCTCCTCGCCCCAGGAACGAAATAGCCCCGAACATCCCTGGGGCTTGAGACGACATCGCTGGTTCCATGCCAAGGAGTTTTACTACGCGGCTATTGTCATGGACGCTATGTTGCGGTGCACGTGGAGTTTGAAGCTGAGTCCGCATTTGGACCATTTTGATGATCTGGAAGGAGGGATATTCACTATGGAAGTGCTCGAGGTGTTTAGGAGATGGGTTTGGATTTTCTTCCGGGTTGAGTGCGAGTGGGTGAGGAATCATCGGGGGCCGGCTCCGGATGATATACTCCTTGGAGATGTGTCGAATAAGTATAATGATAGTGATTGAAAATACACATTGGTACAACTCATTACGCTGCACAGCATATAATGAGGGATTGTGTTGGAAGATTACGTTCAGCGCACTGAACTGTATGAAATTGTGGACCTGTCGCTCAAGCCAACTGCCCTAACAGGGCGAAGCAGACGATACCAGCGATGCCATGATGTCTGTAAGCGCCAGCCCATGTTAGTCAAGCCAACGACCTTTTGAACGCCCTGAAATGCATGTCCATGAAACCTCTACACCCCATCTCACATCCGCGCAACCCTCTCCTTCTCCTAGAAGTTATTCTGCTCGCGCGCCATGCGCTCCGCCTCGCCCTCACTGACAATCTTCTTGCCGAGCCACTCCGTCTGGAAGCTCGATTTCAGCATCTCGAGGTCGCCCACAATATCACGGCAGCACTTGATGATCGCGTCCTTAGGGGTGATGGAGCCGTCGGTGGAGACGCGGAGATCGAAGGTCGCAAAGAGCGGGTGCGGGACCTTGTACGCGGAGAAGACGATGTAGTCATACTTGAGGAGGCGCTGGGAGAGCAGGTTGCCGAGCGTGTGGTCTTCTTTGTTGAAGGTGAAGACGGCGGTGTTGGGGACGCCTGATGGGGTGGGGTTAGTGAGGGGTGGTTTTGGAAGGTGCTCGTAGAGGGACGACTTACGGGTTTCTTCTTTCCACTCGACTTTGGACTGGCCGTCGTCTAGAAGGAAGAGCTCGAACCTGTTTTCGGCGTCATAGTCAGCTTTGTGCGAAACATGACGATTGTCCTTCTGATTGTCGCGGAGTCCACAGTTGGGTTCGTGGGCGACAAGAGTGCCTATTCTAGGCGACCAGCATGGGGCATTGACTGCGTCTGGGAGTTGGTCGGTCATCGTGTTGTCGAGGTCGAATATCGTAGACTTCTTTGTGATCGTATGCGCTTGGTGTTTTGCGGCGCCAACTGTAATGCGCGCAAAGGGCCATTTTATATAGTCGTGTGCGCGCTTTTCTGGTGGGCGCGAGATTGCGTGATGAAGTGAATCGTGTGGTGGCCGGGCGCGTTTGCACGGTGAGGTGGTGAGGGCGCTCAACATACCCTTGAATCTCGTCGATACCGTCGCGGATCGTCATGGGCGTGGACTCGTCGAGGATGGCCGTGGACTGTGAGGTGATAAGAGAGAAGTAACGTACCTATCTGGCGCGTTCATCTTGTGTCTGCTTCGTGCCTGCCTGCTCTATGCTCTTGCTCTTGCTCGAATGAGGGGAATGCGCCTCCCGCGACCGCGCGCAAGAAGGTATGATTATGTAAAGATGGTAGGAGCAGATAAGGTAAGTGATATGATACGAATATGTCAAGAAATAGGTAGCGCGAGAGGTTGAGGCGGTGGTGCACAAGAGGGACTCGGAGTGTAGAAGTCCAAGGTTGAAAGAGAAGACGATCGGAGGTCCGTACTCGACCTGGGGATCTTTGTAGCCTCACCGCCTTGCATGAACCACAACTCACTATTCAAAGCAGCTGCATCCCCGCAAACCCCGAAGACTCACGCCAGTGCGCTCTACCTTGTAGGCATTCGCTGTCTGGCTTTCACGAGCTTCTCAAGACAGCGACATGGGGTCTACAAATTGCCAGCATCCCGTGTTCATGTGCGTCATGGAGTACTTCAGATTTGATCACTTTCTTTCACGACTGCCATAACTTGCTAGTATGGAAACGTTCTCGAAGTTGGCAAGCTCGAAAATGAATCCATGACTCCAATCTCAGAAGTCGAGGATAAACCGCCCTTGCGCAATACCTGTCTCGTCCACATTCGCCGGACCAACGCCGGAACATCCTCAGACGCGTAGCAAGGTCAAGCCGCATACTCCGTAACTCCCTTCGGTCCTTTACCCATCTCCAAAGCTGCTTCTCGGGCTTAATGTGTGTCTGCTGCTCATACTGTAGTACTTCTGCAACTTTCCATTCTCAATACATACCAAATGCATTGAGAGGCACTCATTGCTGTCGAAGCCCGGTCTCATTATGATGTACCAAGTGTAGTCGAGTACAGTCAGGACTCGAAGTTCTCTTGACCTGACCCGGCACCACGAAGTCAGTGCTGCGAGAGCTACTTTGTGTGCCTGGAGAAACACCTCAAGAAGTCCGGTGTCCATCAGACTGAGTGCTGCGAGCCTGCGCGCGCTTTCGCCTCGCCGGTGCACAGTGGCAGCACCAAAGCGCAAGACTCAATGCTAACAGCCCACCCACTATCGAGCATGTGATGAGAACTATGGCGGTCTGTCCAATGTGTTTCGAGTCATCGATTTGGCGTGTGGGTGAAGGCCACGGTCCGCCGGTGTAGGGTGATTCGCAGCCCGGTGCGCACGTCACGCTATCCTGGACCTCATAAGCTCGGCCACTATACTTTTCGGCCACCCCACCAAAGTTGAGATCGCGATTTGAAACCAGTACAACTCAACCACAACGCTTATATTTGCCACTGTATACACATAGAATCGAGAGCAGTACTAGCAGATTGAGCAACAGCCTTTACAGCTTTTTTCTCACCCGTTGTGGTAGCCTTTTCAGCCGCCTGAGCTGCAGCTTGATCTATTGCCTTGATGATTGTTTCCACGCTGTTAAAACGCCCATTTGGGTCACGGAGGACTCGTTTTCTCGTCTTCGTAATCTTAGCCTGATTGAGCTGGAGCTGCACGTAGATGTAGTACTCGTGCAGTCTCCCATCCTCAATCGATACCAAGTGTAGGGACAAGCAATCGTTTGTGTCCAAACCCCAGCCAATCTCATTATGTCGAACCGAGTGTAGTCGCATAAAGTTCGGGTTAGCCAAATCTTTGACCTGTGGGAGGAATACGAAGCTCGGTTTCTTAAGTGCTGCTGTCTTTGTTGTGAGGAATTCCTCTAGGAGAGCAGTGTTCGTCAGACTGACGGATGGTATATTGTCATTGACGAAGGCGATATTCGGTACAGAGGCGGGGTTAGAGTTGCGGATGCTCGACTCAGTCTTGACAGTATACGTGTGATCAAGCTTTGGAAAGGTGCCGGATAGCAGCGACGCCATCTGTGATTGTATGGTTTTCTTGTATCCGAATTCGACCCGAGCACGAAGCTGGGCAGGAAAGACCTCAAATTTGCTGTGCATCTGCGCGGTAATGTGGTATGTGGTTTTCTCCTCGACCTCTTTGATCTCGTCCTCATCTGAACCCGTGGGCGGCTTCCGGACGATTCGCCGCTTCAGCGTCTGGCTTGAAGTACTCTGCTCAGCAGCGCATTTCTTCGCTTGCGCAGACATTCTGATTGGTTGCCGCTTGAAGAATGCAGCGTGTCTGACACTTCGCACAGGTATCAATTGCTTGTCTTGGAATGTGTTCGGTACTGAAGATATACAGAGGAGTAGAAGTGTGGAAAGTTGTTTGAAGGATGTTAGGAGAGACCGAAGTGGTAATATATGTGCTGTGGATTGGACTGATGAGGTAAGAGCGTTCTATAACTTGGCCTTGTGCCCTGCATCCTGCTCTTCTTGAGCCTTCACCTTGAGCAACCTTCTCAGGATCTTGCCGCTCACGCTCTTTGGAATCTCATCGACCCACCTTACGCCTCCACGCAACCTCTTGTGATGCGTTACTTTGGTGCTGAGCCAGTCGACAATCTCTTTGGCCTCAGCGTCGGTCTTTCCAAGTGTGTCCGCCGGCACGATGTACGCCCTCGGAATCTCAGTCGCCTGTTCTTTATCGTAGACGCCTATAACAGCACAATCTATACGAAGTCAGCGTGTGTCTAGCTTCAAGTGTGTTTATCAACCACTCACCTTGAACGCTCGGATGCGATACGAGAATGCCCTCCAATTCCGCTGGTGGGACCTGGAAGCCTTTGTACTTGATGAGCTCTTTCACACGATCTGTGATGTAGAAATTGCCGTCTTTGTCTTGATACCCAACATCACCGGTCTTAAAGTAGCCGTCTTCTGTAAGCGCGTTCGCGGTGCCCTCGGGATTGTTTAGGTAGCCTTTGAACACATTCGGTCCCTTGATCCAGAGCTCGCCAACCTCACCAACGGGCAATTCTTTCTCTTCTGGAGACATGTACTTGGTGGTCTGGTACGGCAAAAGCGTGCCTACAGACCCGATGGTCTTGTTCCAGTCCTCCCAAGGCTGGGTGTGAGTCGTTGGACTGGTTTCTGAGAGACCGTAACCCTGCTTGACGGGGATGCCGAGTCGCTTGTTGACGGCCTCCACAAGCTCGCGTGTAAGAGGAGCAGCACCACTGTTCATCATCCGGATTGAGTTGAGATCATATTTGTCAACTGCTGGATGTTTGCCCAACAGAAGAACGATTGGTGGGACAACGTAAGCGAAGGTAATTTTCAGCTCCTGTATAAACCGGCAAAAGTCTTCGAGGTCGAACTTTGGCATAACAACCAGCTGTAAGCCGGAGTAGAGACTTTGATGAATCAGGCATGTGAGACCTATTGCATGTTCAGCATAGGGACTTCTGAAGGGTTTCGCACTACTGACCGTAAATATGGAAGAACGGCAGAAAAGCAAGCAGCTTGTCGCCTTCTCCCGTCGGACCTCCAGTTGGCTTCAGCTTTCCAGCTTCACCAGCTCTAATCATCATTGTATTGGACACGATGTTGCAATGTGTAAGCATGACGCCTTTGGGATGACCTGTTGTTCCGCTGGAGTATACCAAGAACGCAAGATCATCAGCCGGGTTCTTCGCCTTGACTCGTCGATACTTTGCAGATCCAGAAGTGTTGACAACACTTGTGAAGTGCTTCACTTTGTGATCCGGGTCTCGTTGATCGCCCATCACGACAACCTTATCTAAAGGAATGCCGACCTTCTTGGCCGCTTCTTGCGCATTTTTGATGAATGGCAATTGCGTGACAATTGCCCTGGCTCCAGAGTCCTTTAATTGAAATGCGAGTTCATCGACGGTATAGTTGGGGTTTGCAGGACTGAGAACACCTCCAGCCCAGTGACAACCCCATGTTATCGCTGGAGTGTCGATGCAGTTTGGTGTGTACAGGGCGAGCACATCGCCTTTTTGCCAATCCCAAAGGTGCCTAAGTCCTTTGCCGAAGTTGATAGCTGTCTCTTTGACCTGCGCATATGTGTAGGAGCGCTTGGTATATGGGTCAAAGTAGATTACTGGTCCTTGACGTCAGCCTCGTGGCAATCCTGATGCAGCTGTTTGATAAGACTGTGAATCTACCTTTGTCGTCTGCGTACGGTTTGTCCTTCCTCTCGAATAGGAATGCCCACAAATCAACATCGGGAATAGGAAGGCTGGGAAACTTGGACTCGGACGGCATGTTAATGGATTGTCGAGTTGATGAACGCGACTCGATGTTTCAAGGAGGGTGCAAAAAGACACAAAGATAAAGCGGTAAAGACATGGTACGCACAGTTCGCTTTTCCGAACCGAGCTGCGAAACCCCGGCTACTGGAGGAATGGCTTGCGGAGTGACGATGCGTCGGCCGTTGCACCCCACACTTTCTGCAACCGGCCGAGGCACTTTCCGCTCCTTGAATGGTGTTCTGCCGAGGGTCAGTGCAAAAGCCCGCGGAGGCTGACGCGCTGTACGTGAATGTTTGCGCCATGTAGTTACAAACAACAGTCTTACGATTTTACAGGACTCTTGATCAGGGACCTGCTACCCAGATTTACGATGCCTGGCTGGGAAGAAGCGACGGCAGTGCAAAAGCTGTCGTCAAACACATACGGCTGCAATTTACATGACGACTGGTGTATCGGCACTGGTAAGCTCTGCCAAATTTGTGAGAAATCGTCATTTGCTGATTGTTACAGTGCCAAATGGTAAGTTCTACCAAATTTGTGATACATCGTAATATGCTTATTTTACACAGGTGGATATGTAACTGGAGTCGTTCTTGAGGTTGTGAGGACACACTTCGCAACATCCCTCGCAAAGCAGAACCAACCACACACAATAGCTCTGCACATCGAGTTCTTACGGAGAACACAAGCTGGACCAGCAACATTCAAAGTCGACGATGTCAAGCTGGGACGGCAGACATCGATCGTGCATGTGTCCATGGAACAGGAGGGCAGGCAAGAGATCATTGCCTATGTAACGAACTCCAACATCGACAATGAGGAGGGTTTTACCTTTGACACCGAGTACCAACTTGTTCCGCCAGTACCAATGGTCGATTTTTCAAAGCTTAAACATGACACCGATCCAAACTGGAAAAGACAAGGCGAGATGCCATTCGCCAAATTTCGGAAAGCCAGCGGCAAAGTCACCTTCCACTTTCCGCGGCAAGGTCAAGCCATCAAGAGCGGCGCTGATGAGTGGCTATGCTTCTCGGATGGCAGCAACTTTAACAATACCTCGATTGGTTTCGTTGCGGACATGTTCCCGCAGATCATCGAGCGACATCGAGATCAAAATCAAGGACCTTTCTGGTATCCTACACTGTTGCTGAATTTGGACATTAAGAAGTCATTGCCACCAGAGGGAGTCAAGTGGCTGCAGATAAGGGTCAATATGAAGAAGATCAAGAATGGCCGGATGGATTTGGAGGTTTTCGTGCATGATGCGGAAGGTGACCTGGTTGCATTGAGCCACCATGTTGGCTTCGTCTTGGACGCATCCAGAAATACGGCAGCCAGGACAAAGGGCGACAGTAAGGTATAGACGTATACCTTAGATCATAACATCTTTGTCGAACTGCCAGTGCGAACCTGTTGTTGAAGAGATGTGCGGGCGTCTTCGTAACGGCGATGTGAGATTCGCGCGATCTGGGATGAGATCATGACCGGCATCTCCGAATGTGTTCCAGTTCATTGCACTGAAAATGATGTTCGAAGGTTGATAGTGGTTTCGGTGGTCGGCGGTACTACAGCTTACTTTTGCTCACGTGCCGTAATTGGCCCGTGCTGCGCACAGTCTAGCGAGCCGGCTAGTGAGAATACTCAACTCTTCACGAATTGCAACTCCATCGACATCACCACGACCGCCAAAATGCCGAAGGAAGTCAAGCAGAAGTCTGGCCTCATCGTCGGCCTTAACAAGGGCCACAGTACGTCTGCCTGCGTCCCGCTCCCCGCCTCGACGACACCGCCCATGAGACAAAAATACCTTCGCAATGCTAATTCGGTGAACAGAGGTCACCCCTAGGACCCCCGCCCCCAGGATCTCGAGGAGGAAGGGTTTCCTGTCCAAGCGCACCGCTTTCGTTCGCGAAATCACCCGTGAGGTCGCTGGGTATGTCAAGTCCGCACAATTCGAACATGCCAAGGCACTGCGCTACATTGCAAATGTCCTCCGCATACCTCCACGCACACCGAAGCAACTACGACCAGCCTGCTAACTCTAAACTGCAGACTTGCCCCATACGAGAAGCGTGTCATCGAGTTGCTCCGAAACTCCAAGGACAAGCGTGCCCGTCGTCTAGCGAAGAAGAGGGTATGTCTTCCAGACCCATGATACTCGACTACCCAGTGTCGCACTACAAGGAGCATTCACTAACACACAACAGCTCGGCACCTTCGGCCGTGCGAAGAGGAAGGTTGACGAGATGACCAAGGTCATTGCCGAGTCGAGGCGTGCGGGTCACTAAACGGTTTACGAACGGGGGACGAAGCAGCACGGCGACCGGTTTTCCGAATCTTCCAACGGTGTTAGGTCTTTCATATGAGCGGATTCGACACGACCTCGAAACGTCAACAGCATACCACAAAATGGAGGGCACGATATCGGAGTCAAGCTATGGCACATGGACAATGAAGGTTCACTTACCTAGCTACGGTCACACAAAATCATGAAACGTGACGATCGGTTCACGCCAATAGTGCCCCTACATGCAATGTGCGTGTGTGCGTGTTGTCATGTGTCGACCCTAGCACGGATGTCAAATTCCAATTCCGCCCTTACCAATGGCAGTAGTTGGGCCGAGAAGTGCTTATATCAATAACTCGTGCTTTGCTTGGAGACAAGGCTGCTCGTGCCTGAGACCATCATTCAGTATGGTCGAGGCTTAGAGCAGGAGTTCGTACACATGCAGCTACTGCATGCCATAATTAATAGGTAGTGTTGGTTTACAGCAGTGCTTTCGAGCAATTGTAAAATGCAATCATATTCACAGAAGCCGATTGCTACATGATGACTTCAGTCTAACCCCAGAACATCTACTGATTGGTCTCACATTGCCAGAACTCCAGAAAAATGCTTCGTGACGTCGTCGTGCGCTTGCAGATCCACAGACCTACTTCCGCTTGAAAAGACCCTTGCCGAGTATGTTCTTCAACTTGCTCTCTTTATCTTCAGAGCTCATGTTCACTTTCCGCTTCCCCTCTGCCACGGTCTGTTCCATTGCAGGCGCTTCGGACTTGTCTGGTCGCGCAGACTCCTCCACCTTGAGTGTCTGTGCCTTAGCCTGCCACTCTTGCGCCAACGTCTTGCGAGACGCGCGAGCTTCTGCACTCGCAGTCTCTGCCCACTGAAAGGTGATAAGCTCGTTGGTGGAGAAACGTAGGCCCTGGATGAGATGCTTGTTGTTCTTCTCAATGAGCACTAGGCGGCCTGTGGGACCGGTGTACTTTAGCTCGAAGGGCTCGTTCTTGCGGTCTAGGAAGTCCTTGACGAAGTCGTAGAGGCCATCGGCTGTATCTTCCTTGGAAATGTTGATTTGGATGAGAGTGCCATCGGGCATTCGTATGCGCAGATTACCACCCTTCGCCGCCGCAGAAGCGATCTTCTCTTGCCGAGCCTTCTCTTGCTCTTCCAACTCTTTATCTGATAGCAGTCGTGTGTTTCGAGTCTTATTCAGCAATTGAGCTTGATGGACCTTAGCATGCTCAATCGTGGGAAGGTAGTCGCTTTCGTTGAACGCATTACGTGCTGCCTGTGGTGTTGAAGATGTCGGTGCGGAGAAGATCTGTACGTTGCGTGGCCGTTCGGAAGTCGGTGATGAAGGTACAGGCGAAGTGCTCGCTGATACAGCTGGGGCACTTGACGCAGTCGCTGCGACTGTTGCTTCTGGCTCAATGTCGCCCACATTCTCTGCCGTAGCGCCTTGTGCAGGTACCTCAGGCTCAGCAAGTGGCTGCGGTGTTGGGGCTTTGTCGACTTCCATGGGCTCCGGATCTGGTTCTTCAGCATGAATACTCTCGCCTGCAACTGTGGTCTCTGCTTCTGGTGCGGCGTTCTCTAACGTATGCTGGGTAGTGCTCTGCGCTGAGGTCGCGGCATGTGCACCTTCGGCTGCTGTTGTCGATTGCTCGCTCTTGAAGTACTGGGATATTTGCGACATGGCCTCCTCCAACGGCATGCCGCTGTTCTTGTAGGACAGCTTCAGGAGGGCTGAACCGCTGTCAAAACCAAGTTGTAGCAAAGTCTGCTGTAGTCCAACAAAGTCTGCCTGTTCGCGATGACCTGGCATGACAGTAATGACTGGTGTCTCATAATTTAGTCTTCCTGCGCCTGAGGTACCACTCATCTCTGGCACTCCTCGCTGTGTGAAGTTGTAGTTCGCGGATTGTCCGCTCTCGAAGTGCCGCAGAATCTCCCATAATGACGTGTTGTTGGCGAATTTCTGAGTGAGACGGGCATTCTTCTCTGACGCTGGCAGCTGCAGAGCCACTGATATGACGGTGGGCGATCGCGAAGCTTGAACGAGCTCGAGTCGGGCGCCTTGCGGAAGGTTTGCGAGCCGTATTTGCTGGGACAGCGAGATGGGTTTATTGTTATACCTATTTTCATGTTAGCTGCATTCTGACAGGGGCTCGAAGACATCAAGTACACCTACTTTAACGTGAACTGGTCCTTGCTAAGGCCAAACTTCTGACATGCCTCGTCCCGAACCTCTGTCAAGTACTTGACAGGTGTGGTGGGGATCCTGACAGTCTTTGCATACGAGTTGAATACCACAACGTGCGACATTATATCGGTCGATACAACCTGAACAGGCCGTAGGAGGCGAGGATCGCGACAGGGGCGTTTGCTAGTAGTACAGCTCGAGAGTACCAACAGTCCCAATGGTGGCTTCTTCGAGTCGCGTCACAGCGTTCGATTACCAGGAGAAGGTTGACGAAGTGGAGGAGTTTGGCTTCGGGAAAGCTGAGAAAGAGATTGTTTGAGCCTGCCATGAATGTGTCGATTAGGGACCGGTTGCGCACAGTGACAGGGACGGTGAACGTCGAGGGTGACGGTCACTAATCCCAGACAGGGTGGTGTAGATATTTGTGTGTGTCGGTGCGTATTCCACGAGTTCGAGTAGCAGTGCTGTTGGTGTCTTGCGGATGATGCTGGTGTCGATGCGCACACCCAACAGGTGGGGAACTTCGAGTTACTGGACGCTGTCTGTTTGTTGCAAAGTAGTCTGAGTAGCGTTGTATTTCTCTTTTCAACCACTGCCTCGCCCGCGTAGTGTACACGTTGTGGTTGTCTCAGGCACGGTGACGTTCTGGAAGCTTCGTAACGCCGCGCGATATGCTGGTGCCTGTCAATCGACGTAGCCACAGCGATCGTCGGACCCCGCCCCCACTAACTCCGACCCAGCTACTTTCTGTGTTCAACTCGTTACTCTCCACAGTAACACTACCCAGAGCTTGCAACTATGGCAGGAACCGTTGAGATCTCGTCACCCGCTCAGCTAAGTACGCTGCTGTCGTCCTCACGCGTCGTGGTCATAAATTGTAAGCGAACTTCCAAGATGGTCGTACAAGCGCAAGTTGCTAATGTTTGTTGTCAACAGTCTACAACGAGGACAACACATCGAGCAAGGCAATCGCGCCAGTATACGACCAGCTCGCAGGGCAGCTCGCGAGACCAAGTCGAGTCACTTTCGCCAAGGTCAGCGTAAAGTCACAAGCAACCATAGCGCAGAGCTACAGCGTCACCAAGTAGGCTTCATTGCTCCAGCGCACTTTGGGATTATATCTGACGCATGTCACACAGCACCCCAACCTTCATCATCTTCAAGAACAACCAGCAAATACGCAAATACGGCGGGTCGAATCCTCAGCAACTCTCCGAAGCGATCAAGAGCCTCGCAGCTGAGGCCGAGAACGACGGCAGCTCCGGAGGCTTTGGCGAAGCAAGCTCAAGCGGAGGCGGTGGCTGGCGAGGTGCAGGACTGCCTCGAGGGTACAACGACGTTACAGACCAGGTTGATGTCCGCGGCCTTGATCTTCTGAACGCGGACAGCGAGTTTGGCGGAGTGCGTACATTGTTCGGTTCATCACAGCCTAGAGCTTTGAACAAGGGCAAGAGCGCTGCAACTGGGTCTGAAGGAGGCAAGGACTGGATAGAGAGCGACGTTGACAATCAGCTTATGCTCTATGTACCCTTCACGGCGAATCTGAAGGTCCACACCATTCAGATCACATCCTGCGTCTCAGCGGACGACGATGACGACGAGGCACCAGTCCGACCAAAGACCATACACATCTGGACCAACCGCCAGCACAACCTAGGCTTCGAAGAAGCAGAGGACGTTCCGGCCACCCAAACCATCGAGCTCAAGGAGTCAGACTGGGATACGGAGACGGCCACCGCTAAGCTGGAGCTACGCTTTGTCAAGTTCCAGAACGTCTACTCACTGGTGCTGTTCGTTGCGGACGGAGATGGCGACAGCGAGAGGACCCGCATCGACCGGATACGATTCATTGGTGAGAGCGGAGAGAAACGAGAAATGGGCAAGTTGGAGAAGATTGGCGCCGATGACTAAGAGCCTCGAGGGACAGGACAATATCATATAGTTACAGCTCCAAAGACGATAGTATGACCGGGAATCTAGTCATTTCGCAGCAATAGTCTAGGTAGAAAGTGTTGGTGCATGTCATGAATCATATATTATGGATATCACTGCAAGTTGCCCTAGACGCGGTTATAGCCAATTTGCACTTCTCGAGAGACAAGCGTGATGAAGCAGAGATTGCGTAGACTATCTTCAGACTCTTCCGTCCTCCGCATGGGTATGTATGGCCTTTTTCCAGCGAAAGCGCCACGAATGTAGACGCTGCCGCAAAGTGTATATGGCCATTGAGCAATAATATTTCTTCTGGGAGGTCGATGACACTTATAAAAGCCACTGTAATGGCCCTCAAGCAACAGGGGAAACTGTACAATCGACCTCAGCCGCACGAAGAAGCGAAAAGGTACGCAGGAAAAGTTTGAATATATACTGGCCGGCACGGGTGCACTTTCCACCGTAGCGCGCCAAGCCTACGCGAGAACATCTAATTCTTCAGTGGCCGAGCGATAACTTCTTTTCGATATGGCCGCTGATGATACCTTTACTGATAGGAAGAGAATGACGCTGCTCTTTTGCGGCGACTGATCTCAATCACCACCACCTTCTGAGGCCTGTTCTGCAAGTGCGATGGGAAGGCGACCGTTTTATGACAGTTCCTCCGGGCAGTTGCGACGCGAGCTGCGGCGTCGAAACGGTTGCGACGCCTGAATTGCATTTTTTCTGTCGCATCTTTGTTTCTTGCTTCTGTTACCCTTCCGAAGCCTTCTTCTGTTTCAGCTGAGTTTGCGTCTGAAATGTCCTCGGAGAATGTCACTGTTCGAGCTGGCGTGATACACTTTCCGCGTTGGCTGTCGAGGTGCATGAGTTGAAGACATGCTTTCTGCGCGCGACTCAAGGTGGATGCATCGGCTGCGTCAGCTACTGGGGCACCTCACGATAGGACGACTTTGACTTCCGGGAAGAAGGATGATTTGTCGAGGAAACTCTGGCGACCATTCGGTGCACCACAAAGTCATTCAACTGTAGGCAGATAACGTTCTTGATGTTGTAAGTCTACCCAGACCGGTTGCTTCAGCGAACGCTTGGTTCCTGCACCATAGCGTGGGCTTCGAGAAGCCACTTCATCGGTCGTTTGAAGTGTGCACGTTGCTTTTCTACTGAGGACGCCTACCATGCCTTGCAAGCCTCCAGCATATCGATATCTCAAGATACGCCTTTTATGTAAAGAAGCAAACCGAAGTTCCCGCATCATCAACACGACTTCTTTCACCAGTGACTTTGTACTTCCTCGGAAAGACCCTTGAAAACGATTGCCAAAAGCAGCAATCCTGCCTGACGACATCGGCCGCTAATGCGATTGTGATCTTCAGCATCAACATTCTTACTGCCCAAAAGATCTACTCTGAGATCGCCGACCTACGACGATAGCACAGTGAAACTGAGCGCACTTGCGTGCCGTCCAAGGACGGCCCTTGCCATACCCTTACCCGTAGGTTAGTTTCCGCGGGACGCTATGGTGAGGGCCGGCAATTCGCCGGTGCAGCATGTGAAAGATGTCCAACAGAGAGCACAGGAACCTCTCCGACTCTAGCCAAGGTCAGGCTATCATTCGCTCCTCCACATTGCAATTTTACAAAAACATTTTTCCAAAGCACGCTTGATATTCTCCGGCAGGGTGCGCAGTGGCGGTACCGGTAGCTGCATATGCAGACATATCACAGCACACTGGTACCTTGCAGATGTCTACGACACCGCCGAGCAGCTGGATCGAAATACCCACACTGACGAGCTCGTGGCGGTGCGCCATGAGCCATCTCGCCTCGGACCAGCCCAAGGCCATGACAAAGTCACCTTTTGCCACGGTTCAGGCTCGAGCTTCTGTCAATTCCACTTACCGTCCGAGCCCAGCCGGAAACCCGTATCTTGCCGCCGTTTTTTCGCGATCTGAAAAAAAGCCTCGGAAAAGTCCATGCTGGTGCTGTAGAAGGGTTTCCCTTGGTGTGCAATTACACTGCATGCAAACGCGGTGTGCCTTCAGCACCGAGCACTTGCTTCAGTGTGGGGAAGTTTCAAGCAACACGAAGCCAGGGACCACTCGCGTGGGTTCGCTGCGGCTCTCGGGAAATTGCGAACAGGCAAACCCTGCACTAGCATTAATCTCGAATCTCGTTTGAAGCTTCCAACAGCCGTGCTCAGTCTCCAACAAGTTGGATGCAACGAGGCATTCAGCTGCCTCATTGGGATGAGACAGGGTTGTCATTGCCTCTTCCGCGATTCTGCACTGAAGGCGAGCATTTGACATGTTTCAAGATCCAGAGCGTTGATGCATGATGATACTGCGACAGCACCCTTGGAACCGTCATGCCGATACGTCAGAAGTGTCGATGCGAGTGGCCTCACCTTCAATGAAGGGTCTTGACTTTACGGAATCAGATCTGAAATACACTTTGAGAACAGTGCCCAACCACCAAGACAGACAGGCTGAGTCGAGACCAGAACGCATCGCGAACGCAGAAACGGGCAATACACACCCGCGAGACACGCGAAGCAGACGGAGGAAGACAAGCGGCAGAGCCAAAGATTCGTTGAGCGAATTTGGCTGACTGACATGTCTTCCACGAGCGAGTCGTGGGAGACGGAATCTGGATGGTCAAAGTCTGTGTGTCAATGGCAGAAGCCACAACCCCGCCAGTCTGGATATTTTCCTCGAAAAAATTCGACGCAGATCACGGTATTCCGAGGCTGTCGACAAATGATAAGGTCGATCTGGTGGGGAATATTTGAGAGGAAAGCAGGCTACTGGAAGCCATGCGCACTTCCCCGCCGCGCGACTCACTCACATGGACGCCGCGCACACAGCGAGACACGGACCACGGCCCACGGGAATGCACCGCGACGGACCTTCTTCCTGTCTTGAGTCGTGCCGTCATCCTCCAGACCCTGGCGAATCGTAAGAGGACCCGCTTAAATGAACCTTCTAGAAAATCCTACTGGGACGATGTTACATGAATGGAGGACGTTATCGAAGAGAAGCGAAGAGAAGCAGAGAAATGCCACGAAATTCATTTTGGAACTCACGATAAGCCTGTGTGTGGTGTTATTTCTAGCCGTTTGTTCCTGCGTCGTACCTGCATAGGTGGATTCTTCCTCAATCAATCAGCTTAGGGCGATTCCGACAATGTGGGGTGGCAGGCGAGGACGATTGGGCGTGTTCGAGTCCACCACGCTGCTGTCACGCGCAGAAAGGCGACGTCTGGGCTGAACATGCACGATTAATTCGACCGAGTAAAGCAGCGTGCACGCTAGTCGACTCGAGAGGCACCGGCGGCCAATATGCAGCGGGCAGAGTTGTGCAAATCAGCATTACATTTGCGCTAAGCCCCCGAAATAGAACTAGACGAGAAAGGTGACGCTCAACGCAGGCATAGCGTATTGGATGCTGACAGTTATACGAGGCACCGGGATGCACAACTCTTACATCCGACAGAAGATAGAAATACGCAAATGAAATGACCTGCCGGGTGGTCGCTATCGATATCTAGAGGTATGATGCACACCACGAGCTTTTTGTCAAACACTATTGACGCCTGCGAGCTGCAATGTCGCTGCAGCTCAGCAGCTGCCGACAGTCGTCAGCCCAAGCAACCTGAAACACGCTCCAGAAGAGCAGCAGTAGTCCGATTAGTAGCCATCTTGGCGCGCATCCCACCAACAGGCGTGCTGCTGAACCCTCCCAATATGATGGCAACCATGGCGACATGCAGCTGATCATTCACGAGTATGTCGCACCATGGAGTGGACGGCCGTGTTTCTCACCACTCAGAAGTGCCGGGTGCAAAATCCTCCAGCTGGCCGGACAAATCACGATCCACGGGCAACATTTAGCTGTGTTCCTGCGTCGAGCCAGTCTTTTTGTTTCTCGAGTCTCCAGCTGCACGACGCGCGTGGCAATATTCAGCGTGTCTGCTTTTGCTGCAGGAGGCAACTATCGAACGCGCCCACGAATGAGGGTCTTACAGTAGCTTACCAAGGTGTGGAGGGCGATGCGGTCAGGCTTCAACGCAGCGCTGAAGTCTGAACCGCCCGGCCACGGCGCGTCGAGATCGTGGCCAGTGTGGCCGCGATGTGCTGCCTCTTGTGAGAGTTCGCAGTGGCACCGAATCGTCAGCGCCGGTTCGTGCGACTGTGGCCGCAACGTCGTCATATCACACACGGCGAAGCGACGCGCTGTGTATGGCGCGCAGAATATTTCGAAACATCCATTCAACGTCAGCAGCGGGCCAGGAACAGGGCTGCCCGCTCGCGGACAGCTATCGCCATTATCGATTGGGCGGATAGGCGTGCAGGCCCTGCGCGCGGGCACAGGTTGAATGGCAAATGGCACCGTGTTGCAGCGAGAAACGGCTTCTGTGGCCGCGGTGGTGTGCACGCCGCGGTGTCTCGTGGTGTCTTCGTCGAACGAGACACTGCAGCGAGCAGCCTCTGCACAGCTCTGTTGCCGTCCAGCGTCACCACCGTCACCGTCGCGCTGCCATTCGCGGCGGCCCGCCGGAGGCTGCTCAGCGCACACCCACTCGGGGAGGGCGGATGGCTGCTATCGATAGACACCTTCACCGCGACCAGCCAACCACAGTTATGCCGCTCCTCATCTCGTTTGTGCAGGCCATGCAGCCACGAACAGGCCCCTGTGTTGGCGAACAAAATTAGCGCATGGATTTATGCAGAGACGCCGCTTTATCACTGAGTCGCTGGGTGCATGCGTCGCTGCAGGGGTCGCGCCTGCATGGACGCCGGCGTCGTGGTTGGGCAAAGGTGGAGTCTTGCGCTGCGCCCCGGCTCCAGCAACGAATCCCGCGCCGCCATCCGCCGTGCCTGGTCATCGCTGCCTCTTTCGCGTCTCGTCCCAGGCTGATCGACTAGCCTACTTATCCAGGCGTGTCCTTCCGATCTCTGTGCTCGTCCTGGCTTCAAGGTTTATCAACCTCTGTTTTCTACGTTTCCCGCTTTTGGTTCACTTTGTACAGTCCTTTTGTGCATCGTAGCCGTTCCTTCCTTTGGATCAACTCCACCGACACGCACGATCCTATGACATCGTCCTCGACTCAGTAGCATCGCCATTATAGTAGACAGTTTCGTTATTACGAGCTGTTGTCCAGTCATTCCTTCGACCCTTTCATTACTATCCGCAACTTGCTCGCACCGTTACAATTAATTCAACCCCACGACCCGACTCGAACGACTCGCCTCGTACAACCAGTCCAGTGTACACTATAGTCCCTCTTGTTGACTACATCTGGTACGTAGCATGTCATAGAACCAGCTAGGAACACGACCGTCTGACCTGTCTCAGTAAAGAACATCACATCACATTCGCAATGGAAGGCTCATATCCCATGCACCCAACCCAAGCCATGCAATCGTCATTTTTCTACTACAACCCGGATCCCCAGGGCGAGAACACCCGCCAGCACGGCCACTTCACACCTCACCCATCGGGCCAGGCCACTTTCCAGCCGCAGAACATGTACTTCCAGCGTCCATCATCGGCCAACTCGCACATGTCGTACCCTCAGACCGCATACGCCAGCCAGATGTTGACTCCCGTCGCGTCTCCCCAGCCAATGTACCAGAAGCCAACCATCTTGATCCAGCCCCAAGACTCGCCTTACTTGCGTCCCATCGACACCGATTTCTCATACGCACCTGCCACGCCTCCTCTGTCATCGACCGGAAGCAACGTCAGCAGCCCGCCTTCAGTATGCGATATCCTGCCTACACCAGTGAACGGCTTCTTTCCAGGAGAGGGTATCGAGGGTGTCAAGCAGGGCTGTGAGGAAGAAGTCTTCTCTGAGCTTCTCTCTGCCGGTATTGAATGGCGGTCAGCCACCCCACCGATGACTCCAGGTAAGTAATTTTCGTTACGTCATGGCAATCAATTGTCTGCGCGGCAAACGATGCACTTCGTAAGGTAGCAAGTAAAGGTAGAGGGCATGGTTGCTGACTCTTTGAAGTGTTCATTCAACCACCTGCGGCTAGCCAGGGGTCGTACCTCCTTTCCTCGACATCGTGCCCCTCGCTCTCCCCATCACCATCACCGCTCCCACGCACACCTTTCGCTGAGGCCGAGAACAACTTCTGCAACCCCCAGGATCTGACCGTTTCTGCATCTGAGCTTTCTAACTCGATCACCCTCTGTCCTGGTGACGAGGAGCACAAGGTAGTGTTCAAGGGCGAGTGTGCCAAGATCGACTTCGTCGAGCCCGCTCTTTCCAACTTTACCGGCCTGCCAACCTTTGAGCCCCTGTTCGAGCTCGACTGCGAGGACGACTATACCGGCCTTGTCCAGTTCCCTTCTGCCGAGAACACCTACTTCGTCGGCAGCAAGCGCCAGCGCACTGAGCTTGTCGCCCTCACCCCTGAAGAGGATTTCGTGAGCGACGAGAGCTTCACCGACTTTGAAGAGGAACTTGCTGGCCTGCCCCTCAGCCCTCCTGAGAGCGACAGCTCTGACGATATGTCTGCCGTACCTGCACCCAAGAAGCGATCGGTTAGGAAAGCCCGCTCAGATTACAGTGATGCCGAGTCGGATTATCAGGGTAAGACTCAGACATCTGGTGATGAGAACACCGCGTCTGGAGCATCATGCCAACATCATTCAGGTCATGTGTCCAATGCCGACAACGCCGCCGGCTCAAGCGCTGACGAGAACGGCTCCACACCTGTGGCCCCTACCAGCCGCCGTGGTCGCAAGCAGTCGCTCACTGAAGATCCATCCAAGACCTTCGTTTGCACTCTCTGCTCGCGTCGCTTCCGTCGTCAGGAGCATCTCAAGCGCCACTACCGCTCTCTGCACACTCACGATAAGCCCTTCGAGTGCACTGATTGTGGCAAGAAGTTCTCCCGCAGCGACAATTTGTCTCAGCATCAACGCACTCATGGCACTGGTGCAGTCGTCATGGGCGTGCTCGACGGCTCTGAGTATCACGGCGAGGCCATGCAGCAGCAACCTGGTACCTACATCTCGAACCCAGCTCAGATGGGTCAGGTCTTATACAACGCTGCTCAAGAGATCTCAAGTTCAAGTTCAGACTCTTACTCAGATCTCGAGGCGTCCGCCATCAAGATGCGCAAGAGGAAGCGAGACGAATAAGCTCATCTGCCTTCTCCTTTCGATTCACTTCACGAACCTTCATGACATCCAACCGGTAGAAGGATTTTGCGCCACACCTGGCGAAAGTTCGCCTACTGTCACGTCTTCACGCTTGGGCGGCTCGGTTAGACAGGCGGCACAAGCAATATCATCGACACTCGAGTGTTACCCACTCTGAAGTCGCGGCAAAAGTTCCTCACTTCACTTCACACATTGTATTCTTCAACACCCAATTTGGCTACGTACCATACAAGATTGGCATTTTCATATCATCTGGCTGCGCGTTCTTGCATGGCACTTAGGGTTTCAGGGGACCATGGATGGGGCTTACCGGCGGTATTAGATCTGGTGTTTATTTGCGGGATTTGGTTTTTATCCACCCTTCACGACGGCATGGCAACTTCCGGCCATTGTCGCCGCGTCTCTTTACACCCCTCCTCTCGTTTTGCGTTCTTACCCTCGTTGTAATCGGCTGTCTACGTGCACGCCAAACATTCTGGGAATTTCGATTCAATCGTAAGCATCATCGTAATTTTCGAAATCTCTACTGCTTCTACATAGCATTTTCTTTGCGTCATCTGTAGTAGAGTGCTGGCACATCAAACCATACCAAAAAACATTACACGTTTACATCATTTCCCCCTCCATTTGTGTGAATGCCCAAGATTGACATGAACCTCGTATGATGCTCTTTGCTTCTGCTCATGGCTTGCGGTAGCGCCTCGAGTCGGGAACCTTGCCGATCATTTAACTTTGTTGTGCTTGATTCAGGAAATCACGACCACATTAGCGCGGTCGAAAGTTTAGCGAGCGTGAAACCTTCCAGCACCGACTCATTGGTAGTCTATCGTCCGCCTTACTTTCTGCCTTTCTTTTTGGGCTTGCCAGGGTTCCTTATGCTTCCTTGATATGGCGTCTTCGGTGAACGTGATAGCGCTAATATCAGGCGGCAAAGATTCGCTGTTCTCGATCCTGCACTGCCAGGCAAATGGTCACACTCTCGTGGCTGTAGCGAACCTGCATCCGCCACATACTGGCACCAACCAAGATGACGATCTGGATAGCTTCATGTACCAGACTGTGGGACACAAAGTGATTCCGCTGTACGAACAGGCGCTAGGTGTCCCGCTTTATCGCCAAGAAATCACGGGCAAGGCAGTCAACTCGAATCGCGACTATGAGTTAGTGGCACAGCAAGAGCAGGATGAGACTGAAGATTTGGTGCCGCTGCTGAGGCGAGTCATGCAGGCGCACCCGGAAGCCAATGCAGTCTCAACAGGAGCGATCCTGAGTACCTATCAGCGTACACGCGTCGAATCTGTTGCACTTAGGCTGAGTCTCACCCCACTGTCTTTCTTGTGGCAGTATCCGCTACTACCGCCATACTCTCAGTCGTCTCTCTTGCATGACATGGCAAGCGTGGGTCAATACGCTGTCATCATCAAGACCGCGTCTGGAGGCTTAGATGAGAGCTTTTTGGGACTTGACGTAGCTAATCAAAAAACTATCGCCAAATTGAGCAAAACTATGGGTCGCTTTGGTGAAGCCAGCAATGGTGCGATTGTTGGTGAAGGAGGTGAATTTGAGACGCTGGCACTCAATGGGCCCAGATCATTATGGAAGAGGAGGATAAAAATCTTGTCTTCTTCGTCTAAGGCGCTGGAAGGTGGTCAAACGGTGTTGGCGATTGATGAAACTGCGCTCCAAGACAATGACATTGAAGACGAGGAGCCATCCGATGCACTGAGGATCCCTCATCTTCTCGATGTCGAATTCAAGAGCCTACTAGACGCGGTCGAGGCGGAGAGCAACGATCACACCGTGCCCCTTAGGGATGAGACAATCCCAAACGAGCGCGAAGATGGAAGTCCAGTAATGCAAGATATATTGGCTCTCGAAGGTCTCCCAACAGACACATATAGCGACACGCCGACTGTGTTCACACACTCCAATCTAATAAGCGACAAGCGAACGTCTACAGACAACTCTCCATCCCAACAGACAACGAACATCCTACTGCGACTTGACCATATCCTCAAGCAATGGCATCTCCTCAAAGCCAATATCAATCACTGCACGCTCCTTCTTCGCAGCATGACCGACTTTACCGTCCTGAACCCAATCTATGGCCAGTATTTCAGCGACGTGAATCCGCCAGCGAGAGCTACAATCGCTATTGGGGATACTATGCCTGAGGGCGTCGACGTCATGCTGAGCATCATCCTCGACAAGGACGAAAAAGACCGCAAAGGCAAACCCATCACTAGCATCAACAGACAAGGCCTCCACATCCAAAGCCGAAGCTACTGGGCCCCAGCAAATATCGGCCCCTACAGCCAAGCCATATTGGTCCGCCTGCCACCAGCCCAGCCAAAAACCGACGACGAGCAGCAACAAGGCGGCGAAATCGTTTACGTTGCAGGCCAAATCCCCCTCGTCCCTGCTTCAATGCAAGCTTACAACACACACGGCTTCACAGGCCAAGCCCTCCTATCCCTCCAACATCTCTGGCGCATTGGCCGCGCCAAAAATGTACGTTGGTGGACTGCGGCCGTGGCTTTCACCCCAGCTTCGGAGGCGCCTGAAGAACACGTGCGCATTGCGCAGGATTTGTGGAAACGTGTACACGTCCCTCCCGCACTACAAAGTTTAGATGACAACGACGACGATGAAGACGAAAACGAAAACGAAGAACCACACATCGACCCCTGGGACCGTCTCAATCGCACCACCGCCCCAGCGTTCAATGATAGCACATATCGCGCCCCCATCCCGGATCTAAGCGCGGTGTCGAGTCCAGCGAATCCAGGCATCCTGCCTGTCCCGCCGTGTTTCGTCGCACAAGTCTCGTCCCTCCCATGCTCCGTAGGAATCGAATGGAGTGCGACAGGCCTTACCTCATCTTCCATCCAATTTAGTCGCAACATAACCTTCCCGCAACTCACGCTCACATCGCCTCAAAACACGCGCTCGCGGTTCTACACGCTGCAAATACGGGATGCTGAGGATGTGCAGGTTCTGCAGAGGTTGGGCGAGGATAGTGTGGCCGAGTGGACGAGTGCGGTGTTGTATGTTGGGCGCGGGTTTGTGTGGGGTGATATGGTTAGGGAGGGCTTGGTGATGAGGGGCGTGCAGTGGGTTCCGTGTTTGAAGGTGTGGGGTGAGGGTGGGAGGGAGGTTAGGGGTGTGCTTGTTGGGCGGGTGGATAGGGAGGTTGAAGTCAGGGAGAAAGAGGATGGAAAGGGCGTGTTGGGGATGTTGAGGGGTGGGTTGAGGAGAACGAGGACGTAATTGACCATGTAGGACGCAAATAGAAACATGGAGACCTTGCCCTCACTCACGTAGGTGTGAAAGGCAGTGGTCATGTTCCTTTGATTGAGGACGACGTCGGCAAATTCCCTTCAATCATGAACATTGATGACTTCTATCATTCCATCACAGCCTTCAGATCTAGGTCGACATCAAGCATGGACTTCGTTCAGTGCGAAATCGTCCAGCCCATCCGGTAAGCAAGGCCCGTAGGCCGGTATACTGACTCCCAAACGCCAAGCAATGTAAAGCAGAGAATGCCCAGCCAGAATCCTTTCGCCATGTGGGTATATGTATTTCAGGCCATGTTTCCAGCTAGACCAAGGAAGAGAGCTTGCGCAGCGAGCTGAAGGGTCCAGATACCTACTTTCTTTATGCGGCGTTTGCGGACAGTTCGGTCGTCGAGGACATCGCGGGCAAAGGCATCGTACATCTGGTCATTGAGGGTTAGTGTCGGAAGGAGTTTTGGTAGGTGGTGATTGCTTACCTCGCGAGATACCTCCTCCATCAACCCGCTATCATACAACGTCCAACTGCCATCGAAATCGCCGACCTTCTTCACGACTCGGCAATTTACAGGTATGAATGTTCGTTTCGAGTTGATGTATGCCACAATAGGGCGGACGAGCGCGTTGTTGACGTACGATATGTCGCGGGTGAAGATGGGGACGGCTGCTCGGACGTCATTGAGATGGACTCGCATGTCCACAATCATGAAACGCTTATCTTCTTCCTTCTCTTCATCTTGATCGACGCCTTCTTCGTGATGATGCTCATCCAGCCCGTGCGGGGCGTGGTCTGAGAAGTGGTGCTTGCGGCCATTTTGCGTGACCGTGGCTTCCACGCGGTCGTACATATCGGACATGACCTTAGCCAGACTCTCGTCGTCATCATTTGGTAGCATGATATCTGCTACGATGTCCACGTTTCCTTCATGAATCCAGGAGAAAGGACCATCATATCCACGATTTAGATGATCAATGTTGAGGGCATCAATGCGTATCCGGCTGTGTTTCTTCCATGTACTGCCGTCTTCGCTCTCGCGGCCATTGCTGAGCTGGGAACCGGTGTAATTGTGCGTCTGGCGGGGATGAATGGTGAAGAGGGAGTTGTCAAAGGATCCAGACATCATGTTCGCGGATAGGAAGTCGTAGAACAGCCATTGCTTTCGTAGCTGTGGAAGGTCGCACGAATACACGCTGACAGCGAACGGCCGGAAACCAGCTGGCTGGTAGATTGTGACGAGCAGATCTTCCATCTTGAACGAGTTTAGCTCAAAGTCGCCAGGGTTATGCTCGTGTTTGTATGACCTCGGATCCACTCCTTCGATTGTGTGTACGCTCGTTCTGTCGATGACACCTCGGATGCCTTTGATCTCCACGTCTTCCAGCAGGCCCTTGCCGTTGAACCACTTTGAGAATGATAGTGTAACGTTCACGGTATCGATGGAAATGTCGAACTGTGTGTAGTTGGTGTCCTCTGGTTCCGCACCTTGTGTGGCTGTCTCGTTCCCGTCTTGCTCGTCCTTCTCTTGTTGCGCTTTCGCAGCCGCAGCTGCAGCCATCTCGGTCTGTGTGCCCTTGCTGACCTTGCCGCCCTGCTGACCTGGTCTTCGTGAGACGTACACCTTCCTGAAAGAAATGACACCATCCTTCCACTTTGGTACCACTGCAGTCTCAAAGACAACTTTGATGCCGGATGACCTGGTCAAGTAGTTGCCAATCCACTTGGCAAGCGTTTCTTGCGAGAAAGCGGTGTTGATCAGGAACACAGTCAACATGAAGAAGGTGGTTGTACCCAGGACGATCCATAGCACGTGCGCTGCCAGAATCCATGAAAACAGAGCATAAATCTCGTCTGCGTTGAACGGCCGCGCGCTCCTTATGGTGAGCCACTTGAAGTGTATCTTTATGCGTTGCCAGAAGCCAGAGGCTGCGCCTAACAGCTCAGCTTTGGTCGGGCGGTATAGGTGTGGTAGGTGGTGGGGTATTCGGTCGAGTAGGGGCTTGCCGGAAGCTTGCGAGGGGTCGGCCTTCGGATTCGAGGCTTGTCTTGAGAGCTTAGGGGGACCCTGGGGCTGGGGAGAAAGTGTGGCTTGCGGTGCCTGCGGCGGGGGCGTGCGTTTGTTCTTGGACGAGCCATCCGTCACTGAGCTCTTATTGCGCCGCTCGCCACCTCCATTCTTTCCGAAGGCCTTCTTTGATCTTGAAGACGCATTCCTGCTCCAAGCGGAGAGCACAGCAACTGTGACACTCTGCTGGGTGTGCCTTATCCGGGGCAGCGGCTCGTGAAGCAGTGATGCAGAGCTGGATGCGACGGATGGCGGCAACGGTATTGATGAGAGGCCAAACGCGTGTGTTCTGGAGGCGATTGATCGTATTTGGCTACCATTTCTCGATATTGCTTGCGACCGTGTCCGTATGCTGAAGCGCGGTAGAAGAGCATTCTGCATCAGCGGCTGGTCGACGACTGAGCGCCGCAGCATCGCGCCAACAGTCCAGCCTACATTCCTGCTCATTATATTCACCGCAGCCACATGGTCGACGCACGCAGGTCCGAGAAGATGCGGATGCGGGGTCGTGAGAGGAAAAGATATAGCGGTGCGAAGGTGTAAAGCTGGGTGCAGCCAAGTTCACGTCATTATGCAAGCGCAGAGGAAAGTACGGTGAATGCGCTAGCACTCGCCGGCTCCATCAGCCATCTCGCCTCTCCAAAATTCGCGACTCCCAAACTTTCTTATCGATAGCCCCGCCAAATTTCTGAACAAACCACCACACTCGAGACCAGCAGGGCCTGCCCACTCCCAGCGCAGAGAAGAAGAGCAAATACCACCAACACACAGAAATACAAGAACAAAGATGCCAGCACCGACAGCCCTCCAGCGCCGGCCTGAGGAGCTTGCAGACAGTGTGGCAGATGACATCTCCATGGAAGCCAGCGCGGTTCCGCTGCCCGAAGACAACGATGCAGAGCTGGTCGACATGAGCATCGAGCCCGATTCCGCGCCCGCAGTCGCCGAGACCCCGACCGAAGACACAATCATGACAGACGAGAGCGGCCGACCCAAGTTTGCGCCCGCAAAGTCAATACCACTTGCCTTCCGCCGTGAGCAGCGCAAAGTGCCCATCCCACCACACCGCATGACGCCACTCAAGAGCGCCTGGCCCAAGATATATCCTCCACTCGTCGAGCACCTGAAGCTCCAGGTCCGCATGAACACCAAGACCAAGTCAGTCGAGCTGCGCACATCATCGAGCACTACCGACACTGGCGCTCTGCAAAAGGGTGAAGACTTTGTCAAGGCCTTCACACTTGGTTTCGACGTCGACGACGCTATCGCACTTCTCCGTCTAGACGACCTCTACATCGAAACCTTCGAAATCAAGGATGTCAAGACGCTCAACGGCGAGCATCTGGGTCGTGCCATTGGACGTATAGCAGGCAAGGACGGAAAGACAAAGTTTGCCATCGAGAATGCATCGCGGACGCGGGTGGTGCTGGCAGACCAGAAAATCCACATTCTGGGCGGTTTCAAGAACATCCACATCGCACGGGAAGCCATTGTCAGCTTGATCCTGGGCCAGAATCCGAGCAAGGTTTATGGTAACCTGCGGACAGTGGCTGGCCGGATGAAGGAGAGATTTTGAGGGACAGGCAAAAGCGAATGTTGCATTTGCATGGCGTTACGGCTTTGGCAGGATACCATCTAACATGATTGCATGATGTGAAGGATGATGACCTAGAGATCTTTCAACGAATAGAACAAGCTTACTTTCTCAATTACCTCTTCCTAGTCAGTCGTACAACAAGAAGAGCGGCCACTACCATGTAGGTGGGTCTTGACATTCAGCCACGCTTGGGATGTCGCATGATGGCTTGCCACACCCTGGGAGTGACCAGAACCTCGGTTCGAGCATGTGACGTCTTGGAACGGTTCTCGCTGTAAAGTTGTGGAAAGTACATGTACGAGCGCAACCTCCGAGGCAGGCTCATCTGGTAAAACAACCATTGCTTAACCCTGACATTTCACCGACATACATAAGCCAGCAATCTTCACCCATATCTTGCTAGAAGACACCTCCATAGAAGGGCCACAACACAGTCAGTCTTCGTCTACTACCTCGCCAGAGATAGGAACGTACGACCAAGAAAAGCAAGAGTCGCGTGTACGGGCTGATGGAGTGGATCGATCATGGGGGCCAGCTGTAAGCAAAGTCCACACCACTACAAAAGATCCACATGACACTTTGCGATACCATCCACTTCAACATAATGGCTTATAGGCTACTAGGTGCCTGGAGTGCTGATCGCTTACTCGAAATCTGATCGCTGATCGCACCATCCATTGGAAGCTTGCGTTACGATGGACCTCTCAAAATACCATCCGGAATGCTCGTCGGAAGCATGCTCATCACTAAGATGTCAATGACCTCCCCGGTGATGCCATCTCTCTCTAGAAGGACGTAGCTACGCTGCTATGCAAGTCCATGATCGCGCCCTAGGATCACGATGCGTAGCTACACCGTCGGAGCTCCAAGCACCTGGGTTGTGAGTACGCAATCTGCGCAACCAAGCGTGTGGGACCTATAACTCATTCCACCGTGGTCGCTTTTGCAATCAATCTCATCATTTCACGGACCAAAATGGTCTCCGTCCAGCATACATATCGAAGTTGATGTGGGTACACGAGGCAGCCACGAGATGATCGTCCGACCCTCCGCCCGCCTGCCATTCTGGAATGGTGGCTGCACGCTTGCGCGCCGTCAAGCTCGTTTGGGCCCAGGACAGGCTTCCCAGGGACGTCGACGGCGACATTGCGAGCATCCGATTGGAGCTAGAAAGCTACTTCTTGTCCGCCATGCCGTAGGACCCGCCTTGATCGCTCAGGCCTTCGATTCATCCTGTCTGAGTCGCCAGGCCGGTCCCGGAGTTAACGACCTGCATATTTGGGGTATAGGAGGAATACGTTATGCGGCCAATCCAGCGACCGTCCGTTTCAAATGCCTGGGCTATCGACGGTCGCGGAGGGTCGTGACTTGCCTCCGCCTTTCTTACGTCGCGCCTTCCTCATGGCCTCCTGCTCTTATTTCCTGTGTGCTGCATTATCGCCCTTTCTACTTTGACCACGCCCTTCCGTCAGCGATTTCCACTGTACCTGACGCAGAGTATTAAAGATCTGCGAACGTCAGCAAACCTCTGGCGTCACGGCTGCTCCCGTGCTAAGGTCTCACCTGTTCGGTAAGACTTGCTATTCCTCGTTCCGAATGTCAGCGTCGGCAAGCCTCTGCCAACAAACAGTTCAATATTTGCCCTGACAATCGTTTGCGCAGAACTATAAGTTCACCACGCTAACAATGGCGACTCCAGATTTCTCCACATTCGGTCTCCACAATGGCAACATCCGCCTCATTCGTGAACCCCGCATGGGATTCACAAGACCTTCAGGATGAAAAGGTCAAAGAAGCATATGAGCAGGGTCATGACGCGGATGGCATTCCAGAGGACACATACCCAAGGGACATAGAGAAAGGCGCACACAGCCAAGCGCAATCGACACTCACAGACGAGCGGACGTTGTCTGGTGATGCGCAAGTTCCAGTACAAGGAGAGGAGCCACAGGATCCAAACATCGTGGACTGGGACGGCCCGGACGATCCAGCGAACCCACAGAACTGGTCAATGTCAAAGAAGTGGAGGATCGTTGCAGCCCTCGGAACAGTCACATTGATTACACCATTGGCATCATCATTCTTCGCGCCTGGTGTACCCTCCGTCCTCAAAGCATTCGACGAGTCTTCCAACCTGATTGCAGCATTCGTCGTATCGATCTACCTTCTAGGCTTCGCAATTGGCCCCTTGCTCATTGCGCCCATGTCCGAGATGTATGGTCGCACCATCCTATACAACATTTGCAATGTGTTGTTCGTTATTTTCAACATTGCCTGTGCCCTGTCTACCTCCATGGGCATGCTCATTGCATTTCGTCTGCTCGCCGGCTGTGCTGGATCTGCTCCTCTGACTCTGGGTGGTGGCACAATAGCAGACATGTTTCCACCTGAACAGCGCGCCGGCGCAATGGCAATTTGGTCTCTTGGTCCACTACTCGGCCCCGTTGTTGGCCCCATCTGCGGAGGTTTTCTCGTTGAAGCCATGTCCTGGCGCTGGGTATTCTGGATTCTGGCTATCTTCGGCGGCGCATTTGGCATCCTCCTTTTCGTGGTTGGGCGAGAAACGTACCATCCTATCCTTCTAGAGCGCAAAGCCGCGGCGCTTCGCAAGGAAACCGGAAACCCAAACCTACGATCCAAGCTCACAAAACAGATCCCGCCCCGCGAGGTCTTCATCCGCGCCATTGCACGACCTATGAAGATGCTCTTCCTCAGCCCTATTGTCGGCCTCATGTCCACCTACATTGCCATCAACTACGGCATTCTCTACCTCTTCTTCACAACCGTAACCTTTGTCTTCGAGGGCCAATACCACTTCTCCTCGGGTGCTGTAGGTCTCTCCTACCTCGGCGTCGGCGTCGGCATGATCCTTGCCATGGCCTGTTTAGGCGTGATCTCCGACAAAGAGATCAAAAAGCACCAGGCTATCGGCGACGCCAAACCCGAGCACCGTCTTCCCCTCATGCTCACTCTTCCCGGCGCCATTGGCCTTCCCATCGGCATGTTTATATACGGCTGGACCATATATTATAAGGTAAGATCCCGAATGTACGAAGCGGATATGAGACAAATACTGACTACGTACCTCCTGTATAGATCCACTGGATCGTACCAATCATTGCAACCTCGCTCATCGGTATTGGCAACCTGACCGCCATGATGACCATCCAGACATACCTCGTCGACGCATTCACCGTCCACGCAGCCTCGGCCATCGCAGCTAACACGGTTCTACGTTCGGTGTTCGGCGCCGTGTTACCGCTTTCGGGACTGAGTATGTATGATGCGCTCGGTTATGGGTGGGGCAATAGTCTGCTGGCGTTCATTGGGATTGCGTTTATTCCGGTGCCGATTTTCTTTAGGCTGTATGGTGAGAGGATTAGGACGAATCCTAAGTTCCAGGTGCAGTTTTAAGTAAGAGAAATTTGGCATGGGATTTGGATGGCGTTGACTTGCATGGAAAGGACGGTTGAGCTAAAGCCAAACCCGAGTATATAGAGACATAGACGCATGTACTCAGATAATTTTAATCGGAAATCTCATCACCTTCAAGTATTTATGTTTTGCTGATACACCTGTCCCTATGTGTGTATTATGAATGCAGATGATATGAGGCAATCCAGCCTTTGTAGTGTTGCAATACTCGGCACTGCAAGCGTGAGAAGGCAGTGTTGACACTCTGAGCTCCGAATTGTACGTATATTGTCGCCTCAAGATTCTCGATTAAATCTATTGATGCCAGTGGGTATTTGTCCTGCCATCTTCCTATGCTTTGGTCCTCACAATATCCTTCCACCGGGTATCACCCCACGAAGTCTCAGTGTGCCTATTTGTACTTGGGCTCGATGAGCTCCGGAATATTCTCTGGCTTCTTATTGCCCTCCAGGATATTATAAACCGCCGTGAACAGCGGGAACTCCTCCTCCATGCCCTCACTCTTCAAGAACTCGTTAACCTCATACGCCGTACTAGTGCCCTGGAGCTTCTGACCGTTGAGCTCAGACTGCTCAATCTCGTAAATTGTCTGGGCGCGCTGAATGGCCATCTTGGCGCAGCGGAAGTTACGACCACCCATGCATGATGTGACGACGTCGGCGACACCGCAGCTCTCCTCGGTGAAGGTGCTGGTGCGCGAGCTTTCGCCGAAGAAAGCTTTGCCGAACTTGACCATCTCGAGGATGCCGACGCGCATGACGGCTGCTTTTGCGTTGTCTCCCCAGCCTAGACCGTCCACAAATCCTGCTGCTAGAGCGATGATGTTCTTCAGTGCTCCTCCGAGGGAGACACCGGCAACGTCGTTGACGATTCGTACGTGGAAGTATGGACGGTGGAAGAGCTTGCGAACGTTCTCGTGCGAGAGAGGTGGGTATTCGTTTGGAAGAGGGGTAAGATGCGCTGAGCGTGGGCCTGGAGTGGTCTTGCTTGGGTTGATGAGGTCGACTTGCGAGGCGTTTGGTGAGCCACTCGGTGTTGGGTTACGTGAGTCCATCGGCGGCGGGTCGTATGCGACTGTGGTCTCTGAGTACTTTTCTTGTGCGATTTCAGAGGCGATGTTGGCTCCTGATAACGCGCCGCAGTAAATATTCAAAGTCATGCCAATCGTCTCAGACATGAGCCGAATGCCCTTCTCGCTGACGTCCACACCTTTGGTACAGCAGATAGCCCTCGCATATGGAAGAATCTTGCCCTCGAGTTGTTTGCAAGTCCTCGCAATGAACTGATGTGGAAGCACGAAGATGAGGAATGTGGAGTCCTTGCAGGACGAGGGAAGATCGGTGTTCGCGACGACGTTCGGTGGTAGGGTGATGTTCGGTAGGTACTTGACGTTCTCGTGCACTGTATTAATGATTTGGGAGAGCTTCTCAGGCTGATCTGAGCCCTTGTAATGCCGGGAGTCCTTCGAGATTGTGACATCTTCCTCGTATACCCACATCTGGACAGTCTCCTCGAAAAGTGTTGGGTTCTCCCTGACTGTCTCTGCAACGAGCTTCGCCATGGTGGTCCCCCTGCGCTTGTTAGCTCATGAAGGTCCAAGACTTCCCGAACTCCAGTAAATGATCCTTTCTCTTGTCCTCGAAGCGTGGTCGACCAATGCGCCGAGTCTCTCATCGCGGAAAATGGCATTACGTACCAATTTCCAGAGCCGACCACCGTCACCTTGTGCTTCTTCTGAGCACTGAGAGTCGCCATGGTTCTCTGAGTATACTCTCTTACGTTCAAAGTGGTGGTATGCGAAACTCGGTGGGGTAGTCGTTTGGGTGATAGAGACGCGTAGCGGTGACAAGCTCTGACGTAGCTTGCTGGCGAGTGTAACTTGGAAGCGAGTTGCCTCAGGATCTTGGTAGAAGCCAGCTTATATGTCTTAAGAGTGTTGCTGATGGTGATTACGGGGTCAAAAAAACCTTGTTGGAGCCACACCGGTCCAAGATTCTGACTGTCACTGCAGCGCACCTATCTCGGAAGGAACCCTCTGGCCTCGGTTGCCTGTGATGCGGCAACGCCGAAAGCTACAGTTGGCAGGTCGGACGGTCGGATGGACGAAAGCTTCAAGATATCAAGAAGCTGGAGTCTGAGAAAAGAGGATGCATAGATACTATAGCCAGATTGTTGAACAGGCTTGCATTCAACACACGCCGAAGGAATGCGTTCACCTGCAAGGGTCAGCTGCAGGAAGCTAAGCGATGATGCAGCTCCCAACCCTGGTCGGCTGGTCAGCGCAGGACGAATTGGCCAATCGAATGGCGATCGCATCAAAGTACCATGGGACTCGGTACATGACAGCGATGACATGTGCGCACGTGTACGCCTGACGCAAGTGAGAGCGGATGATGGTGTTTGTATGCTTTGTTCTGGCAACCAATATGAGCGAAACACCAGCGTCTTATCAGCATGGAACTGCACGCGCGGAAGCAGCCGGATGCGTCGAGCTCAGTAGGACGCGGTGCAAGGAAAATTTGGCAACGCGCCGATTGACCTCCACGAGGCTGGTGTATCGCATGGTTCACGATTCAGAAGACATATATGGCACAGGGGTGTTGAAGAATTGTTGATGATTTGGGTATTGCAAGTCGTGTGTCCGTCATAACATCTCATTACTGTCCTCCTCCTTCGTCATCAATAAATGACATGCGACAGTGTGACGAGACGTCGAGCTTCAACGCTCGAGAACGCTGGCGCCGCTGATGCCTCCAACATGAACCTTGTACCATGCTGCCAAATGTGATCGTATATCCATCCTTATTACCGTCCAACAGGGACCGGCCCGCTGCCCATCGCGACATGACTATCCGCTTACAACGCAATACCGAAGACGGCAAGGAGACCACCAGCGAGGATGGGCGCGCCGTACTGGGCAAAAGCAACGGCGGCACCAGTGCTGGCGGCAGCGGTGTGAGAGCCGGTCGGCGAGGAGGATGCGCCGCTGGTGCGCGAGGCAGTAGCAGACATAGGAGCACCGGAAGAGCTGACGGCGCCGGCGTCGTTGACAGTGAGGTTACCGCAATTGGCATCGCGAGCCTGTTCGCACTGGAACTGCTGGGCCAAGTTCTGATTGGTAGCGTTGACGCACACACCGTACCAGTAGCGGCACATGAGCGCAGGAACCGACTGCTGGTAGGGTGCCATGGTGGAGCCGGCGAATGAAGTGCCGTTGCTGCAGCGGCAAGTGTACTCGAGGGTGGTCTAGCTGGGTCAGCAGGAGCGAAAGAGTAGAATACTGCTGATACGTACGTCGTCGCACTCGTTGCCGTTGTTGGCAATGCCAGCCTGGCCGCCGCACAGGTTCACGCAAGTGTTGACGTTCGCCTCGCACCAGCTCGAGCGCTCATCGGAGGGAATTGAGCTCGCGGCGACGTTGCAGCAGGAGATGGGGGTTTGGAAGGTCTGGTTGGACAACAGCTGGGCAGACGCGCCAGCAATGGCCGAAGCCGCGACAAGTAGAGTTGAGTAGAGCATGGTTGATGGTGCAGAGAGTATCGATGCCTGTGGAGAAGCCGAGTCAGCGGGAGATCGGCGGTGGAGAGGTGTGAATGCTGATGCTGGGACGAAAGACAATTGATGGGTAATGGGTGGCTGCACGCCTGATATATGGGCACGGGAGGCTGGACTTACAGATGCGGATGCAATGCTTTGTGACTGCAGCTGGGTGGAATCAATGCTGGGGAAGAGGGCGATTGTGTTGCACTGCCGACCTCAAGCCTAAATAGTTTGGAAGCACAGGCCCTACGGAAACAGCGTCCAATTCACCCTAGCTCCATTCGAGGCAAGTGCAACCCGGCGAAGATACGCTCAGACGCGGAAAGTCCAACTGCTTGCTCGCTCAATCTCGCTCCCCAGGCCGTAAAATTGCGGCAATTTATCGCCAACTGGACCTCGCCGCGCTCGTGGTCTTCTGCCGAAGAATATGCCTCGCGCCGCGCTGGCTGAGCGCTCGTTATGCACCGAATTGTTTCAGAAGGAGTCTCACAAACGCATCGGATATACGCCGGCACGGTACCCCACACATGCAGCAGTAACCAACTTGTATCGAGCATCGCTGCAAGGCTACCTGTGCCGCAGCCGGATACGCGTCCAGCATGCAGCTGCGATTCGCCTGCTGCTCTGGTTGGCGGTGCATTCCACCGCGCCACTTGGCAATGGCACGTTGAGACCAGCAAGAGCGCGTGCAGGGCAATCTTTTTGCGACGGCGGGAAAAGTATGTGCTTGGCTGGAGGCAAAGGCTCAATAAACCATGAAGGCTGGTCTGCATCGCAAGCCGCGCACTGTGGCCGTGCACACACACTATTTTCCATGGAAACCCCGGCGACTGACACATGTGGACAAGCACCGCCAGTTCCAGATTGGCCTTGCACTCAACGGGCCGAGCTCCACACTCCACCGTTGGTTACATCATGGCTGGGAGAGCAATGCTCGCAGCCTTGCATACCGTGCCTAGGTGGTGGAGGGCGCGTCGTTGCACAGTTTCAAAGACTGCCCTGTGCCGGCGGTAAGGTGAGATTGATTTTGCTCTGCTAAACACCAAGGGCGCTATGGTTATGGAGCTTATCGCTAGAGCAACGAAGCGTCAACGACTTCCGGTTTTCCAAGAGCTATAACCCCATCGAGACGTGGCGTACATAAGCGTCCGAAGCGCACAGACTATCATGCATGTGCTCAACTCAAGACCGTGCTTTGTCCAAAAGGATCGTGATGGGCAATTGTCGATTTCGGACATAAGAAGGCTGGTCTGCCACGAAAACACGGTGTACAGTACATGACACAATCAATCTTGTGCTCCACAATATGACCTCGACCGAGGCCCCGCGATTCACCAGCCTCAGTACAAAACGCCACATGCATATATCAAGATCGTCTTTCCATCCATTCCTTTCCGTATCAAGCGTATCAAACCCCAGATGGAAGCCCGTCGTTGCTTGTGGTCCCAATGGGTATCTTGCGCGTCGATCCACATCGGGTGCACGCTTCAATAGTCACCTTAGCAAGTCACGGAAACCATTTCTTTCTCGTTGAGGTGGCAAACAAATGAACATTATGGTGGTCTATGTGATTGGCCAGCTCGAATGCCAAATGTTTCGACGAACCACTGCATTCACTCAGCATTCAGGAAGTCGCCGCGGAAGCTACAACGGCTCAGCGCGTCAGCAAATCCGGACCAGCACTCTGACCAACGATGAGGGATTTGTCGCCTTTAGCGTCGTCAGTTGCTGACGTGGACCGTGACACCACCACGAATCCCACTCCCGAGCTGCCTTGGACGATGCAATTGCCACATCGCCAGAACCATTGCGTAGAAACGGACTCGTGATTTCTTTCCAATTGGGTCTTTCGCTGCCGCCTCTTGAAACACCACGGTCATGCTCGAAATACGGGACTCTGATTGCATGCTTGTCTGTTCCAATCAGGACATCGTATTGCTAACAAAGGAGCAGTGTAATTTCTACGAAGCTGATACGGCAGTCTTGCTTTGATGGTGGGAGCTTTTGATGTGCGATCCTTGGTCTGATCGTGGCTTCCTTGTGGAAAAACGGTTGGTCTGTGCCCTGGCATTCCGCCTCATCTGTACCAACCTCAATCTTGGCTTCAAGATTGATGTAATCAGTTTACAGCCTCCCTCTTCGAGAAGTTGTACATGTTACCCCAGAGTGTTTTTGATTTGCACGTCATTTTCATAGTATGCAGGGTCTTCCATGTCTGCAGCGCCAATGATGTCACGACTAAACTGCTGCCCTTGCAGCAGCTACTCCACGATCGCAACCACACGAGACACTACATTCCTTCACGTCGACAAATTAGCGCCAGCTCGCTAGCTTTCTCCTTATCTTTTTTGCTTTCTGCCGCATGACCGAAGATATGCAGACCAATTACTTCGTCTGCACCCTCGGTCAAGCTTCTGGCCTTTCCACCAAAGCCAAGCAATATCGTACCATCAACGAGTTTCTTGACCTTCAGGCGCAATACCATGCCCTACTCCCAGCTGTTGGCTTCCCAACACCGAAGACAGGGATCGAAGAATGGGATTACAAAGTCCTTACGTTTGGCGAGGTTTACCATGGCACCAATGCTTTTGCACAAAGGCTTTCACGTGCTGTTGGCGAGTCTGGGCAGATTGTAGCTCTTCTCTGCCACAGTTCTCCTGAGTTCTTTTTTACCTGGCTAGGATTGATGAGGCTCGGACGCTCGGTCTTGTTGATTGCGACACAGTGTCAACCAGCGGCGATATTACATCTCTGCAAGTCGTGCGAAGCCTCCGTCCTCCTGTACGACAAATCTCATGCGGAGAGAGCCCAGCAGACAGAAGCTCTGGCAAGAGAGAAGGATGTGCCAGCATTACGAGCGCAACTCTTGCCACTGTGGGACGACGAAGAGGTTTTCGACGTGATACGAGGTTCTGTAGAGACCATCGCTTCACCCGAACTAGACGAGACCGCCATTGCTTACTTACATCACACTTCTGGAACATCATCAGGTCTACCCAAGCCTATACCGCAGTCACACAGAGCGGCAATCGGGGTACTACCGCACCTGCCGAAGATTCCAGGCATAGCTTCCTTTACGACAACGCCGTTATATCATGGCGGTATTGCAGATCTGCTCAGGTCATGGACAAGCAACTCCATGATCTGGTTGTTTCCGGGGAAGGATGTGCCTATCACGGCTCGAAATATATGTCTTTCACTAGAGGCGGCGAATGTTTATTCGTCAGAAGAGATGATACCGAAGGTCAAGTACTTCTCATCTGTGCCTTATGTTCTTCAGATGATGGAAGCCGACGGCAAGGGCCTGACATGGCTTCAAGGAATGGATATCGTTGGTGTGGGCGGTGCTGCCCTACCAGCAGAAGTCGGCGATCGACTTGTGAAGCAGGGTGTGAACCTCATCTCGAGATTCGGCAGTGCAGAGTGTGGTTTCTTACTGTCCTCTTTTCGCGACTTCGCCAAAGACAAAGACTGGCAGTATCTACGCAATTACAATCCTTCCAACATCGTTGTTTTCGAACAACGGGAGGATAAGCTGGCTGAGCTGATTGTGAAGCCAGGCTGGCCTCATATGGTATGTTACTGTCTCAAACCGTGAGCAGTCGCTGATAGATAGCAGGCGAAAACGAATCACGAGGATGGCTCCTTTGCGACCGCTGATCTGTTTGCGCCCCATCCAACCATAGAGAACGCTTGGTTGTATAAGTCGAGAGCCGACTCACAACTGACCCTGATCACCGGCAAGAAATTTGATCCTGCACCACTAGAAGCAGCATTAGCGACCTCGCCACACCTCGACGACGTGCTCATTTTCGGAAATGGTCAACCATACCCTGGTGCTCTGCTCTTGCGCTCAGAGCAGTCCAATGGGCTTTCGGATGCAGAAGTTCTCGATGCTATCAGACCAGTAGTGGAGAGACTTAATCGTGAAAGCCAAGATCATGCTCGCATACCATCGCACATGCTCGTGCCCTTGCCTCACCAAACACAGCCACTGGAGAAGAGCAGCAAAGGTACCATTATCAGAACAGCAGCAGACTCTCGATTTGAGGAGGTCATCAATAGCGCTTACGAAGCGCGAGATCAGCACACTGGCGAGGTAGCAGACGAAGACCTGCCCAAGTATCTCACGGGCCTGATCCAGAATATGACTTCGCAATCAGAACGCCTGCCTGACGACATGGATCTATTCGCATATGGAGTCGACTCTATCGCATGTATGCAACTACGAAGGCGACTCAAGCATCTCATGCCCAACTATGAGCAAGATCTTCCAATGAGCGTCGTCGAGGACTGTGGTACGGTACGTTGCCTAACTGAGTTTGTCTTGCGAAAGAGGCATGGGCAGTCGGATGCAGCCGAGAATGACGAAGAGCAGCTTATGCTCGATCTTGTAAAGGAGTACGGTTCATTTACGGCCTTTACTGAAAGCCAGGGGAATGTTCAGCAGAATGGGACAAGATCGGGTGAAGTCATTGTGCTTACCGGAGCTACTGGAGCTTTGGGCGCGCACATTCTCGATCTCGTACAAAAGACAAGAGATGTGGAGACCATCTACTGCCTTGTGCGCGGGTCTGACGAGCATGCCGCTCGAGAGCGTGTCAGTAAAGCACTGCAAGAAAGAGGCTTGGCAGATCTCCTGCCCTCCGACATTAACAGTGAGAAGGTCAAAGTTGTACAGGCACAGCTTAGTGACGAGCGACTGGGACTCACCAACGATCTCTATGATCTCCTTGCAAAAGAAGCGACATCGATCATTCACGTCGCTTGGACAGTCAACTTCCGCCTCAAGCTGCGCAGCTTCGTCAAAGACAATATTGCAGGCGTACACAATCTTCTCAATCTCGCCCTGGCCGCACCTCGCTCTACTCCGCCTCGCTTCACATACTGTTCCTCCACCGCGTCAATCATGAACAGCACCCCAGATGCAGCGGACCGCCTAACCGAGCTCATTCAAGCTGACCCCTCATCTGCATCTCTGCTGGGATACTCTCGGTCCAAATGGGTCGCAGAACACATCTGCCTCGACGCACACAACCGGACGAGTCTGCGCGGCCGCATCGCCGTCGTCCGTGTCGGACAACTCGCAGGCGATTCGGTGTCAGGGGTTTGGAACACGAAGGAAGCTTGGCCAATAATGTTGAGCACGGCACGGTTGATCAATTGTTTACCTGATCTGCGAGACGAGCCGCTGGATTGGCTGCCTGTTGATGTTGCTGCGAAGGCATTTTTGGAGATCGCGCAGCCTGCCAAGGGGGGCAGAATGGATGGGGAAATGCCAGTGTATCATGTGCTGAATCCGCATCTCACACCGACGTGGCATCAGATGCTGCATTGGATCAAGAAGAATGAACCCTTCGATATTGTTGAGCCGCAAGAATGGCTGAAGAGATTGGAAGGACAGGAAGGTAGCGGCCATTCTGCGATGAAGCTGCTTGGGCTGTGGAAGGAATCGTATGGAAAGCCTACGAGGTCTGAAGACGTGAAGAAGAGACCGCAGTTCTCGATGGAGCAGACGCAGTGCAAGATTGCTGCGCTGAAGGATGTACAGTCGCTAGATGAAGAGTACATCAACAGGACGTGGAATTGGGTACAGGCCAACGTCCGCTGAAAATCCCGAGCGTGGAAGTTTCAAGCGGCAGAATACGACGCTACTCTTACAAATACAATTCAGACTTTTAGTTCTAGGAGATACATACTCTACCGTACCTTTACGAATGGGAAAACTTGGGGACTTTCTTGATCACCCGTTGGTCAGCAAAGGTCGGAGCTTCACTTCCCTTGAGCCCTCGTGTCTTACAGTGGGTTACATGAGGCTGAAGTCGGGCTGGGGCAATGTGAGTAACGCTCGAAGAGGAATGTGGTTGCGAGAGACCGGAATCCCGCAATGGCTAGAGTGTGACGGTAAGTACGCATGAATTGCACTTTCGAAGAGAGAAGTATCTTGTAAGCAGGGTGTGCGATGTGCTTCTTGATGGTCGGTATGTGTTTGCGAGGTGAGAGAAAGTCATTGAGCTGCAAGATGGGAGTTCTTCGCCTTGCATTTGGTGCAACAAAAAGCTATCAACACTTGTATCCTAACTTCCTATCTGAGTAGTTATGTCTCGCTTGGCGCCGTGTCCAGGCCTCACGGCATGCTCTTCCACATCATTTCAACGCGAGCCGTCGTAGTTCTCGTGTATCCACACTCAAGAACAATTTCTCGCATTTGACCACTCTCACAGGGTATGATGCTTTATGAGTCGAAAATGCACCGGAAGATACGAGCCGGCACGGAGGAGATGGCCTGTCCGAGCACCGATCTTAATCCACGGACCAAAGCGAGAGTACGATGGGAAGTCTAGCCCGCCAAGGCATAAGCCACATTAGCCGTGCATACCAATCCCACTGGGCAAAAGGCAGCCGCAACCGATTACGATATCGACGGACGAAATTTGTACGCAGAATCGAGCCCAACGGACTTGCTGGGGGTGCTAAGAAATTGCTCATTTAGTATGCAAGGCGATCATAATCCTCTAATCAAGTCGTTGAATGGACATATCGAGCAAGGCGACTTGGTGTTTTCAGGGTCGGTGGGTCACTTTGTCTGGCCAGCGGGGCGCGCGGACGCCGAGAGACACCAAAAACTCTTGCACTCTCTTGGATATGAGATGTATGACGATCACTCGTCAAGACAGTGGTTATTTCGAAAGTGTTCGAAGGTTCTATTTTCCATCACACGTGGCATTTTGTGTGCATTTGGGCTGTTGCTGCCGAGGACGTCCCCTGCGAGGCGATACGCCTCATGACAGGTGCAATCTGCTGAACCATCGGAATTCCGCACGGGTCGCGAGAAATGCGCGTGTGGCTGCCAGGCAGCATCTTTGCCAGGGCTCGCTTCGAGTTGTCGGGCGAAATGTCGAGCCGGGCAAGGGTCGAAAGCGGTCAAGTTCCAGTGGGAAGGTGCATTCACTGGCCCGGCGACTCGTTTCTAGAGCCCCGAATCACCGGAAAGCCGCGCTAGTGTACAAAGGATGCGCGCTAGCAACGTTAGCACCCGCTCCTATTTCAACCGACTCATAACGAGCGTTGCTTGTGTCATTGCCTGTCGTTTGGCATCTTGGCCCCAACTCCGCCCTTTGATTCAGACTCTCCTTTCCGTTGTTACTTGTAGCGACCGCTTTCCCTCAGGCATCGGTCCTCCCTCACCACAGCTTCGCCTTCAAGATCACCAAACAAGCCTCGCCTTGGCGCAACCTGGACATCGAAACACATCAGGCCACCCACGACGTTCAGATGAGCGACACAAATAACCACCTGAGGCCCTCCAGCATGGCCGATTCGGAGAAAACAGCGACTCAGAGCCACGAGCCATCCGTCTACGAGAAGAAGGGTGTGGTGGAAAGCGTATTGCCATCGGCTGCCGCATCAGTGAAGAATGTCGAGCCCAGTGGCATTGTTGCGGATGAGAAGGATGAGTCTGAAGTGAAGACATCTAAGCGCAACTCGCAAGCCAGCGCATCAGACGAGGACGATTTCGAGTACCCAACAAAATGGAAGTTGACAGCCATCACCATCGCTCTGTGCTTGTCGGTCTTCTGTATGGCACTAGTGAGTACTTTCGCATGTTGCACCCAACTCAGTCTCGTGCTGACATCTGCAGGACAACACTATCATTGCAACAGCTATTCCTCGTATTACAGATCAGTTTAAGGCCCTGAATGACGTCGGCTGGTATGGCAGTTCCTACCTTCTCACCACCTGCGCGACGCAACTCATCTACGGAAAGTTTTATACCTACTATTCCATCAAGTGGGTATACCTGATCGCACTCTTCATCTTCGAGATCGGCTCCTTGATCTGTGGTGTTGCGCCCAACTCGACCGCTCTCATCATCGGTCGTGCGGTTGCCGGTGTCGGAGCCGCTGGTATTTTCTCTGGTGCCATTTTGATTGTTGCCTCGACTGTGCCCTTGAGGCAACGTCCAACATATATGGGACTGATTGGTGGCATGTACGGAATCGCATCCGTAGCGGGTCCTCTGTAAGTTTAGCTTCAGGTTCCAAGACTGATCAACATGTGCTAACAATGCTTAGCATGGGTGGAGCCTTCACGGACCACCTCACTTGGCGATGGTGCTTCTACATCAACCTGCCCTTCGGAGCTGCCACTGCTGCCTTCATCATCCCATTCTTTCAGGTCCAGCGACGTGGCAAGAAGTTGGATCTTACCTGGAAGCAACAACTTCTTAAGTTCGATCTCGAGGGTACCGCGCTTTTCCTCCCGGCTATCATTTGCCTGCTTCTCGCCCTCCAGTGGGGAGGCAGCAAGTACGAGTGGAAGAGTGGTCGCATCATTGCGCTGTTCGTCATCTTCGGTCTGCTTATCATTGGCTTCATCATCATCCAATGGTGGAAGCAAGAAAATGCTACGGTGCCTCCTCGTGTCTTCCTCAACCGCAACGTCTGGGGTTCTGCATGGTTCGGTGCCATGTTGGGTGCTGGCTTCTTCGTCATGGTCTACTACCTTCCTATCTGGTTCCAGGCGATCAAGGGTGTCAGTGCCACCAAATCCGGTATCATGAACCTGCCCGCTATTCTTGGACTCGTCATCGTGTCCATGACTGCCGGTGTCGCTGTTACTGTCATCGGATACTACACTCCATTCATGCTGGTCTCGTCGGTCCTCATGGCAATTGGCGCTGGTCTTCTCTCGACCTTTGAAACTGATTCCAACTCGCCCAAGTGGATCGGTTACCAGTTCTTGTTCGGCGCTGGAGTTGGTTTTGGCATGCAACAAACTCTGGTAGCTGTCCAAACCACCCTTGCCGCTGACGATGTCGCCATCGGAACTGCCATCATGATGTTCACCCAGACTCTCGGAGGAGCTCTCTTCATCAGCGTGGGCCAGAATGTCTTCACGAACCAGCTCATTAAAAACCTTGGAACAGTCGTGCCCGATCTTGATCCCAAGATTGTCCTTGCGGTCGGCGCAACAGAGCTCAAAAACCAGATCCAAAAGGAGTTCTTACCTGGCGTGCTCACAGCTTACAATCTCGCTCTCACCCAGACCTTCTATGTTTCCGTTGCCGCCGCAAGTCTGTCCATCATCGGTGCAGTCTTCGTGGAGTGGAAGAGCATGAAGGGCAAGCAGATCACCATGGCTGCAGCCTAAAGGGTGAGACACATATACCGCCACACCCGTGGAGGCCTGTCAGAACCGTAATTCGACTTCACGAGATACCCAGCAGTTGTTTGTACTATACCCTTTCCGGACCGTGTATCGTCAGCATTGTCAGCATACAAGCGAGGCGTTTCATTTTAGCGGCTGTAGGGATTTTCCGCATACTAGATTTGTTGTAATAGATTGACGGCCTTCGTGGTAGAATACGTTGTAGAGGCACGCTTCAGCTGTGCTGGGAGATCACTCTTCGATCTCAAAAGTTTCATAGAAAGTAATGAATACATAACACGGAAGATGCTTGGTGCCTAACTTGAGATGGCTTGCACTCGCGCACTGCTCAGATTCATGCGAAGGATTGCAAGGACTGAGGCGAATTGATTAAATTGTGGTCTTGTTGATCAAGCTGAATCCAGCCTAACATTGACGACACGCTTCCAGCCACAGCAACAGCTAGCGCGCTTCGGAGGGGCTGAGTGCCAGCCACACCTGATTAGAACAAGCGGTGCCGTTTATCCGACGTGCAGGCGTCTTACGTCGCTTGTACCATTTTTTTGCAGTACTTCGAAGCAGAGGTGACGTCAATAGCCGTTTTCCAACCCTGCTTCTGGAAGAGGGTGTTCCCACATGTCAATTTTGCAGCCGGCTGATGTCGAATCGGGCTGTCTGCTCCTTTGACACCAGATAGCCAGCCAATAGGGGTCCAAAACGATGATCACGGTGGAGAGAACGACCTCGAACGGCTTAGTACAGTGAATAGTGGATGCTTAGCAAAGCTTGTTTGCGGCAGTTTAAGCCCATCAGATCGCTCCCGTTCAGCTCCGCCCACCTTCCATTGCACTGCATCTCTACACCAGCCGCAAGAGCACCGCCTCCCGTTTGATGGTCGCGTCACGACGCTGCTTCTACTGGCATTGCGACAGCGAAGCCTCTACTTCGTACTCGTAGTCTTGCGGGCGCACATCCCCACGTTGCATTGCGCTTACCCTCGACTATCGAGCGGGCCAGCGCATTCACACGCAACCCCGAGCACACCCGCCTACGCGCATCGCAGCCATGCCTGAGGAGAAGGACGCCAGGTCGGAAGACACAGTGAGCGGCAATGCGCCCGGCTCACAGGAGAAGCATGAGAGGCCCAATGGCGCAGAGCAGCCTCCACCGAAGCCGCAGAAGACCAACACGGGAGGCAGTAGCAAGAAGAAGGGTCCCGAGGGAGGGTTCGATAGCACCCCCATAGCACGTGCCCCGCCAGGTTACACGGTCAAGTTCACCTTCCACCGCGCGAGCAACCTGCCGCTCGCCGACATCAACACTCTGTCCGCCGATCCCTTCATCGTCGCCGAGCTCGACACCGGCCTGCCAACGAGGCACGAGGTGGATCCTCCCTTGAGTCTGCGCACGCCGACTATACGCCAGAATACGAATCCGGTGTGGGACTGCGAGTGGATAGTTGCCAATGTGCCCGCGTCAGGGTTCAAGCTCAAGTGTCGCATCTACGACGAGGACCCCGCCGACCACGACGACCGTCTGGGCAACGTCCACATTACCTCCAACACGGTCGGCGAACAATGGCCGGGCATCAAGGATCAGACCTTTCCCATCAAGAAGCGCATGGTCAGTAAGAGGGCCTGGCTTCTGCGAGCCATAGCTGTGTGCTTCAGGAAGGTGAACAATATGAACGGAACCTTGAACGTCAGTGTCGAGGTTCTGGGCAGATCACAGGATGATAACGGTGGTCGCGCATACACAGTGGGACCCCAATTCTGGAGAAGGCATTACTCGCCGCTGCTTGGGCGCCTACTAGGTCAGAAGGAGCCCAATGAACCCGGCGAGGTCTCCAAGAGGACTGGCCGGCCAAAGCCGGAGAAATATAACTTTCAGTCCAACCAGATGCAGCTGCGAGGTCCAGTCCCAGAGGCCATGTATCACCGCTACGTCGAGTTCAAGCCATTTGTCAAGTCCATGTTCACTGCGAAGGGTGTTCGAGGCTTTATTCTCTCCAAGGCACTGCATCACCAACATGCGCGCGTCTATAACTTCGACCAGGCCACCGAGTTCAAGTTCTTCCAGGAGCCGTGTAAGGAGTTCACGCAGAAATTCCTCGAGCTTGTGCACTTCGACCAAGGTGGTCGTATCTTTACTTATGTCCTCACACTCGACGCACTCTTCCGCTTCACAGAGACTGGCAAGGAGTTTGGCATCGACATGCTGTCGAAACACACTATGCACAGTGATGTGGCAGCATATATCGCCTTTTCTGGGGAATTCTTCATTAGAAGGTTGAAACATCCTAAGAATGCGCCTCCTGATGAGGGCGGACATAATAAGAGCCACCCGCCAGACGACATCGACGGAGGTCCACCCAAGGAGGAGCCTCATATTAAGGACCCAAGCTATTACGAACTCGTGATCGATAACGATTCTGGCACATATCGTCCCAATGCCAAGCTCCTCCCGCAGTTGAAGGCGTTCTTCGAGTCAAACTTTCCGGGTCTCCACATTAGGACTTTGGATTGCCAAGGCGATGCAGAGAAGATGGAAGCAATGAAGAATGAACAAAGAGAGCGGAAGAAGGCCGAAGGAGACCACGTCGTGTACACACAGATGAGTAGGAGCAGCAGTATAAGTAGCAGTGATGAGGAAGACCTGGACAGACTGGAGCAGGGTGATACCTTGCCAGCAAGCCACTTCAGGCATCAAGTACAGCGAGAGGCCAATGCGCGAGTAGACGCGGCTCAGTATCACATGAAGGGGTTTTTGCCTCATAATAACCATGAAGGCTGGAGAGGCGACAAACATCCACCGAGAGCCGATGACGAAGAAGTTGCGAAAAAGAGGGAGGAGGCCGGACAAACCAAAGAGAAGGGCGAATTGCAACATCCCGAATCCTCGAAGAGTGAGGAGCCTAGCGCTCCTACGAATAGCCAGTGAAGCAGTCAAGCTCATCCTTTCCTTTGTTGTAGTCATTGCTGTCTTTGTCACTAGCTTTGGCGGTCTTGAAAATTTCGAGCACGCGCACTTTTGCATTTGCCACTCGATTTGTCTGGGAGGATACACACAGGACATTCTCTTCTGAGATACCCGCCAAACACTGGTTTTCCTTGTGTCAGCTTTGTAGTCTTTTGTGAGTAACTGCATCGGGATTGAGTAGTTGGCTTTTGTCGATTTGCGAGGCGCACGCTACTCGCAATGTATAGTCGTAGTGTTAATCATATTGGATATCGAGGCTGCTTCTTGGCTCTGTCGACGACTACCTTGTCATTGTGGTTATACCTATTGAAGTTGGCAAGTCAGGATCGTCACGATCAGCCCTCACATGCCCGACGGATTTGCACAATCCTTTGCGCCAAGTTGCAACGTATCCACCCATGTCCGAGCACCAAGCACGCTAGCCAAAGGTGAGACGGACACCGACCAGGAGAGCTCCTCACAAAAGTCGCAGCAAACATCAAACACTACCACCAATGTTCAGGTCCACACAAATCGCATATGCCGCAGCACGGCAGCACAATGAGCACAAGACCCATTCCAGCAGTCGGTCTCGCATCGGCACTAATCCAAACCATCGATTTCAGCATCAATGTCCTGCGCAAAGAACACCCAATTTACCAACCCGTTGATGAGTCGACAACACCCGTGGAAAACACCAAAGTGCTGCAAAGCATCATCGACAATCTATATCGCCTGACCGACCTCATTGCCCAGTCCGAGTTGAGAAGACTCCAAGACGAAAAATCCGAGCAAAAGGAAAGCGCGGCTAAACTCAGCGACGCAGCGCAGCAACTTCTCAAGCAAAGTGACCAAGTCGTCGACCTAGTACAGAGTCTGCGCGACGCGCTCATGGCCGCGCAAGCACGTGGTAGCAGCAGCGATGCATCATGGCCCACCGCACGCGTCGCGCTCATGAACGGCGTCTGGAAAAAAAAGGACGTCACATCGCATAAGAAGAAATTCCGCGCCCTGAGACGGGAAACTGATACGTCTCTGCTCCTCGCGCTGCGCCAGTACCTGGATCAATCCGCCGAGACGGGGCTGCCCATATTCGCCGAGGACGGCGAGGAGGGCAAGACGCTGCGGCATTGGGAGAAGTGGCAAAATGAAGCGCTGGATGCGATTCATGCCCAGGGTTGGAGAGCGGGGAAGAAGAAGAATGTGGATGGATTTAGTGCGATTGTGGATAAGTTGATTGGTGCGGAGAAGGAGGTGTATTTTTGCGATGAGGCTTTTAAGCTACTGTGGTTTGAAGGGTTGGATGAGCGGTTGAATAGTGTTGAAAGACCTATGGATGGGACTATGGGTTGGATGTTTGGCGACGAGAGGATGGGCGAGAAGGGTGCGTTGTTAGAGTGGTTGGGGAGCACTCAGGGGCAGAATTTATTCTGGATCAAGGGGAAGTCCGGGTGTGGGAAGACAGTACTGACGAAATTTATGTTTCGCAATCCGAGGATATTCGACTACCTGGAGGCGTGGTCTGGTGCGGCGCCGGGGATTACGGCGAGTTATTTCTTCTGGAAGAGTGGGAGTGAGATGCAGAATTCGCCGGTGGGAATGTTTCGAGCGATGCTGTATGAGGCATTGCAAGATATGATTTATGGACCGCTCGAGCAGGATGTAGGTATCATTCAGTGGCTATTTGCGGATCGCTGGAGCCAGTTCACAAGCTATGGGGGCGGACTACATGATTTGGCTCTGCCAGAGTTGCGGAAGGCGTTCGATCTGATGATATCGGACGTTTCGAAGAAGTTTCTCTTCATGGTCGATGGCTTGGACGAGATGGATAATCATTCAGAAGAACCCCTGGCGATGATTGTGGAGGCAACAAAGAAAGAGAATGTCAAGATCATTGCGTCGAGTCGTTCAAGTTCAACATTGCAGGAAGCATTTCAGGATCAACCACATCTGGTGCTGGACGAATGGACCAAGAAAGATAGCGGAGCGCATGTGCTACACACATTTGGTCAAGATGACACACTCGCTCAGCTTCGCGGCAAACCGGATAACGTGGAAGAGATGAACGTTATAAATACGCTGGCGGAAAAGGCAGATGGAATCTTCTTGTGGGCTGCACTGGCTACAAGCTTCATACTTCAGGGCACCAAAGACGAGGACGATTTTACCATGTTAAGAAGCCGAGCCGAAGCACTGCCATCAACGCTAGACTTGCTCGTCCCAAACATTATTGGAAGCCTACAGCTCGAAGACGCGCAGGACTTCTGGAAAGTAGCAACGTTGCTCGAAACCCACAGCTGCCCCGGCCTACTACCACTCTCCTTCGCCCTCACAGCAGACACAGAAGCGACCATAGCAGCAGACATCAAGCCCCTGAAAAGCGCACAAACAACAAAACGCATCGAAGAAATGCGCCACCTTTTCCAACATAAATGCCAAAACCTCTTCTCCTTCTTCGACACCTCACCTCCTGAGGCAACAGAATCTCGCGGTCGAGCCGAGTATTTAAAAGTAATGTACACTCATCGATCGGTTAGAGACTATCTCCCCGAACGCTCTGCCTGCAACGGCACCAGCACGACATCGTCGTTCAATCCAACGATACAATGGGCAAACGCACACCTCTGGACCCTCAAAATACTCCGTCCCTCCGCTAATTCCAACCTACATATCTGGCACCCGCTATCCGCATGCCTCGAATCCGCACTCTTACTGCACTCACAAACTTCTAAACTCCCCCTGTCGTACATCGACGCCGCCGCCGAAGCCGCACTCACACATCACCGCAAATCCCCAGCAACTTCAGATCTCCCCTCCTTTCCCGGCGCCCCAGTAACGAGCATCGAGTCATTTCTGGATCTAGCAGTGCTGTTCAATTTACAGGGATATGTGGCGATCAAAGTCAAGACAGCGGAGAAGAAGGAAGTCAGACATGCAGCGGAATTTGGGCGCGAGGTGAGGAAGAGGCTGGGCGATGGTGGGGAGAAGAGGTGGATTAGAGGGCCGGGGAGGGAAAGGTTGAAGGAGGAGTGGGCGAGAGAGAGGATGGAGATGGATGGGTTGATGGAGTATTATGGCAAGAGTGTGAGGTTTGGGAGTGCGAAGCCGTTTGTGGAGGTGCCGCAGTATGAGTAGGCAGGAGGGCGACGTGGAAGGGTGCTTGTGTAAGATCTATGGCGATTTGGATAGATGTTGTAGGACGGTATATGAAGGTCCTGCATGATTGCATGGAGCGAATTTCTCGATTCAGCTAGTCTAGTACCATGTCGTCGCAAATTTTAGTGGAGAGTGAAAGCATGCAGTGGGCAGATCTGCTTCCTCTTTTCGCTCACGAAGGACACTGAGAACTAGTACAACGGCTCGAAAAGCTTTGAACTCACTATGGATAGATGCATGCTTCAAGCTCAACGCCTCAGATCAATTCAACATGCGGAGAATTTCCCATCATGGACGATCTTGCTAAGCATTTCCAAGGTTTGCCCTGAAGCTCATCCAAAACATATTGAAAATGGGTCTTCCTCGAGAGGACCTCACGCTGGGCAATATCAAATTGATGAACCTGAGGGCTTTGTGTCCGACAAACATCGGAGTCGTCAGAACACTTGTTCGCGTACCCCATGATACACGAGTGTGTTAGGTGTTACTCAGGCATGCGGTGAGAATGTTGGCTGATGCACCTATACGCGTCTAGCTCCGTGTCAGCGGTGTGCAGATAGGCGCAATGCGCCCCTGCCGCATAAAGTACAGGCCAAGACTTGATTGATAGTGCAGTGATACTCCACGTGGTATTGCTGTTGAGCATTCTCCACAATAACCAAAAATAAGCATATCAGACCCGCTTTAGTAATATTACTTTGTTGTGGGTGTTCGTTGTGTGCTGAAGCTGTAACAATGCTCGAGTTTGCGTGTTTCGAGAAAATTCTTAGTGGATTTGCTCTGCGTCGGTTGCGACTCCCGTAAGTTAAAGGCGGCAGTTCCTCCGATACCTCACTTGACGTCACCCCAAAATTTCGATGTCTCTTGAGCCCCGCGATCATCAATATCACATAGCCGACCAATGAACAGATGCGGAAACTTTCTCGCCGATAAATCTTGTTGCCCATCTCGGCGAAACTCGACGATCATTACGGAGTTTGTCAGACGCGTCTCCCACAATGTGTAACTCACACTCATGTTCAGAGAGATGTGCAGGCACAAATGAGTTTTGAATGAGTTCAAATCACAGTTTCGAAGCATCTGATTGGCGATATAAACTGATCCCAGTCTAGAGCCGCATGCGGCCCGTACTAGAATGATAGCTTAGCTGTGCTGGGCAGAGCACAACGCTCATTCACCAATTGCGGCATGACGAAATGGCAAAGTTTATCTCCGAAATCTCCATCATGAGTTTGTCAACTGCACCAAATTGGCACAATGCCTCTGATGTGATCATTTATCGGTCAGCTCCTCTCCCGGGCGGCTCTCCGCATACGTTTACTTCCACTACTTCTGTTCCTCTGCTTTGTTCAATCTTGCCAAGGACCTCACTTGACATACTCTAATTGATCGACCGAATCGGCAACGCACCCTACAACATGCTTTGGGGAAGCAATCTCAACACTCAGCAAACGCGAGACAGTCGCCAAAATCCTTGGCACGAAGACGAGTATCTGCAGTATGGAAGAGAGCGGACAGAGTATGATGCAAGTGACAGCGGCACCAGCAGCCCCAACGGCGTCGATCGACATGCTGGCACTTGGGGTGAGCGCGATGCTGGGCGCTTAGACACCTTCACCGCTGCGGAGGACCTCCACATTCTGCGTGAAGAGCTGGCAGCACTATCTCGAACACGATCACACGGTACACAATCCGAACGAAATGATGGACTATTTCGAACCATCAGCAGGAAAAGCACGCGTCAGAGTGTTCCACGTCGCGCTTCGGTTGCGGACCATGGGCGCCGCAGCTCTGTGGCGCACACAGAGGACGGACTCGAAGATAAGGCAGACGACGAGCCTGGTGACATAGGGGCTGCAGCTGCTGAGAAAAAAGATGACTTCGAATTGAGTGATTTCATGAAAGAAGGCCACTTCGAGAAACGTAAGGACGGCGTGTCAGCTAAGAAAGTCGGCGTCGTATACAAGAATCTTACAGTAAAGGGTGTGGGTTCGACAGCCACCTTCGTTAGGACGCTTTCTGGTGCCGTACTTGGTACATTCGGCCCCGACCTTTATCATCTCATCTCTGGCTGGATTCCAGCACTGAAGCTCAGTCGTCACTCACAGACGCGAACCCTCGTCCACGATTTCTCGGGTGTCATCAAAGATGGCGAGATGTGTCTGGTTCTTGGACGACCTGGCAGCGGCTGTTCGACGTTCCTGAAAGCGATTGCCAATAACCGGGAGAGCTACGCCTCGGTGGAAGGAGAAGTCTCGTATGGTGGAATATCAGCCGAGAAGCAGAAGAAACAGTTCAGGGGAGAGGTCAACTACAATCCAGAGGACGATTCGCATATGGCCAATCTCACCGTGTGGCAGACCCTATTGTTCGCGCTCAAGAACAAAACGAAGAAGAACGAGAAGGGCGATATTCCGGTCATCCTCGAGGCACTGCTGAAGACATTCGGCATATCGCATACCAAGCATACACTCGTTGGGGACGAGTATGTTCGTGGTGTTAGCGGAGGAGAGCGCAAGCGTGTTTCCATTGCGGAGACTCTCGCGACCAAGAGTACTGTCGTGTGTTGGGACAACTCAACCCGCGGTCTCGATGCTTCCACGGCTCTCGACTATGCGAAATCGCTGCGAATAATGACAGACATCTCGAACAGGACGACATTCGTCACGCTGTACCAGGCAGGTGAAGGTATCTATGAGGTCATGGACAAGGTCATCGTAATCGATCAAGGGCGATGCATCTACCAAGGCCCTGCTCGTGAGGCACGACAATACTTCATCAACCTCGGTTTCAGTTGCCCCGAGAGGCAAACCACCGCAGACTTCTTGACAGCAGTCACCGATCCCACTGAGCGACAGTTTCGAGAAGGCTACGAAGGCAAGGCGCCAAAGACACCAGAGGACCTTGAGAAAGCATTCAGACAATCCGAGTCGTACCATCGCGTGCTTAAGGAGATCAGCGACTACGAAGAAGATGTGAAGAAGAGCGAATACAAAGATGCAAAGGAATTCGAGGGCGCAGTCAGAGAAAGCAAGAGCAAAACTGTGCGGAAGAAGTCGCCATTCACCGTATCCTTCATTCGACAAGTACTCGCCTGCACGCAGCGCGAGTTCTGGTTGACTTGGGGTGACAAGACCACATTATACACCAAATTCTTCATCATTCTTGCCAATGGTTTTATTGTAGGGTCCTTGTTCCATGGCCAATCTCTCGACACCTCTGGAGCATTTAGCCGCGGCGGCTCCCTGTTCTTTTCCATTCTGTTCCTGGGCTGGCTACAGCTGTCTGAGCTGATGAAGGCAGTATCGGGACGCGACGTCGTCAAGCGCCACGAAGACTTCGCTTTCTACCATCCCAGCGCCGTTTCTATCGCACGTATCCTGCAAGATTTCCCACTACTCCTGGCACAGGTCATTCCATTCTGTAAGTATCGTGAAGTCATTCGAGATGTCTTTTGAGCTGATAATGCACAGCAATCATCATGTACTTCCTCCAAGAACTCGACGTTGATGCTGGGAAGTTCTTCATCTACTTCCTGTTCATCTACACAACGACGTTCTGCATTACCGCACTATATCGCATGTTCGCGGCCTTGTCGCCCACCATTGATGATGCGGTCCGCTTTTCAGGCCTCGCATTGAACCTACTCATCATATACACTGGATACGTCATACCGAAACCACAGCTAATCAGCCAGTATATCTGGTTCGGATGGCTTTATTATGTAAACCCAGTCGCATACTCTTTCGAGGCCGTTGAAGCCAACGAATTCGCCGACCGAACCATGCAATGCGCTCCCGACCAGCTCGTTCCTCAAGGGCCAGGTGTTGACCCTACCTACCAAGGTTGTGCTCTTACAGGCGCACGACCAAATTCGAACAGCGTACCCGGTGCTGATTATCTGCAAACATCTTTCAATTACTCCCGTTCCAATCTATGGCGCAACTTCGGCGTCGTGATCGCCTTCTCGGTGCTCTACATTCTCGTCACAGTCATCGCTACCGAGACACTTTCTTTCGCCAAGTCCGGTGGGGGAGCCCTAGTGTTCAAGAAGTCGAAGCGCGCCAAGAAGGCTGTCAAAGAGGAGACTGCTGATGAAGAGAAGGTTGTCGCTGGAGACACGAGCGGTTCAGACACCGCGGCAGCCGAGGAAGAGGAAGCCTTGGAGTCCATCTCGGGAAGTGAAAGCGTGTTCACTTGGAAAGACGTCGAGTACACTGTGCCGTACCAAGGCGGCGAACGCAAGCTGCTGAACAAGGTCAATGGCTACGCTAAGCCTGGAGTTATGGTTGCACTTGTTGGTGCTTCTGGAGCTGGAAAATCTACTCTTCTGAATACGCTATCACAGAGGCAGAGCATGGGTGTCGTTTCTGGCGAGATGCTAGTTGACGGCAAGGATCTCGGAAAGGTACGTCGCTATTGATGAGCCCTTTGTGAGCCTGTTTGGACTCGCAATATTTTGTCGGCGCAAGTTGGCAACCATAGATTTCCGCGAAGGCATCTAGGCTCAAGTTTGACACTTTTCTCTGGCATGTAGCTGACATCTCATTAGGCGTTCCAACGTGGCACCGGCTTCTGCGAACAGATGGACCTGCATGACGGTACTGCGACCATCCGGGAAGCTCTGGAGTTCTCAGCCATTTTGCGTCAGGACAAGTCTGTTCCTAAGCAGGAGAAACTCGACTACGTCAAGAAGATCATCGAATTGCTCGAGTTGCAGGATATCCAAGACGCCCTCGTATCTAGCCTCGGTGTCGAACAGAAAAAGCGCCTTACAATCGGAGTCGAGCTCGCTGCCAAACCATCTCTGCTGCTCTTCCTCGACGAGCCCACATCTGGACTTGATAGCAACTCCGCCTACTCTATCGTCCGCTTCCTTAAGAAGCTAGCATCAGCTGGCCAAGCAATCGTTTGCACAATCCATCAGCCATCCTCGGTGCTCATCCAACAATTCGACATGATCCTTGCCCTTAATCCTGGTGGAAATACCTTTTACTTTGGTCCTGTTGGCGAAAACGGCAATGACGTGATCAAGTACTTCGGCGACCGCGGTGTGAAATGTGCACCAAACAAGAACGTGGCTGAATTCATCCTTGAAACCGCCGCCAAAACCGTCAAAAGGAAGGACGGCAGCCGCATCAACTGGAATGAGGAGTGGAAGAACTCGCCGAACAACCAGGAAATGGTCAAGGAGATTGATCGAATTAAGGCCGAGCGCAGCAAGAAGGTTGCCGAGACGAAAGAGGTCGAGCAGACCGAATTTGCGGCGTCAATCTGGCTGCAGACTACGATGCTGACCAAGAGGACATTCATCCAGTACTGGCGTGATCCTTCGTACCTGTACGGAAAGCTGTTCGTGGCGGTGATCATTGGAATCTTCAGTAAGTCTGGACTTCAATGCCACCATGTGATGCTTTCATGTTGACTCGACGCTAACTGGCTCTCAGATGGCTTCACATTCTATCAATTGGGCAACACAATCGGGGACTTGCAGAATAGGATGTTCACATCGTTCTTGATCTTGCGTAAGTCATCATTCCCTCGAATACGTACAAGATGCGTCTACTAATGCGCATAGTTATCCCACCCACAATCGTCAACGCCGTAGTCCCCAAGTTCTACCAGAATATGGCCCTCTGGCAAGCCCGCGAGCTTCCTTCCCGCATATACGGCTGGGTAAGTAAACCCCAACCTACAAAAAGCATACGAAAACATACGCTGACGTCGTACGCCAACTTTAGATACCATTTGTGACAGCCCAAGTTGTTGCCGAAATCCCCATCGCAATCGCCTCTTCCGTCCTCTACTGGTTGCTATGGTACTACCCAACCGGCCTGCCCACCGATTCTTCCACCGCCGGCTACGTCTTCCTCATGACGATGCTGTTCTACCTCTTCGTCAACTCCTGGGGCCAATGGATTTGCGCTTTCGCACCTAGCTTCACGGTCATTTCGAATGTGCTACCATTCTTCTTCGTCATGTTTGGCTTGTTCAATGGCGTTGTGAGGCCGTATGCGGATATGCCTGTATTTTGGCGGTACTGGATGGTAAGTTTATTGTGTTCCCTGATTATAAATGAAGACATTATATGCTGACAAGCTTGTAGTACTACGTCAACCCGTCGACGTACTGGATCGGCGGTGTTCTCGCAGCTACGCTGGATGGTATTCCCGTGCAGTGTCAATCCACCGAGACTGCGATCTTCGATGCGCCGCCAGGTCAGACGTGTGGCTCGTACGCTTCAGCGTTCGTGTCGCAGGCTCCTGGATATCTTCTGAACCCTAATGCTTCGACCGAATGCCAATACTGCCCTTACACGGTTGGTAACGACTACCTTGCGACGATCAACATCAACGCCGGCGACAAGTGGCGTGACTTCGGTATCTTTCTGGCATTCTGCTGCAGTAATTGGGCGTTGGTATACTTCTTCATCTGGTCTGTTAGGATCAAGGGCTGGAGCTTCGGGTTTGGCTACATGTTTGGCGGGTTTGGAAAGATAGTCGAGAATGTGAAGGGAATGGTTGGAGGGAAGAAGAAGAAGAAGAAGAAGCAGGGCGAGGGCGAGGGCGAAGCTTGAAAGACAGCAAATGACACAATGTGAATCAAAGCAAGCTTGATATCTTGCGTAAGCATGAATACACTGCCATGTAGCTATATGAAGGTATCCACGCTTCATTAAAGCTTCAAAATATATCATGGGGCTTATTGCCTACTTCGTGCTTCGTGGATGTTCGAACAACAAATATCGTGACCATGGATCCACTCCACCCGATGTAGCGTGTATGCATCACCTGTTGCGATCGCATGTCCTGCTCAAGCCGTGGTAGGCTGGTTCGACACCTCAACTCCATGATCATGGTACTTCCTACAGAGGCTCTCGTTCATTTCGGCCATCCACCTGTCCCGATTGATACCTGAGCCGGGAACCTTCTTAATCTCCTTCAGAGCCTTCAACACGTCAATCAGAAATTGATTGGGTAACGGTGTGTCCTTGTTCTTGTCGAAATGGAAGTTCCAAGCCTTCGCCATGAAATCGACCACGAAACTCCGCAGCGGAGCGTCGGTATTGGTCTCGCTGTAGATGCGGCCAATTTGGGCTGTGGGTTCTGCCAAGATATGGACCAGCTCTTGATAGTACAATGTAATGGTTGCATTTTGGAGCGCGCGCATATCGTTGTCCACAGCGAAGAAATACACCTCGAGGATTTGGTCGGTGCTCAGGGGAATTTTGCCGTCTTTGGCGCTGGCTGGTGACCAGAACCGACCAGAGTGCATCCAGTACACGACAATCTCGAACACATCGGGTTCATCGTTGGGAAGTTTCAACTTTTCTCTTAGATAGCTGTTGGCAAGAGTATGCTGGAAGTGCGTGGAGTAGTAAGCCAGAACGCCACGGTGAACCTGGAACTCCTTCTTGGTTGTGCCACGACCGACTATGATGGAGGCGAGCTTGTCGAACCCACCTCTATGAGAAGGAGAAAGTCAGTCAAAAGCAGCAGGAGGATGCTCAAGTACTTGACTTACTGCGGAAGCGCATTGTCTGCGTGAGTACAGACCACAGCTTGCAGAGTGGGCTCCTTGACAGCCGGAGAAGGTGCACTTGTGGCCGGCATGAGTGGTTTCAGTGTGGTGGCAGGTTCTGTCTTGACCTGCATCCCAGAGGCTGCAGTGCTACAAGCCTGGCACATGAGAGAAGGGCGCTCTCTGATTGTCTGTGAAGGTGTTGTTGGGGTTGATAAAAAACAGAGGAAGAAGTGTATCGGGAATGCAAGAGAGTGAGCCCTGTCGTGCCTTCCGCTCCAGTGTACTCAGGTCAGCGTACACACCGCGTCCTTGCGCAAGGAAGGAACCATCGCGATCTAGCGCCTACTGATCTCAACTTGTCTCTAGTCGTCATGCTAAGGACGCGACGATAGTTTTCCGTGATAGAAGCTCACCAATGAGCAGATCAAGAAAGTTGACGTGGTTACTGAATGTGGTAGCCATGCGAGCGCATATTGCTGACTTGGGGTGAGTGACGAGATCCTGACATAAGTGAGACCAGGCATTACAACGTGGTATTGACGTGGAGGTTTTGCACTAGGCTTGCATCTGACGGTGGTCACTGGACCTGTCTCTACCGCTCTATTTGTGCCTTGATACTTAGTAAGTAGTCATGCCGTTCGTACAGGTCATCGTGGTTCGTCGATCTCATGCAGCGGCTGCACTCCACCAACCGCGAAAGCGCCCACTTAATCCTTCTTCAACGGAGTGAACGTCTCTGCTATGCCATCCCGTGTAATGATCATCATCTGCAGACCGTCACCGACCTCGATATGCCTCTCCACTGCACTTGTGAAAGCGTCCCGCACCAGATCCTCGACGTGGTCTTGCGACAGTGGCTCCACCTTCTTCGCCTGCAACTCGTGACCTGTACCGCTGCCTGGCTCGTACATGTTCTTCAAGTTGACCTGGTTGTCCAAGAAGGGCATAATGAGTGATGCTGCCGCGCCTGCCGCCCTGCACTGCTCCCTCTCGTAGCTGCCGACCGGATCGTATGAGTACAGCGCGCCCTTGCCCTCCTCGTCCAAACCACCCAGAATGGCGTGTACGTAGTATGGGAAGAACCGCTTGTTGTAGAGAATGTGGCTAAGTCGCTGCGCGCATGCTGAGACGGTCATGGGCTTTCCGTGTTGGTACTTGTACATCTTGACGATGGTGTCGAGGCGTTCCTTCAGCGCATCGCCGTCCGCTGCGAAGCCGACCACTGACAATACTATCCTGGCGCCCTTATTGTCTGTTCCCTCACCGCCAATCTTGAAGAGCTTAGGTGCATATCGTGTGTTGATGTTGTAACCAGAGGTTGAACGTGTGTCACCAGCGAGGATGGCGAAGTCAGCACCTGAGATACCGAGTGTTGATCCGCCGTTGTCGGTGTAGCTGTTGTATGTCAGCGATTCGACTCAACGAATTTATCTGAGCGTCATACGGGTAGAAACCATGTTGCCGTTCGCCTGAAGGAGCAGCTGTGGGATTTTGCTTGAACGAGTAGCCTGGGCCGCCTTGCGGAGGAGCTCCGGAGAAGATCGCAGCCATTGTGAGGTATCGTAAAGCTCGCGAGCAGATGCTGATTCTGATAAAGTAGCGTGATACGGTAGTCAAGAGCGGAGGTGAGAAACGTGTGGCGGTGGTGCTTGCTGGCGATGTGATTGTAGCTCGAGTTGACGCGGAGCTCTGAAGCCTACATAATGCCAAGCAACGTCCGGGTGGCCCGAGCTCCTGATGGTGCATCGACATAGCAGGGGATCATTTACAACCTCTACAAGTCGGTCACAAGGTGTGCACGGAGTTGTTCAGAAGGAAAGAACAAGGAGTCTCATAGCTTTGATTACTCTGAATCTGTCGCACGAGAGCCTAGCTGGGATATCAAGATCAAGCATCCCAGGTATCGTCGATGACTTCACATGTCGACTGTATATGGGACAACACCTCATGCTCCAAGCAATTTCGCAGATGGGCGACTGACTGTAGTGTCCGTCCTGGCAACCTAAAGTCGCTGAAGGCTCATTACTGACCCAACATTCCTCTTCAACCCTCCCATCCTAGCACCTTCCGCCACGGATACTCCTCCTTAAACCCGACCATTTCCTTCAACTTCTCATTGCTCACCGGCGACTCCCTCTCACCCATCTTGCTTCTAATCTCCGTATTCGGACACGCCCTTCTTAACCACTCTTCCGCATTCCCATCTTCATTCACCGAAATATCATCATTCACCGCATTGAACACTTGGAAGCCTAGTCCATCCGTCTTCAAACAGCAATTCACCATATTCCCCAAATCTCGCGCATCCGTATAGCTCCAAGCATGCACCTTGAAATCCTGGGGCCTCGTGAGATACGCTCGGAACTTTTCTTCGTGCTTCTCGGGCTCGATGACCGCGCTGATGCGGAGACAGTAGATGTCGACCCCCTTGAAGCGCTTTGCGAAACTGTGCGCAATTTTCTCCATGCACACTTTGCTCGTGGCGTACACGTCCATGGGCTCGACGGGTGAGTCTTCTGTAAGTGGGAAGTGTGGGTAGTCGATGTCTCCTTCGGCGTAAGTGACGCCGTAGGTGGTGATTGAGGAGGCGAGGATGATTTTCTTGATGCCGAGTTTGCAGGCAGCTTCGATGATGTTGTAGGAGCCCATAGTGTTGATGCGGAATGTTTCGTTGTCTGGTATACGCATCGGTTGTGGGATGCCTAGTCATGTTAGATGATCCTGAGCCATCAAGTGAGATGTTCGAGAACACATATCCAGCGCCATAGATTGAATAAACTGGCTTACCAGCAAAGTGTATAACTGCATCCGGAGTCCTGATAGGATCCATGAACGGTTCGCTGACTCGGAAATGACATGATAGACTGTTGAATGCCTGTGCGCCATCTGTAAGGTCGGCTTTCAAGGTATAAACTTTCGGATTGTCAAGCGGAGCCACGTCCACATTCAGTATTTCGTGCCCATAGTCAAGCAGTTTATTGATGACATGACGACCCGCTACTCCAGAGCCACCTGTAAAGACTATCCTCTTACCAGCAGCAGATGCAGAAGGCATTGTCTGATGCTCGAATAAGGTAATTCGCGAGATAAGCTTAGTCTTGAATATGGACAGGCGTCTGAATGAGATCACAGTAGAAGGATAGTCCTAAGTTTGCGACTACAGGCGGAGCTACCCCGCTTTAAGTGATCGGTCCTGTGCTGTGAGCCTATGTCATTGCTCTTAATGCCGTTCCTGCTGACACAACTCGAGGAAGAGTCACGCATTGAGCTCTATCGTCCGAGTTGGATTTGTCATATCTTGACATGGTGCATTCATTCATGTCTATCGTTCAGCCTTCTGGCAATATATGCCCGTTGACGTTGGTTGGCCGTCATCTCACCCGCCTTGGAGCCCTTGATGCTTATGCTGTCTGTGTGCCGTATCCCCTTATCCTGTCCGCGAATGCCCAGCTCTGGTTCTCCAGCTTGACGTCTTCGTCCAGGCTGACACCTTCCTTGGTGATCACGGCGATGGAGTACCTGTCCATACTCCTGGCATCCCTGTAGAATAGAACCTTCATGCACTCCTTGATCTTGTCCACTGCCTGCTCCTTTGTGACATTCTGCACCGATGCCTCATCTGGTAGTATCGTCCTTAAAATTGGTTGTGCAAGATGTGCGCCGAATCCTGTAGCTAATGATGGTGACGAGAACGTAGTTCCGAGTAGATCTGCGCTCGCGAGGAAAGGCTTTGACTCGCCATCCAAGCCAGCGATAAGCAGATGGTTCCACAGTGGGTCGAACTTCGAACGGCGGTTGTACATGACTTTGGCGAGATATGTGTGCAAATTCTTGGCATTGAGAGGAGTCTCAGTCGAGGAGTAGTTCTCGCGAATGTCGAGAGAGTTGAGCAGGCGGTCGAGGTACTGCATATCTGAGACGTCGCCGCCGAAGCCTACAACGACCTCATCGTTGAATTTCCGCAGGCGCTTGACGTCGGTGAAGCGAGCGAGAGATCCATATGAAGCTGAACATAATGTCAGCATAATCGTAGATACCGAATGTTCTGCAGCGCTTCGTACCCAGGTTGTCTGCTGCAATGACCACACCATCCTTGAACTTCGCCGCAAGCACTGATGTACCGGTCACAATCGGGCTCTGGGTGTGTTGATTCGGACCAGCTGTCTGGAAGTGGGAAAGGTCGTAGGCGCCATAAACGTCGTCTCTGGGCTATGATAAGTTAGCAACGTTGCTGTCTGGCCCGATGGTGTTGCATACACGGCCCCAAGCTTGCGGGAGGTGGTTCATCTTGGAGAAAGCAGCTAATCTTGTGGTCTCTGAAGGTCTATACGTCTGTTCTGAGCGAGCTGAAAGTCACAAGTAGCGCGTGAAGGTGATGGTGGTGTTGGTGATGATCGACGGGCAGGCAGCTGGTGGTTGCGAAGCTCTTGCCAAGACATGCAGGCTGGGTCCAAGCTCCCAACTTTACATCAATTGTGGGCAGTGTTGTTCAGTCGTGTTTTCGTTTTTACACAATGCTGGGAATCAATTACGAGAGCAGTGACGAGGAGGATGTCGTTCCTGCGACTAAGCCAGATGTAAGACGCAGAGATGTACGCAAGGGACCTCGATAGCTACTAATATTGAGTTGACGAACACTCTTACAGACACCGCGCCTGCGCCGGCACCTCTCTCTGAGCCTGTGCCCCTCGGGCAGCCTGCAGCTTCTACAGGTCCAATCAATGGGCCTGAGCAAGGTCCGACCGTAACGCCGCCGCCAGCAGAAGAAGGCTCAACAGACGATGCACCACCAGGCTCTCCGTACACATCAAACCGCGCCTTGATACAGAACCTTACGCTACCTACCGTGTCAAATTTCGACATACCACCTTCGCCGCCTGGTTCGCCGCCCCAGAAAGCGACCAAGAAGTTTGCGCAGTTCCTAGAGCTGAAAAAGAAGGGCCAGCATTTCAACCAGAGACTGGAGGGGTCGTCTGTATTGCGAGACCCTGGCCACCTGCGCAAGCTCATGGACTTTGCTGGGCTTAGCGGGGAGGAACAATACGTTTCGACACTTTCTGAAGAAGTTGCAATCCCCACCACCTTTCCGGAATGGGCGTATGCGGAGGAGCTCAAGGCGTCGCAAAAGCAGATTTTTAGAGCAAAGGAACAAAGCAGGGCAAAAGCGCCCAGGGACGCGATTGACTTCGTCTCTGCAAGTCGGTCTGGCACATCGAGTGGAAAGGGCACGCCTTCCGGAAAAGCTTCGTGGCAAAGTGCTTCAGAGAGGGTCTTGGCTGCCACAGACAACGAGTCGACTGGTCGATCGTCATCTCTTTTGGCAGGGAAACGGAAGGAGTTAGAGCATAGGAGTCGTGATAGCTCGGAGTCAAGAAGCGGGTGGAAGAGCCGATCAAGATCACCAAAACGGCGGCGGTCACGTTCGAGGGAGTCAAGACGATGACATTGATATTTTGCGACCTGGAAGATCTATTCCAAGCAAGTCTCGCATTTTACCACGGCACTGCGTAAGTTATACGAAGCAACCAGCCGGTAGAACTGCCAACAAGAGCATTTGACGGATCTCGATATTACTCCTGTGCTTGTTACACTCATTTCGTATGAGCACCAAATGCGGCTTCTGTAAAAACATGGACGTTAAGAACATTGTTGGATAGCGAAGTGGTCCGTCTAGGGAGAGCTATTTAGGTGTTGGTACCTGATCGACCATCGTGCCTTTCCCACGGAGTTGCCTCGGCTCGTCGGCTAGAGACCGTGACCTCATTCCAAAACCCGGATGTAGACTCGGGACCGACCCAGGTTCAACCTGCATATTCATAAACTCGATTGAGAAACACAATAACTCATTTCCCCATATTCGGACTGCAAATTGACCGAGCAATATGTCGCAACCAGAAATCAAGCTATACGTTGACGTAGTGTCTCCATTTGCGTACATAGCATTTTATCTGCTGAAGGTGCGTCGCAACCATCCTTGACCCTAACACGAAGCTAAGTTCCATGCAAAGAACTCCCCGACCTTCAAATCCTGCGAAATAACATACGTTCCTATCGTCCTCGGCGGCCTTATGAAGGCTTGCAATAATACGCCTCCCTTAAGCATCACCAACAAGGACAAATGGATCAACGCCGAACGCCTCCGCTGGGCCAAGTACTTCAACATCCCCATGTCAACTGAATCCCCACCAGGGTTCCCAGTCAACACACTACCAGTTCAGCGCACCTTAGCTTCCCTATCATTATCTCATCCGCGGTCCTTGCCGCAGGCTGTTGAACTGTTTTGGCAGAACGTCTGGGTGCATTGGAACGATCCGATGAAGCCTGAGAACATGCAGGGTATTGTGAGGACGATTGTGGGGAGCGATGAGGAGGCGAGGAAAGTAATTGAGAGGACGAAGACGGATGAGGTGAAGAAGTTGTTGACTGCGAATACGAATCAGGCGTTCAAGGATGGGGCGTTTGGGTTGCCATGGTTTGTTGGTAAGTCTCGACATTATGCCGAACAATAGGTGATGTTGGAGAGGACTTTACTGACATGAGTAGCGACGAACTCGAAGGGCGAGACCGAGACGTACTGGGGCGTTGACCATATGGGGCAGTTGTGTGATCATTTGGGTTTGGAGCGGCCTACGGGCAAAGGGTGGCGAGCGTTGTTGTAAGCTTTCAGCAGGGATGGAGCAATTGGTGTATGTCTGAGCCCATCACATCACAAGCATTGTTTCAAGGCTCGAAGCAGTGTACGGAATGCATGTTTACATTTATAGAGTCAGTGCGGCTTCACTTAGCACGCAAAGCTACGAGCCATTTCTCAGCTTGATCGTAGACCGAACAGCTCCTGGATCACCGGCGAACGCGGCGACCTCAAAGGTGACATCATCAATCGACAGCACAAAAGCTACGTCAACCCATCGCTGCAGCGGTCGAAGCGATGCGCTGACAGTAACCGTTCTATGCTCACCTGAAGAGAGATCGACCGGTTTGAAACCTAGCAGTGCTATCTGAGGAAATTCAACCTGATCTGACAGCCCATACACTTGCGCTATGAAACGACCATCATGGTCGCCAGTATTCTTGACACCAATTGACACTTGCACCTCTTCCTTCTCAAGATCCGGCACATCAATTCGAAGATCCCGAAGTGCAAATGTAGTATACAAAAGCCCGTAGCCAAAAGGATACGCCACCTCAACGCCTAGCTTGTCAAGGAGGTGCTGCCCGTGCCAGCGATCATACTTGATCGTCTTTGCATTCATGTCGAAGAACGGTAGATGGTCCTCAGACTTTGGTATGCTGAACGGTAGACGACCGCTTGGGTTTGCGAACAGCACATTTCCAGGTTGCCTGGTCAGTGGTCTATTCCTCTGTGCTTCTCTCGTAAATGATTGCCAATTAGGCGCCAGTCCCGAGAGTGAGGATGGAGAGTAGTTGTGTGCTTTCGTGAAGAGGACATTGGGTGGTCTTCGAGTTCAATGACTGCAGGCACAGCTCATCATACCCGCCAAGACCTCTTATTAGCCTCGTCCGGGTAAACTCAAAGGTTGGAGTATTTCGTAGGGGAATGTCGGGGGAGCAATGCAACCGCAGGAGCTGCAACGTGGGGACAATTTCGGCTTTCCCTTTCCGACCAAGCCCGGGAGTCTTCTGACGTCCACACCTTCCAAGTTTCTATCCAAGTTTCACTCACGCGCCGAGACACTATCGATCGTGATAAGGACGACAAACGACGTACCAAAACGCGCGAAACATTCTTCACAGCACGTCCTCCATATCGACAGCTGGCAGCTCAATCATCAGATACTACTACCATGTGCTCCCTCTGGCTGGAACAGCAGTCGCCAGATCGACCATTTCTTGATAGGAAGACGCCAATAGAACCTCGAGTGATTTTGAGAACCAAGTGAGCTCCCAATCTGACCAACTGAAGAGACGGGCGAAGATGACTGCTGATGCATTCAGCGTATTATTGCTTCACAGCCGCTCTCATCAGAAGAGATAGGAGCTCAAGCAAGAATTTGACACTCTCGCTTGACAGCAGCCCTACATTTAGTCCTCCGTCTTTCCCGGAATCTACTGAGATAATCGAGGCTATCTGTAATGCCATCGCATGGTCGCTATATCCTGTTCGATGAACGACAAAGTGTACGCTCTCTGCGCCTCTCGTGCATTCTCGTGGTGCACTTTCACCTCCGACCGCCACGTACCTCTGGTCGCAAGGCATAGCGCACACCCCCGCAAGATGAACCAAAGATCTTTCAGCTGCGTGTGACAGTGCGCGCTGCGTGCCTAGCTCATTGACTGCTCTTCTCACTCTACAAGCCCTAGGCATCACTCATCATTTTGGACAATAGTGAATCGTCATGGCAGACCAAGGACCACGGCGTATAAATCCCGCTCTCCGTTCTCGGCTCTATCCTCCGCACTACCCTCTCCGACCACACAATCACGTATTTACTCAACCAGGCCACGACTATAAATTCGATCAGGTCGGGCACAATGGATTTCTATCGACGCAACGAGCTGCCTGAGAATGTCGGGCGTAACAAACTCTACACTGACTCGTTTCAAAAGTGGCTATTGAAGATCGCAGCCAACCGCAACCTCGAGCACGCCGCCCTGATTGCCGAGCAGTCAAAAAAGCGGAAGAAGGACAAGAAGCCGCATAAGAGGTCAGTTGAGCAACAAGAGTGCCTTATCGATGCCATCGCGGAGACCAAACAACTCCTCACGGATACATCTTGGATGCGAGATCTCGAAGACGCACTTCGGCTACGGAAGGAAGTCACGCAGTACCACAGGATCAATCTGTCCTCGGATGCCGGACACGACTTCTTCGATTCAGCACTTGAGGCAGCGAAAACAAGGTTCGCGGCATTAATCGCTTTCATCCCAGTCGCTCTCAAGTCTCATAAGTTAGCAGATGATGTGTCCATACACATATTCGAGTATACAGATCAAGGCGGCGCAGACGAAAGCGACGACGAAGTGGAGGAGCAAGCACACCATACAATGGCAAACATGGATCTCAACACGAGTAAAGAGGGCAATGCACAAGCCCTGCCAAAGAAGCGAGCAAGTACGATACCTTTGACACCCAAGAGAAGCGTATGCAGCAGCAATTCTTGGTTCTTTGCTTTCTCTACTTACTCAACCGCGTAAGAGGTGTCGTTCGCGAGATGTGGGTTCAGTTTCGCGTCTCGTCTATCACTGCTGTTACTGCGGCCCTTGTGACAGATTTTGCTTTGAGCCATATACAGCAAAACGTTTCCGCGCTGCTCGAAGAGTTGGTCGAGATCGACAGTATTGCACCTCCGCTCTCCACAATCGTCAAGGAATTAGCTCAAACGATCTCAGCGGATTCGCTGCCTGTGGGATACTCCGTTCAAGCAGTGGAGCAACTCCTCTGTATTGCAGCGATCGATCATATCGAGGCCTACGTTGCAGGCCGGCGCATATCTCAGTCGCACCTGTCAAGCGCCAGCGCCAGCAATGCAAGCCTTCCATTCATGCCTTTCCTCAAATTCTACGACACTATATTACGCGACAACATCAGGCTACCATTGTGGGACAGGGTTACCGCAGACATACTGCGCAATTCTGGCGCGAAGAAAGACTGGCTACCTTTCGGTTTTCAAATACTCCTCGATGTGCAAGAGATTGTGCTTGAAGACAAGTCGAAGCTTTACACGGATGTAGCGGCACACGGCTTGGACATCTCACGACTCATGCGTACCCACGTCGAGTACGAAGACCGCATGTGGGCAACCGGCAAGAAACCAGACTACATGAGCAAAGGCTTCACGAAGTTCAGTAATGTGTTCCTTCAACCTATGGACTCCTTGCTAGATTGGCTCCAAGAGTTGCTAAAGAGCGAAGATTCGAAGGCGCCAGCATCCATGACAATAGATATCTTCATCAACGTTCACGCCACAGCAGCAGGCCTCGCAATGTCTTATTTCAACAACCTCTACCAAAGTCTATCTATTGCGAAGGTGCAGTGGTTCCTCACGAGTCTCTGTCACCTATACAATGCTGCAAGACAGGTTGGAGGCTTGAGGCTTGCTTGGCCGGATCTTGATTTCATCATCGAGATGCAAGGTAAAAAGCGCATCTTCATCGGTGATCCGCCAACAGGGCCGAACGAGTTTCACGGTCGGTATCTTCTGGCATTGTGCGTCTCAAGCAGTTACCTAGCATCCGACTACCGACAGAGAGGTAGTACTGTTCCTCAGGCCCCGAAGCAATTCCGTGAGAAGCATGGCCTCGCACCGCACTTTCCTCTCGAGGAGAAAATTCACGCTTATAATAGAGCTGACCGATAGAACGATAGTTGGTTGAAGCGCCACGACATCTTCAATCATCTCCAGCATCTAGTCACAGCTTCGAAACAGGCGGGTGACGCTGAGTCACAGTCTGTCGAGGAGGTCCAACAGCTCCAGAATGTGTTCTCTTCGATGGTCTCGAAAGTTGGACCGGCACGAAAAAGGGCAGCAAAGAAAGCTCGATCGCGGGTGACGAAGCCCGATATATCGAAGCTGGATGACTAGCACACTACTCTTCTTCGCCGTATGCGGACCGATCTGCAATCCCATGAATTACATAGCTGCTTTGACTACCTATCGTTGTATCGACGTGGCTTCCAGGTCGCACACAAGATGCGGTGTGACATCTTGTTTGACAACGCCATGCAGATTGCGAGGCAGGGAGACATCAGCAAGAATCAGGAACCAGACTGTCATAACCTCATCGTCGAGCTCTTTGATGGACTCAAAATCAAGCCTAAACTCAAGGATGTAGAGGCCAGGGGCGACGAAATTTCTAGAGACGTTGTTCCTTTGGACCAGCTGAAGCGAATCGCAGCTTTCATGGAAGACCTCATCCGCAAAGAAGGTAGTGTCGAGCTCGATCGTGCCGAGCTTCGTCTGCGCCGGAATTGGGACGGTCTCAAAGCCTCATATGCGGCTGAGGAAGCACGCCAGCATGATGCGGAGGGAGAGACGGATGCGGAACCAGGAAGTTCCTTAGGGAATAAGCAAGTCCCGACTGTCCTCAAGGACGCCTCAGCTGATGAGATCAATGATCTGAAGCCGGCCCAAGATAGCGAATACGAGTTGCTATTTGATCCTCGTCTTCCAGGATCATGGCCAGAAGACGATGACACAGTAGAGGCCATTTTCCAGGAAGCGATAGTCGATCCATCAGATACAACGGCTGCTCTGCTCATTTTATTAGACACCGACGCCACGGCCCTCCCAGAGCATCCTGAAGACACTGATCGTCCAACTACTGGGAGCTCAAGCCTCTTCGACGAGTTCCCCAACGACTTCGACTCACAGCTCGGTAGCGACTCCGAGCAGGACTTTGATGTAAATCGAGACCCCGATCGGGAGCAGTTGCAGAGCCGCATGAGTCATCCTGCTTTGTTGGACGATCCAACACGTAAGTCTGCGCTCCCCTCGAAGCCGTGCCCAGAGAAGTGCTACCAAGCCTATGTTTCTGACGAGGCTGAGGAGGTCGCGTTTCAGGGTGAAGAACCTCAGGCCCCAAAGACACGAAATGCACCTGTGCGTTCCGACTACGCCATCAACCTCGAGGACAATGTTGCGAGACCGCATATGGATAATGACAGACCAGTCGAAATAGTTGTATCTCATGCAGTTGATCAACATGACGAGGCTATCACCAGTATTAAGTCAGAGAAGGTAAGCTTGGAACCAGACGAGGAGTACACTACCAAGACTTCCTCCTCAGATGATGAGCATCCAAAAGCGCCTTCTCCCGTCAGCTTTCTTCATGAGCGCGTGAGAATCATCGATGATCCGGACATCTTGAAGATAGTCCCGATGCCGAGACATACTAGCCACCCGAAGGGCATCTTCCACCGTCTTACCTTCTCGAGCACAGTCTCGCGGAAGCACTTAGTGACATCGAAGCGCACCTCATCAACAATCACTCGCTTTGCACTCTCCCGGCATCGTTGGGGCTTACCACACCGCCTCGCAGGTATCCCGGAGAAGCACGTCATCTCCATGAGATGCTACGCCATGTGTGTCTTGGCCCATGACCTCCTTGGTAAGGAGTCCAGATTTCAGCGCCAGGTGAAGGCTACGGCGGGGATTATCAAGGAGACTAAGTCTGGTAAGCGGTATGACTTGCAGACGGCTTGGGATATGGCTGATGTTGGCAAGCTTGAGAACAAGGATTGGGAGTCTGGAGCGGAGTCGACTTGAACCTGTACAAGTTTTCGATAGTCGCAGCACGCCCTAGCTATCTTGAGTCACTGTACGTAGACTTGAGGATCGACCATAGGTTGGATAGCTGCATGCTTGCATTGCTTAGGCGAAACTGAAAACAGTCACCAAATCGTCTCATCTTGAGCCGCACCATATGCATCAAACTGCACTCGACATTTGCTCATACTAACCGCATCCTAAAAGTTACAACCTACTAAACTCATTCACCGCCATAGTCAATCTACACCTCTTCCAACGACTCATCCAGACCAGATCGCCATCCCACTAACCTCATCGCACATATCGATACCACAGTAAGCACAGCACCACCAACTTTCCTAATCACCCTGCAGGTACAATAAGTACCACATCAGATCCTCGTGACCCAACCCCAGGACTCCTCCACCAACACAAGCCTAGCTCTCCCGACTTCCGCTGTACTGTGACTATCGCAGCTACGCAACGTGATTGGCTGCCTAGCAGTATAGAGCGGAACAGGGAAGTCGGAGCCTAGTCGGCGGTGATGAGGCCGGGATTAGGGAAGTTTGTTACGTGCGTCGTTCTGCTCCGCTCAAGATGGACAGGGTATAGTGAGTGATGTGATGATGAGCAATTGTGTATGGGATCGGCCAAATCGTTGCTCGTGGGAACGATGCTCGAGATCAGAATGCTCGAGCCTGCACTTGAAACACACCAACCTCCAAGGTCCATTCGACTCAATCCACCTTGACCACAACATTCTCGAAGCTGTTCTCTGACAATCCCCATCTCCCACTCTCCAACACATTGCGGCGTTGCACACCTGACTCGCACCGCCAGCGCCTCACCCATGTCCCAGCGCACCGTTAAGCGCCCACTACATCCCTGCACTGCGCCATCCAGCACGCTAATTAGCCACGCTAAGCACGGGAGGTTACAGAGCATTGGGATGCCTTGATTCGTATCAAGTGCTTCACCGGAACACATCGCTGATCCCGTTCAGTTCGTTCCACGGATTTCAATGGCGGTGGCGTATTTCCTCCACACATGTTGATTGATGTGTGTGTGTGCAGACTTGTACATGTATTGGAAGGTATGAGGCAGGCTGGCGGGGCGTCTTGACGTGCAGCATCGGATCGAGAGCGTGTGTGCGTGCGGATTGGTCGAGGGAAGCGCGTGTAGATTGAGGTGCAGAGGGTAGGGGAATTTGTGCATGCAGATAATGGGTCACATGCGGGTCGCAGGCGCTTCGGAGTGTGCCTTTGAAGGGCTGCAGAATGGGCTATCGTCGATGGCAGAGTACATTTCGTATGGTTGCGATCATCTTGAAGGCTTCAGTGTCACAAATTGGCAGAAGCAGAGTTTGAACAATATGATTGATATTCCTGAATTCCTTCATTTCGTCGTTCGCTGTAAATCGAAACGGCGAGGTCGTTACCGCTACTTTCGCTAACGGAGCATCCAATCCTAGCCAGGCCTCTTTTTACCGCCCGGCTACTCTGCACGAGCGTCAACCTACTCGCCAGCACGTACATGCCTCGTGCATGCAATCTCCATCTGCAATTCCTCCTCTCCAGCCATTCCTGAAAAAATGTCGCAGAGTATAATTTCCCTTTGCGATGGGGTAGAAACACCACAAGCGCCGGCGCAAACCACCCAATGTAGGTATTCGCAAGTAGTCAAGATCAAAAAGTTTTTCGCTCCGTACATGGTATCGAGCCAATATGTGTCATGAGAGAACAACGTGTCCGTGAGTCGTTCCTCTAATATATGGGTAGTCAGACAAAGGAAACAGTAGTAGTGGGGTGAGTGCCGCGGCCAGGGTAGGGCGTAATGAGAAGCTGTTATCGAAAGGAAGCATGCGATCGAGTCGCCAGGACCCGAGTAATTAGTTGATTGGCCGGGTGGGTGAGTGGTGGTCATAAGAGTTGTTTTGTGTAAGCCGCGACTCGTAGGTAGCGAAGTGAAGAAGCAATGTTGATAGGCACTGTGACTGGGCGCCTCTTCGAGCCGGATGTGGTTTCATGGGTAGTACGTGGCGATTGCGCAACCGCTCTTGCATTCCCTAGATCCCGAGAAGGGGGGTCACGTAACAATCGAACTGTTTACTCCTCGATCTTTCTCCGCTTGCCGCGAGGTGCGGGGTCGATTTGAGGGAAATTGGGAGCTTTCGCATCGACTGGCGTCGCATGATAAGTCACTGTTCGTGTAACGACTTCACGCACGCTGACGCGCCTGGAGCGACCAGTCTTCTTCTCAGGCTCCCAGGTCTTTGGAGACATGGCGGAATACGGAGACTGGATAGATTTGGCGCTGGCTGGTGATCGGACCCCGGCTGATGAGTAAGGCGATTGAGGGATGTAGAGGCGGGGTGTCCGCGCTGATTGTGGGCGTGTGAATGGTGATGGTGGAGGAATTGAGATCATCTGGAGCTTGGTGGGAGGTGCAGACATGGGTGGCTCCTCTCGTGCTGGGTCGCATCGGCTGCAGCTGCTTGATCTTGACGTAGCTGGTGAATCCTTGTCCACTGGTGCGGACGTTGACGTGAATGAAGCGCTAGAAGCTGCTGATGTCACTGAAACTGGCCGGCTTCCCTCGAAAACAAAACGTGAACTGGTGCCAGTGGACATTGGGCTCGTGAGGACAGGTGATAGATTCTTCAGGAACTCCAGATATGCTGTTGGTGGGGTAATGGGCGTCTTGAGGTCGTCTTCCCGCTTGATGTTGGCAAAAATTGGAGTCGTCGCAGAATGAATCATGGGCGACCTCAATTCCGAAGGGTAAGTAGCAGACAAAGGTGTCTTGAGCGAGGACGGCGCCGGTTTAGCATCAGTGGTGGCCATGGTGTCGTGATATGCCGTGCCCTGAGCGAGTGATGGGCCTCCTTGTCGATAGTACTGCTGAGCGAAGGTGGGCTGCGCTGTGCCGGCTTCCACGGATGGAGGTGGAAGAGTAAAAAGAGCGAGGCAGGCGGACAAACAGGTACCTTTGGCGCCGGGAAGAGTGTGCGTTTATTGTACGTACTAGACGGCTAGCTCGACGCGGATTTGTTGTTGGCCACTGAATGGGTCGTTCCCTGCTAAAAATATGCGGGTGCACTCGAGGGCGCGTAGCAAAGATCGTCCGTGCGTAGCGCTTACAGGTTGCCTACTCCTTCAGCACGGTGATTGGCCGCGTATCAATGAAACGACAATGTGACCTGGCTGCGGCCCCTGCAGTTTCTGAAGAAGCAGACCGCTGTTACAGTCTGTGATTTGATGGATGGCTGTGGGATGTGCGATGCGGGCGTCGACCTGCGGAAGGCTGCGAGGCAAACACGAGCCAAGCAGAAACAGGAGTGCTCGCAACCTGGCGGGCAAACGTGGCAACCCGGTCGGGCTGTATATCTGGTGCGGAGGAAGAGGACCTGAGACGAGCTGATGAGACGCTCGCGTCAGAATGCGAAGTAGCAGAAGGCGAACGAATGCTGGAAATAGATAGAGGCGAAGTTGGTGCAAGCAAGCGGTGCATCTGACCTCGTGGAGCATTAGATCACTTTATGTCTCGTTTTGCAGCCGCTGTGGTATTCTCTATGCTGCTTCGCGGTGTCGCGCGCTTCCATAGACACCTTGCCTCCGCCGCCTGGCCATCCGTTGCCATCTCAGTAAGAGCTTTTTCTGGTTCGCCGCTGAGCGCGCGCCTCATAACACCAACGCTTCGACCCTGTCAAGACACAGGTCGTGCGGGACGTGGCTGCTCAGATGATCCCCACAGGCCAAGGGCACCTCAGAAGTGGCTTCTGTGAAACTCCAATGACCAGCGCTTAGCTGATACCGACCCGTTCGTTACCACACTCTCTGCCTGTTTGCCTAGAAACGGCGCTATGGTGCTTCACGACCTTCCATGAAATGTTTGAAGTCTGTCGTGTTGCTGGTGTAGAACAGCCAATCGCCAAGGCCACGCGCGAGGTTTCCAGGTACATGGTAGAGCGACCTGAGGCACGGTAGGAGATCTCCTGAAGTACGAAAATCCGCTAGTGACACTGTGCCTCAACCATGCGTGTTCGGCTTCAAAGTTATATTGGCCATGATCAGCCCACGAAGGCCCACAGCCGACCATCTTGGTGGGCGTCTTCCTCACGGAATGTGCGTACCGCATCACCAACTGTGATGGTAGTATTTTGAACCAATGGAGACAAAGCATCCTCCATCGGCAGGTGGCAAGTGTGCTCTCCAAAGTATATACGGCCGTCAAAGCGGCGAGTTTTAGAGAGTGTCACAAATGGTTCTTGGTTCTTTTCAGCGGTTTGTTGATCAATGCACACCATCTGGCATCGTCTACACGCTCCCAGCATTTCGAAGTATTGTTGGCCGATCTGAAGAAAGCGCCAACCATCTTCCGCGTAGGGATCCTCGAGCCCAGGCGGGTAGTTAGGGTTCTCCGCAACCACTATGTTGGCTCTGAATACCTCTGCTTGCGCCGCCTTGCCGCCCTCCGCCTTGATCAATTCATTGAGGCGGTTGAGGCTCGATCGCGATATTGTGAGGATAGGACTCTCATTTGACAGCAATATCGGTTTGGAAACGCACGCGCCGGGCGTCAAGGGGGCCATAATCGGGAAAGCGCCGGGTATCTGCATGCGGCTAGATTTTTGGTATTTCTGGAGATGCGCCTTCGAATGTCTTGTTGAGCCACTGCCGTTGCTAACGGCAGGAAATCGTGCTAGGTGACAAGCCACCCCAAGTGCCTGCGAAAAGAAAGAGGATATCTTACTTGACCTGTATGTTCTGGCGCTGACGTTGTCTCCGCATACCCTTGCATTCGAACTTTTGTATAGATCCGAATTCGTGAAAAGTCGTGGATCTGCTGAGAGCGGCACGGTGACCTCGTGGGTATTGGTCGTATCGCGCAGAGCACCAACTAAGTTGATCCGCAGCACGCCTTCCTCCAGATCAATGCTGGGCCGAATCAAAGCCATTTTCGGGTAGCGCTTTTGACTCAATGCTGCTCCCGTGCCTTGATGGACGAGGCACCATTCACGGTCCCACGCCAGACCTTCTGGTCGCACTTCCCATGCCGCACCGGGCGGCACGCTGAAGCTTGCGCAACTTTTAATAGGATACACGGATAGACTTTCCACGTGCAAGCGGCTAGGTGCTGAGGCTTCCTGTTGCGCAGTTGTTATTGGTGATGGAAGCACAGGGAGGCTTTCTTGAATGAAGAACTCGCGCACGAAGGCGGCGAATGACTTGACATCTTTCAATGTGCTCATGGCACCCAGACTTAAACGTATCATACCAGTGGGCTTCGCACGAATGATGTCGTTGTCGTTCCCACATTTCTGGCCAGCAGAGAAGTTTTCCCGCATTTCCCACGGTGCCAATGCGAGCGAAGAAGCAACACCGCCAGGATTGCAGAGGCCTCCGGTGCGTAAGTGGAAGTTCCGCACTGCTGCCAACTTTTCTACTTCCGCGTTGCTGACCCAGCCACCGCAGTCGTTGCGGATATTGAATGCGATGACCGGTCCTTGTGTACTGCATTCGCCGTATGCCGATGCTGAATCCTTGTATATATGGCACACCTCCTCTCCATTACCATGTCGTAATGACGAAAGATCGTCGTACAAACGCTTAGCAAGGAAGGAGGTGTGGCTCGATACCTGCTCCAAGGACTTGTACAGATCGCGATGTACGGACATGGCAATGTCGAGCGCCATGATGCTGTGTATTGGTAGGGTGCCATCCTCCAACCTCTCATGAAGCGAGTCCGCCTTCTTTGCATGCCACTGTTCCTTCAGGCACACGACCATCTCGACAGTGCCTCCACCAAAGTAACGTCGCTTGTCAAATACTGAGGCTGATGCTTGCCTAACGATCAAAGCCCCAAGGTCAGGAAATCCGAACATCTTGTACAAGCTAAGCACAGTGAAATCTGGGGCGTTCTCGGCATTTCCGAGATCGAGCGGCGAAGTCGAGACGAGGGCTGCGGCGTCCAACAGCGTATATACCGGTGTTCGCTTGGTCCTTCTGAGACGGTGCGACCAATCCAATGGCAGACGTCGTCCGTTCATGTTGGATTGTGCTGGGTACGCAAACAGCTTGGCTGAGCCACCCTCGTCGTCACGCTGGTCGATCCAGTCGTTGACCTCTGCGTCTGAGGTAAAGCAGCGATGCACCTTAGCGGTCTCACGCACTCCTATCAGGCTTGTGTGTGCGTCTCGGTGGTATCCGTACCAGAAGCCCTCCTCTTGATCTCGGAATGCATCCATGACTAGCTTGATACCCGCAGTAGCATTCGCCACGAAGACGACGTCGAATTCTTGCGGGTCAGCTTTGAACAGCTCCAATACGCGTAACCTAATGTCCTCAATTCGCCTCGTGGTAAGTTGGGAGGCGCTTGAGGCAGAATGCGGATTGCCATATAGGTTCGAGATCATATCGGCGGAGAAACGCTCGATCAGCGATTTCGCGTAGAGTGTGGTGCCCGCATGGTCAAGGTATGTAGTGCCTGTCCGATATAAGCCCTCGCCTTTGTCTGGGATATTGCGGACTAACCCTGGAGCATGGGATACTCTCTTGCGCGCAGCTCCTCAATTGCCCTATCGTAGGCGATGCGGGATGTCTCTACCATACTGGCTGTTCCAGAGACAGTCTATTCAGCTCATCCGTTGTCTGTGAAAGGACGAGGGTATTTGAGAGTGTCCCAAAAGCAACCCATTGGATTCTGAGCGACGTGTTTGCGAAGAGTGGGGGATGGCAAATGGTGGAGTGCGGCTTGGGTGATACGGCGATCGGCTGCCTCCGGCGCACGGCTGCAAAGGGTAAAGACGGACACGCGATAATGTGACACCCGTGGATGCATTCGACGAGTTCTTGTAAAAGCAAAGCATGACTTTTACAACGTTGGCTTTGCTTGAGCAAAACTTCAAAAGGGTATACAATTGACCTTTGATATCGGGTTTGCTTGCCTTCGAGGTTGTTTGAAACGTCTCGTAGTGGTTTGGTAGGCTATTAATACCGCGGAGCATGGTGTGGTTGTGTGGAAGATCGAGATTTGAGATGTGCGCAGCCGTTGGGAGTGTTGACGTGACTAACATCTTCTTGACAGGAGGGACGAGCGATTGATCGCAGGAGAAGTGTTGGGCAGGGTGGCATCGCGCATCATTTTAAGCAGGTGTTTGTGGACGTGTGGCCTCACGCTCCTTGGAAGCATTCTCTCGCTTCTTGTAGTCCTCATCAACGACTTGACGTGCTCATCTATTGCCGTCGCGACCGTCTTGGCCTCTTCGAGCTCGGCCTGGGAGTGAGCAAGCTTCTTCCGCAGATTCTCGAAGGCGTAAACCCACCACGTCATGCAAGACTTCGTTCGCGGCCCTTGCCAAAGTCCCCATGCGAGAAGACATGGCTTGAGGAGCGCTGTATATCCTCAGTTACTTTCGTCTCTGCACGGTGTCTTATGACGAAATACTTTGAAGATAGCTAGGATATGCTTCTGGTGCTCTGAGAACATGGACATGAGAGCTCACGAATCATTGCACCAGGTGACAACCTTGAACGCGACTCGACGAGTTCTTTAGAAAGCAAAGCACAATATCTACAATGTCAGTTCTGGTTGAGCATACAGGCGTGTCCCCGCCAGGTCGTGCAATGATTCGTGGGCGGCGCTCACCACCCTGTCGAGAAAACAACACACCTTACATGCCATGTATAACCTCAGATGCTTTTGTCAATAAGCTTCGTCCGTCACAAAATACTCTGAAGATAGCTAGGCCTCCATAAGAGAGGGAACTACATTGGACACTTCGTAGACGTCAGAGCTCAGAGCGCGCGAACTATTGCACCACCGGGTGTCCCCATCACTGCAAATAAGATCATAGCTAATCAAAAGTGTTGATCCAATAAGTACACAAGACTATCTCAAGCTATCTGTCCCTATCCATGCCGTAGACGTCTTCCGACCATACTCGAAGGTAGTCAACAATGACATAGATGTCCATAATGACCTCGCTGTCCCAACATTGACGTCACCCTTTACACATACATGATAGCTGTCATGCACCTTGTTCCTTGTCGGTTCTATCGTCGCAAACGGCGCGGCTTTGCCTGCCAGATCGATCATGAGACCACACGCCGCCACTTGTGTGAGCGCGCGCTCCCCCCTCCCAGAATTCGAGGGAAAGCTAAGCCTGCATATCTCCAGTGAATCTTGAGAATTCAGATCGCCCATTCGACCGCGAGTTGGATCTTGAGCATCAGACCAAAAACGTGGCCAACCATGAACGATGCGCGAACAGCCGCGTCGCGCGTGTACATGTCGACGTGGGCGAGTTTAGTCCGCTTGACGGGGTCTCGCTCGGCGAGAACCTTAATCTCTTGCCTGTATTGTATGTCAGTGATAATCTAGCCTGAAGCGAGACCAGCAGCTTACAGGTAAAAACGATATTGACAGAAAAATTCCTCGAGGTCTTCTGCAACAGCGTCTGCTGCAACATTAGACACAATGAGACGACAGGGGAGCCTGGCTGTCTCCACTGCGCCCGAGTACTTCTTCTCTTCCTGTAAAGTATGTTTAATAACTTGGTCTAGTTCGGCTGATGCTTGGTTGACCACCTTTTGCTTTTGTCGTTGGGCTGCATGACCATCGAAGCCGCTGCTGAAGAGATAGGTAGTCCATCCTTTGACGTACTCCCAGTTGCAGCCCGCCCGCTCCAGCTGGAGTGCGATAATGTAGGGTATGACAGCCTTGTCGACGCCCGGGTTGTCTGCGTCGTTGTTCGGAATACTCCTCAGCTCCACATCTGTAGACTCATTGTCAGAAACTTCCTCATCGAAAGCGGGCGCGAGTATATCCGTTAGTCGACTGCAAAGCACGTCAATGCTGTTTTGATCGCTGTTCGTAGGCTCATGCATGATCGTGGATGTATTCGCAGTGAGTTTCTCAAGTATGGCCTTCGGATCTTCAATGACTACTGCACGACCAGTGATAGCAGACTGCTTGGGCTGTGTAAAGGATGGTTTCTCGAGAAGACCTGTCAATCGAGCCTGCCACTCCTCACTCATTTGCAGAGGCTGGCTATCTTCAGTGGTGTCACAGCGCGGAGGAAGTCGGACCACAGGGACGGGCTTGGGCAGTCGGACCAGCGCTGGACCCTTGGTGAAGGCAGGATGGCTTTTGGTCTTTGCTGGAGGAGTTCCGATTGAAGTGGTAGTGGAATGGTCCCCGTCGAGAATAGTGAGCAGGCGCTTAGGATCTGCCTCGTGAAGTTCGTCACGAATGGTGTCCTGTTCAATTAACGACACTCGATCGAAGTCAGCAAGCATTCCTTCAGGGTGAACGTCAGTCTCGCTTCGATCCATGGGGAGATCGGTCGATCGTGCTGTCTGATCTAGGTCTGCGTGCACGCTTTGCGGGCTGTTTGAAGGGTGCGCGCTTGTGGCCGAAAGGGCGTCATGCGGCTGGGCTTCCACCTGCGTCGAGTCGGCTTCGTTGAGAGCGTCGGTCACGGGAGTAGGTCGGTCAAAGCTTGCGAGCATCTTCTTCGGGTCGTTGCCATCGGGGATGTAGCCTTCGTGTAGAGACGTTGGAGGCGAGTCGTTACCTGGAATACAATCAGTCAAAGGCCCATGCACCCTCGGGGGCATGGATCGTATCCAACCCAGTATGTTAGTGGACTGTGGTAGGTCGAGATTGAAGCCGTGGAAGCCTTTGAGGTCGGGCGTCGTCTGGCGGCCGCTGAATACCATGCTCTCTCCGGAGTCGCTGGCTCCACATTCGGTGTCTGATGTAAGAGATGGGTTCGTGGGCGATGACAGGCGTGACTGAAAGGCAGGTGCGCTTGACTTTTGCAAAGCGGTTCTCCTCCTGATCTCCGCATCACGGCGCTGCGAAGCTCTCGAGAGCGTGTCAGTGATGCTGACCAATTGGCGGCCTAGAAGGCCTTTCATGACCTCGGATTCATTATCGCCCATTTTTTCCACAATGCGATCAGTACGGGTGCGTCGCCGTGTGGAGGCCCTGGTTGGTCGCATATTGATTTAGTCCTGATCCAGTTGTGGTCCTGTTTCGGACGGGCTTACCGTACTGAAGCGAGCTTCAATACTTCCGCCTGTAGAAGCCAGTGGTAGTGACAATCGAGGAACAAGCGAACGAAGTCCGGTTATGGTGGTGGTAATGGAGCGGAGTCGGTGAGCGTTGTTGTCGGTCTGACGTCGTGTAGGAAAGGAAGGCGCGATAGCAACGCAACGCAGCAACAAACAAACGCGACGTTGTCATGCGACTCGAACACGCCCAACATATCAGCAGAGGTGAAGATAGACAGCCAGAGAAACGAGGAAAGAGAAGACATGTGCCCAGAGAGCAATATGCAGCTATCTTCTCTCCAGCCACTTGCGTCGTATGCTGTACAACGAGCGCAATAGCTTGCCCTCCCAACGACATTGATCCAATACATTACAGAAGCCTCGTAGCCCCATGTTTAATTTTCTCGTCTCTTTAGATGCTCAAAGAGATGAAGAGAATGAACGAGAATGATACCAACCCTGCTTGAGACCGTATGCCACAAAACTATTCCGTCACGTCCCGTGAATGCGCCCTCATTGCTTCTTCTTTCCCGCCGCCTTCTTCTCACCCTCTTTCTTCTCAATCTGCTCCATCTCCTTCTCCTCGGCGCGCTTCGCATACCACTGCCCCGCCTGCAGCACCAACACGCCCACCAGCACGAGCGCTAGAATAGTATTGCTCGCCGAGTAGACCCTCAGCGTGTCCTCCCTGCTGATGTAGTCTGCACCATCTTCCAATTCTATCTTCTCACCCATCTTGGCGGCCGCGTTTAGATCCCCATAGATGCCTGCTGTCACGACCCTGAAGCCCTTGACAATGTTCGTCAGGTAGACGGTGATGCCGGCCATGTAGAGTACGAGGGATGCGCCATCGAATAGCATGTTCGATTCGGAGGCCTTGAAGAGCTTCATGAGGAAGCCAAGGAGTCCAGTCCCGATGACTATGTTCAGGATGCGCGAGATGATGGCGGGGCTGCCGTAGAGGAATTTGATGTGCGCTTCGAGGAGGTCGAAGTACGGTTCGCGGCCCTCTGCGGGCGCAGCCCAAAGTACATTATAGTCGTAAGGCAGGTAGGCGAAGAGCATGCCGAGGAAGAAGCATGTTGCTATGCGGTTGTTAGTATTTGTGGTATGGCCTTGTGCGTGAATGCTTGGTGGTGCCTTGCTGCGGCTTTGCGCGGGCAGACGATTGAGTACGTACGTCCAACGACCATGAACTGGGCGAAGTTGTTCCCTGCCATCTTGGTGAGGTAGAGCTGATGCGCAAGATTTGGATCTCTAGACAGGGGCTGCTTCAAGGGTGATGGAGAATTCGAGCTGTTTGTGAGCTGCCTTATCTTCGCGCCAGTGCTTAGCAGGTAGACGCAGGATGCGCAATTCGAGGTAGTCCTAATTTAGGAAGGTGGGTCGCTGCTGTCAAGGCTGCAAACGTCCACGAACGTGAGAGTGATAAGTCGTGTTTTACACCAAGGATGCCGTCAAGAATGATGTTCAGACTCCCACACTTTGGAGACGACCCCGCTGCACGCAATGATGCCGTCCTGCAGGTGCGGACCACCTTCCCCAGGCTTGGCAGTCCCGAGTGCGTGGAGCACTGCACGCGAAAATAAAGCAAGAAATGGACTTGTTCATGTTTGATATTGTATGTTGCTCACACAGATGCTACACTACTGTTGCTCGCTCTTTGACGAAAGACGAGACTGCACCCTGAACGGTGCTAAACTTTGACGCTTCTATACGCCGTATCCAAAATCTCCAGAATGTGGTCGGTGTATCGCTCAAGCATACTCGTCATCCATGTCCTGATCTTCATCACCAGCCTCGATGAAGACAAGGCGTGTACCTTCTCCTGTCGTTTGCCATACCTGATGATTGTTAGTCTGGGTATCTCAAGAAGAGGAGCTAGATGCAAACTTACGTCAAGCATCGTGTACTCATCAATGGCCTGCTCAAACTGATCGGCCGTGAAGCCCTTTGCCAAAACACGCTCTCTGACCCTGCGGAGATCCAGTTCGCCTCTCGTACCATCGCCAACAGCAGCAGCTCCACTAGCCTCCATCGACTTGATCAGCTGGTAAATCTTGCTACTTGGTGTGTAGTCGTCACGGCGATTCTCATCTGCGTACAGACTGGCCTTGCTGACCTCGGTCAGACGCAGAGCTTCATCCACGTCTTCTGAGATGACCTCATCTGCAAAGCGTAAACGAGCCAGTGCTTGCGCTAAACGCAGCACACCGAGTAGCGTACGTGGAGAAGTATGAGTGAAAGCCTTCTTCGAGCCCTCGTCGCGCTTTTGTTGTTGGCGCATGCGCACGTATGCTCCTACCATGTAGTCGGACACTTCTTTCGGCACCGTTGGTCGGTACGACCGGGCTCGGGCAACCCATTGTCGAACTTCAGCCGGGCTGAAAACAATGCCTCCCGAAGCTTCGGGATGAGCGTTGTGCATGTGCACATATGTGACGTGGCGTGCAAGTTCTTCGTCCGAGTCTCGCGCTGGGGTATCAAGAATTAGGAAGAGGACATCAAAACGTGACAGAAGCGCGGCAGGGAGGTTGATGTTCTCCACGGGAGAAATGTTGGGGTTGTAGCGGCCGTATAGAGGATTGGCAGCGGCGAGAATCGAGGTACGAGCGTTGAGGGTTGTTGTGATGCCGGCTTTGCTAATGGAGATGGTTTGTTGTTCCATGACTTCGTGGATTGCCGTTCGGTCGCTATCGTCCATCTTGTCGAACTCGTCAATGCAGCACATGCCATTATCAGCCAAGACGAGAGCCCCTCCTTCGAGGACCATCTCATCAGTCACCGGATCGCGCATGACAGCAGCAGTAAGACCAACACCACTGCTACCGCGACCAGTGGTATAGACACCACGAGGCGCGACCTTGGTGATGTATTTCAGAAGCTGTGATTTGGCAACACCAGGGTCGCCCATCAGGCAAACATTGATGTCGCCACGAATGCGCATGCCGTCCTTGACCTCTTTTGTGACACCACCAATGAGTTGAAGGAGGAGTGCCTTCTTGACGTCGACATGACCAAAAATTTCGGGCGCGATAGATCGAGACAGATACTCGTATAGCTGACCAGTCCGTTCGAGCTCGTTCATTCTTCGGAGTGTAGGCTGAGCGAGAACGATGTCGTCGTAGGCTTTCTTATGTTGCATCACATGCTGCGCCTCCAGATAAGTATCCGTAAGCAGGCCTGCACGGATCGCCTTGAAGCCAGTATATGGTGTTGGTAGGAAGATACCCGCGACATCGACGACATCTCCTGGATTGATCTGTCTTACAAGAGCGCCGTGGCAGTGTATCGTGAGCTGCCTTGGAATATGTCCAACAGGGACCTGATCGGCCATTTCTTGAATCTTGACCTCCTGGAAGGGCAGGAACTTGGAGGCGCGAGTAGATAGGAACAGCTGGCCCTTGGTCTTGTTATTCTTGCACTCCTCTGACGGGCACTCCACTAGCGGCGTGAATTGCTTCGTCGTTACGGGTTGGAAAACTTCGCTTCCGCATCGATCACAGGAGTAGGCGTTGACCTGCACAGCAGGCTTGACATCTGACACTCTTGTCGCAATGCCCCGGACCGTGATCAAGTGGCCCAGGTGCTCGCCACGGACGTTTCGAACGGCCAAGGCCTTCATGCTTCGCTGACTACTTGACCCAGACGGTATTCTGGGCCTGAAGTTGAGCGTGTATCGTCGCGTCAACGCGGCAGGAAACAGTGATTCGGGCGCAGCCTGTGCGCTGTCGTCGACACCTTGCAGCTCCTGCATCCTCTCGTTGCGTTTTGAGCGCTGAGTCATGATAACGTCCAAGACATCGTCCTTGAAGTTGAGGTCTTTTGTTGGCGGCGGTAAGCACTTGTCAACTGCCTTTGAGAAGATCTCAATGTAGTGGTGTGCATTGCGCTCAATCGACTCTATCAGCTTGTAATTGTGCTCATCGTCCATGGACGCCTTCTCGTACGCCTCCACATCGTTCAGGTCGATCACGATGTCGTCACGCTCGCGATTCGCAACCTCCTGCAGTTGCTTCATGTACTTTATCTTCGGCTGTCCATTGCGCGCTTGTCCCCCATTCGGCGCGGGGTCGTCTGAGTCGTCGACCATGTCATACTCCTCCTCTTCGCCGTCGCCATTGAGATTCAGGCCCTCTAATTGATCTGCAGCCTCGGTCGAGGAGGATTTGAAGTTTTTGAGGAAGTCGACGAAGGCAGCTATGCGCTGTTAGCTCAGACCCTGCGTGTCGCTGTGGTGTTGACGCACACTCCTGCTCCTCGTAATTGACCGGTGCGGCTGTGGTAATGAGCGCCATTGCTTCGTGATCTTCTCTATACACAGAAACAATGCGCCGAGAGATGTGCGGGTGGTGATGCAGCGGGGAGGGGGTCGCAATCGCAAAATCGAGGATGGGGCGGGCCCGGTCGCGTTCGAAGCGCGTCGGGCGCGTTTCCAAGGCACGCGAGCGATTGGCTACTGTCAAGCTGCCATTCTGCCACCGCCTTTACGAGCATCGGCACCGACGACCTCGGCTCAGATGGAGCTCGAACGTTCACAAGAAACATGGAGTAGCTGTCCGTCCCTCTGCACTCATCGTCATGCCGCCGAAGAAGCCTGCGGGCAATGTTGTCCAGGCTGAGGTCGCCCTGAAACAATCATTGAAGAACTGTCTTGTCAACCTTCCTTCGTCTTTAGTATCTGTGCTTGTGAACGCAAATGCAGTAAGTCATACTCTCGACTCCGTGGAGCATGTTACTGAGTCCGAGTAGGTCGCGCAGAATGTGGTTGTCGAATTATCGTACCGCCAACCCCCGCCGCCTGGTGCATCAGACTTGCGCAATGCCTCCCCGCAAAAGTCCGTCTTCGTTGGGTGGACGGGCATGCAAAGCCAGCGAAGGCTGGCGCCTGTAGTGGGACGGGATCGCTTGAGGGCTACCCAGTCCAGTAGCCAGCAAGATGTACCAGCTGTGGAAGTGGATACTACTTTCGCGCGCCTCATTGGGCTCGCTGAAGGACAGAAGGTCGGCATCTTGCTGCACCTTGACCCTCCACAAGCGCACACGATCAACATCGAGCCACTGACGCCCGTGGACTGGGAGATGATAGAGCTCCATGCGCAATTCCTAGAACTCAACCTCCTCTCCCAGATACGCGCCCTTCCAAATCCCCACGTGCAGGCGCCGCATCCGTTAACGCTTCATCTCTCGCCTACCACAACCGCAAACATCACTGTGACGTCGGTTGCACCTGCACCGGCCACCACCTCGCCATTCGTGAAAATCTCGCCAGATGCCGAAGTCATTGTTGCGCCGAAGACACGCCAAAAAGAGAAAAGCTCGAACAGAGAAAGCAAAAGTGTGGGAGGTGCATCGAGAAAAAGTGGAAAGAGTACTGCAAGCACAGTCAGACGCCGCAGTGGCCGCGATGAGAGTATAAGCAAGGGTGCAGTGTTCCTGCGAGGTGTTGACCGCGGCGCAGCCCAAGAGTGGTTTGATGAGGATGACGCTGATGCTGCTGGCCTGAAGGTCTGGGTGGACAAGGATATCTTGCTCACAAAAGCGCTTCGCGGTGCCACCTGGGTGTCAGTATCTGTCATCAAGCCCGCAGGGTTGCAAGAGCCTGTCGACATGTCCAAGGAGCAGGAGCAAGAAAAGGCCGCGACACGAGTGGTAGCTAGAATTGTTGTTTGGGAAGACGCGCCTGATGGTCGCCACGTCGCACTGTCTACGGACCTCTGCAGGGTCCTAGGCTTTGGTGGCTTCATTGGTGGACTTGTTCGCATTGAGGGCGCACCCACTCAGACCGCAAAGCCATCAGCGATCAAGCCAACGGGCTCAAAAGAGTCAAAAGACCCGGTCGTCAAGACGATCAAAATCGTGCCCTTCTCAACATTTGCATCACAGAACAATGCTGCGCTGAGATTCGGAGGCGAATCCAAACAGGAACAAGACGACGCCATCCAGAAGATTAAGACCATATATGGGAGAAAGAATGGTTTGTTAGACGGCCCAGTCACAGATGGCATGGTCCTTCCACCAGTAAAAGACTCCGAATCGCACTGGCAAGGAGGTCTCGTGAGATTCGATCCTCCTCAACCGACTTCCGCAGTCTCATGGTTATTGTTCCCGGAACGTAAACCTCCTGTCGAGCTAGGTCAGGAGACACCGACACCATCGAGCTGGTCTAGGGGCTGGAAGCAAGGCGAACCGTTACCTGAAATTCCGCCGAACCTGGTTGGAATCGACCCTACGATTCAACAACTACGATCACATCTGACGCACAATTCTTCTGTCCTCCTTACTGGTGGTCTTGGAGCGGGCAAGTCGCATTGTGCCCAACTTCTTGCCCACCAGCTTCGGACCGAGTATTTGTTCAATGTCATCTACTTTCCTTGCAGCAAGCTCGTCACGGATGAAACAAGGGTTGCCACCATCAAGGAGACACTCAACAGACTGTTTGCCTCTGCATCGTGGGGTGCGAGATCTGGAGGTAATGCCGTTGTGGTTTTGGACGATTTGGACAAGCTTTGTCCAGTCGAGACGGAGTTGCAAGTTGGCAATGACAATGGTAGCAGCCGCCAAGTCAGTGAATGCTTAGTATCGATCGTGCGGCAATACTGCTCTATGGATTCAGGTGTCGTGCTTCTGGCAACAGCGCAAGGCAAGGAATCTTTGAACAATGTGGTTGTTGGTGGTCATATTGTGCGCGAGATCGTCAGCCTTAAAGCACCAAACAAGGATGGGCGAAGAAAGGTCCTGGAAATGTTGGCTTTCAAAGACGCGAAGCCGCAATCAGCAGCGATAGAGCACACGAACGGTCACGCATTCCCGTCCTCGCCGTCAACAAGCCGGCCAAGTACTTCTCACCGTAGTCAGCCAAGCAACGGAAGCATAGAGGAAGATAAGCCAGAGGAGGTCGGCTTTGTTGTTGACTCTACAATTGACTTCCTAGACCTCGCTGGACAGACTGACGGCTATATGCCTGGCGACCTTGTCCTCCTGACATCCCGCGCACGTAATGAAGCCCTCATCCGCTTTATCACGTCGTCTAGTAATCTCATATCTCTCACGCGAGACGATTACGCATCAGCAATATCCGGCTTCATTCCCGCTTCCTTGCGGAATGTCACCTTGCAATCATCAACCACAAAATGGGATTCGATAGGCGGGTTGCATTCAACACGTCAGACGCTTCTCGAGACCCTACAATACCCCACGACGTACGCTCCGATCTTCGCACAATGTCCTCTCCGCTTACGGTCTGGTCTTCTTCTGTATGGGTACCCTGGATGCGGCAAGACACTTCTCGCCTCCGCGGTCGCTGGAGAATGCGGCCTCAACTTCATCTCTGTCAAAGGTCCTGAGATATTGAACAAATACATCGGTGCTTCAGAAAAGTCCGTCCGTGACCTCTTCGAACGTGCAGAAGCTGCTCGTCCGTGTGTTCTCTTCTTTGATGAGTTCGACTCTATTGCACCCAAGCGAGGGCATGACAGCACCGGTGTTACAGATCGAGTTGTCAATCAATTGCTCACCCAGATGGATGGTGCTGAAGGTCTATCGGGCGTCTACGTCTTGGCTGCGACATCACGACCCGATCTCATCGACCCAGCTCTCCTTCGCCCCGGCCGTCTCGACAAGAGTTTACTATGCGACATGCCCGGCCTCGAAGAACGCATCGACATTCTCAAGGCCGTGACACGAAAACTTCACCTCGCACCTAGCCTCCTCGAGTCCGATGACTCAGGCGAGAATCTTCGCGAAATAGCACGTCGAACCGAAGGCTACTCCGGCGCCGACCTGCAAGCCGTGGTGTACAACGCACAACTCGAAGCCATCCACGACGTCCTCGGCGACTCAGAACTAGGCGATCCAACGAAAGTCGGCGGCGGCAAGAAGAGCAGTTCTTCCGGATCGAACACGAAGGAAAAAGGTATCCCAGAATTCACACACTTCCGCTACGGCGACCCACCATCCGACACCACCGACACAAGCGAATCCATCCCCTCAAACCAGCTCACGGAGCGCGCCATGATCGCTTCAAAAATTGTAGCGCTGCAGGCCCTTCGGCGCAAACAAAAAGCGCTACAACGACCAAATTCAAGTCATAACGAAGAGCATGGCACGCATGGCACGAATGGCAAGCTCGAAGACGACGGCGAGCGAAAAGATCCGCAGATTCAGTGGAAGCATATTGATACTTCGCTGGGTACGACGAGGAGTAGTATTAGTGCGCAGGAGAAGAGGCGGTTGGAGAGGATTTATAGGGAGTTTGTGGAGGGCAGGGATGGGGATTTGCCGAGTGGGCAGGGGGGAAATGAGATTGGGGGGAGGAGTAGTTTGATGTAGATGGGCGTATGTGAGTTGGGGATGTGGCGATTTGGTGTTGTTTACGGGCAGAGGAAAAGTGTAGTGTTGCCTCACTTTTTTGAGATGCTCACAATTTGCGTCTACATCGAGATGCACAGGTATCAAGTGAAGTCAAAACAGCAATTGACTCGGTAGTGCCCATATCGCGGGTAATGTACATATCAATCATGCATCCTTCCACTCCCACCTTCTCCCCATCCTCTCCCCTCCACCCCTCAACACCACTCTATTTCCCGACCGCATCCCTAACCTTATCCCCCACCTCCTTAACCTTCTCCGTCGCCCCCTCTATGCCCGCCTTCGCCTTATCCTGCAAACTCGCCTCCCTGCCACCGAAGTTCCAGTAATTCAAATATCTGTACCCTTGCACGAGTTGCGAGCTGAAGTTGATGGCGTGGCACCCAAAGAGCAGGTAGTTTGCGGGCGTGACGGCGAACGCGTAGCGCATGAAGGTGCCGGAGTAGAGGGTCAGGGCGCCAGTCATGCGGCCGGAGATACTGTGGGGTGTTAGTTTGGGAGCGCTGAGGGTTTTTGCATTGGAAGATTTGGGGATAGAGTGGTTGCGCCACTAAGGGTTGTGTAGCGTATGTTGTGGGTGTGTGAGGGCCAAGTGCGAAGACGTACATTTCTGGATCCTTGCTCATGTCCGCAATCGCCGCAATCGGGATGCCAAAGTTACTTGCCGGGCCCCAGAAATCTGGCATACGCGTTAGCAACTGAGTCCTCTTTCATCTTCTACCTGCTATGTATCGCGCGCAATCCTCAAAATCCCCAGAACGACACAGTCCTCCTCTTCCTTCCCAAGCTCGCGCAAACAGAATCCGGGTAAAACGTACGGGTCGAGCAGAAGTAATCCGTGTACTTGTTTGAGCGAATCTTCGCATTGAGAGCTTTTATCGCGGCGGCCATCTTGTCGGTATTTGAATGTGCGTGGGGAGCTTCGAGCGAGAGAAGCAGCGACCGTGGCAGCGGGAGCTTGCGGTTGCGGATGCCGTTTGGTGTTGAGGATGCGGATGCCAAGGAAAATCGGGGCCGAACGTTAACAGCCGCGATGTGAATTTGCGACGACGGGCATATCGTCACGTGGGCGCATGGATACCTAAATCTTGAACGGAGAACGATACGAGTATGTCGTCAGCCACAGGATATGGTTTCACCTGCTTGATCCAATTGATGCTAGTGATCGAGGTAGCAATTGGGTTTGCATTGATTGACTAGTGAAGCTGCTTTGCGCAGTAGTCTTCCTTTTAACGACTTTTTCGAAGACAGAAAGTGACTGCCTCTCATTCTTGTAAAGACCCAGACCCAGTGCTAGCTAGAAGCAATTGGTGTTTTCAGCCAAGCGAATCCCTTCTGCCATCGGGACACTGCCTTATGGTTGTGTGAATTCATCCTCCGCGCGCGCCTGTCGTTTTAATTCAAGCCGCTATTCGACACCTCGTTTGATATTGGTCGAAATAGATTCTCCAAAAAGTTGCCAAGTTTTGTTGTTCGCATTCCTTCTCTACCTGCCGCCAAAACCGGGAGGGCCACCTCGGCCTGGGAACCCAGGTGGAGCGCCAAAGCCCGGGGGACCAGCAAAGCCGGGTGGTCCTCCAGCAGGAGGAAAGCCAGCTGTGATAGACTGTTAGTAAAAGTGCCTTCAAAAGACTAGAGGAGCTGCATACGCGGTCCGCCAGGAGGGCCTCCACGGCCTGGAAACCCAGGCGGTCCACCAAAGCCAGGCGCACCCGGAAATCCTCCTCCAAAGCCTGGGCCAGGGCCTCCAACGCCAGGCGCAGGTCCTGTCAGTCCGACAGGCAGGCCTCGACCAGCTGGTCGCGCAACACCAGGGCCAGCGGCCAATGCAGCAGCGGTCGTCGGCCCTCCTGATGTTGCACCGAGACGAGCTGCAGGGTCTGCAGGCGGCGGTCCATCTACTGACAGCGAAATCACATGTGCGCCGCGAATGATTGTGAGACCAATGACACGTCGCTCTTCGGTCTCGGTGACTTGTTGCGCAGCGCCGGGCGCGGCCTTTCCTCTTCGTCGCGTCCGTCGAAACTCTTCTGTGTCGGCGAGAACGAGATTCATATGCTATCAGCACATATTAGCACAGCTTGGACACATACACAGCGCAAGACTGACCTTGTCGAAGGCGAGCATCTGCCCAACCATTTGTCTACCATCTTGAAGTGTTACCTTCATGCGGTAGTTGATCTACTTTGGTGAGTTCGATGCGGTATGAGCGGAGATAAGAGGGCTTACTAGATTTTGCTACATCATTGAGCGTCAGTCAGTTCTACGGGAGTCTTCTCTCAGGTCAAGGACGCGCGCTCTTAGGCAGATTTACTTACCATCTTTCCCTGTCGGTTGGCGGCGCCAGACATGATTGATGTTGCGCGTCCGAAGACGACTTGAACTCTGAAGGATGAGATTAGTGTAGAGTGTTTAGAGATTGTTCCCCGTTATTGGGTGGACTGCCTGCGGAGCTATTGACGGTGTTGATGCAGGAAGCTCTTTCGGCGCAAAGTCCAATGCCAAGACCAGGCCTCGCTAAACCGCCGCCCACCGACGCGGACCCACCCAGGTCAAATTCAATCCATCGCCAACTTCGTCTTTCAGCAGCCCACACCACAACTGCCCACTAACATCCGCAGCATTCACAATGGTACGCCCACGAAATGCGAGACTGGATTAGATGAATACTAATGTCTACGACAGTCCGACTCAAAGGCCTCCAACCCCATGCGGGAGCTCCGCATCCAGAAGCTCGTCCTCAACATCTCCGTTGGCGAGTCTGGTGATCGTCTCACTCGTGCGGCCAAGGTGCTCGAACAGCTCAGCGGTCAAACCCCCGTCTACTCCAAGGCCCGCTACACCGTCCGTACTTTCGGTATCAGGAGGAACGAGAAGATTGCCGTCCACGTCACCGTCCGTGGCCCCAAGGCCGAAGAGATTCTCGAGCGCGGCCTCAAGGTCAAGGAGTACGAGCTCCGCAAGCGCAACTTCAGCGAGTCTGGCAACTTCGGTTTCGGTATCAGCGAGCACATCGACTTGGGCATCAAGTACGACCCTAGCATTGGGTATGTAGAGTCAGGACAATGACTGCGAGGCATACACTGACTGGAGCAGTATCTACGGCATGGACTTCTACGTCTGCATGACCCGCCCCGGCGAGCGTGTTGCCAAGCGTAGGCGGTGCAAGAGCAAGATTGGCGCCTCCCACCGTGTCAACCAGGCCGAGACCGTCAAGTGGTACAAGAATCGATTCGAGGGCATCGTCCGATAAGCGCATTAGGCAGGGGTGAAGAGGGAACGAATTGAAGATTCTGCACGATTACCAGCATTTCCGGTCTCGGTGGGTATGGTCCTACGGAGTCCTGGGTGTACTTAACAAAAGAGCAAGCATTCAGAACTTGCGGCCTATCAATGGAGCTGACCTCGACTCTAATGAGCGGGTCTCTGATCACAACTATCAATGGAGGCTTCACTTGGGTGAACGTGCCGATTCAACCATTGTGTGATCAACTTCTGCCATTTGAAGTCTGCTCGTGATGTTTTCTGCGACTATGACTTATGCTGACAGCAGGTCCTGCGTGACTTTCCTCTGTAGGCGCTACCACCCATGTGCTCGCTCAAGTAGATGGTAGCACGTTCACTCCTCATGGCGTACATGGTCGTGTTCGGCCCAATGTCAAATCGCATGCTGAACTGATGCTTAAGGAGACGACGTTTATTCAACATGGTTAGTGCTATGTTACACGCCCGCCATGATGGCAAGTTTCCAATTTACTGTCATGTAATGTATATCATCGGACTCGTCAACGTATAACGTCGATGATAGAAATGCCAATAATGATGTGGTATGTGGGAGCACTTACCAGGGCATGGGTCTCGAGCCGAGTAAAACTCCCTGAAGCTCATGTTCATCGATGTATCTAGACAACATTGATTTATTACAAGGTCAACGATCAGTCACACAATTGATCACTCTGACTTGACATCTTCATACCCATCGCATTTCGAACAGAGCGGTGAGCTTGTACAACCAGCACCGTATCACCTCCCTTCCATCTAACCCATTGTATCACAGGTCCCGCTCCCCCTTCTGCAAACCCACTCAACACAACTCATCCAACGACCCGCATCCCAATCCCAACCTCGGCCCTCATTCCGACCCAAAACCCGCACCACACTTACTTCCTTACTTCCCTCATCCAGCCGCCAGGTCACGAAAGCGGTCCCATGGGTTCACGCGCCGTGGCGACAAAAAGTGCCATGGAGCCGGGCGCGTAGGGAAGCAGGGTAGGGCGGCTCAGGCTGCGTGATGACGGAAGGTGCGTTGGGGGAGTATTGGGTGTGTTTGGTGAGACGCTGGGGCGAGGGTGACGTGGATGCGGCATCATGGGAAAGGAGATCATGGGATGGGCGGGAGTTGAGGATTTGGGCAAGGAGCGAACGGAACGAGTGTCATTGATTTCGGGTTGATGGGACAGAGAGAATGCGGTTGGAAGACTCGTCGCTGTGGAAAATGCAATGGGAAGTGAAGGTTATTGTAAATCGTTCGTCTTTTGATTGATTGATGATATCAGACTTCAGTCTCCTCTCTCTCGATTCAACGCATCCTCGCTCGTCAAACAACGAGAGGCGTACTTCCGCGTAAATCTCAACAACAATTGTAGGTATCGTAAGCAGAAAATCCCAAAACACCAGTTCCAGACAGTAAATTATTCAACGATCGACTGAGCGGCCAAAGCCAGCTCCCAATATTGTGTTCCCAACTTTCAAAAATGTACAGGTTTCAGCACCCGAAAGATCGCTGGCAAAAGTGATCCCAGATGCCAAGATGAAGAAGAGAACAAACAATGCTATGTCAAAACACAAACACGAGCGAGCAGTTTAGCGGCCGGTCACATTTGGCCCAAAGTCAAAACCCTGGTGTTGTTGTGGTGGTGGGTATGATGGTGATGCCAATGGTGTGTATGCTCCCGGAATCGGGACGGAGGCGTATTGCTGCTCGCCAGGTGCTGCGGCAACGTGTGCATTGTGTCGTTCTTGGAAGCCTGGTGAGGCTGGCGGGAGAGGCGGTGATGCGGTACCAGTTCGTGTTGGGGTATCGAAGCCGTTCTGCTCCGTCTTGGGTGTTGCACCTGTAATCTTGATGGGTGGTGCTCCGAGAGTGAAGGGCTGTGGTTGGACAATCTCACGGACGGATGCGTACTGGACCTTGTCGCTCTCGCCATTCTCGGCAGCCGAGTGCGGGTCTACGTACATTGGGTGGCCTGGCGGTGGGCGCCATCCGCCTGATCGTGGGGAGAGCGGGCCAAAACCAGGAGTGTTGGGTGCAGACTGCGAGCGGAGCTGGGCGAGGTAGAGATCGGAGCGAGCACGGTCGCGGACGGCCATGGACTTCCTGAGCTTGCGCTTGGACCAGAAGCGGTAGAAGACAATGCCGTAAATAATAACGCAAAGGACTTCGATAACGACCTCGATTATGCAGCAGACAAGTGCCCAATTCTGGACGATCGTTAGTGCTGATTGTGCAAAGTCGTGGAGGAGTCAGCTTACCTGAAGTCGGCAGACAAGCGCATACGACACATCGTCCTCAAACAGATGTCGACGCTTGTTATCGACGCAAGACCAGCCCCACATGTCCTTGTTGTTATTCTGCGCTTTACTCTGGTTGAAAGCTGCGGCACCGATGGCCCACATGATGATGCTGAAAATAAAGAAGCCAACAGCGAAGACGGTGTAGTAGGCGGCGACCTTTTCGGCTCGATTATGACCTCCTCTGAAGTAGGCGATCATAACGACGATAGACATGAGTAGTGAGACGCAGGCGATGGACAAAAGCAGAACTTGAGGCCAGACCTTGGTGTTCTCGGCCCATGCTGGAAGGTTGTTGCGTTTTGGGAGTGATTTTGTGGCGTTGAAAACGGCGAAGGCAGTCGCAACCATAGAGAGAACGATCAAAGAACAGGCGAAGTTGATACCTCGAAGGAAGATCTTGGCTATCCGAACACGGACCTTGATTTTCTACATCATGTGTTAGAGCTGGCTTTCGATTATTATTGCATATGGGAAACGTACCAGATCCTGTGCTTGTTCCTTCTCTGTCGACGCTTCTGTCTTCTCGAGTACTTGCTCTTCCTTGAAGGTCGGGCTCAAGATACTCATAGCTCCTGGCGTCCGAGGAGGAGCACCAGGCGACTTCAAAGCACTCTTGAGAGCGCCACCAGGGGTCCTTGGTGTCGGTGGGGGAAGGTACTTCTTGTCGGTTTCCTCCATCTCGACTGCGGACACGTAGGACAGGCCTACGTCGGAAACTTGAGGCTGGGGTTTGTAGTGGTTGGTAGGGTAGTCGAACCGTTGACCGTCGACTGGTGAGTAAACTGAGGTTGCTTCCGCAAAGCGTGCTGTGCGAGGAGTCTTGTTGGTGTCTGAGTCGTCGGTGTTCCGTCTTTCAATCGTAACTGTGAGATTCTTCTTATTGTTGGTGGCCATTCTACAACTTTCAAAGAGTCACGCAAGGGTACGAAGCTCTCATGAAGCGGGATAGTGGAGACGAGACGAGGTTGAAGGTATGGAGGGACAGCGAGTATGATCCAGGCCAGCTTAGACCAGACGTCGAAGGTGCGGATGAGAGAGACTGAAGGCAAAAGACACACGAAGTATTACAATAAGAGACCTGCTGGAGAGAAGAAGGGAGCAGGGCCGATGGGGGAAGCGCCTGCCTTTTGTCTCGGGGCGCTTCGAGGGCGGCGACAACGTGGATTGGACAGAGCAGAGCACGGTCGAGGATGGGGAGAGATCGGATGGAAAGCGGGCGGGTACTTACAACGTCTAAATGTATGGCGCCAAAGGCAGCCTGCTTGCACCACTACAGGTCCCCGTCTGATAGGCTGCGTGGGAGACGAGTAGGTCGAATGGCGCGTCGGTGGAGGAGGGGGAGCGAGTGGCCCAGAAATAGACGCCCGGATGAAGTCGATATCGATTTACAAACGATGCGCGTCCAGACCAGAACACTGCAGCGCGAAGAGCTTGGTTATGTGCAATCTGAAAAGGTGTGCTTATCCTGGCCGTCAGCGTGCTTGTAGAGCGTCCCACGCCTCCGTAACATGGGCAGAAATGGCTGTCGTACGTAGGCTCACTTGCGCTTCTGGGTGCTGAGGGACTTCCAGAGGATAGGAAAGGTCCATGTCTGCTTCCGCGTGCCCCTCGGCGGCGAAGCTTGCCCAGACTGCGGGCGCTGGTGCCGCCAGGATAGAGGATCGTCGACATCCAATTGCTGGGAGCTGTTTGACGCCTGCAAAACGCAACATGGCGGTTACGGGAGGTGAGTGGTTGGGCGCTGCAGGGACAGTGCATGACACCAAGGTAGCACTAGTCGATTTAAGCTACGGGAAGCGCCCACAGTTGCACGACCCCACCAATCGCAGTAGGAAGGCACGCTGCGATGCTGAGGAAGGCGCCGCCCGGCCCACAATTGCTCGCCAGTCCATCACCACGTCGAGTCCAAGACAGCCAGCGTGGAATGCGTCTTCGAGTCCGCTGTCTCAGAGCCGCAACGTCGCCCTCCCTCGCAGAAAATCAAAGAGCGTCCGGGTGCCCGCTGTGTCTCCACCTCATCAGCGGCGCAGCAGTCATTAATTTACAAAGTCTTGTGCGTGGTCAGCGCCGTCAATGCCGGTATGTGACGGCTGGCATGTGCAGCGCATGTAAGATGGCAAGCTGCGAATCAGCACCCAGCATGCGCGAGCCTGCAAAGCCAGGGCACAGGCCCCTGAATTTTGCCACACTTCTGGCTCGCTTGGTACCACCCATCCTCTGATGAGAACAATTAACCTGGAATACCTCGGGCGCACTAGCCACTCTGAGCCTGATCCGTTTCGTTTCTATGCACGGTTATTTTTGGTGCCATTCTCACATCGTGGGGTTGTACAGGCACATGGATCGCCATTTTCGATTCTGCAACGGCGGCATGGGTGTCGTGCGCTGGCACATGCTTCGCACCTTCTACGGACGTCCACGTTGAATCTGAACGCTACGATCGGTACGAGAGCGTTGGCACAAAGCAATGACTTCGAAAGGATTGTGCCTTCCCCCAGACGCCATATGCACACTCAACAGCATACGAGATGGGCCGAGCCTTCCGCAGAGGCCACCGATGAGGTCGAAGTAAGCTATGAGAGTACGTAGAATCAGCCCAGAGTTCGCCTCACAGTAAGATGGTAAGACTACGTCGTCTTTGGAGTATCTGCGGGTGGCTGGCAACTGCTGTATTGAGTTGGCTAAACCGGCTCCAAGCTATGCATATCGCATGACTTGCAATGCATTAGCATTTCAAATTCGTTCTTCAGTCTTGCCCCAAATGCTCATGGAAGCTTGATGGAATTAGCTCGTACAACACTCCAACATGATCCCCAAATATATTCTAGCCTGCTGTACCATTCTCACATCCCGTCCATTCTTTACTTGCACCTGGGCCAGGCGTTCACTACTGCCTACGCGAGGCGGATCAGCCGGAGGTCTAGCCGAGCGACGAAACATCGAAACATTTTAACCCTCAATTAGCCTCGCTTCCTTCCCATCGGGGACTTTTGCTCGTCCTCCCATGTCGCTTTTATATTGCTCCGCAGGACATGTCACTTTGTCTTGTACAAATTTGCGTCATTAGGGCTGATGGAGACGACTTCGGCGGATTTTGAAAGTCTGCCTAGTCCTATTGATAGAAGGTCCAAGGGTCTGTATATTGACTGCAGGGGAGGTCTATGTGGACTTTGATCGTCACAAGTTGATGCAGAAGGAATGATGGAGACAATTTCGCTATTGACTAGTATGCAGGTACTGAACAAGAATAGAAGAAGGGCGAAAGAAAAGGCGGGAATAGCAACGACCGCCTGTCACGATGCAGGAACAACTTGACAAATGAGAAAATCCAATAGGTAAGTGAAGACGCGGTCGAGCAATGCTCGCTCGTTGACCCATTGACCCCTACCCGTCTACATGCGATATCGAAGCCTACCTTGTGCACCTATACTGGTCGATCCATATACTCCTCCAGTATGCCATTGTAAGGCTGATAGGACACTCTATATGGCGCAGCCTCTGTACCACCACGAGTAGCCGAGAATAGTGTCTTAGGAAACATATGCTCGTCTTCCCTTTCTACATGGTGCCGTGCTTGTCTCGACGGCCCAACCTCTCCCACGTGGCCAGGATCTTGAATTCCTCGACACGCGAAACTGGCATTAGAGCCCTTCCGATCTCGCCCCATCTGCTTCATGGCGTCAACAGCAGAGGTAGCGGAATTGACCAATCTGTCTTGCCAGTGCCTAGGATCTGAGGGACCGACTACGTGCTCATGGTTGGCCTTTTTCTTACCTCTTTGCCGCTCGGTCAAACGCTCGTGTGGCGACCTTCTCACTTGGCTCATATCTATCGGCATCGGGCGAGAGATCTTGCTTTTGAGAATATCCGCATTTGGTCGTTGATGCGGCCTCCCTGGCGCGTGTTCGTCTGGTATCAAGTCTTTCAGGTCTTTGAATGTTTTCCACAACGTACCTGCCTTGCTTTCTTTGCTTCTGCGTGGACTTCGCTCACCTGCTTGCCCATTGTCGTGTGGTTGTCTCAGATGTTGGACTCCAGACGAAGCGCTACTTACGTTCTTATTGACTGCAACTGGCTTCTTTGGAAAAGGTTCTGCTTTGCCCCGGCGAGACTGTTTGGTAGGAGCAGGCCGTAGTTGTGGCACAGGAGGTAGAGGCTTTGACATATTGACAGGCCGCTGTATCTCAGGATCGATTCGAACATTGATCTCAGCAGAGGTCTGCGAGATAACCGAGCTTTTCCTCGGCTGCAGGTTGTCAAAGCTGATCGAATCTTGCGGAGGTACCTGAGGCGCTGTATCATAGAAAGTCTCGTATGGAAATCGCATGGGCGGTCGAGAGGGTGCTTGGTGATGAGAAGATGGGTCCTGTTCAACTTCAGTGTGACTTGACTTCAGTTTCTTACCCTTGCAATAGGTGAGCCACAATTTTTGTCCTTCGCCTTTCGGGCCTGCAGCGTATATCCCTCTAGCGTTATTGTAGCCTTCTATAATGTTCCGTGGAGTGTGCGTTTCTTTCCTAACCTGAATCTTCGCTGTTGGGTCTCTGGTAGAAGTGAGAAAGTGTGGAAAGATGGTGGTATTCGAAGCACCATCATCGGTGGCGGGAGGGTCCACAACCTCTAGTGACCTTAAGTCTTCATAATGATCTATAGTAGCCCTCAGTACAGGCGACTGTGACTGAAGCGGCGAGACCTTCTTTCTCGGTGTCTCTTCATAAGTCGGAACAACAGGGCTGAGGTGAAGAGATTGCTGCGGTCGCGGTGGGAGAGGCTCATCAGGCCTCGGCCGCCTTAATGAACCATTGCTGCTATTGGTGGGGATCCATTGATTTCCGCGTGTGTTTCGTCTAAAGCGTTCCTTCGTGAAGGCGTTGGTGACCTCGACTGTTCGCTTATCAGCCATGTCTCAGGCTTGTTAAAGTGTTTGTTGTGTGATTGTGGTCCAGTGGTCGAGTCGATTTGAGCTGATATGCACTTGCAAAACTGCGATCGTGTATCCGTGGAACGGACTTGGTGATAGTATCAAAGTGAAAGTAAACGTGAGATTAGGATTAAGGTGGGAACAAGTGTTACCTAAATTTTGAAAAGGACTGGCAGCTGACAATATATCATCAGCTTTGGAGAGCATTGTGCAATCAAAGACAAAGCATATAATGGAATGGCATCGTTCAGGTTAGCTGACAGCGTGGAGACTAGGATTGTAAGTATGGGAACAAAGAAGAGAAATGAATGGGCCCAGGTGGTGGCTAATTATGCCGATGGTCTGCAACGCATCGCAAACACTGTGCAAGTTGGTAAGGAAACTTGGTATGTGAGTCATTAATTATGACTTTGATAGGTATCTTCGTCTCGATGATCGTTATGCATCACATTTAATTGTATTCATGTTCTTTGACTCAGCTCGAAGTGGTCGACGTAGCGTCTGCACTTTCTCACAAGTTAACGGCGGTTCGGAAGTTCTTGCCAGCGTAGATCGCGTTATCGCCTGTAAGTAATTAGTGGAAGCCGCAAATTCAGGAAGGACGCAGACTTACCAAGCTCCTCCTCGATGCGGAGAATCTGGTTGAGTTTGGCGAGGCGCTCAGATCGAGCTGGCGCACCAGTCTTGATCTGTCCAGCACGAAGACCAACAACGATATCGGCGATTGTGACATCTTCGGTCTCACCAGAGCGGTGAGAAACCATGACACCCCATCCGGCACCGAAGGCATCCTTGGCAGCCTGGATGGCCTCTGTGATGGTACCAATCTGGTTGACCTTGAGCAGCAGGGCGTTGCACGACTTCAGCTCGATAGCCTTCTTGATGAACTCGGGGTTAGTGACGGTCAGATCATCACTGCGGTTTGTTAGTGAACGGCCAAGAATGGTAGGCACATGCGGAACCTACCCAACAATCTGGAAGTCGGAGGTCTTGAAGAAGTAGGACCATGCCTCCCAGTCATCCTCAGCGAACGGATCTTCGATGCTGACAATGGGGTACTTCTGAGCCAGGGACTTGTACAGCTCAGCAAGCTGCTCGTAGGAGAGCCACTTGCTCTTGTCACTGTCGGGGTTCTTGAAGTCAAGGTCGTACTTCTTCTCCTCGGTCTTGTAGAACTCGCTGGAGGCAACATCCATGGCAATCTTGATCTGCCCTGTGTAGCCAGCCTCCTCGATGGCATCGGTGATGAGGTCAAGGGCCTCCTCGGGGGTCTGAATATCGGGAGCGACACCGCCCTCGTCACCAACGTTTCCGGCCGACTGTCCGTAGCGCTTCTTCGCGAGGCTCTTAAGCTTCTGGTAGACCTCGGAACCCTGGCGCATGGCCTCGGAGAAAGTCGGGGCTTCTCTGCGCAAAGTTAGGAAAATTTCGGAGGAACGGGAGCTCTCGATTGCACTCACGAAGGAACGATCATGAACTCCTGGAAAGCCAAGCGTCCGCCAGCGTGCGATCCGCCGTTGAGGACATTTTGGACTATCGAGTCAGCAAACTGCATGTATGTGCAGTGACATGCCAGACCCACAGGGAACAGGAAGAACATATGGCTTCTTGGTGCCAGCCAAGTCGGAGATGTGGGCGTAGAGCGGAACACCCTTCTCAGCGGCTGCGGCCTTCGCGATGGCCATTGATACACCGAGGATAGCATTTGCGCCCAGGTTTGTCTTGTTTTTGGTGCCATCAAGCTTGTTCAGGAAGGCATCAACCGCGGACTGGTCCTTAACGTCGATCTTCTCCTTGATGACAGCTGGAGCAATGGTATCGTTGACGTTGGCAACAGCCTTGGTGACACCCTTACCACCCCACTTCGACTTGTCGCCGTCGCGGAGCTCGCAGGCTTCGTGGGAGCCGGTGGATGCGCCGGAGGGGACGATGGCACGGTGAAGTCCGGTCTCAGTGACAATGTCGACCTCGACGGTCGGGTTGCCCTGGGGAAGATCAGTACCAATGCTGCTGTGAGGAATCGCAGTAGGAACATACACGAGAATCGTAGACGGAACGGGCGTGGATCTTGGTGATAGTCATGGCGTCGTTGTAGCTTGAGTCAAGGCAGTGTTAGCCGTGTGCAGGTGGATGAGAGAAGTCAATTGCTGAGTGGGGGAGTCGCGAGATGATAAACGAGCATATATAGGCACGGTCCAGCCCTATGATGCAAGTGAGGTGACAATAAGAGCGAGGCCGCAAAAAGCAGACAAGCTCACAAGCTCAACCATTGCGCCTAGCCTACGAGTGTTCGAGCATGGTGGGACCTCAAACAGGCGTCGGAGGCGCGGGATGACGGCGTCGGCCGCGGACAGGAGGGCTTGAAAGATTCTGACTTACCAGGTGGATGATGAGTGTGTCGGTATGTTTTTTGTTCAATGTTTTTGTTTGGGTGGGGTTATCGAAGCTTTAAACAGTTGAGGAGGGGCAGCGCCGTTCTTCCTCAGCAGATCTCTGGCCCCGCCATGCCGCGAGGTCATTGGCCGTTGCGGCCTTTTCGTAACGCGTGCATTTAAAGATGTCGCAAAAGCATGCAAGTGGGTATCGGGGCGAGTATCGGGTTTGAGTAGCATTGAGGTAACAGCCACGGATGCAATGGAAATGCGTCCATCGCCAAAACGGAGCGGTTCATGCGTCAATCAGTTAATTTGTATTGGGACGTGGCACTCGATTGACGCTTGGAAAGTCTTCTCTGAATCATGACAAAGTTTCCTTCCCAATTGAGCAAGAAATGCTCGTATGCGGTGAAAAGGCTATGTGTTCAAGTCGCTGAATGACTGTCTGGTGCAAAGCTGAGGCTGTGATAATGGTGATGTAGACAACTTGAACAAACACGCCAAGACCTGGCGGAGCTCGGGCCGCGTAGTTACGGAGCTGCCTTCGCGACTTGTACACCGAACATCCACGACGTAGAACACCAGCATTCAATCTTCACCTTTCGAGATACTCGGCCAGATCTTCGAGCTCAGCTCGGCGCTTCTTTGATTCTTGCCCTCCACAGCCTAAGCCATACATCTCCACCTTCTAACAGCTACACTATATCAAGCTTGTCACCATGTAAGCTAGGCGATATGTACGTAGTGGCCTTCACTTACATATGTATAGGGAGGTCCTACTAGGAATCACGGGCAAGGACTTCACGCTCATCGCCGCCTCGAAAGCTGCCATGCGAGGCGCCACCATCCTGAAAGCCTCCGACGACAAGACACGGGCACTGAACACACATACACTTATGACCTTCTCCGGCGAAGCTGGTGATACGGGTAGGACGAACGATTGAAATCGTGGTCATGAGCACTTGCTGATGACACTATAGTACAATTCGCAGAGTTCATACAAGCCAATGTCCAGCTCTACTCCATGCGAAACGGCATGGAGCTGTCGCCCGCCGCCACCGCCAACTTCGTTCGAGGAGAGCTAGCAAGTGCGCTGCGATCACGGAGACCGTATACAGTGAACCTACTGCTAGGAGGCTATGACAAGATTGCGGACAAGCCCACACTGTATTGGATCGACTACTTGGCGAGTTTGGCGCCCGTACCCTACGCCGCACATGGCTACGCCCAGTACGTGTTCATGACCCGGGGTTTCTGGCAGTTGCGACTACCACGATAGCGGTCGAGGACTGGCTCTTGGAACAGTGCTAATCAGCTTCCAGGTACTACTGCCTTTCGCTACTGGACAAGCACCACCATCCCGATATCGACTACGAGAAGGGCCTCAAGATCATGCGAATGTGCACGGAAGAGCTCAAGCGACGTCTTCCGATCGATTTCAAGGGTGTCTTCGTCAAGGTCATCACAAAGGACGGCATAAAGGATGTGGAGTACGAGGACGATGTGAAGGTAGCTGTACCGTGAAGAGCCGTAGACTTGAAGTTGTGGTAGAGCCTAATCATCTCTGGAGAAAGACGTTGTCTCCAGCGATGCCAAGCATTACCCAAGCATCGATATAGCTGGGTGCAGCACTCACGAAGATTACGTTGGTTGATGAAAAGCATCATGAAGGGAATGAAATGAACATATCCCAAGCAGCTACTGTTGCTGCCAACTGATTGAGGTATTACTTTTGAGCATGTTTGCGTGATCCTGTGGTGCTAGGATACTGCACTCTCTATTCATGTGCATATACCTTCTTTTAAACCTTACTTTTCATGTGATGGAAGCTAGGATGTCTCACTGCCTTGTATACTCCTCGGTAACCTGACCAGCAACGCGAGGACCGTCAGCTATATCCCACGAAGAATGAGCATGAAATGACTCGTCCCTAACAGCCATCAACGTCTTGGACCTGAGATGAATGGTCTGAGTATAAGTAGGTTCATGTTCACAATATTACCTGCGAGTGTGTAATGCGGGACTGCTCTCGGCATCGGCTTCCGAAGGCAGCTGCTCGCTGGCGCTACTTTGACTTCTCGGTCCGCACTGCTGGGTGCGGAATGTTTTTAGATATGTCATGCCGTGCAACTCACATCGACTTGCCATTGTTCATTCAGCCAAGCTTAGACTTCATGCACTCAGGAATTTCACAGTGGTTGGGTGTTTTGTGTTGAGATAGATTGTCCCTACAGCTTGCAGGTGTCGCAAGGTCATCTTCTTCAATGCCCAGATGAAAGCTCTCCACATAGGTACGGGTACACAACAGTAGCCAGTGAACATGCCCTTGATATCGTTGTACATTCATGGCCGTAGGAGATGTCAAGGGCTGGTCTACCTTGAGTAAGTCGTCTTGCGTCTTTCGTATTTTGTCTTGCGTCTTTCGTCGCTCGTCTCTTCTGCTCCTCTACTCATTACTCGACAGTTCTTTCACGATGTTAATTACAGCTCAGGCGAACTAATTGGTCTGCTATGAAAGTGGACAAGGCATATCTTCAATCTTCAAAACAGGATGCTAGATCTGCGAGGTCTCAAATATCCCCCCCACCCCCAATTCACCCCATCGACCAAGGGTAGTCCCGGAGACTGATAAGAGCAGTATAACTACAATACCTGTCGTCAACAACCCCTCATGCTGGGAACTTGAGTTGAAGCTATTAGTTCCAAACATCCTGTCAACTCAGAGCTCTGTCTGAACGATACCAAGATAGATTGGCAGACTTGATCTAGTGCCGGAATGAGTGTGGCGTATCTACAGTCGTCACGAGTGAATGCGGGATCTGTAAGGTCGAGGACGACTCGACGACAATTGATGCACCGAGCTCCAGCCTTGAATCCAGGTCCTGTCCAGTCATAGACAACTAGCCAGGTCGAATTGAGACCTTTCGCAATCGGTTTGTCTAATTCGCATTGATGGTGCAAAATCTTGTCCGTCTTGTACAGCTTGTCGTTCGCGTACCGATCGTATTTTTTCTCGCGATAGCCAGGATCAATCAAGGTGCCCGCGTATACCATCAGGATTCATTCGGCAAGGATTGGGAGCCATGACTGGGGTGAAGTGCCATAATGAGCAAGGTAGCGGAGATTCACGACTTGTCCTGCTTGTCGTAGCGCCTACCTATGGCGCGTCGAGCAGACAGCGACGAAGTATTTATACTAACATTAAAGTGCTACAAGTTGTCCGGTAGCTGATCCTATATACAGTCTCCACTCATCCTTCTCATCGGGGTACTCCTTCTTACGAACATTGTTCAAGGTTGTGTTAATACCTTCGCGCAACGTTAGGAGTTCAACTGTACCTTGAAAATTAGATGCCAGGGAGGCCTCCACTGTCTGCTATGTTTGTCACTCGCCAAATTCACAAGCGCGAGTGCCTTCAGCTTTCTCTCTGCAGAGATGATAATGGGTGTCACTCTCAGTTTCTCTAGGTACGATGTTGTTGCAGCATCACAGGGTGGTGCAATGATTCATGCGCTCTTAGCTCTAGTGTGTCCAGAGTGTCCGAAATATTTCTATGCCATATAGAGGCCTGGCTGGCTTCAGAGTATTTTGTGAAGGGCAAAGTCCAGAGACGAAAGTATATGAGTTCAAACAGGACTGTTGAAGCCAGGGGTTTTCGGTGTCCACGGGTGGTAAGCGCCGCACGTGCAGAGCTTGGATCACGCGATGACTAAGCAGCCCTAGCAGTATATATTCAAAATTTTCTCCGCACCTCCAATTTCTCATCCATCAAAAAGTTTTACCCCAATGCTGCCACGACCGCTATGCAGATTTCTCTGTCGCTTTCGGTTGCCAGCTCCTACGGGAGCGTGCGTTGGTAGAATAAAATATCTTGTAGGAAGCTGGCGCCTCGTTGGGTCTCTTCATTGAGGCGATGGGGCGGCGGTGTCGATTTATTGGGAGAACATACACACTTTATCAGAATGAACTTTGGAGCGCGTAATGAACAAGCAGCACGTGGTGCGTTGTTCATCTCATCTGATTGATTGCGAAGCTAATTGTGGCATTCGCCGTTGCAAAGAAGTACTTATGAGGAAACTGCCTTATCAGAACTTTTGCCGAGCGAAAGATATGCCTCGGTATGCACCTAGTTCTTGTATCCATTTGCATAACCGTTTGCGATGTCCTTCAATCCATTCGGCACCCCATTGGCCTTGCCATTTGACATACCATTGGTCACCTTGGGATTCTTCATGGCCTCCTCTACGGGGACATCGTTCAACGTGTAACCAGTGTCGCTCGCGTCGACATACGCGTCGAGACCGGCACCCTCTCGTGGGTAACCCTTCATCAATTCCTTGTGCTTTCGCAGCGCAGCGTTCATCTCGTCTGCAGAAACGTCGTTTAGAAAGACGCATGTTCCGATGGGGTTCGGTACGGCGGCACGCAGCAGACCATCTCGGGTCTTCAAGATAGCCTTGGTGGCCTTATCGAGCATGTCCTCGTCGAACATTTCGTGGTCCATGGATAGACCTGCTCTTGAGAAAAGGTTCAATAGGCGCCTATGCTCCTCATCGCTGAGCAGGCCACGCATGTTGGCCAATGTTGCCGAGTATGCCATATCGATCGAGATGGCATGGCCGTGCCGCAGTGGTACGGGCGGCGACAACTAACTCATTATCAGACAACTCTTCATCACATTGGAGCAGCTTCTTACCTCGTGTAGCGGGCTCCAGGTATGACCGTAGGCGATAACACGGTCCAGACCAATCTCGTGGAGGTTGGGTGTCTCGAGCTTCAACATCTCAAAGATACCAGCGCGGTTTATTTCATCCGCTGCCTTTCGGACCTCCGGATCAACATCGTCACGACCAAAGCGTGATGTGATCAACTTCTCACAGTACTTGTCCAAGAGCTCGAACGTTGGCCTGTGACCGCAGGTCGAGATCTTGATCAATTCAGCAAAGCCGTTTCTGACTTGTGCTTCGGGAAGTGTCTTCAAGAACGAAAAGTCCAGGAAAGTATGCATAGGGGCGTGGTAAGCTCCCAGTCTGTTCTTGTAGTTGCCGTAGTTGACGGCGACCTTGATGCTGACACTGGCATCGATGAGACCGATGACAGTCGTCGGGATACGGATGTAGTTGGTGGTTCGTCGATATGCGGCACATGCGAATCTGCAGTCTCAAGTTAACTCTGCACAACAAAATTTGTCCGGCCAGAGTGCCTTAGAGTTTTATTTTACCCAGCAACGTCAGTCACTAAACCACCACCCTAGATATGGTCAGCAGAGTCTTGCTACATCCGAGTCGAACAACATACCACTACGAGTACAGGCTCCTTTCGGATGATGCCAAACTCAGTCATGGAGTCGACAATGCTCAGAAGAGTATCCATGGACTTGGCCTTCTCGCCAATCATGGTCTTGTGGATCGTCAAAGGAAGGTTGTAGTGGTCGAAGTACTGCTGCATCTGCTTGCCATAGATGTTGAAGATGTTCAAATCCATGACAGCCAAGCAGCGGCCCCAATGCTCGTAGCATTTAGATAGCTGAGGGTTCTCGGTGTTGAAGACGCCGTCAAGGAAAGAGAAGTCATATTCGATCTTCTCGTATCCCTCGACGTGGAAGCCGTTCTTGGTCTCGACGACGGTAGCCTTAAGGTCTGACATGGTGAAAATTTGAAAAAAACAGTAGGAGATACGTTGAGTTCTACCGACCCAAAGTACGGGGTCACAGGGACTTATAAGTCATTGAGAACTGGCGTTGGTGCCGACTGGAAACAGATCTCTCCACCCACGATTTCATTCGATTGGTTCACACATGCCGGCAACGCTGCTAGCAAACGTCAATCATATGCAGAATTCTCGCTCAGTATGCGGCGGCTCGAGGGTCCCTTGTTGTGTGGACTGGGAACCACTTTGCTTGGAGGAGACTAAACTATTACTGGCTGGCAATGATGAAATGACTTGTGAGCAACGACAATAGCCCGGTTCCGGTACATGGCAATCTGAATTGCTCATGCAAACATGAGCTTTTTCTGGCTTGGACAAAGGCCGAGAAGTCGTAATTGCATCCGGTCAGGGACAAATCTGGAGTAGCACAAGCCGCTAACCTCTTTAGTGCCGTCCACGGAGATGGAACCGCTGGAGGACTAGAGTGAATCACCACCGCGGGGCAATTTAAGGCATCACTACCACGCCACTTCATGAGATTCCTGGTTGTGCGCAGCAGCGGAAGCAAAGACCGAAAGCTTCTTATACGGACGGCATAGAGAGCCTGCGAGTGACGAGACATCTGCCAAACTCAGGGCCCAAAGGGAACACAGCGCCACATGCGGCCACTCTGCCATCCCTCCAGCCCCAATTACAGGTTTGCGCGCTGTGACGTTCCGTGAGATCTCAACGCTTTAGCTCCCGCTTCGGATAGATAAAGTTTCGAGATCGTGGATCATTGCGGCATATTCCCTACTGCGGTAAGCCTCCTAGTCATGTCATGGCTCTTATGGCTACATATGTAGCTAGACAGGTCGACGAAGCTCTAGATCGTTGACGACAAGTACTCTGAAATGGACGTCAACACTCACACACGACTCGGTAATGCACCAATGACGCATCTCAGATCACCAGCTATGCTCGCGTATTCACATGCGCAGCAACAGCATCGCCGCAACCAGTCTGATCAAAAGAGTTTATTGCATGCCATGGACTTTTGACAAGGCCACATCGTTCATGGCGCATACACATCCCACGTCAGTTAGCAGGTTTCTGTCGTCACGACCACAATAAGGAGCATTTGCTAATATCCTTGCCTAAGAACTGACGACTACATTACCCCTGTGAAGTAAGAGCTGCAGCTTCGAGCCAGGATATACAAACAAAACTGCACCCCACTGTCACACAGGTTCCTGCGCCGTGTTCGTCATCATCGTGCCGTAGCCCCGCACTAGGGTCCACGCGTTGAGGGGTAATCTGGGTAGCTTGGACGCGTCGAGCTCACGGCGGACGAGACAATTTTGGAAGAGCCATTGAACAGCAACAACGATGGGCAGCTTCGATCAAAATAAAGCCTATGCAGCGCAAGAGGAGGAAGGCCAATTCTTCGACGATGGTCGAGAAATTGAGCTTCTCCACTTCGTCTATTCGCACAAGAACATTGAGAAAATACGCGGCTCACCAGAAAATGTCCTGGCTGCCATTGACGAATATGGACGGACGAAGAAGTATCTCATGAACGTCGGAGAGGACAAGGGACGTATAGTCACAGATGTGATCGCGGAAGTGAAGCCAAAAACAATGGTACGAACATCCTCATTCCTGAATGAAACACACTGAAGGCAGCCAAAGGTAGAACTCGGCGGCTACGTAGGATACTCCTGTATCCTGTTCGGCGACGCAGTACGAAAAGCAGGCGGCCAAAGATACTACAGCTTAGAACGCGACCCAGCATTCGCCGCTGTGATCATGTCCCTAGTCGACCTTGCAGGCCTCTCAGACATTGTCAAAGTGATTGTAGGCTCGAGCGATGAATCAATAGCACGATTGACTTCATCAGGACAGCTCAAACACATCGATCTCATGTTCTTGGACCATTACAAGCCCGCCTACACCACCGACCTCAAACTATGCGAGGAATTGGGGCTCATCACCAAAGGCTCACTACTCGCAGCCGACAATGTCATCAAGCCTGGCAACCCACCATATCTCGAGTACGTACGATCGAGCGTGGACGAAAAGTTGAAGAAGGCGAAGGAGGGTGGGGCGAGCAATGTTGATGGCATTGCGGAGACGAATGTCAAGATGTACGAGAAGAGGTATGGCAAGGCGAACTTCAGCCAGAGCAAGGGCAATCCGAACCTCAAGTACGAGAGCAAGCTGGTGAACAGCTACGAGCCTACGGGTGTACCTGTAAGTCCACTCCTGCAACGATTACCCAGTATGGCTCAAGCTGACTTGAGTAGGACGGCATCGAGATCACCAGATGTGTTGGCTAAGTTGTCACGATCACATTACAAAAGCAATGCGCGAGCTCGAAGCTTCTGCATCCCCTTTCTGAGGTGCAGTGGTCGGGACATACAATCGGGCTAAGAGTCCAGGGTCACAAGTGCAGAGTGCAGAGTGCGAGATCAATGCTGGGACAGCACTCGCGTATGCAATCAAATTGGATGTCTGTCCTTGCTGCTTATAGTTCGAAGCAGAGGTGTAAGTCTGGGGCCAAATCTTGTTCTTAAATGTCAAACACTCTTCTTCCATAGCAATCTGCAGGCTGGAAGACAAAGTCTCAAAGCTCAACAGCAAACATAAAATCACTAGAACTTGTCTTCCTGGAAATAAGTTGTTTTGTTCTTTGGAGTGCCTGTATGTCAAATTCTCAGTAGAATTTCGATGTTTTCGAAAAAGATCACCGCAAGCATCTCCGCCGCGCTCATCTCCAACAAAGCAAAAACCCCACCCATTGTCATCAGATTACCACACCAAAAGTGCCGGTCGCGGCCAGGAACCTTGGGTCCTGCATAAGCTTGCAAACTTAGCTTACCCATGTTCACAGGGTCCACACCTGGAGTAATGTAGCAGCAATCATGACGTTTAGACTAAGTACTTCAGGCCGACATTCCAAGCTTGAGGAATGCACCAACATGCATGATCGCGTATTTGCGGGCTCAGAATTGCGCAATAATGAGAAGCCGCTTGTTCCGTTAGCGAACATGGGAAGTTCCGGCGATTGGGAACCGTTAGCCTTGATTTGTGTGCGTGCTGAAAGGAAGGCGTGCTAAGCAGGCACATTGAAGACGCGAAGAAAGAGCGAGGTCACGTTCCATGGCCACATACAACACCGTCGACACGATGGCGGAACAGCAAGTCAATAAGCCGGATATGCCATACTACTACACACATGTTGGGAAGAACAGACTTTTGCTACTTCTGAGCTTCGTCACCCTGCCCATATCCCTGGCTTTGGTACTCCTAAGCACCATCTTGTCCATCTTCACACGGCAACGCAAACCACAACTTTCCAAAAATGCGGACAAGTCGGCTCAGAAAACCATCCTCGTCACTGGTGTCTCCATGACCAAGGGCCTCACTATTGCTCGCAGCCTGGCCCAACACACACCCCATCGCATTATCGGCGCAGATATATCCGCCTTGTCACCTGGTCGGTTCTCCTTGGCCATTTCAAAGTACTTCCGCCTCGAGGCTCCTCATGGTGATGATGCAGAACCATACATCGATTCTCTACTCGGCATCTTCTGCTCCGAACAAGTCGACCTCTGGATTTCCTGTTCTAGCGTCGTCGCAGCCGTAGAAGATGGCCAAGTCGTCAAGCTCGCAGAACAAGCTGCAAAAGAGCAAGGGAGAATATTTCACGCGATCCAGTTTAGGGAAGATATAGTGGAAAAGTTCCATGAGAAGGACAACTTCATCGACTACATTGCGTCTTTGGATCTCAAGATCCCGGAGTCATATCGGTGTACATCAGCAGCCGAAGCTTTTAACGTCTTACTACCCACGCTCAACACCACCTCCAACGGCAATGGAACGTCCAACGACAAAAGTTACCAACCAGGAAATGACAGGAAATTCATCCTCAAGCCCATCGGCGTCGACGACCGCGCCCGCGCTCAAATGATGACTTTACTCCCCCTCTCCACGCCCCAAGAAACCAGCACATACGTCCAAAGCCTCAACATCTCCTCCACCAATCCCTTCCAACTGCAACAATTCATCCGCGGAACAGAATACTGCACACACGCCCTCGTTATCCGCGGCCACATTAAGGCCTTTACATGCTGCCCCAGCCTCGAACTCCTTATGCACTACGCCGCGCTACCACCGTCATCCAAGCTCTTCCAGGCTATGCTCAAGTTCACCGAGACTGTGTCGCGAGATGGCGGCGCTGACTTTACTGGGCATTTGAGTTTTGATTTTCTTGTTGAGGATGACGTAGTCAGCGGAGAAGATGGAGATGGGGAGGTGGTGTTGTACCCAATCGAATGCAATCCGCGCGCGCACACGGCTGTCGTGCTGTTTGATAAAACGTCTGAAATGGCGGAGGCGTATATGTCTATTTTTGATGATGAGGTTTCGGATTATAACAAGACTACGCCTGTGTATCCGCGCAAGCCTACGACGAGGTATTACTGGCTTGGGCACGATGTTGTTACTTATGGCATTTTGCCGATTCTAGATGTGCTGAGTGGAGGGGCGAGTTGGCGTGATGGGGTTGAAGGACTGGGTATATTGGGACAGCATTTGGTGTGTTGGACGGATGGAACGTTGGCGATTGGGGATCCGTGGCCGTTCTTTGTTCTGTACCATGTATACTGGCCTGCGAAGTTTGTGCAGGCGTTGAGGACGGGGAAGAAGTGGAGTCGAGTTAATGTTAGTACGACGAAGATGTTTGAGGGATAAGGTATACTGTAATTAGAGAGGACGCGATCAAGACCATGAGGTATGAGCGATCTTAAAATGCAGAAGGAGTATATCCGTTTGCGAAAGTTTAATAGTTAATCAACCATGATCATATCTTGGTTGAGACCAAGCTGCGACGTGCCATTCGTGATGGCCTTGACATCGCCGACTTCGTCCATTTCTCTGAGCGTGAAGTCGAGTAGATAACTCTCATCAACCAGCTCCTCAACTCTCTTATAATGCCTCTCGCTGTACGTACGAATGGCATCGAGCACGTCCTTAAGACTGCCTTTCGTACTGACCTTCCCTCCTGATCTTAAGCTTGCTATTCTCGATGCCGGGTATGATTTAACCACTGCCCATAGTATCTTCTGAGCGACGGGCGCGGTCCGAACGTTCGTATTCCAGTCGCGTAGGCGCAAAAGGAGCTTGTAAAGTTGTTCATCGGCGAGACGACCGACAACCTCGTCGACAGACTCGAGTCCGGTCAAACTGCCAGTATCCGGATCCTCGGTCTCAACGACGCTCTTGAACAGCGAGAATAAGCGTCCCGGCTGGTCCATCTGTAACGCCAAGACGATAGCTTCCCTGTAGTTCCCAGCATATGCGTAATTCTGCAGCTTCTGATCAAGCTCTACACGCTCCGTTTCCGCAGTTGTAGCCGCTTCTAGAGTGGCGCTTGTGGTATCTTTCCAGAAAGTGACAACACTGTCGCCGCCACCTGATACAAGGGCGCCGGTTGTGGGATGCGAGACCAAAGCCCAGACACGATCTGTATGGTTGTCGAGCGTTGACATCGTTTCGCCGGATACCGAATCCCAGATCTTGACAAGGCCATCACCAGCTGCAGAAGCGAGCTGCGGTCCCCTTTTGTCTCTCGCATCGACGGGCCGGTAGGACAACCATGCAAGTTTTAATACGCTGTTGGAGTGTCCTTCGAGGGTGAGTAGACAGCTGTAGTCGGCCAGACTCCAGACCTTGACAGTCTTGTCTCCGCTTCCTGTTGCGATGAGACCTTTGTTGCCTGAATTGGGAACTTGCGAGTCTTTCGGTGCGAATTTGACAGTCCAAACTCCACGGCGATGGCCCCTCAGCACACCAATGGCTTCGCCTTCAATCGCTGAGTATATCTTGACAGTTCGGTCTTGTGATGCAGATGCGAAAAGTGTGCCGGAGGGATCTATGTCGATTGCGTTGATATCCTTGTCATGAGCTTTGCGAGTGTACTTGGCCCGTAGCTTCTGCTTCATCTCCTTTGTCACGTCCCACCGTTTCACCGTTCGATCCTGCGAACCGGTGACGATGTAAGCTGGTGGATGTGACAGTGGATCTACGTACGCCGCGGATGATTCCTGCGGTGTTATGCGCGATAATGCAATGGCTCCCAATGATTCCGCATGTCCTGTCAAAATAGCAGCGCACGTGTACGAGTCGTTTGCAGGGTCCAGTCTCCATAATCGTGCTGTATTGTCCTTGGAAGCTGTGGCAAGCCAGTGACCTGACCAATCCACATCCAGAGAAATGACGATGTCTTCGTGACCTTTGAGTAGCCCTACGTCTGCACCAAAATATCGTCCTTGGGCTGCGTCGTCCACAACATTCGACTCGGCAAGAGTGACTATTCGTATGTCTTCCGAATTCGTATTCAGAGCCAACAGCGACTTATCACGGCCAACGTATGCTATGTCGATCACTTCATCGTGCGTGCCAGAGACTCGTCGGTAAACTTGAATTGGCTCGATAGCCTCTTCGATGATCATCGTATCTAGTGGTTGCAAGGAGTGGAAGTTGAGGACTTGATCGGCATGCACAGAGATGAGATACGACAGAGAAGCATGGTGCAGGACGTCGACAATGGCGTCTGTCTCGATCCCCGCCTCTTGCTCATGCGTAAGCTCCTGGCCGGTGGCTGTGGACCATAATCGGATTCGACCGTTCTCGCCTCCTGAGTAGATAATCCGCGCGTTGGCAACAAAGCCTGCACTTTCGATGCCTTCCAGAGCTGCAAATGTGCGTTGTGGCTTCCAGCGTTGCTGTGGGTCCCACAATATCAGTGTCTTATCTCTGCTGCCAGAAACTAGCTTTTTCTCTGTAGGCGAGTATTGCAATGAGCGTACGACCGAGACATGGGAGTCGAGGACGGCAGCGCTCTTCCGCTTGTGCAGGTCCCATATTCGAATTTTCCCGTCCTCCGCACCTGATGCAAGGCGGAATTCGAAACTAGTCTCCCCAGTCTCGGCTTCCTTCTGCTGTTCCTGCTGTGATCTACTTCGTTTTCTCTTCTTGTTGTTCTCTGTATCGTCTTCTTTTTGCGTGACTTCAACCTCGAAGAAGTGCAGCGCAGAAATAACACCGCCATGACCATGGAAAGTATGCGTGGTATACCCTCTCCGAATATCCCACACCTTGACAACGCCATCTGCACCACCAGTGGCCACGAGTGTTCCAGTGCGGTCGACAGCCAACGTCACAACTGGCGAGGTGTGTGGTCGCAATGTTCGCAGCAGCTCGAGCTCAAGGACTTCATCGTCGGCGTCGGAGGGATTGACGGCGTATACGCGCAAAGAGAGCGACCTCGAACATATGATGAGATGAGCTGCTGAAGGCGTGACTGTCTTTGTCAGCATTGTACAGAGCTTGCGAATTAACCAACTTACGCGAAAGCGATGTTATAGCCTCCCCATCCCCTTCTATTCTCCCGAGTTCTTTCCCGTTTGTGAGGTCTGTGAGAAGCACATCCTCGCCCAGGCTGGCAGCCAGAATGCGCCCATCCTCGCTCAGAGATAAACTTCCGCCGGAATAGATGGGTTGTAATGTGCGTTCGATCTCGTATGTCGTCCTTACGGCTGCTCTTTGTGCCATTTTGCAATTGGACCTCGCTCGTGGTCTGTCTAGAAACTGTCGCGAAGAGGTCGCGAAATTTTGGCCGGAACTTTTGTTATCGATAAGAGTTGATCGCGGAAGGCGCGCTGACGTCTGGGGAAGTCGCGCAGGCCTCGACTTCACCACCAAACCATCGCCTCACTCGGACTGTAACACTTCCGTGTCGAGCTGTTTCCCCCGCTGGTCACGATATGTGCCCCTAGCATCCATCATGGGCCGTCAAGCCTATTTGTCGAAGCTCGCATTCGTACGCTCTTCTCTTTCACCTGCTCGTCGCATGCAGGACTGACGACGCAGCAGGGACGATCGGCTTTCGAGCCCACGCAAGGGGTGACGCAATCAGAGGACTACATACAGCTGGATTCAGCGCAGGCTGAGCTCCCTCCACGATACCAGGACTTTACTGGTAACAACTATGTCCAACTGTACGACGAACGCGGCAATCCAATAAATCCACGCTCCCGTGAATATGGGAAGAAGTTCAGAAACGCCCAGAACGATGTTCTCGCTGCAGTTGGTGTGGTGGAAAGGCAGCGATCCCCGTCTGACGCCCTGCCTGGGTCATACGCAGATCGTTTAGAGGAGCTGGATTTCGAGGACACCGTCGGCAGCTTGTTGGGAGCGACCTTGACCCTCACTGAGAACTTGTGTACTTGGTGGATTGGAAGTATCCGCGACAGAGTCTTGACTTTCCGTTACCATGATGCAATGCCCTTCGCGCGGATTGTCCAGCTAGAGCATGCCGTCTCTGGAAATTCTATCTTCTACACTAGTTTCGTCCCACGAGTGGTTGCAACGATATGTCAGCAAACGATTCTCTACAACGCCTTTGTCTACCAGCCTCTCGTCCGTCTCATGGACCTCACTAGAGCAAGTTCGGGTATTCGGAGAGTTCATCGCTTTTCAAAAGATGCCATCAAACCCGGGTCAGCATTGTCCCCTACGTGGATGTTACTAAGCTAATTATGCTAGCCTTCGTTTGAGCCTGGAAATACTGTTTTATCCATTCTCCTACCATGCAGACCTGCAACGTTTGGGTCTGATACCAGCGAAGCCGCTTCTGCCACAATGGAGGTCACTTATACCGCTATCAAGCTCATCGCCTCTGCTACCACTTTCCATTCACTACGACCCGTCAGCTTCAGTTACAAGTCTTGCGAAAGCAATCATGACGTCCCCATTGGTTTTTATGTGCTTGGAGCACTTCTACGAGCGTTGGGTGTATGCTGCGATCAACGAGGCTGTGGATGTTTCTATTCTGCGACCCGACAATCCGGACCTTGTGAGTCCCGAAGCTGGAAAGAAGCATCGTTTGACTACAATTCTTGGCCTACGACGTAAGCCTCCGCATGTGGTGCGGTCTGTAATCAATAAACTCCTATCCACCCTCGGATGGGCTATACCACTCAATGACCAGGAACTTTACTCGATGTCTGTGTCTGGAACGCGACTCGAGGCCGAGGAGGCACAGACTATCAACGTAGCTGGTACCACTGTGGAGAATGTCACCTCACTAGCTGTTCCGATTGTGCAGCAGCTACCCGACTTTCCAGCGGAGTTAAACCTAACAAACGAAGTGGAACGTCCAACGACACCGACGACACCTATGGTTGACACGCATTTTGATGATGATCCTCGAATTAGGATCACTAACAGGGAAGGTATCGTGGAGATGGAGGTGCGGCTCCCGCCACGCATACTCTCTACTCACACGGAAGTTGCTGATGCTTTTGCTTCATCACAGAATCCGCGGCACTCTCGGGTGCAGCCCGAAGTACGAGCTCCGAGTGATCGACCCTACCATCGCGTGTCCAGTCTTTCCACCGAGTCGTCACAGATGATCAGCTCCATCGTCAAGGCACAGCTTGTTGGGCTTGCCGTGCTTCCACTGAAATCTGTTATGCTTCGTCTGGTCGCATTTCACTATGTCCACCAGCACGACGGCGAACACAGCCTAATACGCGCCACGAATCCGTTCCCTAAACTTAGAGACCTCAGCTGGAGGTCTGTCGGTGCCCTGGTATCACGCTTGCTGCTTTGCAATGCTCTCGAGGTGACCATTGACCTTTCACTCTGGGCCTTGCAACACGCTATTACCCTTACTGTTGGAAAAGAATTGTTTGGCTGGGGGAAGTTGTGAGGCATTCGACACGGCAGTGCGACGTGTTTGTCGCTACATAGCGTGGTGACAATTTCGTGCACTACCTCAGTCCTTACCAACGGGACCATGCTTTGCGCCCAAAGAGGCAGAAGTGTAATGCAAAGACCCGGATGCGCTCTGGGTCGTTCCACAAATGGTCCGACACAGGCGGGAGCAGACTAGCGATGAAAGCTCCGAAGGCGCTCAACGGGTGGCCTCTGCCTCCTTTCAAAGCGGCGTCTGTACTCGATGTGGTCGTGTTGCTTTCCCTTCATTGGACGATCCTCCACACATGCCCTCGAGTCACTTGCGCCATCGCACACGCAATGTGCGATCATCAGTCCACGCGTGTGGTTCGACCACACAAAACTCGTTGTTGCTGAGTCTCGAGACATTAGCATGGTGGCTTGCGGACGAGAAGGCGCCTCACGTGCTTGTGGCGCCCGATGCGTGCCGATGCGCCCTCCTCACGAGACTAGTGCGCGATACACCAGCGCGTCTTCCGGCACTGATTGGAGGCAAACGCAGTGCGGCCCAGCTGTGATTCGGAGATTATATCGGAGGTTGAGGAAGGCAACTTGCCATGTTTCTGCTGCAGGTGCCAACATTACGAGGACTCGAACCTTAAAAGGTTCGCAAAGATTATGCATGTGAAGACGTACCCCAGCAAAGACGTACAGGAGGAAGGTCCCGTATGTGGGAATTCTGGTATGGGTAGTCAATCCGATCAGCGGTCGTGTGGGAGACAGAGTGGCAGATATTGTTCTTCATGTTACACGACCCAGATACATGCACGTTACAGAGTACTGTACAGGAAGGCATCTTCCTGGCAGAGACTGTATAGCCGGAGTGCTACATAGGCGAACGCTAGGGTCCGCAGATGTGGGCGCGGAAGCAGGGACGCCCAGACCTGAGGCTGGCCCAGGTTAACTATCTTGTACATGGGGTGAAGTTCATCCAACAAGAGGACGCAAAGCTCTGCACACTGCGACCCCTAAATGCTCCGAGGGACTGCGAAGCTGCTTTTTCCTTCACCGTGCCGTCTCCACGTTGGTTCCCGCTTCACTTACTTGCGAACGCAAACCCTGTGCGGTTCTCGTCAATCGCGCTTTCTTCGGTCGGGCCCCTGCACGCCTCGAGTACCATCATCCCTTCCCCTGCAGCACGCTCGGGCTGCCACGCTCCTTTTCCTCCCCGCGAACTTTCCCTAAGCAGCAGCACTCGGACGCCCTGAGTCCTGAAAACTTCCGTCCTGCACTGTCACTACAGCTTCGCCAGTGTCTCTCATTCAAACGTCATATTCACGCCTCACGCCTGGCGAGCAGACTTCAAGCTCGGTACCGCGTCTCCGCTGCATCCACCCACCCTCCCACGCGCTTGTGCCCGCTGCCAGGCCCGCCCCAGCTCGCACTGACGCAACACGCTTTGGGGCAGTCAGACATCGCTGTACGGCTGCTGGGATCCGGTCCCTGCACCACCATTTGAGTTTTGTTCGCGACGCCTGGAGACGTGTAACAGACATGGTTCCGCGTGTGTAGAGCCCCACGAAAAGAAAGGCTGTCGGGCGTGCAGCGCGTCCCCACCATCCTCAAAGTTTGTCCTAGCAATCGCACAGTCGCTGCTGGACAGTTGCCGCCATGTCGGGCACCACGCTTCCTCGCCCCTCGCGGCCCTCTATCGCGCCTCCAACGGGGCCCTTGCCTTCGCTACCCGTAGCAAAAACACGTCACTCGAACATTGGCGTCGCGCAGCGCACGCCCTCCAGCTCGCTCCTTCCCAGCCCGGCGACAGCAAGTCGAGCAGTGTCATCGTCGGCACTACCCTACAAACCCGGCCCGAGACATGGAAACTCGCCCTCCGTGCCCACGTTGACCGCAGACGGCACATTAGTCGGCGCAACAACTCCAGGGAAGACGCTGCGGAAGACTGTTAGCATCGGGGCCTTTCCACAGCCACCCAGACATACCGGCAGGTCGAACCCAGGCAGCCCGCTGTCCACGAGCTCGACACCAGGCGGAGAGATGGTAGACCGCAGGCTCTCATCCGTATCAAAGGCCTCAGTGCCGTCCAGGAATAGCAGCTTGAAGAAGCCACGAACCTCCAACATTGGCGGCGCGAGGGGTTTGCTACCACGATCGCCTTTGTCTCCGCCCAGTCTCCTGAATGGCAGTGCAGACTCGGTGGCCGTCGATACCAGTCATCTTAGTCTGCCCTCCCCACCGCAGAGCCGCAACTCATCTCCCCAAGGGTCCTACGCAACAAGTGCTACCACCTTTGAAGAAAATGACGACGATACGAGAGGCCGCACAGATAGCAAGGGCAACTCGCTGCAGAAAGATGGCAAAGGCAACGTCCTTGTCAGCGTTCGAGTGCGCCCAGATGTTGGCGCGAAAGATAGCAAGCAAGAATTGGAGTGGGACGTCAACAACAAGAGGGCAATGATCTCATATAGAGGCAAGGACGCCGGAGATTACACCTATGGTGAGTAGCACCGCTACGCAAGGCGATGGACCTGCAGCTGACACAAATCCTACTAGACAACGTCTTCGACACCCAAGACAACAACGCTCGCGTATACGATGCAGCTGCCAAGCGACTTGTGCGACGGGTTATGGAGGGCTACCATGGAACCGTGTTCGCCTACGGCATGACTGGAACCGGCAAGACATTCTCCATGCAAGGGACGGCCACCAACCCTGGTGTCATTCCATTGGCCATCACCGACATTTTCTCGTACATTCGTGAGACGCCACATCGGGAGTTCCTCCTTCGCGTCAGCTATCTTGAAATCTACAATGAAAAGATACATGATTTGCTAGCAGGACCGGTGGTCGGCATGAACGGCCAGGCCGGACCGCAAGAAGAGATCAAACTCCGCGAGGACAGCAAACGTGGCGTTTATGCGACGCCACTGAAGGAAGAGATTGTGCAAAGTCCGACTCAGCTCCTCAGAGTCATTGCGCGTGGTGACAATGCTCGGCGAGTCGCTGGAACGCAGTTCAATGCACGAAGTTCTCGAAGTCATGCTGTGGTGCAGATCGTGGTGGAAAGCAGAGAACGCGCTCCAGCTCCAACAGGCAATTTGGCTAACCAAAAGCGATCTGCAATCATACCCGGCGGTGTTCGGGTGTCGACACTCAGTCTGATCGATCTGGCAGGGTCTGAAAAGGCAGCCGATAACAAGGAGAGGCGGACGGAAGGATCGCACATCAATAAGAGCTTGCTCACTCTTGGTACAGTCATTGCTAATCTTTCCACCGACAAGGACAAGGCAGAAAAAGACAAAGGCAAGGGGGAGAAGCACCTGCCGTATCGAGACAGCAAACTCACCCGGCTGCTGCAACCCGCCCTTTCTGGAAACTCCCTAGTGAGCATTCTTTGCACTGTCCAGATTGGGGCCACCGGTAGTGCCGCGGCTGTGAATAGCCACACTGGTGAGACTCTGAACACTTTGAAGTTCGCCTCTCGTGCAAAGAACAATATCGTCAGCCATGCCAAGAAGGCAGACGAGTCTATGGGCGCTGGCGGTGACGCTGCAAGCAGGGCGCTTCTTGACCGGTATCGCCTGGAGATTCAAGATCTCAAGAAACAGCTCGAAGACAGCAAGAACAAAGACACAAAAGAAGAGGAAGAAGATGAGTTGAAGCGCGACCTTGAAGAAGAGAAGACTCGTGAGATTGCGGACAAACAGCGCCACGAGGAACAAATGCTCGAGATGCAGCTAGCACGAACCGCTCTGAAGGAGCGCATCGAGCATTTGAACAGGCTGATATTGAGCTCCAAGAGTGTTGGGGTGAACAGTGGTCGATCATTCTCGCAAATGAGCTACCAGCGGACCTCAACTGTGGGACACCACATGGACATGAGACCATCATCACTCCGTTCGTCGGCAAGCCACGCGACCCTTGAAGTTCCTCAGCAGAACGCCCAAGCTGGCCTCGCAATGGACGGCTCCGAGGAAGATGACTCTGTAGGAGAGAATGGAGATGGCATGGCGACTCAAAGTGTGCAGATCCAGTCACTGCAAGCAGATCTTGCAGATAAGAACCGATACATCCAGACGCTGGAAAAACGATTGATGCATGCTCGGAGATCGAGCCACTCTCGTGTTTCCATGACTTTATCACACAAGCTCAGTGGAAGCGAGGACGGTGGACTGATCGCGACCATCGCGGAGAAAGATGCAGAGATTCTCAACCTGCGGTCGCAACTGGAGGACAAGGAGCGAATGATCTCAGCTCTGACGTCAGCGCGAAAGAAGAGTGAGACTGCGCACGAGGTTGGCAGCGACGGATCTCCTGGCAGCCGACGGACTTCATCGTACAACCGAAGCGAAAGCAGTAGCGTGAGCCTGATCGCCAAAGGACCGACCTCTCCCACAAGTCCGAAGCCCTTCCTACCTCTGCCCACGAACAACACAGGAAAGAACATCGAAGAGATGACACGGATGCTCGACGAAATGATTGGCACTAGAGTTGACAAGGCCGCAAGAAGAACGAGCCTCATGCCAGTCAGTGAGGGCCGGTAGCCCAGAGTATGGACAGGAACGCCGCGTCCGCATGTCGTACGAAAGAGACCCGATCAGCGCTGTACCACGCCACAAAAGCGAAACAACGAAGAGAACACGAAGATAATGTAATGAGGATGAGACTTGAGCGCGACGGAGCAGTACTTCATTTTCTCACTACATGCGCAGGCAGCGCAAGGCGTTACCGGAATGGACAGGGAACCCGCACGATACAGGATCACTGGAACGCAGGGTAACTTGCTTTATTTATGTACCAACATCTAACCGCGGGGACAGCATCTACATTTCTTTTCTCATTTCCTTCTTCGAGACTTGCCGAGGGATGCATTTCGACCTGATACCCCGTATTCCTGCAAAGTTTCTTGTTTAGCGGCACCGTAGCTGTAGAGCTTCTATGTTAGGCCAAATGCCGAAAGTCGTGCTTACTGCAATGGGCAGCTATGCAGCTACGTTCATCTATATCGTGACTATTTCATGCGAGGCTTATGTCACTTTGCCTCTATATGAAGCGCCGTCTAAAAGAATGACCTCTTGGTGGCTGCCATTGCCAAAGTGTTCGTGTCAGGCGTGTGCTAGCCCCGGATGGTGGGGCTCGCCGAGGCAAGCTAAGCTGAGCGCGGTTCGCTCGCTGGTCTATCTCGAGACTGTTACACAGACATGAAACGACTAGGGCGGCCACGACAGCGTCTGAGATCCGCGTTTTTTGCTCCCGCGGGATCACGCATTCTCAACTCGGCTCTCCCTCCGGGGTTTGCCTTTCGATGTCCTTCCTGGATGAGGGGGTGGGCCGTGACGCTAGAACGATCAGATCTCTCGCAACCGCAACTCTGGCTTGATGCTTCGATCCCGCAATTTTGACATCCCGTTTTCTTGCGCCTGGCTTCCTGGATCTGCTAGATGCCACGCTGCTCCCTGATGGAGATCATCTGTTCGTTTGCCTAGAGCGTGAAAATTCTTACGCTTTGAAGCACTTCCTGCGGCAGAGTTACTTGCTTGGACTGGTTTGCCGCTTGCTCCCTTCATCTGGCATGACTTCCTAGACGCGAGGCGCACACGGCAATCTTCGCATCCTCGGTTTCTTCTTCACTTCTATCATCTTTTTTGAGACGGTTGTCTCGTTGTTTCTCTTCGCTACTCTCCTTGACGGCACGGCATCTTGACGTTTGCCTCGTCCCTTCTTTTTCTTACGTTACGCAGCACCTGCAGGGACAGGTCATCATCGTCGGAGCTTCGTTCCCGGCCAGCGATAAGTCGATTTTACTGAAAGACCCGCATCTGCAATTGCCCGGTTTTGTCGATCAATCAAGCGAGGAACGACTTGCAATCCGGACGACCCGAACATTCGACATGCTCGGTCAAGCGACTCAGCAGCTCTCAAAGATGCATGCTAGACGGAATCCAAATCTGTCTATACAGTCGACGGCAGCTTATTCGCAGCTCAGTCCACCCCCACAATCGGCTACGTCTGGGGCTTTTCTGTCGCCAACGGTAGCGTCCCGCCGTGGACTGCTATCTCGTTCTCCTCCGGCATCGCCAAGCCTTCCATCGCTCATCCCAAGACATGGAAAGAAGCCGACCCAGCAGAGTCATTCTAGACTAATTAAGCGGGTTTTGATCAGTTGTTGCGGAGTAGCATTCATATTATGGCTTGTCCTTCGCCAGCTGTACTCCGATAAGCAGCAAACTGTGAGTTATACCGATGATGGGGAAGAGTGGGAGATGGCCTCAGGCAGCCAGTTACCCAAAGAACCCTCAACAGTTGCACTGCAAGATGCGAAAGGCAGGATGAGGTGGACTGTATCGATTCCGTCAGGTCTTGATTTCCCACTGAAACCGGCCCAATATCGCCATATATGTCAGCAGTCAATGGAGCTGGCAACATCATTGCGGCAAGAAGCGCAGTCGCAAAACATCGCTAAGCGGATGCTCAACTACTATCAACAAGATCAATACTACATCGACGTACAGGAAGCAGAAGAGGAACTATTATTACCACCAACGAAGGCAGCCGGGCGACCCAAAGGCTTTGTGGAAGATGAATCAATTGTGGATGGATTCTCGACAGCTGGACAGGAGGTCTGTGACAGGACCTTGACGTACGTCATGGAGACAGAAGACCCAGGCTTTGGTAACACTTTGATGCGTCTTTGGATGTCTTATGGTCTGGCAATGGCGGAGAAGCGTTCTTTCTTCATAGACGACACACGCTGGTAAGCTCATCTCCAAGTTCCTCGGTGTTGAGATGCTAATGTGTATCAGGCCCTACGGCAAATACTCCTCCTACTTCGCTCCCCCACCCTCTGCCGGTTGCCTGCCCCCTCCACCCTCACATATGGTACCCTGTCCGCATACCGCACGCCACATCGTAGTCTCTGGCGCGACCGTCAAATCGACCTTTGGCCATGCTTTCACAGAAGAATATGAGGACGCACGTAAGATGCGAGTCGACCGGCAACACAAGATCTTCGGCCTCGTGCGCACTGGATACAAGGCCCTCTTCAAGCTCAAAGGCGATGACGCAAAATACGTCTTGAATCGCAGTCTTGAACTGTACGGCAAGATCAAGGAACATGGAGGCATTAGCATTGGCCTGCACGTCCGCCATGGCGACAAACATCCTATGGAATACCAGTATCAGGAAGACTACATTCCATTGACGCGCTACGTCGACACTGCAAGAGACATCTACATCGACCTAGTCGAATCCAAGCAACCGAAGAAAGAGGAAAAGAGACATACATCGTCTCTGATGATCTTGGCCTCAGACGATCCGGTTGTATACACGTCTCCTGAAATTGGACTCAACAGCATGCGCGCTCAGGACCGGATTGTACTTGCCACCAAAGCTGCACTGGAAGCCTCGAACCCCGGCAAGAAGAACCCTTGGATCGATGAGATTACGGGCTGGGAAGGTGGATTCTATCGTGACGTGTTTTTCTCGCTTGGTCAGCCTGTTGCGAATGCCAACGATATGACAAAGGCTCAGACGGAGGCATCCGAGCAGGCAATGAGTCTGAGGGAGTTGGTTGGACGGGCGTACTTGATGGATCTGGCAGTCTTGGGCAAGGCGGACACGGTGGTGTGCACCGTCAGTAGTGTGAGCTGCAGGTTGTTGGGTGTTATGCTGGGCTGGGATGCGGTGAGAGGAAAAGAGTCGGAGAAGAAGTGGAGGAACATTGACGGGGACTTTGACTGGAGAGGAATCATGTGGTAGATCGACTACACAAGCACCTACGTACAAGGTAGCTGAGTTGCTAAAAGTGACAACCATTCTTATGTTCAAGCCATGCCACTCATATATCGTACAGCACTCTAGAATATTCCCGCGACGCGATGAGTATTCACCCTGACCAGCATCTTCTTCAACGCCACGCAAATGCTTGCCAAATGTTCGCCAAACGCTTTACACTACAAATTCACCTCTTCAGCCGACTCCCATCCAAATCCGCCAACCCAGCCCTCACCATCCCCGGATTTTCCCTTAGCAATTGCACCACCCTCGCCTCAAACGCCCTAATCATAACCTCAGCAACCTTGTTCGCAACACCCCCACTCAACGCCGCATAAAACGGATTCGCAAACGCATACTCCAAACTCAGTGTCACGCCCGTCTTATCCGCGCCCAAATCCTCAATCTTCCATTTACTCCTCAAATGCCTCAACAGCCCATTATCCCCGGCATTTCGCGCCGCAGCACCGGAGGACGATAGGTGGTGTTGAATCTCGTCCGCAGGAAGACTGGTTTCCGTGTCCCCGCCTACGCTCTCGACATACCGCCCGGGCACGCAGTATACGCGCGACACGAAGCTCTCGGTTATTCCGCCGAAGCCGCTGGCTAGTATGCCTTCGCTGGGCCAGCGGCGGTGGTATGTGGCGTCGGGCGCGGACCAGTGGGTTATGTCGCTGCGTTGGCAGTAGGGGAGGAAAGAGGCGTACGAGGGCACGTCGGCGATGATGGAGTAAATTGGGGCGCTGGGGTAGGGGAGGGTTCGGTGGGCGTTTAGGGTTTGGGGTGTGGAGGGGGCATCTGCGGCGAATGGGTTGGGGAGAAAGGTGCGCTTTTGGATGGTCGGGTGGTGGAGGCGGAGGAGTGGACGGGCGGATTTGAAGGTTGCCATGGGTAGGCGGTGAGATTGGCGAAGGTGAGAGTCAATGATTGTCACCTTGGTATCATGTTTGAAGTTCAATTGAAGCAGGAAAACGACCATCCCAAGGTCATCGATTCATTTTGGCGCTAAGTCGTGCGGCTCAATGATCTCATGTCAGGGACCGCGGCAGGCCCTCCGATTCTTGGGTTAAATTTAGTTCTTTCTCGACCATCGATAATCGAAATTTCCCCCTCCATTTCACAATTTCCCCACACCCTGAATCTTTGTATTCCACAAGCTGTAAATCATGGCTGAGGACTCGAGCAATGTCAGAACGACAAGTCCCGACCAAAACGGCGAACCACGCTTCCAAACAGACAATACCGTCTCCAAGAAACCCCAGCCAAAACAACAACTCTCCAAGTCTATGGAGCACATGCGCTTCGCCGTAACCGTAAACCCAGTCCCACACACATCAACACCCACACCACCATCACCCTCACAACCCACCCAAACACCCGCCGAAAACGACGCATACGGTGTCCCCGCGTCCTTCGCCCCCGTCCGCGCACCCTCATCCCGCTCCCACGACCCGACCAACAATCAAAAGCGCAGCGACCCCTTCGCCTTTGGCTCGCGGTACCTCGAAGAAGGCGACAACATCTTCGAATTCAACGCATGGGACCACGTCAGCGTCGACGACACCTACAAAGCCTTTTCCGAAGAACAATACTCGCGGCAACGACAAGATCCCGTCTCAGATTTTGATCGTAAAAGGTTTAATGACAACCCCGAGAAATGGTGGAACGTGTTCTACAAGAACAACAAGACGAATTTCTTCAAGAACCGCAAATGGCTGGCCCAGGAATTCCCTATCCTAAGCGAAGTCGGTAAACCCGATGCCCCGCCCGCTGTGCTCTTAGAAGTCGGAGCCGGAGCGGGGAATAGCGCGTTTCCTATACTCCAGAGTAGTCAGAACCCCAAGCTTAAGATCCACGCGTGCGACTTTTCGAAAAAAGCTGTCGAGCTTATACGCAGTCACGAACTGTACAACCCCGAATTCATCCAGGCGGATGTATGGGATGTCGCGTCCGCACCCGACTCGGAAAACGCTGGCCTTCCACCAGGCCTGACAGAAAACAGCGTCGACGTAGTCCTCATGATCTTCATCTTCTCCGCGCTCAATCCGCGACAATGGGACCAAGCAGTGCGCAACATATGGCGCGTGCTCAAACCCGGTGGACAAGTGCTTTTCAGGGATTATGGGAGGGGTGATTTGGCGCAGGTGCGGTTCAAAAAGGGTCGGTGGATGGAGGCGAATTTTTATGTTAGGGGCGATGGGACGAGGGTGTATTTCTTTGAGCAGGAGGAGTTGGAGAATATATGGGGTGGCAAACCACTGCCTTCCAAAACCAAGAATGAGGAAGTGGAAGAGAGGAATGATGCAGATGGCGAATTGGCCGAGAAGACAGAGGAGCTAGATTTGAACGATTCAACGGAGCTACCAAGTACACAAGGCCCACGCCCGGCTTTCGAAGTAGCACATATTGGCGTCGACAGACGGATGCTGGTCAACAGGCAGAGAAGACTCAAGATGTATCGGTGCTGGATGCAGGCTGTTTTCCGCAAGGCGGGAGATGACAGCCAGGTTGCGACAAGTACGCTGCGGCAAGACAAGCAGGGCGAAGGCGAAGAAGCTGCAGAGGAGGACTGAGTCGCTCTTGTGAGGATTAAACTTGAATGATACCCATTTCACACACGCACTATCATGGAAAGCAAGAATGCGTCGTGGATCCATATATTCCAGACGCTCAAACGCCGGCGCCTATGCTAATATTACGCTCCACTTCCATCCTACTACATAGTCTGCCCCTCAAAATACGGTCTAAATCTCGGCTCGCCCTCGAGCCTACACTCCCATACACACTTATAACACGCCATAAGCAGGTGAGGAAACTTGATCGTCCAGTAGCTCAAATACCCATCCGGCAGCGGCCCAACCTTGGCTCTCACACTCTCATCCATATCCTCGTAATGGTTCTTTTTATTCCGCAACGCACGCAGGAGATCCAACATGCGATCACCCGTGTACTTGCGCTGCTTGCCCAGACTCGCGATGAACGCGTGGTCCAGCTTAGCCAAAAAGTTTCTCTTATGATCCAGGACCTCGTAGCTGTAGTCTTCGAGGACGGACAAGTGTTCCGAAGGCGGATCACGCGGTTCGCGCTCCCAGTGATCGGAGCAATCGCACAGGAAATTGAGACGTTTCTCGGCGGACCAGAAGAATGGGTGGTTCATGACTTGGACGGCTGTGGGGCGGTCTTCGGGACGGGTCTTGAGCATCCATTGGATGAGATGGTATGGCTCTTCCGAGTCGGCGCCTAGACGGAGCTGCTTGAGGTTGGCCTTTTCTTTCTTGATGTTGTATTCGCGGATCTGCATCCAGCCTTCGTCGTCGTCGAAGGGGTGGCAGCCGTTGGTGAGGACGTAGAAGAATACACAGCCGAGCGAGAAAATGTCGACGGCACGCTTGACGCCCTGAGCGACAGGATCGGTGGAGCTGGAGGAGTCTCGGGAAGCCCCGGTGGAACTACCATTCATCAACTCTTTCGGTTGCGAGATCAGTTCAGGTGCCTTCCAGCCAACAGTACCCGCGTTGCCAGTAGTGCCAATGAGTGTACTAACGTTGTCGGGCAATGTCTTACATAGTCCGAAGTCTGAGATGACGAGACGCGGACAATTTGTTTGGTTCCTCGACGGGTATGCGAGGAGAATGTTCTGTGGCTTGATGTCGCGGTGGATGATCCTCAGACTGTGTAGATGATTGAGTCCATATGCCAACTGGTACAGTACACGGGGAACATTGCGACTGATTTCTTGGGCCAGCTTTTGTTGGGCCTCGGTCAACTCTTCGCCTGGTCTGCCATCTCTGTATAGGTCGAATAGACTGGCTTGACAAAGCTCGACGGCAATGTACAAGAAGTTCTCGTCCTTTTCGTCATCGAAGTACCGGATGACATTGGGATGCAGGTCGCTTTCTTGAAGAAGCTTGACTTCTTGTTCAGCCAGGCCAAAGTACTGAGGCAACATTCGCTTGATCGCAACTTCGCGCTCCTAGGGAGTATGTTAGGGCAATCTAGTGAATAGACGTCCACTCTACTTACATTCCACTTTCCTTCGAAGACGAAAGTGCCTCCGCTTCCATTTCCGAGAAGCCGATCTTGGTCAATGGTCAACTTCCCAATGCGTTTGATGTTGGCAACATCTTGCATATCATCGCCGTTCATGGTAATCTCGTCAGGATGCAGGCCAGGTGCCGGATCAAGCTGCTTTGCGGCGTCGACGATGCGACCGACCTCATCTTCTTCCTTCTGCTGATTCTTGTTCAGTTTACGACCGCCACGCTTGCCTCGATGCGTCTTCTTCTTCTTTGGCGTAGCTGGTGACGCCGTGGGATCCAGGGGGCCACTGTCGGTGCTATCTGTTGTAGAGGCAGCTGTATCTGAGTTGACGGCAGTGATGCCATCTACTTCCTCGACAGGAGATCCTTGATCGGCGGTAGTCGTCCTTGACAAAGGTGAAAGATCATCTTCCTCATCCCCAGGGATGTTGAAGGTCACCACTTTCTTCTCTCTGGACTCTGGTTCAAAAGGCGGATCGAGCTTCGGCGTCTCGGCCTCGGTCTCCGAGATGTACTCGATTGGCTTCTCCGTAAGGCAAGTCTCCATGGCTTTCGGTTCGTCTGCGTATTGCTGCATTGGCTCAGTCTCTTGCTGAGGCACGGCAATCATTGGCTCAGGAGTCTCGGGCTTGCTATCTTGGCTCGATTTCGACGACAATTTACTGGCTAGATAGTCCCAGAAAGGTGCCAGCGCCCCAGGACCTTTCCATTTCGAGTAGGAAACCATAATGGCCGCCATGATACCCAAGACAATGATCTGACTTGTGGTGGGTGCCCACTGCATAGGCTCCATGAAGGTGACAGGTGGGGCATCTATGGTAGGTATCCGCTGCTCTCGAGGCGATGATGACGGAGGAATTGACACGACCTGTCCGTTATCGATCTGATACTGGGTAGGAGCAGCTATGGCTTGGAAGCGAGACGGAGGCTCAAATTGATGATTGAGAACATGGACGCCGACCAGCGTCTTCTCATCAGCGGGCAGCGAGTGTGATGCATCATAGCCAAGCAACTCATTCTCACTGTAGCAAGGAGCCACTGGGGCGCCATCGGTGACAGCAGGATAGCTCCTCTCGGAAAGAGCATACCATGCCCCAAACTCGGTGGTGTTGAGCCAAACATGGTTGGCCTTTTCCTCGAGCACCTTGGGCCCAGCCGGCTGCGGTAGCAAAACCAAGGGTGCATGTGCACTGTCGTCACCCGCAGGTCGAGCGACGTCAAACACCCTAGCTACTGGGTATGGCAAGTGCTGTATGAAGAGCGGCCGCTTGCCAGGTCGAGTCCGCTTGTGGTCGTAGGCGAAGACGGCGCCATTGTATCTGCCATAGATGTACTGATCGTCCATCGTCTTCGTATACTGCGATTTGAGGTCGACGTCCCTACTGTTGGACACCCATTCGGCGTATTTGATAGTGCATACATGCTCGTTCGTCTTCTTGTTGTGTATGCTGATGGTGTACTCTGTCTGGCCAATCTCGAAGTTTCCCCTGCAGTCTCTCTCGTTGAAGAAGTTCTTGACTGGAGAAGCACAGCTGTCGTCGCTCTTACCGAACGTCCAGCTCGAACTGAAGCTCTGCTTGACGAGGCCGGTGGCTGCGTCCACATTCAACATGGTTGTCTTCTTCTCCACATTGTAGACAACGGGGAGGTCCGGATCGTCGCTCGAGTAAGGGGCAATGTCGGTAAGCTGCTTGACTGTCAGACCCAGGCTCTGAAGCACTGGGTGTGGCCCAGGGGTGAGGACGTATAGCGCGCCCTCCTCCCGCGGCTCGACGATCCAGACAAAGGCCTGGTCCTGCAGGCTGACGCGGCCGTGGGAGGTGTTGTAGATGGTCTCCAGCATGGGCTTGCCGGCGATTTCCCAGATCTCCTCTCCATTGTAGCGGTCGCGAGCGTGTATGTGGCCATCGACGGTCGCCAAGAGAACAAAGTCCTCAACTTCCCAGTCCAGCAGCGAGCGCGCACTCGGGGCGAGGACTCCCGAGGCAGCGCCCGCGGCTTGGCGGGCTCTGACAGCACTGATGGCTGGAGCAGAAGAGACTTTGGCTACGGCGCGCTCATTCTGGGCTAGGATGGGCGTGTAGGCATGACGCTTCTCGGCGTCGGCCACGCTGCCGTCCCGACTGTTCTTGCGGTGGTGGTGGTGATGGTGTTGTGGTGGTATTATGCGAGCATGCTCGACGCGGGCAGCCGCGCTGGGGCTCTTGTTGCGGGCACGGTGCTCGAGGGGCTGCTGCTGCTGAGCGGCCACGAGGATCGAGGGCAGGAGGAGGAGGGCGAGGATGGTGAGCGCCGGGCCAGCACCGGGCGGCCGGCGCGGACGGGGCATTGTGAGGGGGGTTCGACAGCTACGTGGAGGCCTGTGTCAGGCGGGGCGGTGAGGGTGATGGCTCATGAGCAGATGGCGATGGCGTGTGTCGAGAGCAGGAGTGAAAGCGGCCAGCGTGGGTGTGATTTTGTGCTCGATATTAAACGGGCGGGGGACTAAGCTGAGCGTGGGCGGTGCTGGAACCGGGGTGCGGCCGTCAGCCGTCGCCTAACTCGATTCCGACACGCTCGTCGGTTTCCCTTGATTTAGACCCTGCTTGGCGCTCCAATGACGCCGCCGCCGCGCAGGTACAGACAAAGAGGGCTGAAGATAGAAGCAAAGGATTGTGGTGTGGGCCAGCGCCGTATCATGGCAGCACTGAGGCAGACTTCGGTGTTGACATCGTACCGTGGTTCACCCTTTGTGTGACAGCCGCAGGGCAACACGACCGACCCATCCATCCTTTGCTTCTGACACTCACTTGCTCAGGGAAGGGAGCAACCGCACGCTAGTCTTGACTCCAGGAACGACATGCTCCACCACCCTTACGTTGGACATCTCCTTGCGTTTGCTCCAATCATCTGTACTGTTGTTCTTCGATGCATGAGTTGTGTATGACATAACTTTGTTGCTTGCGTGTTCCAACACCCATCATCAGCCTTCGGAGCGCCATGCGGAAACCACAAGCTTGCCATGGCGATAGCGAAGTCTGGATACCGCACCGCTCCACTTTTTCACAAAGTCCGTTATCGTTCTAGACAGTCCGGCAAAAGACAACATGCCCTCACGACATCCGATCCCTCTCGTTAGCAGTTCCTCATGTCGAGACCCGCCCTTGTGCGTGGTGCCGCGTCCGCGTGTCGTGCAAGTGGCGGCAGCGCAATCTATCGCAGCGACGCCGACCTCTTAGCTGGGCCAAAACCTCCTCAAAGTCGCTCGAAGATCTCGGAAAATCTTGCCTCAACCTGCGGTCGCAACATATGGAACGTGTTATAGGAACCATGACCATGCTAGCCGGCAGAATTGCTGGCGAGACCAATCGCTGAAACCATTATGTCAGTGGAGTAATGAAGTGCGAAGTGCATCGATGGTGAAGTCTGGTTGTTGCGGCCACACAGTATGCACAAAGTGCTATGAATTCTTGGTCACGACAATGGTGTTTGCATGTAATGTTGGTATTTAGACTACATGTATGCAGCTACCAGAGTCCGACGCATGCTGCCGTCGTGCCGCAGCTACCGTTCGGTAGCGACACACCCTTGACTTTCTTAGAGCCATATCGTGTCCGTCAACGGCATATCTTCGCCGTGTTTGACTACATTTGGGCATTTCGTGATACTGGACTCAGTGCATATCGAGTGCTGATTTGCCTGGAACCAACACATCGTATTTGCGTACAGGCCTCACCCAAACTCGCTAGGCATCACAACACTTCTTCACATTCGTTCCCTCCGTCGTGGAGCAGACCTTATGATGTTATCGACTCGAAGTAGGAGCTGTTGAGAAGTTAGCACATACAAAAAGGAACTATGCATGTCGGAGCACCTACTTCTGCAGCCTCTGAAGCTGACGAAACGACCGCACGCTTCAGCTTGTAGCTCTCAATGACGCCTAGCTCTCTCATATCCGTGATGCCACCGCCCGGGGTCAGAAGATCCAAGCCTGAGCTGGTCAGACCCGAGTACACAGCTTTCCGGAGGCGTGTAACTAGATCGCTTGAGTCAAAGCCAGCGTTATCGGCCAAGATGGTGGGCAGCTGTTGGAGCGCCCTGGAAAAGGACTCGACTGCAATAGCCTTCTTGCCTGCCACGTTTTGCGCGGCCTCCATGACGGCCTTTGCCATGTTCATCTCCGCGCATCCGCCACCAAGCGTTGTTCGGGGTTCCTTGACCGTTTGTGACAAGACAGCAAGGGCGTCGTGTAGCGAACGCTCGGCCTCGTCGAGGAGCTGCTCAGTTGCACCTCGCAACACAATTGTACAGGCACGGCCGGCCTTGACGCCCGAAAACCTGATCAGTGTGTCTTCTCCGATGATGACCTCCTCTATCAAATCACAGTGACCGAGCTTGACGTTCTCTGGATGGTCGAATGTCGAAGTAATCTCTCCTCCAGTCACCAGTGCTAACCGCTCAACACCATCGAAGTCAGCATGTTCGATCGAGCAGATGCCGGCATCCGCGAAGAGCTGTTCAGGCCAGTTGTAGATGAGCTGTCGGTTGACGAAGCAGTTGATTCCGTGCGCCTTGATGCGCTCAACTTTGGCGCGCATCTTCTCACGCTCCGCCTTCTCAAGCTCAGCCAGCTTGCCCGTCGAGTCTACCTTTACTCTTGCTCCGAAGATCTTGATCTTGTCCGTGTCCATCGCCGTGTTTGCAACCAGGATCTTGGCGTTCTCTATCCGCTTCGGCTGGTTCACACCAAACTTCTTGTCCAGAATAAAGCCCTCATCAAGGTACGAGTCCTTGAGTTTGCCGCCCGCCTTCTTGATGATCTGAATGTGTGTAAGATCTGTGGATCCTCCAAGCTTCAATACTGCCTCAACCGCAAGCTTTGCGAACTGTTGTCGGTCTTGCGAGAGAACTTTCGAGCTCAGTGTGGTTCTGGCAATGGCCTCAAGGTCTTTCCGGAACGCCGTCTCATCCTTGCTGTGGTCTACCGCAATCTTCTCCAAAGCCTTCAGCGCGGCAGTGCTTGCTATCCTGTACCCCTCAATGATTGTCTGGGGGTGAATCTTCTGGTCTACGAGCTTTTCGGCCTCGCGCAGTAGCTCGGCGGCGAGGACTGTGACTGAGGTGGTTCCGTCGCCAACCTCGTCATCCTGGACTTTCGAGATGTTGACAAGTACTTTTGCGGCAGCGTTATCGAGGGCGATTGCTTTCAAAATAGTGGCACCGTCGTTCGTTACCATAATCTCGCCGGTGGACCTGTTATAATGTGTAAGTTGTATCTAGAAACTCGGTAGGTGGATAAACATACGCAGACTGTAGGATCTTGTCCATGCCCTTTGGTCCCAGTGTACTCTTGACGAGATCGCCCACAGCGATAGCTCCTACGAAAGCTGAGAGACGCGCATTCTCGCCCTTCTCCTCCGTGACATCCTCCGCGAAGATTTGTGTGGGATTCGACTACGCGCATGTTATTTTATACTCACTGAGACTGACGAGTCGAACAAACCATCTTGTAAACAACGTTTTGAAAGTGAGGAAACAGAGGGGTATCTCAGAAGATGTGGGGTTGTAGCTGCCGTGCCTAACGCGACTTTTTTCGAAGCTGTCCCGCGCGGAAGTGTTTGCCGAAGTGCTGCCGAGCGCCGTGATCTTTTGCTGCCTCGAACATTTGATACACATTTCAATGTACACCAAATCAACTAGCCCGATACATTGCAGGCATTTCATGTTTTGGTAGGCTCATCCGGGCATTCAACGCGATCCCTGTAAACCAACATGTCGAAGCGGCCTGCTCTAGAACCTCTCGAGGATATGGTCGACGCGCCTTCACCAGCTCCCAAACGCGCCAGGGTCGACGACGAGGAGCTGGAGAGTCCACAGGCCAATGGCGCGACAAGCAATGGGCATTTGATGCATCCGCGACGACAAGAGGCAGAAAAGGTGGACATTATGGGCGCCGATGCAAAAGAGCATGCGGAGCTGGAAGAAGCCGGCGCATTAGAGGATGATGAAGGCGACAACGAGCCTGCAATCGCCGCACCGAAGCGCCAGACCGCGCCGGAAGCCGGATACACGGATCTGTACCTCGACACAATAGACCGCAAAGTACTCGACTTTGACTTCGAGAAGCTCTGTTCAGTCACGCTATCGAACATAAACGTATACGCATGTCTGGTGTGTGGAAAATACTACCAAGGCCGAGGGCCAAAGTCACAAGCATACTTCCATGCTCTGGAAGAAGGACACCATGTATACGTCAACATGGAGACGAAGAAGGTCTACGTCCTACCAGAAGGTTACGAGGTCAAATCGAAATCGCTGGACGACATCAAGTTCGTTGTGGATCCGCGGATGAGCAAGGCGGAAGTCGCGCGACTAGACAAGGAGCCAAAGGTTTCGTGGGACTTGTCGAACCGCGAGTACATACCAGGATTCGTGGGCATGAACAACATCAAGGCGAACGACTACTTCAATGTGGTCGTCCAGGCACTTTCACACGTCGTCCCACTACGGAATTTTTTTATGCTGGAAGATCTGTCAAGTCGGCCGCAAATTGCGCACCGGTTCAGCACATTGGTCCGCAAGATTTGGAATCCACGAGCCTTCAAAACCCACGTATCACCGCACGAGCTGCTCCAGGAAGTCGCCTTGCGATCATCGAAACGTTTCAATCTGACGGACCAAGCAGATCCGGTTGACTTCATGTCGTGGTTTTTGAACAACCTCCACTTAGCAGTTGGCGGCTCCAAAACCAAACCGAATTCAAGTATTGTCCAAAAGGTGTTCCAAGGCACGTTGAAAATCGAGTCGCAAGAAATTACTGCACGCGCAGATGCTGGCGACAGATTACGATTCGAAGACGCAGCTGTCAAGACCGATGTCTCCAAATTTCTTGTTCTGACGTTGGATCTACCAGCCGCGCCCCTATTTCAGGACGCAATAGAAAAGAACATCATCCCACAAGTGCCTCTCACGACGATACTCGGCAAATACGATGGCATGCGACCGCAAGAGAAGATGAAGAACCGTGTCCGGTACCGCCTGCTCCACCCTCTACCACCCTATCTTCTGTTCAACATAAAGCGCTTCAGCAAGAACAAATTCGTGTCGGAGCGCAACCCCACTATCGTTACATTCCCGACTGTATCACTCGATATGTCACCCTACGTCGAGCCCAATCCGAAAGAGTATCCACCAGGTGAGCCCATTTGGTATGATCTCGTGGCAAACATCACGCACGAGGCTGTCAAGAAGAAGGATGATAGCGTAGAAGGCGAACAGGAGAGCAAAGTCTGGAGAGTGCAGCTTAAGGATCGGGCACGGGACGAGTGGTATGGCATTCAAGACTTGTTTGTGGAGAAGGAGCGTGGCGAGACTCTATTCACAAAAGAGGCTTATCTAATGGTATGGGAGAAGCGGAGAGGACAGCAACCGAATGGAGCTGCTAATGGGAAGGGCAAGGGCAAGGCTTGAAGAGCAGTCGAGATGTGCAAGAACAGTATTCAGCTCGAGGGAAATTTGAGCCAACATCTCCTGTACGATACTCCCACTTCACCGGTGCAGAACCATGCAGTCAGATCCACCTCGGTCGCAGCTCGATTCACCGTTCGCTCGTCGGCAGCTTCCGCTGCGATGGTTACAAACACCTTCCGCTACAAGGCGCTGTGCGATTGTTCGAAGGGAGCCGAGTTTCGAGCAACAGTGCGTAAGCATCAAGACTATTCGTGCGACGCTTGACCGACATGACTTTTGTGCATAGTGGACACCAGACGCATACCATGTGCCTTTTCTGGGGATATAGAATTACAGGCATGGCATGATGTTCTTCGCCACGAACAACCAGATACTGTACATACTGGACACCAGACACATTCCATATGCCTTCTCTGGGAGTATAGAATTACAAGCATGGCATGATGTTCTTCGATGTGAACAACTAGATACTGCACAGATGCGAAGAACATCTGGGCTTTCGCCTATATAAGAGGACTATTTGCCTTTCCATTGTCTTCATTCTCAAGCATCTCAATCCATCATCCAAAAAAAATTCAGGATACATTACAACCATGCACTTCTTAGCCCTCGTTTCCCTCTCCACGGTGGCAGCCCTTGTCGCAGCCGAATGCTGCGGATCCGGCGCAAACTGCAACGGCGTAGGGCGCTGCAACATGTGGTGCTGCAACTGCGATGCCCGCTACCGCTTTGACATTTCTCGCCACGTGTGCAGCGTCTTCGGTATAGCCTTCAGGACAACCTCACCCTCCACTTCCCTCAAACTGACTATTGGCTAGCCTGTTTCAACGAGAACACTGGTTCGCTGTGTGATCCTTCTCCGAAGCTCGCACGTTCCGAGCACACGACTGATCTCGCAGCTGCGGATCTGGAAATGCTCAAGGCTGCAACGGGTGGGAAGGAGGAGATGACGTTGGATGCTTTTGTAGAGTACTCTAAGACATTAGGCCAGACGGATTATAGCATTCTTGTAGCTAGGTTCAATGAGTAGGACTTGCCTTTCGCTTGTCTTAATTGCAACTGAAATTGCCAGGCACGACGTCAACCATGATGGTGTCATCACCGTGGGTGAGATGCGACTTTAGAGCTGTCATCGAAAGGCCGCAACGGTGCGGAGGGGTAGCGAGTATATCTGGAACTGAGTCAGCTCCTAGAGGGTCGGAGTGTTGAACCTCTCACGTCAACCTGTCCACTCGTTCTTACAGGCAGGTGCACCTGCAAAGTTTGCTTGCTTTGATCATGAACGACAGTGAGGGGAAGGAGCAGTGGGAAATCGCTCCCATAGTCCATGACCACAACTAGTTCAATATCAATACTAGATCATGGCGATCATAGTGCAGCGCGGAGGTCGACTGACGTTTTATGTGTACCAAGGTGTACTTAATCTGGTATCTAGTGTGGCCCAACTCGCACGCGATAGCAAAGGCATCCTTCGATACATACATGGAGTATGACTTCAAGCTTGAATGCAGGCGGTGGATACGACGCCCAGTGCACGAATCCAGAACACGCTATGATCGGTCGCATGAACTGTAGAAATCTTGGTTGCTTCATGAATTGCAAGAAATAGTGGTATGGTATCTCCCCGTGTGTATCTCCAGTCTTCCAATCCATCCGTGCTATCGCAATATACGAAATGCGTTGACAACCTAGCATTCTGTCACTAGGCTGTGAGAGTACATATGGCATACACTTTCTACAAATGAACCTGATACGAGCATGATGGGGACAATTCTAGCCTCGCGAGCGGCTGTCGAGAGGTGCTTGGGAACCCCTTTCATGCTCGTCCTTTCAAATGATTGCAGATCCCTCCATGATGGAGTCGTCAATTGCAGCTCAGCTGAGTCCAGTCCTTTCCAACGCGGATACCGAACTCTCTTCACGGAAATGGGCCAAACCAATGTGGATATCGATCAGTATATAGTCCACGTCTGCGCCGGCGGATGTCGTACAGATCTCTTGATCGAGGCAAACTGTAATAGTGCTGCCTTTTGGGGCCGACGTGTAGCTCTCGGCCCATAAGTCTTAGCCGTGAGGCGAAATCGTCGAAATCGCCCTCGATCCAAGGGGTATGTCGGTAAAGTTTGTGCAGCAGCTTGGATAGCTTGTCCATATCGCGGGAGAGGAAGTATGACTCTGAGCCATCTCTGTCCCAACCCATCCTGTAATGTCCGTGGATCGTCTCGCAAAGCTCTGAGATATGTGCAAAGCGATACGGATCATAGAGAGACAGCTCGGCTAGTATCTCGTTGACATACGGCTGTAAATCATTAGCATCAGAGCTTGATCTGACTGCAGAATGTCTACCATTTCCTTCCATACGTCGCAGAATTTACAGCATCGGCCACCTCGCGGATCCCAATACCAGCATGCATCGTTCACGTCTGGTTCATCCCAGATGGGTCGTGACAGATGACCGTGAGAGCCCCATGGAGTGAGAGAATGACCGGGTTCATAATCGTAAAAGCAAAGGCGCTTCATAGTGTGGTCAATTTGGCAACGACGAGATTGAGTAGAGTCGTGACAAGAGTTCTTCGTCCAAGCAAGAATCTCGCGGGGCGGGTCTTAGACAGAATTACTTATACCTGGAAAGCAGACAATACCGTGACCTGTTGCACAAAGAGGCACCAGTCCCGCAAGGCCTGACAAAGTGCCAGCATGATGGTCTACGAACCCAGTCGAAACGCACAAACAGGCTCAGCGATGAGAACGTAGTAGTCAGGCACTGCAATTCTGTCCAAATTGAGCAGACCCTGCGTAGAAGAATGCTCTCTTTGGCAGGGCAAATGGGCCGGCGGTGGTGTTGAGTAGCAAACATCAGTCAAGCCCCAGCATGTGCAACGCCTTTTCACCGCCCGGATGACCTGGCCGGTACGTATCAACCAGGCGACGCAGACCAAGGTGAGACGTTGGGCCTTTGCGTGAGGCTGCTGGCCTCGTTAAGTGGTGCAGGCGTCAGGAGATGGTTAGACGCAGTTTGTGCCGTGTGCCATAGAGGGAATGGGTGTGATGCCCGCGTGGTTGGCAGTCCAGCGATACGCTGTTTAAAGATATGACCGTTACATCGTCTTCGTCAACCTACTACGTTCCGGATGGTTGCTTCCGCTATATTCCAACTCCGGAAACTACATCCCCTACCGCGAAATGATAGGAGAATCGTAACTTTAATCGAGTGTAGGAGGCGTGCGATGTCCCGACGCGATTGACGGCGTACACCAAGTTGGATCAGACGAGACGAGAGCCACTCAAGATGGCGAAGACCTTCCACTGAGCGGACAGGCGCATGATCCAGGACCGATGTGATAATCATGTGTCCCATGCCATGCGAATAGCGGCAAGAACGGACAGAGGGTGAAGCGTGTTGCACGTGTCAGGACGCTAACGCGGCGAGGCTGGCGGGCACGGTCCACCACTTTACGCGGTCGTGCCTGCTCAAGTCGCGTACCCGCGCATAGCTCCTTCTTCATCTTCGACACCCCACTCCGTCGTGCCTTCCACACTGCACAACTCCAATTCTGCCTTCCTTCCATACTCACACAATGTCTCCTACCGTTCTTGGAAAGAGAACTCGCAGCTCTGCCGCCGCAGATGCATCAGGTAAGCACGATTGGTGCTCTGGTCGTGGTTTCTCGGACAACGCGTCCCTAACGCGCTGTGCAGAATCGAAGTCAAGCGTCTCAACGCGCGCAAAGCGACGAGCGCAGTTCGTTATTCACGATGAAGGAGAGAACGACAATCCTTTCGTCACACCGAGGAGGAAGAATGTGCACAATGGCGATGCAATGGATGTGGACGAGCTCGCGGAGGAGAAGCCGTCTACAAAGCGCGGAAGGACAGCGGCCACAACTCCTGCTAAACACGGCGCCCCTGGAGCTCGCCTTCCTCTATCGATCGCAAAGGAGAACTCTCCCGCAAAAGGACTTGCTCCATCACCAGCAAAGGTTGCCCTTACTCCTTCAACACCAAGACACCAAGACGCGCTTGCCAGCAAAGTCGCGGTCACGCCAAGGCACAGGCTCATCATCGCTGGCCGACCATTAACGCCTCGTACACCACACACTCCTGGAACTCCTCGACACGCCGCTCCCACGGTCTACAATGAGGCACGACAAGTTTTTTCTCGAGGATCTGCTCCGACATCACTGTACGGACGCGAGAAGGAGCGCACTGAGCTCGAGAGCTTCATCTCGATGCGAACGAAGAGCAAAAAGTCCGGATGCATATACGTTTCAGGCCCACCAGGCACCGGAAAGAGCGTTTTCGTCAACGATGTTTGCCGTTTTGTCTCTGCCGATGGTTCCGTCAAGTCTGGCTACATCAACTGCATGAGCGTCAAGAATGCGACAGATTTGTACAGGAGTTTGCTAGAAGAGTTTATGGACATCACCGAGGTCGCCGAGGGCGAGGAGATGGATGCGCTCAAGGCACTCTTCGTGCAGCGGAAGACGGCATACGTTGTTACTCTCGACGAAGTAGATCACCTCCTGGAGTTGGACATCGACCTACTATACAACATCTTCGAATGGTCATTACAAAAGAATTCCGGCCTTGTCCTTGTTGGCATCGCGAACGCCTTGGACTTCACAGATCGATTCCTCCCGCGACTCAAGGCACGCGGTTTGAAGCCTCACCTCCTGCCATTCCTCCCATACACAGCCGCGCAGATCTCTTCAGTCATCACATCGAAGCTGAAGGCACTGCTGCCAGCAGACTCGGAGCAACTTCCGTTCATCCATCCGACCGCCATTATGTTCCTGTCGAAGAAGGTCGCATCGCAATCCGGAGACCTACGCAAAGCTTTTGACATCTGCCGACGAGCGATCGATCTGGTTGAGGCCGACACTCGCGACCAGCATGCAAAGAAGGCTGCTGAGATCACTCCATCTCCCACACCATCACCAACGAAGACGCCCCTCGTCGAGAATATCAATCTGTCATCACCTGTTGTCCGGTCGCCCTCAAAGCTGCAGGCACAAAGCGCTCTCGCAAACTCCATGGCTCAGCTTACGGTGGCTACCGCTCCACGAGCCATGATCGCACACATCGCGAAGATCACCGCCACAGTCTTCAGCAATGGTACCTCACAGCGTCTGCGAAACCTCAATCTCCAACAAAAAGCCGTCCTTTGCTCCCTGGCTGCCATGGAGAAGAAGAAGCGAGTCTCCGCTGGCGAGAGCGTTCTGGCAACCCCTTCAAAGTCCCACAACACAGCTCCAACGATCAAGGAACTCTTCGAAGCGTATATCGTCCTCTGCAAGCGCGATCGCATCCTCCATCCGCTTACGAGCACCGAATTCCGCGACATTGTGGGAAGCTTGGAGACTTTGTCACTTATCTCGGCAGTCGAGGGCAAGTCGGGTTCGCTGGTTGCTGCAGGAACACCAAGCAGACGTGGCAGAGGCCAGGCTTTCCCTGGTGTTATTGTCGAGGCTCGCCGTGTTGCGAGCGTGGTTGGAGAGAAGGAGCTCGCTGAGTCGCTGGCTGGTCCTGGCATGAACATTCTGAAGAGTATCTTGGAGGGCAATTGATGAAGCATCATCACAAGGCATAGATGAGGAAATGAAGATGGATAGGCCTTGAGCGACGGACTTTGCATAATCGGTGTTGGACAATGGTTTGGCGCATGGGTCATAAAGCGAAGTTGGTTGTTGGTTCTGGTTTTGCATAGCATGGCGTTGGTGCTGTTTCTCTGCTTTCTCGTTGGAGGCATTTGCATAGTGCGCGTAGCATAGCGTTTGCTTCGATGAGACACTGTACTATACGAAAAGAAGGGACATTGAGATCGATTAAAAGTGCTCATTGACATAATGGTGCAGATGCAAAGATTGTGTTGTGTTGTGAAGTTATCGTGATACTTGTGTCACTGATCAGAGCCAAGTACAACGCAAACTGTATCAGTTTGATGCTTGATGTAGAGCTATTCCCTAGTTCTTTTCGTACCCAAGCCAAGTGGTCAAGTCCATGATGCTGATAAGTGCAAAGACTGAGTTCATGTCCTCCATAGCTCATGGACCTCATCCGTGTTTACATCCAAATGATGCCCATCCAAATCCTGCCCACCTCATCGTCGTCGAAAGGTGAAGGTGATTTTCACGTTCGCAGGTCCTGATGGAACAGTAAAGCGGTCCTCTAGCAGGTCATCACCGAAGACGTTCCTCATGCCATGGCGGATATTATTCTCCACGTCCTTATCCGCTGCAAGTTCTGTGGAGGTTATTGCCGAGTAGGGTGTAATCATCCTTGATGAGATGTACAACCACTCAGCGCAAGCAGTCAAATCCGCTCTGAAGCGCAGCGAGCACACTGATTTCCCTCGTGCACGCTTCTACGGCCAGACTCTCGAACTCATCATGTGCAGATTGGCCGTTGTTGTCTGTCTCATAGAAGATAGATCGCTCAACTGTCTCCCATTTGTTATCCTTCCCATACTCTTCGACGACTTCACGGCGAAGCCGCGCATGTTCTTTTCCGCGTGGCGATGAAGACGGATACAGTATTCTACTGCCCATATTTACATATTGAGCCAGCGCAAGACGGAGAAAGATATCGAGCTTGGGCGTGTGAAGTGGATGAGTTCCAAAGTAGGCGAGCTCCCAACGACCGTTGCGTCGAAGCTGGCCTAGACCCTCCTCGAGAAAGCGCTTGTCGGTCAAAAGCCATCGTGGAAGTGTCCTAGGAGGGTGGGAATGTCCTAGTTCCTTGGCACGACCGTGGACGACTGAAAAGCTCAGTGACACTGGTTGAGTCTGATGACACTGATCGTATGGGCAACCGCAAGGGCCCCTGATATATGGCGTGAGCTCCCACAGATGGTGAGAGATCACGTCACGCAACTCGCGCGGCAGCTGGTAGAAGTAACACTGCTCGACGTCGCCATGGCGCAGACTATAGGGCGGACCCTCGCCATGCTCGACGTCCAGCGAACGTACCTTGTTCTCGCCAGCAAAGATCGCGCGCTGCAGCTTGGCAGTATTGTCCGGCATGTTCAGGACTTGCAACACGTTAGCACGGTTGCAACAATGGATTAGGCAAGTATTGAACGCCACTCACCTCGATGTGCTTACGCAGTTTCCCTAGCGATGCTGGTTGTTGCTGGAGAAAATGTTGTGAAGAGGGCAGAGTTCCGAAGAAAGATAGAGATAGAAAAGGTGTCGTGAAGTGATCTGACATCAGTGCTCGAGGTGAGGGGAAAGGGGCGAGTGTAAGGGCAGAAGGTGAGAGTGAAGCCAGGTACACTCTCGCTTGGGACACAGGGGAGAGGTGAAAAGCGAACAGTTCTACTTGATCAATCAGACTTGTTTGGTCAATAGGCAATTACGGATGTAGACCCAAAAGTAGTAAAGAATCATTAGATATTGCTAGAGAAAAAGCTAGCCTGGCGAAAGACAATAACGAGGCAGGACGACACGAATAGCACAAATTCCGGACTCTCACGTCCTCTTCTTACTCTTCCCGCCCTTGCGCTTCCTCTCACCATCCCTCCCGATAGCAGTTCCCATGACATTCGTGACTGGTACTGGTTGTGGTATGACCTCAACCGCAGCAGCACCGTGAAACTCTTCAGGATCCGGCATGAAAGCACCTGAATACGACGCCTGTGGCATGACAGGGTCAGAGTAGCTTGGCTGGGTGGTAGGTACAGTAGCCGTCCGCTGGATAGGCACGGGGATACGGCGCGGCATCGAGGTATAGCTTGCTTCCGAAGGCGGCGCGCTTGGCCTTCGGGTGTACTGAAGTTGTGGGGACGGCTGAGAAGACGAAGATGTCGGACTGAAGCTGTGATACTGATATGGCTCGATCGGGAACGGTATAAGCTTGGGCGGCTGTGTTGAAGAGGAACGAGAATGCGGCCCCGCATCCTCGTATGAAGTCTGTTGGCTTGCAGCTGGACGCCCTTGCCTTGTAGGTGTGGCGGACCGATACGCATATGAAGGAGCTGCAAAGGCCCCAGGAAATGCTCCAGGTACCTCTCGTGGCATCTCCCACGGCGGTGCCATACGTGGAGGAGCATGATATGCTTGACTGTTACCAGATGCAGAGCGCGACGACGGTCGAGATGGAGGCTCCGCGTCTCGTGCAAGGCTGCCTTGATAGGGGTTGATGGGAGTATACATCGGCTGTCCATCTGGTCCGGGCACAACGAAGCCAGGCGGAACCTGACTCGAACCGCTTGATACAGTAGAGACAGCCCGTTTCCGACTTGTTGGCTTCTCTTTCTTAGGCTTGGAGCTGAAGAGAGATGTTCGCTGGCTCTTCTTCGACTTGGACTCTCTTGAACTTGAATGACCATGGCGTCCAGTATCGGCGCTCAGCATACTAGCTGTATCGTCCAGTACCGGAGAGCGTGACATTGGCTGGGGACGCGCTGCAGGCGACCTTGACCCATGAAGTCTCGACTGATAAGCCTCGATCTCTTCTGCACTAAGTTGCACGTCTGAGTTACCCGCGGCACGGGCTACTCGGATCTTGTCCAAGACCCTCTGAAAGAGCAGTTCTTCGAACTCGGCCTGAGAGACAGCTTCCCCAGCTTTGTCGAAATAGCCTTCGTCCTCTTCGTGCACATCGTAATCAGGCTCGTAAGGTACGCCTCCCAATGCAGATGCCCGTTGCTCCCATGCTCTTATGTCCATATCATTAAAATAAAGCTCGTCCGGATTCAATCGCTTGCCACTGGAAACCTGTTGCGAACCATGGTCTAATAACACGCCGTTCTTTTCGTCGTCACTATCGAGTTCTTGAAATCTATACACGTCCTCCTCGACCCCTTCGTAGTACCTCCCCACATCTGTCGCCCCCGGTGGTCTTCCCCATGAGGGCATAGTGTAAGGAGCTCGCGGCCGACCACTTAGACCGCCTCCTCTGAAAAAGCTGACTCGATTGGTTTGTCGAGGAAGGCGGCGTGGCCGAGGATGGTCACGCCAGAGGCTCCAATGAGCCAGAGCACCGTGGTGAAGGGAGACGCCCACAGGCCCAGGGGGATGGCAATGACGAAGAGTGTCGTGTAAAGCTGGGATGTGGATGCGCGCCACGTGCCGAGCTGCAGGTCATTGCCTTCGAGCTTGCCGATGCCGTACATACCACCGACGACGAAACAGATGACGAAGAGCAACACCAGATTGGTGAGCAGGCTGTATATGCTGAGCATGACGAAGACGGCGGCATAGTTGCTGGAGAAGTAGCCTAGGTTGTAGTTCACTCTGCTCTGGACCTCGCTGAAGTTGGCGGGCTTGGAGACGCGCTTGACATCGAGGAACTCGGAGATGGGTCGCAAGTTCGCGAAGCGTGAGGATACAGATGTATTGCGCAGGCCATCGAAGCGACCGCCGAGTCTGGACGTCAAGGCGTCGATGGGAATGCTGAAGCGCGACATGATGTTGGTGGAGTTTGCAGTCTCTCGCGGAGGTGACGGAGGCTGCGGAGTGTTGTCAGGAGGCAGGAAAGGCTGCTGCTGGGCTTCGAGATCTGCGGCGGAGGTCATGGTCAGCGGGTGAAATTGTTGAATCAAGGGCGATGCTGCTGCGATGTGGCCTCTAGGCAGTGAAATTCTTCAGGGTATGATATGGAAAGTTGCTGCCTTACGGTGCGGGTGAGAGTCGCAGAAGAACGGCAGAGCTGACGCGGCCGGTACGAGAGAGTACGGAGAGCGTAGAGTGAGGGTGAGAGCGTGCGTGTCGAGTGTTGAGATGAATGCTTGACTTTAGTAGCCCCTGCCCTGCCGCGAGTCCGCGAATCTCAGGGACCAGGCGCGCAAGCCACACAGAACGCGCAGACCACCGGGCACGCCTCAGCCTCACATGCTGAAGCCACCTTTCACGTCGGACATTCTGGCGAGGAAAGCGAGTTGGCGCAGAGGGAAAGCCGCAACCACGGCCAACGGCAGCAGACAGTCTTTATCCCCTTAGTACCGTGTCCTCTTCCAACCGGTCAGGCTTGATTGGGCCACGTTCAGTTCCTCTAGCGGTTCACCGCACTACAAGCGTACCGGACGCACAAGCCTGCAGCCTTCCTATCACCTGCAGGGCCGTCTCCCAGCTGCGACGACTTTTTCTCGCAACACCGCCAACCATGAGGCCCAACGCGCTGCTGCTGCTGGCCGTGTGCCTGTTCGTCGCATTCGCCGCTGCCTGGACAAAAGAAGGTGTGTGCCGCCAATTGCGTCCCTTAGCATACGTTGCCCGTTTTCGGCAGTGCTGCGACACTTTTTGTGGCCATGCAGTCTCCCCACATGGTCGCATTGAGCTAGAGCTGCGAGCTTGCTGACATCGGACGACAGACCACGAGATCTTCCGCCTCCGCGACGAGGTCGCCGCCGCCGAGGGCAGCAATGTCACCTTCTACGACCTCCTCGGCGTCAAGCCCAGCGCATCGCAGGATGAGCTGAACAAGGGCTTCCGCAAGAAGTCTGCACAGCTTCACCCCGACAAGGCCCGCCAGAAGTTCATCACCGACTACCAGAAGCAGAACAAGAAGAAGGGGCAGACTCCTGGCGTCAAGATCAGCAAGCGCCCATCTGAGAAGCAGATCCAGGCCCACGTCAAGAAGGTTACAGTAAGCTACCAGAGGCTGCAGGTCATCTCGGACATTCTCAAGGGCCCTGAGCGCGAGCGATACGATCACTTCCTGAGGAATGGCTTCCCAACATGGAGAGGCACCGGATACTACTACCAGCGTTTCCGTCCTGGTCTCGGCTCGGTGCTGCTCGGTGTCTTGGTTGTCATGGGCGGAGGCATGCACTACTTTGCGCTGCTCATGGGCTGGAGGCGTCGTAGGGAGTTCGTCCAGCGCTACATCCGTCACGCTCGTAAGACAGCTTGGGGCGATGAGAGTGCCATCCAGGGCGTTCCAGGAGTGGAGCCGGTCAACACCCAGCAATGGCATGACCAGGAAAAGGACAAGGATTCCTCTGACGAATTCGTGCCGCGCAACCGCCGCGAGAAGCGTGCCATGGACAAGGAAAACAAGAAGGGCAAAAAGACACAGGCCGCTAGGGTCGCCCGCTCAAGTGGCATCAGCACGCCTGTTGAGGCAGAGCTCACCTCTGGACCGCAAGGAGCCAAGAAGCGCATAGTAGCGGAGAACGGGAAGGTCCTCATTGTGGACTCCGTCGGCAATGTCTTCCTCGAGGAGGAGACGGAAGACGGCATGAAGGGAGAGTTCCTGCTTGATGTATGTGTTTGGTCATGTGTCGCAAGGCTCAGCTAACAATCAGCAGCCTGATGAGGAGCCCCAACCCACCATCTTCGACACACTGCTCTTCAAACTCCCAAAGTTCGCCTACAACCAGTCCGTTGGTCGAATCCTTGGCAAGAAAGAGCTCATCGATGAGCCGTTGATGGAGTCATCTGATCTACCCGAGGAAGAAGCCATTCTACAGAACGCGACTGCACCGAATCTCAATGGCGAGGCACGAAAGCGCAAGGCGAAGGCGAGACAAGCGAGGTAGACTCGTTTGATTGGAGTTTGACCAGAGCATCCGAACAATGTTAGAAACATCTCGTTGCATCGTAAGCATTCAAAAGCACGGATTACTTCTTGCAGGATTTGGGAGATAAAAGTCGTCGCATCTTTAGCGTATGCATCAGGATGGGTGGCTTAGACAGGGAACTTAAAGGTGTCTGGAACTGATGTTGTTGCTTCCCATTTGCGCTTGAAGTCTTGAGCAACCATTCAACAAAGCATAGCATAGTTCCATTGCAATTGCCCTCGCAGTGGCCTCGCCCTACAGATGCCTTGACATGTCATGGATTCTCTGCATATAATTTTACAGCACTCATCTGACTCTTATGTCCAAACGAGCAGCTTGACTGGCATTCGAATTGCTTACGCTCGAATCACGCAATCCCTCAAAGTGGATCATCCGCCGGCCCCTCGCAGTAAAGATCGTTCCTGGCGACCGACTCTCCAATCCCCATGCCGCGATTGCCTGCCCTTGCAGCAACCAACGCGGCTGTGCGGCGATCCCTCCAAACGCTCGAGCTACCCCACCACGCCTTCTTCTCCGCCACCTCAGCACCACTCCCAATGCTCCGACCTTTCACAAACTTCTCCCGTCCACTCCGACAAGCCGCTCCTACCGCCCTCCGCACTCTCAGCTCCACAGCATCCACAATGGGCGTCCAGAAGACCATCATCTCTGAGGGCAACGGCCCCAGCCCCCAGAAGGGCGACAGCGTTACTATGGAGTACACCGGCTGGCTGCGCACCCCGGGCAAGCCTGAAGAGAAGGGCAAGCAGTTTGACAGCACGAGTGACCGTGGCAGCTTCCAGACAGCCATTGGTGTCGGTCGCGTCATCAAGGGTTCGTAAGAACGGTGTAGAGGACATGTCAGATTGCTGACACATGTGCAGGCTGGGACGAGGGCGTCGTGCAGATGAAGCTTGGCGAAATCGCACGCTTGGATATCTCGAGCGACTTTGCCTACGGCAGCCAGTAAGTTCGGGCATGTGTGTTGTTGAAAGTGCCATGACTGACTTCACTGCAGGGAGTTCCCTGGTCTCATTCCCCCGAACTCGGATCTTATCTTGTACGTTCACGAACTCGCGTAAATGGCATGGCAGAACGACTGCTAACAATAACACAGCGAGGTTGAGCTCAAGAAGATCAACTAGGTTGTTGAAAAGCATGGCGTAGAAGCGTCCTGCGCATCGAGTGCTGTCCTGATGCATTATCATCACCCGTTATAGGAGTCGATATATCCATACTGGAAGCGCGATGTATGTCGATAGAGCACATGAATCAAAACGATTTGCTCAAACAAAGTACAACTATATTCCTTCTCTGTGTCGCAAGCTCTAACGCCGGGATGAATTACAGCAACCTAGCTAGTCTGGCAGCTCTATGACTAGCCATGACCTTTCATTCTTCGCGACCTTGAAACGGATGTACAATCTGACAGTTGTCCTGTTGGATAAGGGTTGAGTGTGAGACGCACCACAGGACAAAACAAGATGGTCGTCTTCTCCTGTGGGTTGTGGCCAAACCGATACCTGGAGAACGGCAGCGTCGATTTCCACACACCTGATCCATAAAGGCGCCGCTCCGTGCACCTCGCTATAGCACGCACGCTACTCAATCCTCCACTGACCCCCGGTATGAAGCATCGATACTAAAGTACCATAGGGTCATTGAGTGATAGCGTGACATTATCATTTCCTTTAAACCATCCCGTTAACCTTCGATGATTAACTCGTCTTGACTGGAATATTCGCAAGACGCATTTGTAGAGAGATAAGGATGTGGCTATTCAATAGAGAACATCAAGGTCTTTTATATCTTGTTGGATCGTACTGCAAACCTGTTCTTTTGAAGTTGTACGCGGGGAAAATTTGGTGAATCTCGCGTTGATAATCCTGGCCAAACAGCCATGGTATGCAGAAGACGGACAAACACATATGACACTATCGGAGCGCAGTCATAACTCTCTGCTGTTGTTGAAAGAAGAAGTTTCATTACGTGATGTATGTGAATCGGGCCAAGTTGACTTGGTGGTGGGTAGTAGAGCATTGGGCAAGGCGGGGCTCAGGCGTGCTCGCGTCTCACTTGCGTAAGCAGTGAAATGCTTCTGACTGAACTCCCACCAGAACAATTTCTCAATTTACGAGGAATGGCATTGCATGTCGATCTCCATACAATGAGTCTATCGATTGCTGTCCATGGATACTCTCCGTCCTTTAGCAGATCCACAATTGCCCATACAAAGATGCAGGATGTGACATCACGACTGCCACGCGACGGTGCTACTTGCAGTACCCGAGACGGTAGGTTGCACTCTATCACCAAACTTTCCCACTGTATGTTAAATCAATCTCCTTTATTAAACTGCGTTCACCTCCCGTCTCCAGCTTCCCGATTAAGACCATTGCTCACGGCAGCCTACAGTTCCCGTATCTCCTTCAATCCCCGGTTCAACATGTCCATAAATACGCTTAGCATAAAATCCACCCTTGCGCTTCCCGACTCGAAGTACAAGATTCCGCAGATAGGCTTCGGCGTTTACCTCTCTCCACAAGCCAAATGCGTCAAATCTTGCTTGACAGCACTCGAAGCAGGCTACCGGCACATCGACACGGCGCAATACTACGAGAACGAGGACTCGGTGGGCAATGCCCTTCGCGACAGCAAGCTTCCACGTGAGGACGTGTACATCACCACCAAAATACTGAGTGCAGGCTCGGACGCCGGCGCAACATATAAAAAGGTCCTGGAGAGCGTAGAGAAACTCGCTGGCAAGGATGGCTATGTGGATCTATTCTTGATCCACACACCTAACGGCGGCGCCGGGGCGAGGAAACTCATGTGGCAAGCTCTTGAGAAAGCCAAGCAGAAAGGCAAAGTGCGAGATATTGGCGTGAGCAACTATGGTATACAACATATGGAGGATATCAAGTCGATAGGCAAGGTTTGGCCACCAACCGTGAACCAGATCGAGGTACAATCCCCTTCTTTTTTTTTTCCCAGGTTAAACTACGTCTAACACCCACAGCTCCACCCCTGGTGCCAACAGCGCGAATGCGTCTCATACTGCCAAAAGAACAACATCATCATCGAAGCTTACTGCCCGCTCGTCCGCAACGAAAAAGCAAACGACAAGACCCTGCGCAGCATATGCGAGAAGCACAATGTTGGAACGAATCAGGTTCTAGTGCGCTGGAGTCTGCAGAAGGGCTTCGTGCCGCTGCCGAAAAGCGATACGCCGAGTCGAATCGTGAGTAATGCTGATGTGTATGGGTTTGAGCTGGATGAGGAGGATATGGAGAGGCTGGATGGGCTGGATGAGGGTGACAAGGGCGCGATTGTGCAGGCTGTTAGTAATTAGTGAGAGGGGGTTGCGAGTTGTAGGAGTGTCATGGTTGGGGATCGTTGGAGATCTTTGTGGAGTTCTGACAGGTTGACGTTAGACTGATATCGCCCACAATTGAGTTCGTCAATCTCTTCTGGCGGCGCCAACTGCCCCTGATACCGCTAAAGTTGGCGTTGAGATCAAGAACGAGCAAAACGCTACTCCCGCGCCCAGTTCCAGCCGCCCCTGCACCCAAAAAGAACAGGAAGGTCAAAACATAAATAGAGAAGCGTACCGCCAAACAGGACTACCGCCCGAATCCTTTCAATGGTGCATCATTGTCTTGGATGCGGAGGAAAGCAATCTGCTGCGCACAGCAGCTTCCGCGACAGGACATGCCCTCTACTTCAGATACGGCATTGTGCTGCCAGGACATACCGTCTTTGCGAAGGACAAGGACACCCTTGGAATAGCGATGAAGAATGTCCCAGCGCGCATCTGCAAGTCGGAGCACACTATATCTCTCTGGAGAGTGGTGCCCGCAGGAGAGATCAATACATGCCCAGAATGCGACAAGTCGACCATTCTACAGGACACAGATGTCTTCGTTCTTAGCGAGACTCGTATGCTTATTCTGCCCTTCCTCATACAAGTGGACAAGGAGGGTGAAATCTGCACAGAAAACAGCGAACTCGCCCAACAGCCAAACCACATCAATGGGTTGAGGGACAGAAGGCGCGCGAGTTGCGCGACGTGTCTTTCAGGCTTGCGGTGGGATCGTGCTGGAAGGTGTCAAGCAGGTTGGATGTTTTGGGGGAAAAATCTTGGAGCGCTGAAGACCTACCGGTATAAACATTCGTCACGCAAACCAGACTTCAAAAGCAGCTGTATACCTTGGCGATTCACTTAACACTATAATGACTGCAGAGAGACAAAAAGTTTCAGCCATATTCAAATCGAGCAGTGTCGTCGATGAACGGGGTCTACTCATCACTTATATCGCTCAACGAAGAGCACCAAGAGCTTGACTTCAAAGCAAAACCTCCTCGCCATGATAATATAGAGCTCATGATACTGCCTCAACGAAGCGTGGTGTATCATCCACTGTCCAAATCTCGAATACTATATGCATGTTACTACGCCTTCTCATTTCCGGTGGGAGACGGCTGAAGGCTCTCGCGAATATCAACTAGGAGAGCGACAAGTATATAAGGTACTGAAGGCCTCCTAGCATCTACAATCCACGTGCTATCAGCTTGCCAGAGTTGCGCGAAGGACACGTCCCTCCTGGAAAATACATATTGAAACATACGCTCTAGTGTGCTATTGTAGCTGAACAAGTGCGGTACACCTTGTTTCTTCGACGCTGCTGTTGAATATCTAGTAGGTGGACATGAAAGAGAAAAATGGATGAAGATTACTAGATTTAGAACACCCAGTGCATAATTGAGAGGTGACAGAAGTAGCTGTGTACCCTCTGATCACGCCTCTGTCGTCCAGATCTTCTTGCGGTATTTCCAGACTCGTCCTTAGAGGCATTCTCACCCAGGCCATCGTCCATGTGGGTATCCTCTTGTGTGTTGAAGTCGAAACCTCCATTTGTTGCCTTGCCAGCATCCTTGGTCGGTTCATCTAGGTGAGAACTGCTGCCGTTAATCGGCAGATGATCAGATTGGGGGTTGTCTGTCCGAAGTGCACGAGGTTCAACAATACTACGGAAAGAAAGACTGATATCGAACACAACCGACTTTGACAACTTTTCACACGGCTCATCGACGAGCAGAATGCATGTCTCAGAGGCAGGCAAAGCATCTTAACCATACCTGAGCACAGGAGTATTCATAGCTTCAAGACGACAGGGCGGTCACTTCGTCTTAAGTGCACTGAAGACTTCCAGGCTGTCACAATCAGTAACAACGCTAGTGCAGCGAAGGTCTGCAAGCTGACGTGTTTTAAAACAACAAGAGTGCGCTGACTACCTTCCAGCTGAATGATAGTATTAGAGGAGTGGAAGTTGTCTCTTGATTCGCGCAGACGGGCTTTGGATCTGATGCGCGTGGTTGGAAACGATGCGATCAAAAAGTGATCATATAGACATCGCAGAAAGAAATCTGGAGAACGGACATTATGACATGAGGTCTCAATAAGAGACTTCTTGTAGTTAGCGATCTCATAAGTCAACGTATATACCACTCAATCGGCTCATACTTCGTACAGCATCTCGAATCTCTTCAACGTCACACAAGGCGTCCACTCAGCCGAACCTGTCCGGCAGAAATAGGCAAAACTCCACCATCAACCCCCACCTTACCATTGTCTCACGCAGCCGCCCCACAGCTGCAAATTCTTCACCAAGCCACATGTCCCAGTTTTCACAGGTGTGAATGCTTTTTAATATACCAGCTAATTATCCCGCTGCCATAAATCACCAACAACACGGTTTTGTAGTGTAAGCGCCTTCCAGCCCAATAGTTATAACTTGCCCACACTAATTCACCTCCCAGGTAGTGGTCATCACTCCGGATTCTGATGCATCAGTCAGAAAACCTTTCCGGCAACCCAGGTTCGAGTCCTGGCAAGACCTCCATAGCATTCTTGTTTTTGGTCTTTTTCTTGGTGGGATGAGGCGGGCGTTGTGGTGGTGAGGTTTTGGTAGGAGAAATGCGGGGCGGGATGAGATATGCGCAGGTGGGATTGGGCGAGGAACATCAATGTGACGGACTCCTGTTAATATGTGGTGCTCGTAAACTGGAGCGTGCTGAAATTCGCGGGCTATATGATTCTGGATAGAGTGTGTTGTTCAAAAAGGGGAGAATGTAACTTCGATGACGGGCGAAGCGTAGGGGGAGCCGGCCGGCTCAATTAGACGGGTACACACTCGCCAGAGTCAGTCCATCACCCCACAGTAGACACAAGCATAAGTCTGAAAATGAGGAGAAACTCTATCTCTATTCTCAAGCTCGTAATCTCTTTCGGGGACTGCAACATATTTACAAAGCTGCGCTTTCGCGGTGCGCGACCAGATTGATCATTAACAAATACCCATATCCAAGAGATCCCATTCCACTCCTCATCATCATACCCAACACAACGAGAATAAAGGTCGCAAGGCTGCGCAATGCCACATCGAGCAATTGCCGCCTGGTATCATAAAAAGTTTGACACCCAAACCAAGACCAAGACCGACGCGAATGAAGTTGCGCAAACGCTGCAAAGAACGATGGATGCATGATGGCTGTAAGCAAACGAACACCGCTAGCAAAAGAACTTGTACACTTTCTTCCACTTGGGCCAACGCTTTCGCTCTTCGCGCTCTTCCTCGATGAGCTCGGCAATGTTGAGTTCGCGGATCCCTGTGTGCAAGTCCATGTTGTGGCTCCGCACGATTGAGGTACGGTAGTAGAACTTGTAGGGGATGTAGAATGCAATCGTGACGGGAAGGGCGAGGTAGACGCCGAAGAAGCGTTGTAGACGTCCTGATGTGCTGAGCTCTTTCATATCGATCGGCGCAACCGAGACAAAGAACTGCGCGATCAAGACCAGCGAGTTGAAGATGACGCCAATCCAGGATCCGATAACGCCGGGCTGCGATTGGAAGGCTAACTCGGAGAGGCTGTGGCCTTGGACTTTCCAGCCTTTTCGGAAGCGGATGTGTGCGAGGCAGATGGAGAGCCATGTGAAGACAGCTGAGAGGGCGGAGAGGGCGAGAAGCCAGTTGAAGGCATTTTCTTGGAGGTTACGGTCTGCGCCGGCGAGGAAGGCGAGGAGGCCTAGGGAGGAGGCGAAGGCAATGGAGACGAGTGGGCGACCTTGGCGATCGATGTAGGCGAATATGCGTGGTGCTTGATGTTGCTCTGCGAGAGCAGCGAGGGTACGGGATGAACCGTAGATGGAGGAGTTGCCGACGGAGAGGACGGCAATCATGATGACGGCGTTGAAGACCGAAGGGAGTCCTTGGATACCGGCATTTGAAATGGCAATGACAAAGGGGGATGCGACGATGTCGGCGCTGTTGTCGCTCTGTAGAAGACGCTTATCGTCGGATGGGACAATCAGGCCCACGATGGTGAGTGATACAATGTAGAATAGCGAGATTCGCCAGAAGACCTGCTTGACAGCAGTGGGCAGCGACTTCCTAGGATTGGCCGTCTCAGCTGCCGCGAGGCCGACGAGCTCGGTTCCGGAGAAAGCAAAGGCTGCGTTGACGAAGACGCTGCAGAGACCTTTGAACCCGTTGTTGAAGGGTCCTGGCGTTCGCCAAAACTTGCCGCCAATGTAGCTTCCTTCTGGGCCTCCGCCAATGTTGATAATGATGCCAAGGATGATGAAGCCAATGACGGCGGCTATCTTGATAATGGCGAAGACAAATTCGGCTTCACCATATCCTTTGACACTTTGAGGAGTTAGCCAACCGTCACGACATAATAAATGTGCAAAGCTTACCCAAAAAGATTGATAACGACGATGAGCACCAGGAAAATGGCCACCCAGGCGTTGTTATTCACCTTTGAGCCTTGCCAGGATTCTATCGTAAAGGTTGCAGCGACGATTTCGAGCGGTAATACGACGAGCCATTGCAGCGCGTAGTTCCAGCCCATGGCGAAGCCCCAGGCGGGGTCGAGGAAGCGAGTCGAGTAGGCCGAGAAAGAACCAGCGACGGGGAACAGAACAGCCATTTCACCCAGAGCATGGACTGTGCAATACAACATTATACCGACCATGCAGTAACATATCACCAGTGCTGCTGGACCGCCGTTGGCCAGCGCTTGTCCAGAGCCGACGAAAAGACCGGTACCTACAACCGTTAGCACGAAGATCCGCACTCCCAGCACGGATAGAGACCGTACCGATGGAACCTCCTATCGCTATCATTTGCAAATGGCGGCCTTTCAGTCTCCGCGCAAGCGGTGAGTTGGCAGTGTTCTGTGCTGCAGTTTCCACGTCGAAGACCTTTCCGTCGGCGCCCAAGCTCCCCTTTGGCGTCATGTTGAAGTTCGGGTCCCGCTTGAAGCTCTCGATGACCCTCCTCCCGATGCCGTCCCGGTGCTCTGAAGATTCGCCATAGTAGTCCGAGGCCTGCGATCCTCTTCCGAAGCTCTTTTCTGTGCCGTACATGTCGTCGTCAAAGCCCTGGGTTCCACCCTGGGTTCCAGTCATGTTCGAGGGCATCACGGCGTGATGAGGGGTCCAAGGAGCGAGGCAGAACTACAGCAGACGCTGCAGACTCAGTGGTGGCGGCTGCCGGGCAGCGGGGGGCAGTATTCGTCGTCCAAGGTGGGATCCAGGGAGAGTGATAAGAGCGCGGTGCTGACGGTCCGGGGTGGTGGGCTCAGGCTTATTTTACACACGAGCGCGAGCGTCCAAAGTAGCAGAGCCGTCCAGGGTGCGAGTTGCAGGGTCCAGACGGGCGGGTTTCTAGTAAGCCCAAAGAATGGCGCCTATCTGAGCTAGTGGACAGTGTCTCTATCGCGCGGCGCGGACACGGGAGGGTTGTATTGGATTCATGCGCAGCAGCACGCGAGCGCGAGGGAGCAGTGCAGTGCGAGTGTGAATGAATGTCGCCGTGACGCGCCACTCCTCGCAGGACTAATTCTGAATATGATGCCACTCGAGCGCCGCCGCCGCGTGGGCTGTAGCCAGCGGCAGGTGGTTGGTGTTCACCGAAGGCGCAGGGTTGATGGCGACAGTGGCCAATGCCAGCGCTCAATGTCTGGGACCCGTCCATCCTTCGCTTCGGTCGTCTCGTGAGCACCGGCGGCGCGCACCGACAATCAACGTCGCGAACCACGGAACGGCGAGCTGTCACTGTCTTCTGCGCGCGCTCCTCTCGGTCCTTCTCCATGTCCACGTTTCGCATGTCGGATCGAGCAGCGCTTTCTGGCAGCCTACCGGCGCTATCATCATGCCTCGGCCGGTGCACGATCGCGCCTGCCTTCCAGAACGACGCTAGCGATCAACCCGGGCGTGCACGGACGGAAGCTGTTATCAATGCGACGATATGGCCACGACCCTCAACCAGACCACTCTCACACGACCCACGGAAGGCCGCTGTCTGGCGACCCAACCGTGAAAGTCCACCACCGCGTCTTCCTTACCGCACATCTTGTTCGCTTTCCGGACTCCAGGTTCTCACTGGCCACGGGGACGGCTGTCACAGCGCGCAGTCGTCGCCTTCAGTCGCTCCCGCACGCGTGCTATTGGCTCACAGCCGCTGCATCACTCCAACACTGCCCCACTTCACCAATACGAACAAGTCTCTTGGCCATAAACGTCCACGGGTAGTCACAAGACCCATCCCAGCATCCATCTCGAGAGGCATTGATTCCTCTGCGCGCAATGGTTCGTTGAGCCGTTGGGCGCTGCACTCAGCTCACCGTGCCACAAAGGCCCACCAGCTTCAATAATAACACGAACTCATCTCCCTGATGATCCACGGAACTGCCTGACCGCGTCGATAAGACGGGATAACCTCATCGCATCTCAACGAACTATCGCTTGACTGCCGCCGTCTGCAAAGCTGCTGTCTGCCGCAGGGGAACACGAGGGCTCTCAAATTGTTTCCTTTTTCTCCAAGCTCGCGATGCAGGTACACGCAACAATACCCTCAAGTTCGCGTCTTGCAATGTGCTTCAAATTGCAGAGAGTTACACGCGCATCTTGATGAACGGCACCATGAAGTCACCGCGCCGCAATAAGGACAAAATATCGCTTTCGCGTTGACTATACTATCCATTGACCCGGCTGCCTGACTTCGTACGTGCCACAGCAGCTACAGGTCCTTGCCTATACTCGCTCGAGGCGCGAACACACGTTCGCCCGTTACAATTCTGCCTGCGTTTGTACTACATCAGCCATTGCCCCAACGAGACACTTACAGTGCCGATGCCGATTCGCTCCTCTTCGATCATACCGCCTTTTCATCATTGTTTCATCACTCCACACTCTTATCAATTATCTTCAAGTCACCCACGCAAGCACCAAGCCAACTTATGCGGCATGAACTGCAATGCTACGCGGGATAGATGTGATGATGACCTCGTCTGCACTCCTGCCTCTAGCGGTTTGGTAGGACGCCTTGTCGTAAGCCACCACCAGAAGGCATTCCACATTTTTTATCACGTCGATCCGCATTGGAAGTCTGGGGCACCTCCTCCGCTGCCTGCAACCGTGAGGCATTTTCGTCTTCTTGACAGCCGACGCTTTGGGAGGTGGGATGTTGCCGCTGACTCGCTATCGTGAAGCCTAATAGGGCATGCGCATCACGATACGTTGCTTTTTCTTTCTAGCTCCGTTCTACGGCGACCATGGAAGACGGATAAGCGCATATGCACGAACTGATCTTCCCGGCTTACCTTGCGTCTAAGACGTCGAGGCACACTCACGATGGTGTGCGTCTCCTTCTCGTTGTGGAATTTGAGTTGACTTCCGTCCATCGAGTCATTCATGTCATTTAAGACACCAAGGATGCGATCTCGCATCGCCGCATTCGCTGGCATGTCTCTCGTTTGGGATACCGCTGGAGATATGTGCGACATCTGGATGCGCCCTCACACCACATTGTGGTCTGTGATAGCAACACTGAACGCCTCCCATTTCCCTGGCACTTGGACCCCTCTTCACGTGTGCGTCGCATGGCAATCCTGCGCTGCAAAGCTCAGTGTGCAATCTCTACGCTTAGATGCTCAACACGGACCTTGTGCTCGCGGACCTTGTCCTCTTCTTGGTCACATCACGCGACTGAATGTCATCGCTCTTACCTCCAGAACATGTCTATGCGACTCGCATCTCTAAGTTCCATTACTGAAGTCTCACAGTTCTATTTCCCCTTTCTTTGGTGTGTGAAGCCACGATCGAAAAACGCCTCTCGCTACACAACTGATCACCCCAGGTACCGCCTCTTCGGAAGGATTCGAGTGAGAACGTCGTGCGCCATCACATCTGGCTCCGCGGCGGTCCAGCTGTTGGCTGGTACCACGAAGACTAACGTAAGCGCATCCCCATTGATTCAGCTACTATGATGTGTACTTCGATGCATCCACACACGTTGAGGTACAATGTTACTCTGCGTCATCGATATGGCGCACATGGTACGTTAGCAATGGAACCTGGGTGTAGTATGCACGACTGTATGGCTAGAGCAACAGAGAGCATTGGTAAAGTGTGGGACATTGATGTGACGACTGTCAATGTATGATGCTGTTAAGAGTCTGTTGACGTCGACACGCCCACCAGCAGTTCTCCGTCGACATATTGGGCACCAGAACATAGTCGTGCCCAAAACCAGGAACCTAGGCAGCGGGTTGATGATACCTCTGCTTTCCATATATCCTAGCATCAGCATTCTCACTGCAGAATCGAGCAAAAAGGATCAAAAACATACAACAGCGGGTATTCGCCAGTGGTCACCCACCTGACTACTAATCCGCCGGTCACGAGCTTGAGTACCGCTGAGCGAACGGGAAGCGCTAGTTTCTCGAACCTATGGTCGTATGTGAAAGATCTGCTGTCTGGCCTGTGTTATATTAGTGTTGTGTCCATGTACTGCTCCTCAATGTCTCCGACAGGACACAACTCGAACACCTCTCACACGTATAGCACGCTACGAACAAGTAAGTAGGCAAGGTCTTGAAATCTCCTGCAGCTGTTCCCTCACACCGGTCTAGCTCTCGCAAGGCACTCGTATATTTCTGGGCAACACCTAGCTGTTCATCTCGCAATAGGTACTGGAACGAAATGGAGAGACGTCGGGAGTGTTGAATTGTCCGAGGACAAAGATATGTACATATGAAATCGCCTAGCTATCATATATGCCATCCCGTCTCATAACAAAAAAAAACAGGTATCCAAGAAAGTACACTACAAACCCCGACTCGCCTCGAAAAGGTCTATATGAGAAAAGTTAAAAAGTACGAAGGGGAAGGAAAACAACCACAATCCGCTATGAATCAACAACCCGAAAATGCCAACATACATGCTCAATATACACCAACATACAACCTCATCTTACACTACCTCTTCTCCTCCGCACCTCCCTTCCCTTCTTCAACCTCGACAAACTCCCCCTCTTTCAGCCCCGAACTCCCAAAATCATCCACTTCTTCAACATCCTCTTCTTCCTCTTCTTCCTCCGTAATACCCATAATCTCGCCACTCCGTCTGCCCTGCACGCTATGGCTCCGACTCCCCGTCTCGCTGCCCCTTCTCCACCCACCCGGACTGCCCGTCGTGTTGACATTCAGCATCGGTCCCTTGAACGGGCTGCGTTTCCGTTTCGCAAACACGAGACCAGACGGGAAACCAGGTGAGGGAGGCGGTACGGCGCCAAAGGCCGAGTTGCCTTCTGCGTTTGGATTCAGTGTGAGATTGCCTGTGCGGACGACGCGGATGTTCGAGGGAAAAGATGAGGACGTCGGTGTTGCGGGGAGGACTTTGACGCTTGCGTGTGGGGATTTGGTGAGTTTGTGGCTATGTCCTGATACTGAGACGGCAGGGGAAGCGATTGAGGCAGAGGATGTCGATGATGCTTTGGAGTGCGAGTGATGGTGATGTGGCATGGAGCGGATCGAGGAGACAGATGAGGATGTTGATTTTCTACCGCGGAGACCGCCGCTGGATCGACGGTAGGAGGAGCGTGGTGTTAGTGGTGCCGGACTGGCAGAGAGGCGGCGAACGCTGCCAGAGCCGTTTGTGGAGACGCGAGGGCGAGGTGCGGCGTGGGTTGACGGTGGGATGTTGGGATGTGCGTGGACGGAAGAACGGTTTGCTGCGCTCAATCTTCTACGGGAGTCGGGGCTTTTGCTTTCGGGTATCTTTGGGCTCTTTTGGCCACTGCTGCTTGCTTTTGAGTTGGGGCTCCGGGCTCTTTTGCTCGTTTCCTTGATCCAATTTCGAAGCGACAAGAGATGGTTGATGAAGGGTTGCTTTCGTCGCCGCTGATTCTTCGGTACAAATCCATTGGGATGAAGAAGATCGGGATTCGATACGACTTGTAGCATGCTGCTACGCGAGCGTCTTCGATCTAGATCTTTGGCGGGAGGCGGTGGACGCGAGGACGAGTGCGAGGCGCGGCTGCGGTACGGTTCGATTGGAGGAAGAGATTTCTCAGAGAACGGGAGAACGAGGCCTGAGTCGGATTCTGGCAGTCGTGGAAGCTCTGGTGCACCTGTTCAAATTAGTATGATACCTACATAGTCTTCTGCTGACTTACCATGCAGACTTCTCCGATTCATGGATCTTCCACGACTCTTTGGTGTGTCACCAGGCGTTGGCGAATGCAGACCTTCCTCGTCTGTCTCTCTTATTGTCGGTGCAAGCTTGTCCAAGCGACTACTCGCGGCACTCAGCCGTCTCAGACTCTTCGCCTCCGCTTCCTTCTCTTTCCTCTTGCGTTCTCTCCTCTTAGCTTTTCGCTCTTCTTTCTCGAGTAGCAGTGCCCACCATCCTGCCAATGCATCGCAACGCTGCGCCAAGACGTTTTCAATGACCATATCGATATCCACGCCAGCTGCGCGCATACGATGCAGCACCTCCTTCTCGAGCTCGGTTGAGAATGGTGCAGGCTGCTGCAGTTTCAAAGTCTCCTGTTGCCGTGGCGCATGTTCCGACAGCCACGGATTCTGCAGGATATCCGCCAGCGTGGGTCGTAAGATCGGTCGTTTCGAAAGTAATGACTGACATAGCTCCTTCGCTTGTGGTGGAAAGTTTTCCGGGTACGTTGGTTCCTCCTTGAGTATCTTCATCTTCGTAACATTTTCGTTGTCCTCGTCAAATGGCAGTTCGCCAACTAGTAATGCGTATAATATGATTCCCAGACTCCAGACATCCACCTTTTCTCCTGCATACTTTTCGCCCTTTAGCATTTCTGGTGCGCTGTAGCACACCGTTCCACACCATGTCTGCAGGTAGTTCGATTTTCCTTCGTACTCTCGCGTGAAGCCGAAGTCTACCAGTTTTACGTCTCCATGCTTGTCCAGCAGAATGTTCTCCAGCTTCAGGTCGCGGTGGACGCAGGACTTGTTGTGGACGTAGGAGACGGCGCCGACGAGTTGGGTGAATATGCGCTGGACTTTCGAGGGCTCGAGCGCGCCCTTCTCGAGGAGGTAGTTGTATAGCTCATCGCCTGCCATGTGTCAGATGTGCTAGCGCTCAAAGTGCGCAACGGCGCATTACCTTGACAATACTCCAGCACCAGCCAGACCAGCTCCTCCGTCACTATGACCTCGTATAGTCGCGCAATGTGCGGATGTATGAATTGGCGGTGGTGGTGGATTTCGCGTGCGAGATTGGCGTCGTCCTTTTTCGCAGATTTGAGCACGACCTGGCTGGGATCAGTCTTCCCTCCTTTCCCGCCATTGTGGTATGCTTGCGCACCTTGGAGCCATTGCTGAGCTTGTGCGATGCCAGGTAGACCTTGCCAAAGCTTCCCTTGCCGATGAGCTTTCCCAGTGTATAGTTACCCACAGTCTTCAGGTCGGTCGCGGCGAACTCACTGCCGCGCAGTCAGTATAAATTTGCGCCATAAGGCACCGAGGTGCGGAGGTTGTCTTACTCGAGGAGTTGCTTGTATGAATTCGCAAGCTGCTATGGCTCAGTCTCAGTACATGTATCGGCGCGCCAGAAGTTCCTAAGTTTCTTTTGGAGAAGGGGAACCCCGGATGTCTGCAGAAGATGTGCGCGGCGCATTGCCTGCGCGCAGTCGCTGCCGTGCCAACGTAGACGTACCTTCTTCCTCTGAGCCTGAATCTCAGCCTGGGCTCTGAGATTAGACTGCATGGATTGCGCCGCTCCGTCGTAGTGTAGACCGCCAGCACAGCGTCATCTACGGGCGCTGGAGGATCGCGAGCGACAACGCCGCGGGAGTGTCAGACTATCAACCGTAGCGTGCGGCACCAGCCAGGATCCGGCGCGTGAGAAACGGGACGATGCTAAGGATATAAGATGCGTGGAAACACGTGTGACGGGTATTATCAGAGGGGCTCTGCGGTAGTATCGTGAGATTGCGGTGCGGCGCCTTCGAGCTTCTCCTTTCCTGCTGGTTGGAGGCGTTCTAATCCTGGTGCCGATCTTCCAGAATCCGCAGACATTGGGAGGGGAAGTCCTTGGGACGCCTGACACGCAATCTAGATGTGACGTGCAATCGCTCACATGAACTGCGAGCATTTTGTCGATGATTGCATACAGACACAATAAAGTTCGGTGCGACAGCCACGCGACAGCCGATTCGAGTTGTGGTTCGCCATGCTGCCTCGACCATCGGCGGTGACACGACCCTGAGCCTCGGGATCTCGAATGCGCAGAACGCTACGTAACCCCATATTACAGCTACAAATTTTGCGAGAATGAGAACAGTACAATCATCAACTATTCCAGACCTACAGCTTACTACTCGGCCCACCAATATAAGTCTGACCTAATCGCAGCATATCCACCGCTTCCTGGACCATCTCAACTACAATCTCCTTCGCAGGCTTGATTTCTTGGATGACACCAGCTACTTGACCCATCAAGAATGGGATATCCACATCCTTGCCGTCATCCATATCCTTCGCCAATGGCACAATGCCCGCATCCGTTAGCTTCTTGATCTCGTTCTCCCGCGAGTGCCAGTCCTTGATGTAGTCGTTGTACTTGACGCGGAGCGGTCGACCACTAACGACCAGTGTCCGTCCGGTATCTGTGAAGTCGGCGCTGACAACATTCTCCTTGTGCATCTGTGAGCACCCAGCCTCAGTCGACGCGACGAAACGTGTGCCAACCCATACACCCTGAGCGCCTTGCATCAGACTGCTCGCCAGGCTGCGTCCATTGTAGATACCTCCTGCAGCGACGACCATTGCGGGTTGCCCTGTCAGCGGGCTCTTGTACCGGCGTGCAACGTCGACAACGGAGGGGATGAGAATGCTGTTCGCAATATCGCCAGTGTGTCCACCGCCTTCTCCTCCCTGCGCGCAGACAATGTCCACACCAGCATCTAACGCCTTGACAGCGTGCTTGGGATGTCCAACCATGTTCATGATCAGGATGCCTGCCTCATGGAGTCTCTTGATCGTGCGCGCGGGAGGCACACCAACAGCGCTTACAAATAGCTTTGCACCATTCTTGATTGTTACCTCAATGAGGTCATCCAATTGTCCGTGGGTGTAGTCGTGGTTCGTCTTGCGAGCGCTTCCGCCGACTTGTGGGAGAGCGAGGTCGACGCCAAAAGGGAGCGACTTGTCTCTGAGGTTGGACTTGAGGTCGTCGATGATGGATTGCAGCTGTTCTGGCGTATAGCCCAGACCTCCGATGATACCAAGGCCGCCAGCGTTTGATACAGCTGCCGCAAGTGGACCGCCAGAGGTTCGCGCCATACCAGCAAGGATGATGGGGTATTGAATGCCTAGGAGCTTCGAGAGCGGCGTCTGGAGTGATGGATTCGACATGGTGCGCGTATGTGACGGCAGATTGTTGCGACGTGACGGAGGAGGATTGAGGAGGGTACAATGTTGGGCGACACGAAAGGCGTGTTACCCACGAGCTTGACCTTGTCCACATGGCAAATCTGGGGAAGCTGGTGCTAAATAGGTAGCGGAAGCTGACAGCCTTGGAAAGCAAGGGTCCAGCAGACAACGCGGGGACACTACCGAGCCGAGGCAGGTGCAGCACTCGGCCTCATGCAGGCGCGGACGTTCGACTCGAGTCTTAGTATCACATATCGTGTTCGACACCATACAATTGCCGAAAATTGCCTGTTCAAAGTGTTGAAAAGCACCACAGGAGCCAGCATGGAAAGGCGTATTCAGGGTCTGAGGGCTGTATGCTCCTGCTCGTGTGGCAGGCTCGATAGGCAGGCAACGTACAGCGGCATGTGGAATGCGAGAAGCTTTGTGAGCAGCCAAAAGAATTTCAATTGCTTGATGAACAATGAGGATACGGCTGCGGTAGAGAACCGTGCCGTGCTTCCTAGTCAAACGATCATTTCACCCTTCGCGCTGACGGTCGCTGGAAGCCTGTCCGAGGCACTCAAGTCCATTGTACACGAACGTCAGTCGACATGCTCGTGGAACTTCGTGCGCCTCGTACTGGAAGTGACAGTGAAGAGACCGCGTGGCGGTAAGTTGCTCGATTGACCTGAAACATCTAGAACACAGCAATTAGCGCTTGACTCCATTGATCTGCCCATTGGGTTGTCTATGGCCGTTTAGCTTGCCATTCGCAGTACTTTGTGGCGGCGGTGGAGGTGGCGGCACAGGACCAAAAGGACGCCTTTCAGGTACGGCAGGCTCGACAGCATCCTCTTCAGTGTCATCGTCGTAGTCCCCGCTACCCTCCTCTTCTTCATAGTCCTCCTCGTCATCATAGTCGCTTTCCGTTACCTCCTCGTCCTCTTCCAATTCAGCCATCGGAACTTGACCTCGACCCTGCGCTTGCATTCCTCGACACAGCGTCTCCAGACGAGCGATCTTCTTGCGTTGCTCCTCGATTGTCTTTCGCTCTTTCGCAAGATCTTCCTGCATCTTGTGGCGCTCTTCTACCATTTCACCAATGTTGCGATTTGTGACGTCTTTGTGGCGTTGTAGCTGCTGGTTTTCCTTCTCGAGCCGTTTCGTTTTCTTCGACATCTCCTCCATTTCTTTGCGGAACGTCAAGAACAGGTCGTTTGAGTTGTTGAGTGTTTCCTCAACCTGCATCTAGTCAGTATTAACCATGATGCCATCTGAACAACAATGGGAGCAATCATTGAGCTTACCTGTTTGAACTTTTCCACATAGATATTGAGCTGGGTGCGTAACTCGGTTTCCGTCTGCGAGAAGGTAGACACCTGCCTGGTCAACTGATGTGATTTGGACGACTCTGCCTCTTGCTGTTTGCGTTGTTGCTCCAAGCGTGCCATTTGGTACTGTATTTCGAGTTCTTTAGTCCGCAATAGTGAATGAAACTGTAGCTCGCGCAACTCGTACTGATCGATAAAGGATTTAAACTTTTGCTTGAATCTACGGCGTGTCAGTCCGTGCTTGAGATGGTCTATATGCAAACCATACATTTCGTCCAGTTCCATATCGGCTTGATTTTGCGGTTCTGGTAGACTTTGTGCTGCAATGCAGTCGTCCACATCCTTCAACAGATACTCGAGTCGATCGTGCAACTCCTGTCGCGCTGTAGATTCACTAGTCTCCAGCTTGTGGAGCTCGTCCTTGAGTTTCTTATTCTCTTTCGCAAAGTCACGCGACAATTTGTCGAGCTTATCCTTCATTGTGGTGACCTTATTCAGCTCCGAACGCTGCGCGTCTTTCTCTTTCTGCAACTGATCGCCTCGCTTCTTCGCCTTCTGGTGCTCGCGCTCTGTGCGCTTCATGTCGGCCAACAGCTCAGTATACCGCTTTTGAACGACCTCGAGACGTAACAACGGACCGTCCATGTTCGATAGGAGGGACGATAATTCACGATTCGCTTTCTTGACTTCGCGCTCTATCAGGCATGTCAGCCAGCGATCCACTAACACATACTACCTGGGCCATAGAAAGATGGGAGGCTTGCCCTCCACCACCTCAATACGCTTCCGCAGGGTTAAAGGTATACCCACCAATCTCGAGTTCCTGCTCCTTGTCTCCTGCCTGATCCAGCTCCAGTTGTGCAATCTTGGCCTGAATCTGCTTCTGCTGTTCCGAAGGATCGGCGGCTTTCTTCCCCTTGCCTTTCTTCGCCGGCGCTGGCGCAGAGGCCGGCGCCTGCTGTGCGGGAGCCATGGTTGTGGAAGATGACGAGGATACGCTGCGGCTTGCTTCGTGGTGTGGACGGGTGTGGGCAGACGTCGGCTGGCGCTGATGGGCAACGGTTGCCATGAGATCGTGGCTCGTTGGGGACGTCGCCTCAGCTGCACGCAGACCCTTGTGACGTCTTCACAGGCCCCACTGGCGGTGCAACAGTATTAGAGAGTCCAAACAGGGTCCAGTATGGCGAGGTCGCGCATTCGGAATGGCAGAGGCGGGTCAATCACGATGCGCGAGGTGTAGATTCGTCCGCTGACGTCTCGAAAGTGCTTCGGTCGGGGAGCGAGTGTGTGGTGCAGTAATGCGGCGCAGGCAGACCAGTTGCGACAGTATATACCGTGGTAGTCGAAGAGAGCGCGTGCACGTGGAGCTCGAATCGGGCAATGTCTCGTGGCGGGTGTGATGCTAGAGGAAGGAGGGGACCGCAGAGACTTGGTGGTTTCGGAAGTCACGACTGTACGAGCTTCACGTCTCCACCCCAACTTGGGGCAAATGTCCACCGTTCGCAAGTGTATATCCTGACTGAATCAATCTTCGATGTAGACATGCCAATATAGCTAGGCCATGCCCTACAGGCTGCACCACCCTCTGCATCTTAGTAATTTTGCGGGCTAATCTCGAAGAGTGCACGGCCAATCGGCGTTAGAGGGCGCGTCATTCATGGGTTTTGACGATCTGACATTTCCCTGACAGTTTGTACCAAATTTCATAATACGATAATGCTGAGATCCGCGCGTTGCCAGCTTCGAAATACTCGAACTTCGAAGACAAATATACTGCGCTCAGCACACATCGTCCGTCGAGGTTATGCGGCAATAACAGACACATCGAACTTTCCGCAACCCGGAGAGAAGCTCCATGGCTTCACTCTCAAGCGCGTCAAGCAGGTACCGGAACTGGAGCTGACGGCGCTCCACCTACAACATGACAAGACTGGCGCCGAGTATCTGCACATTGCCCGCGCCGACTCCAACAATGTCTTCTCCATCGGCTTCAAGACGAATCCGCCAGATGCCACTGGTGTGCCCCACATCCTGGAACACACCACACTATGTGGCAGCGAAAGGTAGGGGCATGGTCGCGAATCCTGAATTCGTGCTAAGAAACATAGGTACCCCATTCGCGACCCCTTCTTTAAGATGCTCCCGCGCTCGCTGTCGAACTTTATGAACGCCTGGACGTTCCCCGACCACACCGGATACCCTTTCGCCACCACCAACGCTCAAGACTTCAAGAATCTGATGTCCGTATATCTCGATGCCACACTACATCCGCTGCTGAAGGAGAACGACTTCACTCAGGAGGGATGGCGCATTGGCCCTGAGAACCCAATGGCGGCAGAAACAGACGACCCAAGCGCAAAGAAGCTGGTCTTCAAGGGTGTGGTATACAATGAGATGAAAGGTCAGATGTCGGATGCGAGCTATCTATTCTACACCAAGTTTCAGGAGCACCTCTTCCCTGCGATCAACAACTCCGGAGGCGACCCGCAGAAGATCACAGACCTTACATGGGAACAGCTACGGAAGTTCCATGCGGACCACTATCACCCTAGTAATGCGAAGATTCTCACATACGGTGATATGCCTCTGACGGAACACTTGAAGGAGGTGGACGGTCGTCTGAGCAGTTTTGATAAGATTGTGGCAGACCAAGAGGTCAAGGCCCCGATCGAGTTGAATGCTCCCAAGGACATCATGGTCTCTGGTCCACTCGATCCGCTAGTCCCACAGGACAAGCAGTACAAGACATCGGTCACCTGGTTAATGGGTGATACGGCGGACTCAGTGGAGAACTTTGCGCTTGGAGTCTTGAGCAGCCTACTGATGAGCGGCTATGGATCTCCGCTGTACCGCAATCTCATCGAGTCCGGACTCGGCGCCGACTTCAGCGCAAACACAGGCTACGATAGCGCTGGGAGAAGAGGAGTATTCTCTGTCGGATTGGATGCTGTAAAGGCTGAGGACGCTATCAAAGTGCAGGAGGCTCTCGCAAAAACTTTTCGCGTAGTTCGAGAAAATGGCTTCGAGAAGATCAAGGTGGACGGTATTCTTCACCAGCTGGAGCTATCTCTGAAGCACAAGACCGCGAATTTCGGGATGGGCATTCTTCAGAGACTGAAGCCAAGCTGGTTCAATGGAATCGATCCAATGGAGGCGCTTGCTTGGCAGCAGACTGTGGATGCATTCCAGGCCAAGTATGCAGAAGGAGACTACCTCGAGAGCCTGATTGAGAAGTATCTCTTCACCGAAAATACTTTGACCTTCACAATGCAGCCATCTGAGAGGTTCAGTCAAGAGCTTGTTGAAGAAGAGAATCAGCGCCTAGCATCGAAGATTCTCGAAACAACGAAAAAGTTCCCGAGTGAAGAGGAGGCACAGGAGTATTTGGAGAAGAGGGAGCTCGAGCTGTTGGAAGTTCAAGAAAAAGCTAGGAATGAAGATCTGAGCTGCCTCCCCACAGTCCACGTAAAGGATATACCACGAGAGAAAGAGCGAAAGCCTCTACGCCACACCGATCTTGATGGCGTAAAGGTTCAGTGGCGGGAAGCACCCACGAACGGCTTGACGTACTTTCGCGCTGTGCACAGGCTACAACATCTCCCTGACGAGCTAAGAGAGCTTATTCCATTGTACACCAGTGCTATCAACCGTCTCGGCACCAAGACAAAGACCATGGAACAACTTGAAGAACTGATCAAACTAAAGACTGGTGGAATCTCAGTGGGCTACCACTCATCACAATCACCGTTGTCACTCACATCATACGAGGAGGGTCTGGCTTTTTCGGGATATGCTTTTGATCGCAACATACCTGATATGTACGAATTGCTACGCACCATTATCCAGGAGACAGACTTTGATGGTCCAGAAGCCGAAAAGAAGATCAAAGAGCTGCTCCAGAGTTCAGCAAGTGGTGCAATAAATTCGATAGCCGAGTCTGGCCACTCTTTTGCCATGCGGTATGCGGAAGCTGGAATAAGTCCTGTGGGCCGGCTGGCGGAAGAAACAGGTGGTCTTACCCAGGTCAAGCTTACTTCGAAATTGGCATCACAAGATTCACTTGGTGACGTGATTCAAAAGCTCAAAGCCATGCAGTCCTTCACCATTGCGAACAGCAATCAGCTTCGCGTAGCTCTCAATTGTGGTCCCGAAAGCGCAACAACAAACCAGGAAGCTCTGCGTCGCTTCCTTGCCACTCTGCCGCAGTCCGTCAAGGTCCCAACGACGACAGAACAAGCTCAATATCCCCGCAACGCCAAGTCGTTCTTCCCCCTGCCGTACCAGGTTTACTACTCGGCTCGCGCAGTACCCACGGTCCCGTATACTGATCCCTCGTCCGCACCTCTCGAAATACTGGCCAAGCTACTCACGTTCAAGCAACTACACCCAGAGATCCGTGAAAAGGGAGGCGCCTACGGCGGAGGTGCATACGCACGTGGCCTAGGAGGCCTATTCGGCATGTACTCCTACCGCGACCCGAACCCGCAGAACTCGATGAAGATTATGAGTGAAGCAGGACACTGGGCGAGGGAGCGTGCATGGACGGCTCGGGACCTAGAAGAGGCGAAGCTGAGCGCCTTCCAGGGCTATGATGCCCCTCAAAGCGTCAGTCGCGAGGGCATGAGACTGTTCCTGAGTGGCGTGACAGATGACATGCTGCAAGAGCGGAGAGAGCGATTACTCGACGTCACTGCCGAACAGGTCAAGACAGTCGCTGATGACTTCCTCGTCAAGCGTGCCAGCGAGGCTAGTGTGGCTATCCTGGGTGAGAAGAAGGACTGGGTCACCGAAGCCAATGGCTGGGAATTCAAAGACCTAGGCATGGCGGCTGCGAAGATTGAAGAGGCGGCGCAGATGCAGGAAGAAGGTCTTGCGGCCGCTGCACCATAGTATTGAGACGACTATGGTGAACGATTATACGTGTATATGATATGTACGATACTCAACTCTAGCATCAGAGGCGTTTGCAGAAACGGTAAGCGGAATGTATATACCTCATTCCTTCCGGCCCTTCTCACTCTCGCATTATTCATATCCGGCGATACATTTTCCCACTTCCGCGTCCATCTCTTTATGTCAACCCGGAATGCCCATCCCAGAACACACACGAACACGCGCAATCAGAACAGACTAGCAGGACGCCAGCACCCTTTCCATTGCTGGCGTGGTCTGCTTTCTCATGAGGGAAAAGCGCAAGAGCAATCGGCTGCCATCTACCCAGTCCGCAGGGCTCGGGAAGAGGCGTCGAGCTACCACTTTCAGAACTGCTTGTGAGCGAGATTATTCTCCTTGTGGACTAAATGTGGAGGTACATTCCCATTATGCAAAAGGTGTGAGTGCATCGTGAAAAGGGTTGGAATGCTGCATGCGCTATATGTACATTGGCATGTATGATGGCTATCTACAATTCAACCTGCCCTCGCGCCCTCTCTTCATCTTTCTTTTGCTTCACTTCACTGGCCTTGACGATCAAACGCCTGTAGTCCAATACCGCTTGCTCAAGCTCACTTCTCTTTAGTGCCTCGTGGTCTGAGTGCGCAACGAAAATGCTTCCAGGACCGTACAAATACCGCCTGTGATCTCCTGATAGTAATGGCACATCAGTACCGTAATTCACTGTCAGCGTCTCGAATCCTTCAATCTTGCAATCGATGTCCACAGGCGCATAGCCCTCGCGCGCCCAATCGATATCCAAATCACCACCTTGTTGTTGAGCGCGGGCTTTCGTATCCTTGAGCGCGTTGATGATCAAGCCCTTCACAACGTCCGGCGTACCTGCTGCAAGGCGCGTAGCGATGTTCGCGGAAGCTGTTTCAGCGACTACATTTGCAGCAACACCGCCCTGTATCCTTCCAAAGTTCATGGTTGTGTTGCCGTACTTCTTGCTCCACGGAAGATGCTCCCTCAATTCCAGCAATGAGCCTAGTGCTTCCACCAGGATGTCGTTCGCGCTGATTCCTAGCCATGGATAGCCAGAGTGTGCTGCTTTACCCGTCGCTTTGAGTGCGAATCCCAGCATGCCTTTGTGGCCGCATACGAGCTTGCCCTCGGTGGGTTCACCAAAGATGGCGATATCGTAGTTTGGTGATGGGCGGTGTTTCCCTGAGGAAAAGTTGCGCATGCCATCTCCTCCCTGCTCCTCGCCAACAACGAAGAGGAGCGAGATGTCGTCAAAGAGGTGCTTCCGCAGCCCTTGGACAGCGATAATTTGTGCAGCTACGCTGCCTTTCGCGTCGACGCTTCCTCTACCGCCTATTATACCTGACGTCTCATTGTAGTAGTACGGCCAGAACGGTGGTACCGTATCAATGTGCGACGATACGAGGATGGAGGTTTCGCGCTTCTTGCCATATGCGAGGAGGTTGAAGCGGTCTTTCGTAATGTGTTGCTTCTCGACATTGTAGTCAAGATCTTTGAGGTATGAGGCGAGCCAGTCGCCGACGTGTTCTTCGTTGTGCGTTATCGATTCGATTTCTACAAGTTTGCGGTGCAGGTGCAAGAGCTCTTTCGAGGTTGTCGCGTCGAGAGTTGTGAGTTCGGGTGTTGGCGATTGAAGGCTGACTGCGAGGCTCGTGACGGCCAGAGAGAGTGCAGGGAGAATTCGGGGTATCATATTAACTTTACTATGCAATATGCCTCGCAATTGCAGTCCGGTATTGGAATTCGGGGAACTGGTTTGGTGCTCACGAGCTCAAGCTCATCGGAATGACGAGCGCCAAGAACAACGATCTACGGGAGCTCCCGTGGACGAGTGAACTACCACACTTCTTCTCTCCTGCTGGAGACCGCACGACATGCAGAACGGATGCTCAAACCTTGATCCTGACGTAACTGACATGCCCTAGGAAGATCTGACGAGTGCCACACCGAACTTGCTTGGATTTCATATACCGCCCAGCACTTGTCTTCCGCCTATTTGAAGAGCGTAGAACAGCGTGAAACAAATAGTCTCATGCATGCTGATTGCCTGCTTCGCAAGTTCACAAGATTGTGTTACACATGCTATGCAAGGTAGAGATACACGCCGCGCGTATGCCATCGCTGGGCTGCCCCATCAACTTACGTGTGTCGCACCTCACATCATGCTTACCCAAGTAAGTACTGAGATTTGAAGACAATCAATGCAAGGATCACCGCGCTCTTTAACTCAGCGAGATCTATCGAGAGAGAGTCATCAGAGCAAGACTTCAGTGCTCCAATCCTGGGAGAGGGTTGTCGATGTCTAAAACCACGCCGCAAGGCTGAAACCAGTCGCTACCCAATGCCTTGCCGCGCGGTTGGAGACCAGGAGCCTGGAGTCCTGACCAGCGAGGTACTTCTATGGCCCTGCTTAAACCAAGGTTGCTATAGTCGAGACACCTTCCGGCGCATGCTTTTGTTTCCCTCACATTCTCTGGCAGCCATTTTTTCTTCTGTGAGACATATGATTTGTCTTTCTTCAGTACATGATGGTAGGTTCTTTCTTAGTCACATGCTGCTCAAGGATGAGAGGTGTATCCATATGTATATGGGAAGCAGAATGCTGATCGTGAAAAATCTGCACAGGCAACTAATATGATGACCTATCCTCTTCAGCAAAGTGCACCAGCACGACAAAGGTCTAGCGCCGAGTTCCGCGACCAGCTACCAACGGGCTCTGTTGGCACGACCAACCGCGCTTCTTTCCTTCACAACTCCAGAAGATCGTACGTCCGTTCGACTCTGCTACCAACCAAGCCACGCAGAGCTAAGCAACGTCTTGTTCCCGGGAAGCAATGGCATCCAGTCTTTTCTTCTGCTCGAGCTTTTGGAGATCAGCCACTTTATGAAGTCCGGCGTTCCCTGAGCGATGAAGACCCACAAGGGACAGCGAGTTCTGGAACGGACGGAGTAAGACAAGAAGATGCCAATGGCCCGGCGGTTAAAGCCCTACTTGATGACGTCCTGGATGTTCTTCTCAATGATTTTGAGGGGTCGGTTCCGACATGGGAGGGTAAAGTTGTGAGACGATACTTTCAGCGACAATCACCACCACAGCAGAACTCTGAGGCTTGGGCATGGATGGACGACCGGGAGGAGTCGAGCGGTCGTGAAAGGCCATGTCCACAAGCTTTGAAAGCCAGAACATTGCGCGAGGCGTTGAGTCTTCCGGTCAGTCCTGCTACTTTTGCTCGATTGGTATGTTCTAATTTCGGCAGCGCTTCGCTTGTCCTCATTTACCGAATGTCGATCGGCGGCTGATGTGAGTGTACAATTGTTACATGTCTGTCACAGTGTCTGATTATTCGCAAGCTATGTTTCTAGACTCACTCCAGACATCGTTATGGCGCTCTCGGAGACCGCGTGGGGCCACCAAATCGAAGCCTTACGGAATGCCATTTGCAAGCACATCACGCTGCAGATGAGCCTTCGAGTGCATATATCGGTGCGTGATCAGCGTGCAGAGTTAGGCAGTGGAGCTAAGATCATATCAGTCAAGAGGCTTCATGGAATTTTGCCTTGAGCTCCATCTAGCGTATCTCATCTTGCGAGAGCCAGAAACGGGTCCAGATGCGACCACTGATCAGACGCTAGGTGACCGAGAATCATTCGAACGTTTATCGTTTCTGATGGACGACCCCTCTGCCGACACCGCCACAGTCCCAAAGATTTATCAGGCTCACATCAGCGTGGTGATATGCGGATGGACGAATACCCAGTGGACTGGATATGCATTCGCAAACACTGGGCTGGAGCCTGAGTCTTTTGAAGAGTACGGAGAAGATGAGCCAAAGCATGACCTGTTCGCAGCAGATAGATCCGAGGATTATGTGAAGGATACTGATCCGCCGACGTGGGACGCTCGGAAGTATTGGCTCGAGATTGTTGGGATTCGCTGTCAGCTCGTGCTCCGAGAGTGGCAATACTTGGTCAACACTGTTGAAGATAAGGTGGAACATCGAGTAAGGTCTTAAATAAAACATGGACCATTCTTAGCTGAGGAAGTGGACAGAGACTGAACGACCCTTGCAGTTGCGGTAGCAACCATACGATCCAAGATCCACAGCAGGTACAGAGATCTCTCAACTGGACGCTTCAGACCATGCAGCTGTTACGCAAGCTGAGCGACACGTTGTCGGTGACTCTGCGGGCCTACACGAGGTTCGATGCACGTGATGGGGACAAGTGCTATTTCTCCGACATCAAAGATCCGAGTATCAGGATCCTGCAGAACGGTATAAAAGAATCCTTCGAAAAGTTAGCTGATCTTCACTCGCGGCTGTTATCTCTCGACGACTCATGCAACCGCTTCGCGACTCATGTAAGTACAAATGTGCTCGGATCCTCGCGGACATGTTACTAAACCTGACATAGCTTGGCCGATTATTGTCTCTCGAGAGTAATCGACTCACCGCCCAAAGCAACTTGCTGAACCACGAGAGCAATTTGCTCAATGCTCAAAGTCGTGATATACAAGAACGAACGCAAGAACTCTCTCAAGCCACCATCACTCTCAATAAGGAGATTCGTAAGCTGAATGAAGAGAGCACCGAGGCAGCCCGAGCGAATCAAAACGCTGCAGCCAAGACGAGCCTCAGCACGCGTGTAAATGTTGAGGTATGATGTTGCGAGCTACCCACAGTAGTTACATAAAGCATGGACCGTGGAATCTCACTAATTTGCTATCAGTTGCTGCTATTAACCACTCCATTCGGAATGGTTTTGCAATATTTTGGATCAGAAAAGGATATATTCTCATTCAATCGAAATGCAAAGACTTTCGTCTTTGCCACTTTGATACTAATGCTTGTCCTTCGAGTTCTGGTGGTTGTGCTGGAACACTCGGGGAAACTGGTACGATTACTGCCATGGAAGGTTCCGTTCCGATCACGCCGACGTGCCTCTCCAGTCCCCACTCAAAGTATATTTAAAAAAGGACGACTGGTGTTGACTCGAGCTGACATTGCAAGGTCAGATTGAACTTGAGGCGATTCAGCCATGACTTGAGCGAGAAACGCTCTGATTAATCCTGTGGTTCGTGTCGCTCCTTGACAATCGGCGTCACGCACTAGGACATTTTTCTTGCATTCATGAATCGCTGAAATATATCGATGTTATGCCGTCTGGAGGGCGGTCCACGTTGAGGTTTGGGTATGTGCGGTATGAGCAACGTCGAAATTTACTTAGGTGTGTACCTGGGGTGTTGGCCGGTATTGATATCACTTTAGTCGGGTAACAATATCAGAAGCAGGGTGATTAAAGCGAAACGGAAGATCTATCCCTTATGAGATGGACAAAGTCTACTTCTACTCCGGCTCTTTTGAAGGGCCTTTATCATCTGGAAAGCTCTTTTGAAAGTTGTAACGCGGTTGGGGAGTCGGGATTCTTCCCGAGAGGTCAAGCCCCCACATTCCAAGGTTATATGCATGCAAGCATTCCGCTAATGTTTCTCTGCATTTTTAGGCTGAGCAAGTAATAAGCCAAATCGTGCCTTGTCTGCATGTCGGCGCCACAGCTGGGCACGCCCGGACGTCTGAGGCCCACGCGTTAACGCCCTCCGACGCCCAATTAGCTCTACCCGCACAAGCATAGTTGTATGGTGAGCCGTGCTGCATCGCCTCTTCTGCACTTGCTATTTTCTCTTTAGATTTACCTCCCGCCGACAGCTCACCGCACTTTCTAACGTGTTCATTGCCAGCACCCGTCGCAAACTTCAGATATGTTACGGGCAGACTCAGTTGGGAGCAGCACTGGCGGACACGTTCATAGAAAACGAGCCATCACCGTCGTCTGCGGGTATCCGCATCAGACAATCAATTTCACAACAATAAAGCAAACAGCAGTAGCAGCATTTTCTCATGCAGGAACATGCACCCCTGCAACTTACATTCTGAATCACAAATACAGATAAGGCGTGCTCCCTCGCCAATGGCCGGAGATGCTCAGAAGGACTTCATTTATCGCAGCCTACTTAATTTGCTGCCATTGAGGAATTGGCTATGTCGAGGCCTCGTATTATCCGCAAAATAAAAAAAGCCAAAGACCAATATGCTTACAGAAGCCGCCGCTTGCCAGAGGTCGTTCCAATTGGCCGCCCAATGTGGGATAACCCCAGATTTTCCCCGACCTCGCCTCTTTGCACCCCGCCCATTCACATATGCGTAAGTTGAGGTCCAATAGCGTAAATTCAAAGAGCTAAGTCTTCTGATAGGCCAAAAAAAGGCATGTGTATATCTGGCAATGTGTAGGCCCTGTCGTTCGAGAACATGAGAAGTCCTTCTAACTCTTCAGTGTCATTGCGGAAAGGCGGGCATCAACATCGCGAATTCGGGCTGTCCTGCGTGCGGATATGGTCGTTGCGCGTATTGTACGACAACGAAAGTACAAGTGAAGACCTAGAATGTGGTTCAGGTTGGCGTCATGTCCCAAGTCCGCGGAGCTGTGCAGCGACTGTTACCTTGGATGCAGATGTTGAGGTGCGACTCTCGATTGTACCAGAATCGATACTGCTCATCGGATGTAACGACAAGCCATGTATGACGAGGTGTTTCAGAAGCTGCAGGAGTCCTGGAGTGGGACATCCGCGGGCCTGATGTACATTCATCGGTAAGATTGGTTTCTCGCTTTACTCCGCGACGTCTCGCTATCTTGTCCTTCCAAGCAGCTCCAGATCACCCTTGCTAACGAAAGGCAGTATGTAGTTACGCGGTGGCGGTATCGTCAGATAACAGCAACGTACACGTTTACATAAGCTTAGCAGCACTTGTCATCAGCAACGCTTCTCCCACTAGGAAGCTTCCTCAACGAAATAGTGTTTCTTTCCGAGAAACAATTGGTTGAGAACACAGGTATGCATGAAGTGCGCGGTGCGTGAACGTCGGATTGCCCCGTTCTGAAAGTTGAGACCTGTCCGTACTGCTATCCTTCGCTCTACGGGTACAATCTTGCAGCGTGGCGATTCTACCAGGCATTGCACAAATTAAGGATAGGCGACTGCGCTTCAAGCAATTGCCAGATAAGCACACAATCTTTGTTTCTTCGCATCGGATGCATTTTCTGTGCTAATTTTACACAGAGCTGCCGATTACACCCTGGGCGTTTTCGTCCCATGACCATAGTATAACGAAATGCCCGAGACCAGACGATTCGTTGGTATTCTCTTTCGATGCAGACCGACAGGTGCGATTAGCCACATTGGGCAATCCCAGATCGCTTGCCTGCCTGCACCTAGCCTCTAAGCGATGCTGCCCAACGAGGGCTTTCCCAGAAGCCAGCCTCATTACCATGGACTCTCCACAGATCTCCTTCATACAATATTACCGAATTTCCGGTCAACTGGTGTGGAATATGTAGTCCTATTCAAAGAGATATTGAGACTACGAAATAAGGGCGTTCAAGTGTGCGCGTTTCGTATCTCTTCGAGGCGCAAGCCAAACAAGGCAACCGAAGCCTTGCAAAAAGCCTTGTGATCGCACAGCCGCGACTGCACGTCGACGTGTTTCGAATGGCACGATGTTGGTGTAGGGTACAACATGGTCTCGGAGCGGTCTTCAATTGTTATGCTGCGAGAAGCGTTGATGATTCGCGGCCAAAAGTCCACTCCGAGGGCTCGCCAGTCGTCGTATGCTTTGAGGGACCTCGTCGATATATGAAGAGCGGTGTGAGCACCAACGAGGAGCTATGATTGATTGCCACGACCCTACCGAGATTGTCATGAACCGGTCTTGCCAGCCACTGTGACAAGCAGTGTAACTCATCATGTGCTACCCTGTCAATTTTAGGTCCGTATCTAAGTCGAGCTTTTCATATGCCAGCAGCTTCTAGCTCAGTCACAAAAAGCAGCAAGTGGGTAAGTCATTTCATGACTTCGTTGCACGGGATGGAAGGCTTGCTATAAGGCTCCGGGTTTTCGCACAATCTTTGCTGTGCTGAAACTACTTGGCAGATTCCGAATGGATCGAACCGCTGGCCAGCCCCATTTTCTGGATCTCTTTGCCAAGGAATGGCCGAAGCACTATTCAGGATCCCATAAGCCACGTGACAATCGACCATGCCTGGAGGATATATTTGAAGGTGTACGGGCTCAAGGCCAGGAACCCAACGGAGATGATGCTCAACTGTTCATGGAGTCATATGATGATGACTTGATGTCTTCCACCTGCCAGGATGCCATCCGTTTTCTCCTAACTGTCTCGTCAGACAATCTTTACGACCAGAAACACTCTAAGAAGAATGGTACCGCGTGGATCCATGACTGTACGCTAGACCAGACTCTACAAAAGGAGCATCCCGCAACACTCTTAGGGTCCATTGTATCTGCCTCAACCTTGATTACCGAAACTCAGAGAACGGCATCGCTTGGAACCATTGAATTAAAGCATGACGCTCCTGGCTCCTCATCCAACGCTACAAGCGTATCTCACGGCCACCATCCAGTGAGCGATAGTGGTGATTGCGACATCACAGATGCTGTCAGGAAGGGAGCCATAGTACTGCCGAGTGCTGTGTGCCGGGTTTCGCACGCTTGTGCTCCCAGTGACGTTGCGTTACGAGTCCCTAGAGATTATGATGCGCCGCTGACTGCTGGTGACCTTCATCGTCATCTCCGTGAAAGGCGATTCGACCACGACACATACTTGGATGCGGATCGACGGTTGATCCGCATCTTGGACCCCGATGGCTTTGACTTCCTCGCCGTGGTGAAAACAGCAACATTTCACCAGCGGCGATCCATTCAAGACGTAATCTGCAAATACATCGCGCAAGAGACATCGATAAAAGCAACGATCCCGGAAGAAGGTTATGCCAACTATCAACTCGAGCTACATATTCCTTTCTATGCACTCCGTCGATCTCACCCTGAGCAGGACTTCGTGAATCGTCAAAAGCGCACCCACAGGGGATGGATGAACCTGTCCTTTCTTGACACTGAAGAGATCGATCCCGAGGACGAAGGCGTCTTAGGCATACATCAAGCGCAAATCTCGATTACTATCTGCGGCACTGATAACTCGCGTTGGATCGCGTATTGCTTCGAGGATCGATACTTCGACGAGGACGCAGAGCTAGGCCAGGATGAGCATACTTTGATACATCAGTCGGACCAAATCGCGAATGGGGAGTTCGGGGCGGAGAATATAATCTGGGATTCGCGCGAGTACTACTTGCGTGTCTTTCTTATCAGGATGCGACAGGTGCAGAGGGAATGGATCAGACTCGTGGATGTCATCGAGTCAGGGATAAAAAAACACTCCTGGGGCCGCGTCTTCTATTCCGCAACGCGCACCGGCGTACCTCCTGAGATGGACGAGTCTGTAGCTTTGATGTGGATCAATTCAACCTTGGAACTACTACGCAAGCTGCTCGACGATATTCAAAAGACAAACGATGCCTGGACGTCTTTCATCTCAAACTCTGGTGACTTCGCCTACTTCTCCGACACTCATACAAATCCGCGGATGAAACGCACCTTCAATCAACTTACTAATGTCTTTAACGAAATGCAGAAACTGCAGAAGACATTAAGACGCATAGCCGGGCAATGCAGAGAGAGGGCAGAGTCTGTGAACTTAAGACTTGCTTCTGAGAGCAAGAAGAACGCTGAGCTTACGGTCTACTTTATTTCTCCTTTTGCACTTGTCAGTACCTTCTTTGCTATTCCGGTCCCTATCCTGGGATTTGACCGTAACTTTCTTTCTTTTGTCATTGCTATACTAGTGTATATTGTTGCTTTGCAAGGGTTGCTCTTTTTCTGGGGAGGCAGATTGTGGCGTCAGGCTTGGTGGGAGAGACTATCGCGCAGGGCGAAGGCGGCTTGGAATGGCGATTCTTCCTTGACAACCACGAACGACGCTGGCGTGACGAAGCTGCGGCGACGAGCTACGCATGCGGGATTCGTATAGAAGTGGCATCTGCAGGCATCCTGCAATACTGCGACGATCGTCACCTTATCCTTTCGTATCGCTACGACTGATTCCATTGTTCTTCATGATTGTACCAATAGCGTCCGAGATGTAAAGTAGCACTACAAGCATACAAATACTAATACCTGTTTTGAAGAGATCGCCTATTGGACTGCGACCCAAAGCACTGCAAGGTTGAGCACATGTGGGTGAGCAGGCGACCATAGAGACACGACGTTGGGTCAACCGTCAGCACGCCTCACAAAGTGACTACAGAATGGGCTTGAATCACCACGTTTTGTGGCGGCATCGTCGACACGGGAGAGGAGTTCCTTTCAGCGACCATGATGGCCGCAGATGCGTGGAGCAATGGCCAATTGCAGAGAAACACGATAGTACCGACGTGGCCATGTGCACAACAAGGCTGAACATCTAGACGGTGAACACAAAAGGCAATTTTTGGCGATAGGTGTGCATGCGTCAGTTGCTTCACTGTACAACGCATCGACCGACACTTTTGCGCCCCGTTCTCACTGCGAGAGTTGAACGGCTCTTGCCTAGGTAGCCACCAGTTTGAAGCAGAAGTAGCGCCGGCGAGACAACTGCGACGTCGCGGCATCATTCACGAGATCGAGTATCAGAATGGACGTGCTCGAGCAAACCCTTGCAGCCCTGGGTCTCGAAACGCCCATACCTAATGTGGAAGTGTCGAAAGCCCTCGCTAACCCGCTCAATCTCTACCGCGCGTATTTGGAAAGGGTCTTGACAGAGATATCCGGTTGCGACCATGAAACTGCGACCAAATCCATCCAATGGCCAAACAACATCGACAATGGCGACCTCAGCATTGTCTTACCAAAGTTGCGACCACGCGCCAAGGCTCAGGAAGTAGCCTTTGAGTTGATGGACAAGGTATATTCTTTCACAATATAGCTCCACGATGTCTGTCATGCTGATACAAAACAGTTTCCAAAGGATCATCCACTTTTCTTACTACCTTTTCCCGATGGTGTTCATTGTCGCATCCTCGCAAAGCCCACTGCTCTAGCACGCTTGCTGATTCCAACAATTCTCGAGCGGCAGGAGGGTTACGGAGGCGAAACACAAAGTGCAGATGTTTCTGGTGATCCTGTGCTGGGCGTACACCAAAAGGTCGTCATCGAATTCTCCTCGCCAAATATTGCCAGCAAATTCCAGGGCAAACATTTGCGTAGTACTATCATCGGTGCGTTCTTGGCCAGGCTTTATGATTCGATGGGATGGGCCGTGACGCGCATGAACTTTCTGGGTGATTGGGGCAAACCCATTGCACTGTTGTACGTTGGGTGGCAGAGATTCGGTTCCGAGGCTGCATTCGAGGCTGACGCAGTTGGACACCTGTTGGATGTATACCACAAGATCGATGAGTTGTTCCAACCAGAACAAGCAGCAAGCAAGCAAGCGCGCGATGAGGCTGTGAAAGAAGGTAGAGACGAGAGCGAGGCGCAGCAGGAGATCGAGAGTAAAGGCATCTTCACCGAGCGGAATGGGGCCTCCAAGAAGCTGGAGGATGGAGACGATGAAGTCAACAGATTCTGGAGTCGTGTCCGAGAAGTAGTCATCGCGGACTACCAGAGCTTCTATGACACACTAGGAATTCGATTTGACGACTACTCTGGCGAATCGGAAGTTCGTGCTGAAACCATGGCCGAAGTCGAGCAGATGCTGAAAGACAAGAATATCTCGGAAGAGAGCGCAGGCGCCTGGATGGTGGATATGACAAAGCTGGGGTCAAAGGCCGGACACGCCATCATTCGCGACCGTTCCGGGAGCTCCATGTATCTACTTCGAGACCTCGCCGCCGTGATAGAAAGATCAAGAAAGTATTCGTTCGACAAGATGATCTACGTCGTGGCAAGTGACAACAGCGTCCACTTTACCCAGATGTTCAAGATCCTAGAAGCGTTGGACAAAGAACTTGCAGACAAATTGCATCATGTCAAGTTCAGCGAAGTGTCGAAGATGGGCGCAACTCTTGGGAAGGGGTACAAGCCAAGTTTCATCTTTGACAAATGTGAAGAAGCGATGTCGTCATTGTCCGAAGTCGACGCCGACAAGGCTGCCTTGATGGGCAGATCGGGACCCATCACAAGAGCCCTTGGAGTCTCAGCACTTGTCGTCCAGGAGCTTTCGACACGCTCAACCTCTGCTCATGGCTTCGATACCAAGGCGTTGCCGTCCTTCAAGCTCGGCTCAGGACCGGATCTGCAGTATTGGCATTCGAAGCTAGCCTTGCTGCTAGCAAAGCACACCGTGACCACGGCGCTGTCGGACCAAGAATTCGAAGTCCTGGCGGAAGACGACAAAGCGAACTTATTGCGAATCCTTGCGCAATATCCAGAGGTCGTGAACGCAGCTTTCAATTCTCTTGAGACGTCTGGAATCGTCACATACTTCGCGAGCGTCACGGAACAGGTGTCCGACTGCCTGGATGAAGAAGACGGTGAGGTTGCCATAACTTCAGGGTTTGCTGCTTTGCTCGAGGCGACCAGGATCGTGCTGAAAAATGGCATGACACTTCTTGGACTGAAGCCTGTGACCGAGCTTCCCCAGGAGCGTGCTGATACCCCAGTAGCTGGGTAGTCGTCAGATGGCTGTTGTCAATTCCATCTTATAAGTCAAATCGTGTTTCCGTTGGATAGTTCTTACCCTTTATGGGAGTTTGTATTATGGAAGCGGGCGAGGGTCTTGCTTTGTTGTACTGGGCTTGCGGCGGACCTCCTTCATCGATGGCTTTGTAATGTTATGACTTACGACTTCGCCAGTGTATATCCATGCAACTCGACCAGTCCTACTGACAGCATCCGATAGAAACACGTCTGGACAACGATTGATTATCAATTCTTCTTTTCCTGAATGAGCTCGCCGTGATTAGCCCCTGGTTCCTGTATAGAGGCGTGGCCTAAATGAAAAGGCAGGGTTTTGACTCACATTTCTGCTTGTCACATTTTGGACAACCGCTGAGTGTTCAGGCATGAGAATTAAGTCATGATACTTGGACTTCAAAATCCACCGTGCCCAGTACTTTGTGATTCACTAGTTGCAGCTGTATGGCATTCCATGCTTTCCATGAACAAGCCAAGCCGCAATGCCTGGGCCTGTGTTTCTGGTACTATTCCCGAGCATCCTGAAGTTCGTGATGCTACTACCACTGAGCCATATATCGCTGTCGTTCATCATCCATATCTCAGTCCCGTGCCTGCACCTCCTGTTCGTCGCGTTGGCTGGGAAAACTTTGTCTTCAGCGAGGCGTGATTATGAATCGTATACGTCCTGTTTCGTAGTTGCCCCCCATAATTTGGCTGTCCGCTCTAACTGATGGTTCATTCCCGAACACTCCGGCCCTAACCCGCTTGAACTGGTCAATGAATGATGAAATGAGTTTCTCGTGGAAGAAATCGGCGCGACACGGTCTAACATCGAAAACGAGCTTCTCGAGATTCGAGCCTGCGATTGCCTCCATGTCGAGCCAAGCGAAGTTAAACTCAACACAGCCATTATTGGACTCGTTATGAGCTTGGAAGGCGATGGTCAGCTCGCGGAGTACGCGAGGTTTCGAGATCTCGTTGACGATGGCTGCCAATTGGATGGCGTCTTCGCGATCGGGCCGAAGGACATCATCCTGTGTGTGATTTGCGTCATATGAAGAATCGAGGCAGCACGCAGGCCAGTGAAGATTAATCAAAAGACACCGAGCGTCAAAAGGCGACATGATTGAGGGCAGGTCGTCGGTACCCTGGCCACCGTCGAGGCATATCAACCAGCCTGCCCATGATCCGAATTCCGTGAGAGCTTCCATCAAGACCTGCTTGCACGCCAGAAGCCAGAGAGGAAACTTTTGAGGAACGTGGCTAAGAGCTCTGCTTGTATCACGAACGTGCTCGACAAAGGCAGATCCGTACTTGCTGGAATGCGTGATCATGAGCCATGGCGTGTTCTTCCACAATTCGTTGTAGATACCATTTCGCAATTCGAGCGGTAAATCCAGAAATTTGCCGGCATCTTGACCTAGCGTAGCTGCCTCAAAGTGTCGCTTTAGTGGGTCTGACAATAAGTGCTTCGAAACAGTGAGCCTGCTGAGTGCGGTGCAGGTCGCAGAGGTCGATGACAGAACCAGCGCGTCTGAGCCGCAGATTTTGCAGCGGTGTGTGTAGAGCTACCTAGTGTGCTCTCTCAAGTGTCGGAAGGTTGAGTCGCGTTGTTCTCTTTGGTGTTTAGTTGAGGTCAAGAAACGCGGAAAGTGTCGCGTTCGCGTCGACTGAAACTTCGCGCCTGCCTGTTTGTTCAAAGACATCTCTCACCTTCACCCGCCGCTCCTGGAAGAGGCCCCGGAGGCAGGAACTCTATGACTCAGCAGCGACACTACCAGTTGCATCTCTCGCCTCAATTTACAGTGCAATTGAGCGATCCTGATCACAACAACACGTTCGAATCTACAAAATCATTTGACGCACATCTCCGCTGTGGTTCACGATGTGGGTGCTCGCCTCTTCAGTCATGCCATGCATCTCAACACCGTCCAACATCGACTCCTTTCCGAGGCTTTACCATTCTCGCGACGAGGGGCCGTAGGCTATGCAACAGGAATACACCAAAACTTGTTCTCCGCGGGTTGGGGCATTGATCGCGAAAGAGAGCGTGGATAACACTAGCAAGACAAGGGGAAACTGACAGGTAAGAATGACCGAAGTACCTACCTGGACATCACGGCGATCCGTTCCTGCAACAGTCGCTTCGCGCATCACATTCGCCTTCGGTGGCCAAGTGCATTCTTGCCGCCATATATGTTCTATATGATGATGAGGGGCCGGGATGCAGCGTGGGTGGATGTCAGATGTGTGTTGGCGTGAAGCGAGATTCGTTGTCGATGGGTTTTCAACTTTCCTGAATGTTCACTGGAGCAAGAGGCTTATATTGGCATAATATATGCCGTGGGACAGGACAAGGATGGAACGTGGAGCTCGCGCAAAGTTCTGCTGCTGTGTAGAGGCCCGACAAGACGGCTCTTTCCGGCGGTAGGTCGTACCTGCCTGCGCAGAATGTAGGTTGGACATTCTCGCCATGTTTCAAGATATTCTCCGCACAATTCAGCCGGAGACGACAGCGGACGCGAACCACGTGGAGCCTAGATCGACCGAGTACGGATGCTTGTTGAGATGCGGGTGTAGCATCAAGTGTTGACCGCTTTGTCTTGAGCCGTCTACGATTACGCGTTCGCGCGGGTGATGAGGGGAACATTATGGGCACGATTGGAGAGCAGCGGAGGAGAGGAAAAGAAGGTGAGGGGCGGGGACGCTAGGAGTGACGCCGTCTATGTCCTGCATTACGCTGATGTAGTGACTCCCTCCACCGCACGGGATCGAGCCAACAGATGGCTGGAGAGTGCCATGATCTTGCATGCGTTTACGGAACGGCTGGGGGAGATGAAAACACCACCAGCAGTGCCTGGAACGACGGATTGTCCGTGGAGTCCACCACGCTGGAGATGTCAACACTTACAAGCGAATATGTACTCAACAGCTCTGGCAACCACAGGGCTTAAGGGAACTTCGCAACAAAGAAACATGGTCATTGTGAACTGTTCCTCAACCAGCCTCATGGATTGTGAGGCTGGTGCTCGCTTACTTAACGTGGCTTTAGATTGACGGGCGACCTCAGTCTGTGCGTTCCGCAAGACGGGATCATTGCAGCCACTGGCAGCCATTTCAATAGCGCTACTGGTAAAGCCGTTGCTCGAGATTGCATCCACGATTCACGCAGTTTTGGAATCTCACGGACGACGTGCACACAACCTACCCAGCACTTATGAGCTCCTTCTATGGTGCATACTGCAAGGCATTTAGCATACGGACAAGTTCGGTAATGTGTTCCGTGTCGACAGAGGAAGCGCGGTGTGCACGAGCAGGAAATATTCCCTGATGATGCGGCGATTGCAGTGGAGTGGTCCCGGAGGCTGCAGGCTGAATGCAGAATGCGCTTCGTAGATCGAGTTGTTTCTGTATGTTTGCAGCAGCGCGGTACCTTGATTTGTAGCCACTCAAATGATCACGACACCCCTTGAGCACAAGACGCTAGTCCACGGACAACCAAGCAACCGTTGTTCTCAGGCTCAACATTGGTGCCGGCACGGAGCTATGGCGGCAACCATATGAATAAAACAGCGTGAACGACTCCACCACAGCGTGCAGATGACGATCTTGACAGATGGAGCTTCACATGAATAGCGCGATCCGAGAGAGGGTCTCAAGGTGCGCACGATGATGTGTATTCGCGTATCCTTTGCCAAACCAGCCGCGATCAGCAGAGAGAAGCGCGGTCCCTGGGTGAGGAGGCCGGCGTCTATGTTTAGAGGCTGAAGGACATGGATGTGGTCCCAAGCGTGCTTACTCTAACAAACATGCATCTACTGGTCCAAGGCTGGTGCTGCGAAGCCCTGAGACGAGACACGTGTGCAGCTCACGTCGCGCGAACTACTCCTCTTCATTGCCACGGCGGCTGCACTGCAAGACAGCAAGGCAGCATCGCAATTCCAATCCCTTCAACACGCTGCACAGAAGCAGACGCAGCACACCCAAGACGGCGGATCCTGTCGCCGAAGACTGCGCTAGACTTTCTGGAGCCACTCTTTATTGCATCGGTAGATCAGTGCGCCTGGCAAGCCCGCTTTGGCGAGCGGCGAAGGCACATCATCAAACTCCTTACTATCCCGCGAAAGCAGCATCATTTTTTGAGCACGGGCGCAGTCTACCTGTCTCCTCTCTGCTGCCAGTGCTCTCCTCCCCTCCACGACATCGTCGCCGCCCTCAGTCATCTCGCAAGAGATCGTCACTCGTTGAAGAGGTGCTGCATCTGCTACCCGCGTTTTGTGTTTGGGTAAGTCTGTACCACACCCACCCTGGCTTCCGAGGCAATGGTTTGTGTAGACGGACGGGCACATGTTCGTGAAGGCGTTGCCAGAGCTGCCGTCGGTGCTCACGGCGAATGCGACTTTGAACAGCTGCTTTTGGGGTCGAGGTTCACTGGCCAACTAGCGCTATTTGTTGCATACACCGCCCAATCGACGGTCCTGACGTTCACACGGTGCAAGAGCAGCAATGCTTCTACGCCAGCCACAACAGCAGCACACCCGCTCACATCATCTTCCACGCTTTGCGATTCATACTAGCACGCGAGTTGCACCTCAGCTAACATTGTCTCTCAGACAGACCGCCACGCTCGCTCCTTCCGCACTATTCACCAGACACACTCGCTCTTTCCCCAGCGCACAATCGCTCCACACCTGCGTGCATGAGTTGTTTCCGCACATCGAGATAGGCCGTCCGGGCACTGAGCGCTCCTTCCTGCTCGCATACCCCGAGGCAACAACAATATGGTCAAGCCAGGGCTAGGCCTCTTCACAGGCCGCCGCAAGTCGTCGAGCAACGTCCTTGAGGAACTGACCGCGAACGCGGATGCTGCGCCAAGTCCAGATGGCTATGGCTCGTCCAATGCTGACTCAGGCGGCTTCCGGCTGATGAGCCGCACCGAGGTGGAAAAGGCCAACGAGCGCCGCAAGACTTTGGAGAAGACGTCCAAATTCCCTCGCTTCAGCGGCTTCGGTACAAATGGCAGCAAAGGCCGAGTGCAGTCCTTCGAGGAAGATTCTCCAGGGTCCTCAAAGCGGTAAGCAGCATGGTCCAAGCTATACATAGCGCCGGACCAACTAATTCTTAAATTAGGGATAGCAAGTCTAGCAACGGGACCCAGTTCTCCTCGTCGCGCCCATACAACAACGCCCAGCACGGGTCGACCTCTACCCTCCCCTCTTCCACCGACACCAGCTCAGACGACAACATCTTTGCTGGTGCTCCTCCTCGTCCCCATATTTCCCAGCAAAATAGCTCGCCAAGTTCCTCATTGTCGATGAACGGCTTCCGCAAGCAATTGCCATCGCTTCCCAAGTCGAGCTCGGGTGTCTCGTACAGGAAGTCAGAGAGGACTGGCAGGGATCGTTCAATGACTCAATCAAGCTACGCCAGCACGGCCATCCCGCCCAAGCTTGAGGCTGACCTCGACTTCGGGGACTCCGGCTTTGATAACATGTTCAGTGATCTGAAGCGCAAAGAGTCTCCTCCTGAAATGTCGAGAGAGGTTGCTGGGCGCTCGCTACTTTCGGAAAAGCGCACATTCCAGGCAGAGCCCATTCGGATCAACCCCACGCTTGACGTCGAAGCCCCTTTAAAGAGCTGGGAGAGCCGTGGATCTGCCGACAATCTCATGTCTCCTCACTCCGACAACGACTCGCCGCCACCACCGCCTCCACACAAGTACTCAAAGTATGCACCGGTGGCTTCGGAGAGCCCGACCATGCCATCGTCGGCCACATTCCAAGATAGCGACGTACAAATTGTACAAAAGTCCTTTGTGGGAAGCAACTCTTATCGCGATACCTCCCCTGAGTATCGCCCAGAGGTGACTTCTTTGTCATCTTCATCCGCGACTCCAGCATCCTCGACGCGATCTTCGAACTTCACGACCAACACAACGCCGAAAGCTTCGTTGGCATCCACAACATCCACATCCATTTACTCGGACCACGATGACGACAACATGTTCACACCAAGCAAAACTGCACCAAAACCTACGCCGTCGCCAAGACCTACCCTCCCGTCCGTGTCGGAGAACAGGCCTACACCCACGCCTAGCAGTGCCCCCAAAGGACTCAATGGACGTGTCTTGACACAGACAGAGTACCTGGCGATGCAAAAGCGTGCCAACTCGCAGCCACCACCAGAAGATGATTCTGACGATGAGGACTACGAAGATGAGGAGGAAGCCATTAGGAAGCGGGAAGAGGAGGAGATAATGAGGCGCAAACAGCAACAAATGCAATTTGCACGAGAGGCAATGCGTCGCACCACGACAGCGCCAGCGAGCACGGGTCTCCACAATAGCGAAGGCAACGGCCTTGGAAATCCTATGACCATGGGCTTTCCCTCGGAGACTTCGATCAAAGCCGACGAGTGGGAGGACGAGGACGTACCGTTGGGTATACTTGCGCAACATGGCTTCCCCAGCCAGGCACGGAACCGAATGCCATCACAGCCTGCTCATGCTATGCCATCATATATTCCGGATCGTCCAGCCTCTGTGGGAGCGCTTGGGTCCGGCGCACTTCCGGGTCACCTCCCAGCATTTGCTCGAAACCTGCCCGCAGATCCGCATTCCTCGTTCATTGGCGGCGGCCTGGTTCGACCGACGAACCGTGAATCGATGGGTTTCAATGGCATGTCCCGTGGTCCGGCTTCTGTAGCCGGTGACTCCGTCGCTGGAGGTATGGGGATGGGAGGCATGGGTATGCCGCCGCCTATGATGTATCAGGAAGCTGGCATGTCACAACCCTCCCTCGTGGATCAAATCCAGATGCGCGACATGACGAAGCAGAAGTACATGGGAGGCGCATCGAACAAGAAGCCACAAGGAGGACCGTTCACAGGCATGCTTGGTCAACAAATGAACGCCAATGGCCAATCACAAAACCCGACACGAATGCCGCAGATGCCAATGATGAACGGCATAAACCCCATGATGAATCCGATGATGGGCGGACAGATGCCAATGATGGGTATGGGCATGAACCCGACAGGATTTCCAATGGGTCAGGGCAACGACATGATGGCCATGCAGCAGATGCAACAGATGCAACAAATGATTGCCATGCAGCAGTTCCAGCTACAACAAATGCAGCAAATGCAACAACCGGGACAGCAGGATCCGCGTGTGTCCATGGCCATGCCCAACAACGGATTTGGAGGTAACATGATGGGCAATGGAAGCTTCTTGAACGTGCCGGGTGCCATGAACAATGGTATGGCAGGCCGTCCAATGTCGTTTATGACAGTCAATGGCAATCAGCAACGGCCACCCATGTCGAATTACTTGGGTCCCGGTCCTGGCTACACACCATCGATCGCCCCATCTGAGCGCTCCAACGTTGGCCTCTCAGCTCGCTACAGGCCTGTAGTGAGCAATACAGACGCGCATTCGACCGGCACATCGATGACGTTGCAAGCATCTGGCGGTGCAGGACAGACCATCAAGGGTATCATCAAACCAGTGCGACAAGCGCAAGCTGAGGAAGACGAAGACTGGAGCCGAATGGCGTCGCGGAAGAACAAATACTCAAGCAACAAGCAACAAAGCAACGGGTTGGCGGAATTGACCAAGGGTCTCAACATCTGAAGCATTAGAGCATCAACCTTTCTTCTCGGATACCCATATACAACTTTTATTCGCACACCACAGCACAGCATTATCACGGATACGAAAGGACGAATTTGAGGAAAGAAAGATTTGCGTTTCGTTTTTTACTTTTGTGTGAATATACGAGCGCGCGGGATTTGCATTTGCACAGCGGCGTTTTTTATTTGCAGAATTTGGTCTACGTGGGATGGTAAAATGTCGCTTTCTTCCCTCCTGCGCAAGCTCACCTGGTTCTGCAAAGCTTTCTTGCCCTTCGCCATTAGAGCTTAATCAGGGCAAGGACGAACTTCTTCAAATATGCATATCTGACTCGTGGATTGAGTCGTGAAATATTGATAGGACGAGGGGTTCAGGAGTAGGATGAACGGATGGCATCTGGATAGAATTCTTGTAATTATAATAGTATACACTTCGGCTCGACTCGATATACACTGCCCTTCGAACACTTGACATGTATTGTGGCTTTGCGAAGTATCTACCATTAAATTGGACATATGCTAGCCCCATCAGGATTCGAGCTCTGTCCATGCTCTTCTTTCCTGGTCCTCGTGAACACCAGACGCCTTGCCGCTGACTGCCTTTCCTACATCTACTGACGCAGACATCACCTCTCGATCCTGCCGCCTCTATCGAGCAACTCTCTCGCAGCTATGACTTCCGCCTCGTCATACCCCATCCACTTTCTGGCACTCGCATTCCTCACTATCTCGCCTAGCTTGTTCGTTGCAAGCTCCTCCAGTTTCTCCACTGTCGCAAGTTTTGGGATAGGCACGTCATCGTCGTCTTGTGCATTGCCGCCTCGCTTGTTTGAACTTTGCGGTGCGTCGGAGAGTAGCGGGATGAGTTTTGTGGTAAGTAGCTTGAGACCGTAGTATCCGCGTAGATAGGAGTCGTTGAGCTCTACCACGCGGCAGAAGTGCTTTAATGCGAGTGCGAGAGAGGAGAGGCTGGGTGGGTTGTTGGAGACGGTGGAGAGGTAGTGTAGTGTTGCAATGTGTGCGTGTGCCTAGTCGAGTTAGTTCCTTCCGATCGCTTCCAGGGGATATGGCGAAGACTCACGCTCCATGCATTCGGCATCATAAGCAAGACCTCCTCGGCGCAATATATCGCTTGTCCCCACGCGCCCTGTGTCGCATACAACTCGCTCGCTTCCGCCCATGCCTCGACATCTGTAGGGCTGTTTTGCAGCAATACTGTGAGCGCTGTGATGGCGTCTTGTGTTCTTCCCAGGGATTTGAGCACGGCTACTCTCCGCTTGCGCACACTCATGTTCGTCGGGTCTTCTCTTAGTATCTGCTCATACTCTTCAAACACCTTCTCCAATTCCGCATTCGACTTCGCTGTAGCTTCATTGAAGACACCCACGAGGGTAATGATGCGCTCGTTCTGCTCGCCGAAGCGCGCCTTCAGTCGCTCGAGGATTGCGCGCGCGGATGTCTCGTCTCCTGTGCGTAGGGCCGAGTAGAAGAGGTTCTCGTGGATGGTCCATGATTCGGGTGTCTCGCGGGAGAACAGGAGCGAGAGTGGCCAGGGCAGCGACGAGGTAGGTGAATGTGAGAGTATGAGTGGTGCTTTTTGGGAGAGGGCCAGCGCGGTTGGCGGGTTTATTTGGGTAGGTGGGGAGAGGAGGTTTGCTTGTGACATGTTGGCGACTCGTGCTTTACAATTACGTGACCAAAGAAGAAATGGCAATTGCACTAGTTGGAGATGGTACGTCGATGTGGAGAGTGGTGTTGGAGATGTTGGAGCTTAGCTTCGACCAGCATCGTCGGCGAAACTGAGGCGCCGGCGGGCTGGATGCACGTCAGTGATCCTCCACAACAGCTGCAGGTCCACTTTCACGGCGCAGATCTGATTCACGCCGCAATACCTGTACGCGACTTGCAACTGCGGCTTCTTTCTCCCATGTGTGCAAGAGCTCCATGATCATGCCTATGGGCCCTCCACCACGCTCCCGTACGACTACCCCTCCTCGTGCGCTCCGATACCTAGACACACGACTGCGAGAAGCTACTTAAGTCGCCGATATGTACAAGCAACGATCTCTTTGTGCTTTCTGCGGGCGACTTACTGTAACACAGGTTCGAGAAATCCCTCTACGACCTCATTCGAGGCTTGCGCAATCACAAAGGCTCCGAGAAAGAGTACATCGCCGAGAGCATAAAAGAATGTCGCAAAGAGATACGCTCCAACGATATGGACCTCAAGGCCACAGCCCTCATGAAGCTCACATATCTGGAGATGTTCGGCCACGACATGTCATGGGCGAGCTTCAACGTACTCGAGGTCATGTCGAGTTCCAAGTTCAAGCAAAAGCGCACGGGATATCTGGCCGCAGTGCAAAGCTTCAGGAGGGACACTGAGGTCCTTGTGCTCGCAGAGAATCAGCTCAAGAAGGACATCATGAGCCCAACTCCACCGTACATTGCTCTCCCACTTGGAGCCATACCGCACGTTGTCAATCCGAGCATGGCTAACTCGGTGCTCTCCGACCTGATACCGCGTCTGACGCATTCACACGCAATGATTCGAAAGAAAACCGTCGTCACGTTGTATCGACTTGCGCTCGTATACCCAGAGACACTGCGACCAGCGTGGCCGAAGATCAAGGAGCGCTTGCTGGACGATAGCGAGGATCCCAGCGTGACGGCCGCGATTGTCAACGTCGTGTGCGAGTTGGGATGGAGGCGACCTCAAGACTTCTTGCCACTCGCACCACGGCTGTTCGATCTTCTAGTCAAGGGGCAAAACAACTGGATGGCTATCAAGCTGATCAAGCTCGTATGTTGGGATTTGACCCGAAGATGTGTCTCGACTGACCAGCATAGTTTGCGACTTTGACTCCACTTGAGCCACGACTTATCAAGAAGCTCCTCCCACCACTTACTAAGATCATTCGCGAGACGTCCGCCATGTCACTACTGTACGAATGTATAAACGGCATAATACAGGGCGGTATACTGGAAGCCGTCGAAGGCACCACAGAGGGCGAAGAGGTTGCGAAGCTATGTGTGGGCAAACTCAGGGGCATGATGGTCATTGAAGGCGACTCCAACTGTAAGCTAATGCCTGCGACAATGAAGATTGTGCAAGTCTCATCAACTGGCAGTAAAATATGTGGCGCTGCTCGCTTTCGAGAGAATTGTCCGCTCACACCCTTATCTGGTCTCCCAACAACAAGATGTCATTCTCGAGTGTATCGACGACCCGGATATCTCGATACGAATGCGCGCTTTGGATCTCGTTGTCGGTATGGTGAATGTGGATAACCTCACGGCTATTGTAGGACGTCTCATGCGACAACTCCGAAACGCGCCAATTGCTTCGCCAGCGAACGGTTCGAGTAATGACCGGGTACGCCTGACCGAAATAGTACCATATGCGGACGACGACTCTGATGCGGAGGACAATTTGCGGCATCATGAACAACAATCTGACCAACCGCCGCCGCTTCCAGAAGATTATCGGATTAGCGTTATCCGGAGGATCTTGGAGATGTGCTCTCGTGATACTTATGGCAATATCTCCGACTTCGATTGGTATATTGATGTCCTTACCCAGCTTGTCCGCGTGTCGCCATCGACGAAGCATGCGTCTGCAGTGGAAGAGAAGGAAGATACTGAGAGAATTGACGACATTGGTGGCAGCATAGGGAGAGAGTTGCAGAACGTCGCCATTCGAGTGAAGAGCGTTCGGCCAGAAGCTGTTGACGCGGCGCAATCACTTGTCCTTGTTGACCGCAGAGAACAAATGTTTCCTGCTTCCGGCAATGGCGGGCAAGGCGTGCTCGAGTATGCAGGCTGGTTGGTCGGAGAGTACGCAAGCTACCTCAGTCGACCAGAGCCAACGATGACTTCGCTTCTTCATTCCACTTCACTAACGCTACCGTCGAAAACGCTCGCCGTCTACCTACAAGCAATCCCCAAGGTGTTTGCAAGTATGGCCGGCAACGACCAAATCTCGTGGACGCCAGAACGCAAGACTCTGATGTCTCTGCTCATGGCCCGTATAATACACTTCCTCGAACCTCTCTCCACGCACCCGAGCCTCGAGGTACAGGAACGCGCAGTCGAGTATTTGGAGCTTATGCGCCTGGCGGCCGAGGCAGCTTCTGGAACATCCACTGGAGCAGATGACGGGGACTTTATCGACCCTCCACTCTTGCTCACCCAAGCTATCCCTGCGTTGTTCTCTGGCGCTGAGCTGAATCCCGTCGCACCTGGAGCGCAACGAAAAGTTCCGATTCCGGATGACCTCGACCTTGAGACATCTATCAATCCAAACTTGCAGCATCTGTTGTCTCAGGCTGAGAATGAAGGATTTGAGACCGAAGAAGACGACGTGTATGCAGCATACAGCGAGCCAATTGCTGCTTACACAGACGCACCAACCATCGTCGCACCAGCAGCCGAGCGTCTCGATGCTCCGCACAAAGAACCTACAAGCTATCAGAACGCAGTGGAGGAGGAATACCTGGATCCTGATATCATCGCTCGGAGGAAAGCTGAGCGGAGAGAACGACACAAGGACGACCCATTCTACATCGATCCTGATGGTGGCAGCGGTGCAGTCACGCCCCTGAGCAGGATAGTACGTGACGGAAACAAGGAGAATAACGACCTAGACATCGATTCGATACCAATCATGGACCTCAACCTCGAAAGAGCATCCTCATCTGATCAAATACCTCGGTCACGCAGTCCTCGAAGACCAGCTCGACGAGTCGAAATCATGGGTGATGAAACACTTGGTCCTGCTGAGAACAACTCGTCGAGAGGAGACATCGTCCAGCCACGTCCAAGCAAGACCAAGAAGTCGCTTCTTGAAGTCGATAGCTCTGGTCTCGGCTCCCTCAGTCTCGTCGATGACGATGACAGCTCTTCAAATCGTAAGCTGACTCAATTCGAGATTGAGAGGAAGGAGCAAGAAGAGGCAGAAATGAGGAAGGCCTTACAAGAAGTGGAGAGGTTGAGGCTCGAAATGCAAAGGGCAAGCGAAAGATTACAAGTCAAAGAGGAGGTCACAGTCAAGAAGAAGAAAAAGAAGGTCAGGAAGGTTGACGTTGAAGGTGATGATCCTGCTGCCACACTACCAGCCCAGCCAGAAGGTGAAGTTGAAAATGCTGCGCCAGTCAAAAAGAAGAAAAAGAAGAAGGCCAAGCCCGAGGGCGAGGGAGGAGAGGAAGCGGAGGACGGCACAGTAAAGAAGAAGAAAAAGAAGTGGAGGACAGTGGTCTTGGACGAGGGACCAGACGCTCCCGCTGGGTGAGCACTCGACACACTGTCCTCGGTGACCATACGTGCATGAGAAACCAAGTTCGATTCGCATTCAGATATCTAACCAGATGTCACTGCTCAGCTCCTTCCCATATGCCTGCTATGCCCGTGTTGTAACGCCGTATCCCTATATTGCTGAAGTGCAGAAGTCGAAAGCCTCCTAAGTGTCTCCTGTGCCAGTGTGCTTCAAGATCGAACTCCTCTTATCAGTCCCTCTCTGCTGGCGTTGCGATCGGTGTGCGAATAGATCTTCGATGGACTGCCGATGTCGTGTGTTCCGTAGCTTAGAAGAACAGCTTCAACAGCTCGAATACTAGCCCGCCACAAAGTACGAAGCCGAGCAAGACTGCGTTCCAATTAGCATCAAATATGCCAATCATCATTCGCCCTCTCGCTTCATCAGATCAATCAAGTGCTCGACGGGGTGGAGCGTACTGATCCAGATCTTGGAAATGGGCGACTTCTGGGGTTCGCGCTTCTTGATCGCCTGCTCGGGCTTGCCCATCTTCTTCTCCTGAGCCTTGGCGAAGCGCATGTTGGCTTGCCGTTGCTGGGGTGTTTGCGCCTGTCGGTCTGTTAGTACCGCGTACGTAGTCTCAATTGCGCCTCCGTGGACCCTGAATACGAGCTCACGCGATCGAGGTGTGGAAGTGGCGTACCATTGTGAGTTGTCTGTCGCGGGGCGAGATGGATGGTCGTACTAGGCAAGTTCGTGAAGAGAGACTGCGTAGGCGACGGAGTAATTGTGTTCCTGGGGAAAGGAGATGGTCGAGTTCAAGTGATGCAAGGTGTTCGGATTGGAAATGTGCGCACGGGCCGCGGCGCGCTAGTGTGATGCGGAGATGGGAGCGGAGGTTTGCTGCTTCGGTACTTGCGAATGGTGTAGCTCCCCTCCTTCACTTTTATACAAAAACACTCATCCCACGACATTTGGCCACGTCGCATCACTGCCCGGACTCACAGACAAAATTACGCATCGGCATCGAGCTCCGAAAGCATATCTAGTCACGGAAGTGTGAAGAAGAGGAGGGAAAGTGGGTGCCTAAGACGCAGAGGCAGCAAGATGAACCACGTCAGAGCGACTAGATCGATATGGAGACTAAGCAGCGTGGCGAGGAGGAATGGACAGCTGTCAAGACGGGGGTATGCGAGTGAAGGTCAATCGATACCGCCGCAACCTACACCTCCTACTACGCCTGCATTGCCGCCAAATCCAAATTCAGCACCGAAGCCAACATCACGAACGGTACGTCACATCCGAAACGCTCAGAAACTTTGATGGAGATGCCAGGGGAAAACATGAGTTGAACTATGCTAATTAGTCCACAGGGCGCATACTACAAATCCTTTTCCTACCCCACACTAAAAGCCTTCCTCATCGCCCTCTTCACATACCAAATAGCCTACTATGCTTGGCTCAAACTCGAAGCCATTGAAGAATCACACACAAAGGCGATCGAGGTCTCGGATCTGCAAGAGCAGTTGAGAGATGCGATAGAAAACCAGCGGGCCAAGGCCGGCGATGCAGTAGATGAAATAAAAGGCAAACTGGAAGAATATACCGAGGAGGCGAAAGAAGCGGGAAGAGCAGTGGCAGAGAGTGTAAGAGAAGGCAAGGAAGATGTCGGCAAAGCAGCGGGGACAGTGAGCACAGTTGCGAAGGGTGGTTGGTGGCCTTGGTGATAATGTGGGTTGAAGAGCAATATCTGAGCACGTTTGAGGTGTATACGATACGCAATGTACGATTGAAGCGAAGACTTTGTACAACATGTGTCTTATATACAACCGTTCGAACCCAATCTATCCGATCCTACTTCTTCACCCGGAAACCAAATCGCCAAAACGCTGCCAATCGATCCAACCCGCCCAAAACCCCCAATCTATTCCTGGTATCTTTCATGACCCAATTCGATATTCGTACGCATATCAAAACACATCTTATCCGAAGAACTCCCCGCTCACCAAGCTTTCCCATGGCTTTCCAGTATCCCACACGCTCTGCAACAACGTCGCGATTTTCGGCGTATGATTCATCCCGAATCCCTCGACACTTCTCAATCTCTCCATGATCACAACCTTCTGCGCTCGATCCTGGGTATCGCATCCCGCCGCGAACATCGGGAACATGAGACACGCCTCTGCCGTACTGCCACGGCGAATCTGATTCAACAATCCGGCAATCTCGCGCACTGCGTTCTGGACTTCCGGGTCGTTGGCGGGTTTACCTAGTACGCGGCGGTACAAGTGTATCAGGCCGGCCCAATGAAACATCTCGTTCGTCGCATATATCTCAGTCGTGTCCCAGGCGCCGTGGGAACATCCTTTACGAATATTCCTCTCCAGCAGGCCCTCTTCAAGCTGTCGCCGTATCTGCACAGCCTGCTGCACAACCTCGGGACTCGGGATCCAATCTTTTCTCACATTCCCCTCATCATCGATACGTTGCGGTTCACACATCTTCGCGAGTTCAGAAATGCGCGCTAGACTGCCTACACAGCGCGTCGTGAAGCCCATCAAGCAATCTATCTCGAAATCTTCGTCGGCGACAGCGTTTTGAGAGGACCAGTATGATGACCCGAGGGGCATGTCGTTCTTGTTTCCGGATAGAGAGCCCAGGACGTCGAGGTATGCGAACCACCGGGACAAAAAGTACGCAACGCGGTCTTGCCGGCCCATACCGCGCGGGCCGCCTCGCCCAATGATCATTTGGCGCGCCATGGTCAGGTGAGATTGCCAGGATATCGGGACTTCGAAGGTGCCCGAGGAGATGATTTCGAGACTAGCCATCATGATGACGGCGGCCAGGGTGTTGTCGGAGATGTTGTTGGGGTCTTCGAGAAGGGATTGGCGCAGTTTGGGGAACACGTCTTGGACCCAGACGGCGATGCGGTTGGAGGGCTCGGGGTGGTTGAGCATGCGGGCGCGGTGGGCGGCAGAGTAGGCGAGGAGGAGGTTCATGATGTTTTCGTCGCCGACGGCCACTGCATTTTTTAGCTTAGAAATGTGTTGGGTTGAGGAATGACTTACTCTCTGGCAAGATCTGGCGGAATGGGTTGCGTTCGCAGTCGTGTGGAACGAGGATGCGCGCTGTGTGGTTGAGAAAGTGGTGGAAGTACAAGAGATTCATCGGGTTCTCCATCAGAATCGGCGGGAGGGTGCCTAGCGATTTCGATATCCGAATTGGAACAGGCTTTGCGTAGTAGCCTTCGCTCTCGAAAGCCATGTCATTGCTGCGTGGCTCTGCGTGGTCATATGACGAGTCATCGTCGTACTCCATTGTCTCAGCTTGTGGGCTGAAAAGAGTGATGGCAGAGAAGTCTTCGTTGTTGGGAGTGTCCAGATCTGGAAGGCCCAGGTCGTATCCATATGTCGTAGTTGAGAAGTCTGCGATTGGATATTGCCTGCCATGCTCTGCATGGTGGCTGTGCTGGTGCTCAGAGTAGTCATTGTTGATGATCGACTGCACTGACATCCTTCGGAGGTCAGGACTGGTATATGCTGAACTTCGTTGCTTTGGTGCAGTCCGCATGACGGGCTCCTCAGAGCTGACTGAGGATTGTGGTGTCAACGGCATCGCCATGTAGGGGCTGTAGGGTGTTGGCGGACCTGTATATGGCGAATGCGCATCCGACATCGTTGTCGGAGGCGAGTCCATCGAGTAGCTGTACTGATGACGTTGTGGTGGTGGCATTGAAGGTGGAGAAAGGGGAGCTTGTACATTCATAGAAGGAAAAGTGGAAGTACTGTAGCCGAACTGCCCACCCGCGGAGGTTGGTATGATTGGAAAGTCAAAGGTGTTCTGAAATTGGCTTTGATGGAAAGGTGCCGAGGTGGGGAGTCCCATGGTACTTTCATGGAATTCGTAGGATCCGGCAGTACTCGTCAATGGCGGTGTTCTTGACTGGCTCATGACAAGTAGTTCTGGGTCGACCATGAAAATGTTCGGCCTTGGGGGCGATATATTCGAATGCGAGCGCACATGTGACACGGGTCGAACCTGGGGTTCAGACTGTGGTGGGAACAGGGGGGAGACGTCATCATCAAACGACAGAGTTGTTTGATAAGGACTTCCAGATGCAGTGCTGGATGCATCTGATAGATTTGTTGACTTCTCTCTTTTGGTTCGGCCTCCCCAATTGAGTCTGATGCTGTAGTCGCACGTTTCGCCTTGCCGTTCGCAGTTGGCGCATTGCGGCTTTTCTTCTCCACTACGGATCGGTTAGTTACCATTGCGTCGGATCTTACACAATGGAGTCGACTTACCATTTGACCTTCCGCGCTTTGCATGGCCTGTGTGAGAGTCAGCTGGACGAGCGTGAGACGAAAAGGGCTGTCGTCATACCAGCAGCCATTGCGCGATCTGCGTTTTGGTTCAACACCAGGATTCCTAGGACGGGGCATGTTGAAGTAGTCTTAAAGAGGAAGTGCAAGGTTAGTAATCCGTATGGGTTTATCAATCTGGAGAAGGATCGACGTGAGAACTTTATATGGCAGGTCGAATCCCGAGACGGGCAGCTAAGCACCCTAGCTGAGAACTCCTGTAGGTTGTGAAGGCAGACTACGAGGCTTGTGAACGCCAAGCGGAAGGCTAGGCGGCTTGTCGGTGAATGTACAGGGGTGGCGCACCACGACAGCTTGGCGCATAAGTGACTGGTAGAGGCCTATGGTCAAGAATGAATTGCGTCTCTCGCACGGTGACGCTGGGACGAGGTTCTGTTACATGCACGCAGATGACGGGCAGAGACAGCGCGATAAGGTCCCCTCTCCGCCATACACGCCATTCAACCAATCAAAACCCTTCGCTGAGCGGGGCAAGCCTGACCCACCAGAGATTGCCGGGGATGTCAACCCTGATTCTCCTCCCATCGCCTCCAATATTAGATGAATTCTTTGCAACTTTCCCGAGATGTGACCTTCTGCCCTTGATTACCAACCTAACACATTCGATGCTATCTGCGCGTGGAGTGCACCGTAGCATCAGCCACGTCGATGCATAAGGTCCGAGTTCGGTGTCTCGTCAACTCGCTACTTCCCGCAGCTGGCACCCAAGCTCTTTAGTCTACGCCCTCCCATGTACTCCTACGCCATCTCGAGCTTCCATTCTTCTACGTTGGCCTCGACTGCAGTGAGCTTGCATGCTCTTCCCCACGGCCGCCGGCTACGTTGCACTGGTCTTCAGCTCTATTCACATTACAAACATTCCCCACGAAGATGACTGGATGGGCTCAGCTGAAGACCGAAATATCGGCCAGCCTCACGACATTCGTGTAGACAGGGCGCGTTGTCGCTGCAACCTTCGAAACGTATCTGATCGTGCCCATAGGTTTTCCTCATTGAGTACACTCCATGCGGGCGCGTCGTGGCTATGTCCTGACGTCTTGTAGCTGCTTCACAGAATCGACTGCTATGCGGGGCTTACAGTGGTGTGCTCCATCACGAGCTTCAGGGCTGTGTGAACATCTGAGTGGAGACATACGAACTCATTGCATGAAACACGGCTGCATAATTTTGGCAGAAAGAGCAATGACTGCGACCATGGGCAGATGCTTGCTGGCTCCCAGGTATTGCACCAAACACATTTGGTATCCAATTCTCATGCAGTTCGGACCAACACAATATGCATAGCATAGTCTTTATGTCTGTAGGGCTACGAGGCGTCCCGAAGGTCGCACAGTGACTCCCGATCGACCGGGTATACCGTTCCCCTAGTCCTGGGGAAATAGAAGGATCCACACACCGCACACAGGACCCTAATTTCCATGAAAGCGTCCCGAAAGCTGAGGACCACCCAATGAGCTGGCGTTCGCTACACTGCTTGGCGTAATCATCACATGGCCAACCGAAACAGTGTCACCAGCAGCTGCAGGCGCACCAAAAATATCTGTGGGAACTTCGACCCCAATTCGTCACTCCTATATGTTCAACCTATAGGAGTCACCGATGTGAAGCGGTCAATTCTCAAGGTGTTGCTTTGGATCGTTGCAGTGGCGCTCTTGTGCCAGATTAACTTTTCTTTCATTAAGATCACATTCGTGGCTTCACTTTACACTAAGGTCAAGCATGGGAGTGCTGCGCAGGCGCATCATACAGAATACAAGATATCATGCATCTTTGCTATTCATGATTGCATCATCATGTCATCATTCGATTTCAACGCAGAAATCTGATCAAGCAACTTCTTGGTCTGCAACGGCAAACATCAGTGAAGAGAATTGCCCACATACCAGGATCGTCTCAATTGATTGCATCAGGACCAACCAACACAACTTGATACAATCAAGGGATACGACTTAAAATATGTCCGGATGGTATTTAGGACGTACGGGTTTAACGATGCGAATTTAACGATTTGTAGCTCCGTCTCGACATCATATACCGGACTCAACGCGTACAGCAAGTCAAAAGAGCTATTGAGGCTTGCACAGACTGTGTGGCGGTGCGAGAATGCAGGTCAGACCTGCTACAGAAGACTTGCTGGACTGTGTACACTTCGTATACTGAAATTAAATCCACGCCACTTGGTTAACGACAGCACAGCCACATCCACGTGCGTTGTGAACACGAGCCGATCTTACTTTCCCGTTCAGCTCGCCCATTTCCAGCGGTGTCGCGATTCGAAGAAACAACAGCCGACACACTTCTCCCAGCGTCAGATGCCAAATTGCACATCCATCTCCACCGGAACCTTTTCCTCATTCCTTCCTGTAAATCTCGCCCGTTCGTTTTATCTCATCGTCAGCGTCTTTCCCGCGGCCTTCAGCCTCCAGCTGCCGTACTAGTGGCAGCACCTCCTTGCCGAACTTCTTAATGTCCTCCTCGTAATGCAAGAAAGCCGTGAGCACCAAAGTTACGCCTAGACTCTTGAGCAAAAGAATGCGGTCTGCAATCTGCTCCTTTGTCCCAATCAGCTTCGTCTTGAATCCATCGTTATACTGCACCAAGTCCTCGAACTTACTGTTCGCCCACATGCCCTTCTTATTCCCTGTACTAGCGCCAGCCTGCTGCACGGCGTCACGGAATGCATTTACAGCTTCTGCATCGGCCTTCCCTTGGATCTCCTGGAGCACCTTGATTGCTTCTTCCTCGCTGTTCCTCAGAATTACGAATCCATTGACTGCGAACCTCACATGCTCTTCCCTCCCGATCTTCTTTGCTCGCGCCTTCACATCTGCAATCTGATCTCTAAACCCGTCCAAATCATTCCCATTCATAAAGTACCAATCGCTCACTTCCGCTCCATTGTTGCGCGCATCATCACTATTCCCGCCCTGGAAAATCTCTGGGTGCGGCTTCTGCAACGGCTTCGGCGCAAGATGATAGTCTCGGAATTGGTAAAAGTCGCCACCAAAAGTAAAGCCTTCTTCACCTGCGGTCCAGATCCCTTTCAACGCGCGGATAAATTCGTTGGATCGGCGGTATCGTTCTGAGTGCTCGAGCCACCATTGCCCGATGGATGTAAATTCGCCTTTGAACCAGCCGGATACAATGTTCACGGCAATGCGGCCATTGGTGTAATTGTCGATGCTTGCGATTTGCTTTGCGACAACGGCGGGGTTCCAAGGTCCGGGTAGGATTGCAGCGATGACTTTTAAGCGCTCTGTGTTGTGCAAGAGAGCTTGAGAGAAGGACACGCTTTCATGCTGGTTCGCTGCACCGTAAGATGCGGTGAAGCGAATCTGCGTCAAGGCGTATTCGAAGCCATTATCTTCGGCGGTTTTGGCATAGCGCACGTTGGATGGAAGATCCCATGAAGTTTTCTGAGGGATCTTGGAGATCACGAGACCGCCGGATACATTGGGCACCCAGTAGCTAGAGTTGAGGTGAGTAATGACGAAGAAGTGGTTGACTAGGAGATCTTACGCGAAAAGTACACGGTTAGGATCTTGATTGAAATCAAGAGGTTTTGCTGGCGTGAAGACATTCGTTTCTGGTGCTGCAGGAAGAGCGCCATTCGTTTGTACTGATTCTGTGGTCTTTACACGTTTGCTCCTGTGTTGTTGGTCGCCATTGGTGCTCACTGGAGTTGTTCGTGGCATGGTGCTATCTTTTTTTATCTGGTATTTCAAGTGAATGTCGAAATGAGAATATTCTTGCTTCACATTGCTGCACCATGATGTTGCACTTCATGATCGGACCACTTGGTGAGCACATTGAGGGTCATGATGGCGTGCTCATACTAGGAGGCATCCGGTGCGGGGTCGGCGTATGTCAACCCATACACTTGTAGAATGATACTGGTGATCTGCAAATAGTGTTGAGGTACGCGGATACACATGCATGGTATATGAATGGGTCTAAGGTGCCCCACGCAAAGAGCGATCTAGCCCTAGCGTATGCAGCTTGACGTTCAACTGCTAACGCAGCGTTTGCGACTCCCACAGTAACCTGGTGCAACATCAAGTCGCCGAGATCAAGTCCGAGTAATATCGGGATCTTGCTCATGACAGCAAAGGGCATGCAATAGCTCGTCTGATTGAGGCAATGCCGACCTGGGCGGCAGAATGACGGCGATTCTGCACAGCACGCCATGAATCTTGCATCAAACGCAAGAGACCAGTATCTTGAGATGTCGATATGAATATGAAAACTCGTCGTAGACTGTCTTTGGAAGTCTACAGAAGCTTTCCAAGAGCATCCCAGACATAATGACAGTTCCTGTAACCGACGACTTGCAACGCAATGGCAAGCAAACCACCAACCATGTGGATATCGAGAAACAACAAACTCACGATGGTCGCGCAGTAATAGCGACAGCTCCGAAGAGTCTGGGTGCGGGAGTGAGTCTATTCATCCAAATTGCGCCACAGCATGAAGCTCATTTTGGCAGACCGCACTTCCGATTGGAGTCTTCGCAGTCACATTGACGACCTTGTCGCTCAGTCTCATGGAATGGAGAGGCGTTACAACCAACAATGTGTTTGTCGCCAACTTCTTCTTCGCGGCAGCGTTCGGCCTTGTCGTTACTGCGCAATGGGAGCTCTCGATCGGGAACGGGTTTGCGTATACGGTGTTCAGCGCATTTGGTACGTCCTTTTTGCTCACAAGCGGGCTTCAATGCTCACACATATAGGGCTCTTTTATGCTGGCTACGGCGCGATATTGACGCCTGCGTTTGGGGTCATCGAGACATATGGAAGTAAAACGAAGGAACTGAATAATGCTCTGGGCTTCTTCATGATCCGTGAGTACTTGCACCTGCTCAGGAGACAGTAGCTGATCGGCCCTAGTCTGGACGGTGTTCGCGCTGACCTTCCTGATCGGTTCCCTACCCACCAACCTGGTCTACATTGGCATCTTCTTCACTGTCGAGTTTGGCTTCCTGCTTGTCGCAGCGTCCTATTTTGCAGCAGCAGACGGTCACCTAAACTCTTCAGTCGCACTCAAGAAAGGTGGAGGTGGCTTTTGTTTCGTCGCCGGGCTGATCGGATGGTAAGATATGGTCTCTAGCAAGCTAGTGCTGCAACAGCTGACGCGACCAGGTACTTGACATTCCATCTCTTACTAAAAGACTCCATTGTCGAATTACCGCTCGGCGACACTTCCCGGTACTTCGCAAAGACAACGAAGGCGCAATAGGCGGAACATACTCCGGTGACAAGCTCAGTCAGAGACCTGAGGTGCAAGGTGCAATAACGAGTTCATGCCGATCTCGTCTGACTGACGGCAAGTCCCGTCGGTCGTGAGGTGGTGGAGCGTTGAGATGCAGCCGGATGAAGGTCTGTTAGAGAGATGATGCGATTGACCCTGGAGATGGCGACTGCCGTTACCATAAGGTCGGAGGTCGAGTCACAAGCTAAACCACTTCTGGCTAACACTGTTTACATTTTGTCCTAACCAATATTATCCAAAACGTGAGCATTCATGGTAATCAATCTGCAAGGAATTTTTGGACTATTCTTCGCTCGGATGTGAGCTTTGCTAGATAGCTGGTTCTCGACCGTATTGATCTTTAATGCTCGCGAACAGCTCATTTATCTCCGGCTCATACAACTTTTCTGTAGCCTTTCTCTGAATACTCCCTTTCCCAGTCATCGCGAAGGGTCTTTCCTTCTTCGCGAAGAGTATCAAGTCCTTTTCCAATTGACCTGTTGTGTCTGCGAACCTATTGGCTTCCTCGATCTTCGGCCATATACCTTCCAGCAACCGTTTCTGGCCCTCTACTTCTTCAGTATAAGCATTAGGCCCCAGCTCAACTATCGCTGCCGCTTTGTGTCTTCCGGTACCCACCAGTATGCAGTTCTGTACCGAAGGATGCGACCTGATGTGGTCTTCGTGGATGATAGGGTTGAAATTCCACCCACTTTGAAAGACTATCAGGTCATCCTTTCTGCCCTCGTGTTTCCAATGATGCGTTTTCGTTGGATGCTTCGTGTAAAGATCTGACATGGAATACTCTTTTAAACTCGGGAAGTTCTTGAATATCCCCTGAAACAGCTCCTGCTTGGGATCTCGGACGAAAATAGGCTCGTACAGGTCGGTGTCGCCGCCGACCGGACGCCATTCAATGCCGTTGTGTCTCGAATCTATGCATAGATATTGCCAGTCCTCCGGGTCTGTAATGTATTGAATCAGAGTGCTTGTTTCGGTGCTGGCAATGATGTTCACCAAGTGACAATGACGTGCGATGATATCACCTGTCTCTTGCGACAAAAGACCTGCTAACATTCAGTTTGAAGCGCTGCAGTATTTCCGGATGTTGTACCTCCAACAAAAGTGATAGACTTCAACTTATGAAGCTTGGCCAGGATATCTGGCCTCTTGGCAACCTCATCTAGAGTGATCGGCAGACAACCTGCCGTATCGATATTACCGTACTCCAGCACCTGGTCGAATGTATCCGCAGTGGTTAGACCTGGAGGGCCGATCACAATGACAGTGTCAAGGAAGACCGAGCGCAGTATGCCAGAGGCAATCCCAGCGCCATGAAAAACGGGCAGAGCACTAAATGATCGACCATTTGCACGAAACCAGGAACCCCAGAGACATGGACGGTTGTCAAGTGGCGGCAGCAACTGGTGAGCGTCCGTGGTCACGGTTGTTGCATTTGACCAGACTACAGGCTTAGGCAGTCCTGTTGTACCAGAAGTATGTAGAACCAGCACCTCATCGTCTTTCGCCTCGTCGAATGTTTTCGAATATGGATAATGATCGCTTGGTGTGTCAGCCAGGAGGATGTCTAAATCTGGCATGCAGGCTGTCTTTATTTGACATGTTGCCAATATTTCCGCAACCGGAAAACCGTCCGAATGTATTAGCGTGGCACATCTGGTCTTCTGAATGAGGTTGGCATGTCCAGCTATGCTATTGCGGTGTGAGCTGAAGAGAACCTATGCGAAATTGAGGTGAGCCTTATACGGATGATTGAACCAGTCAATATGAATACATACCTTATGGCCCGTCTTGATCAAAGCTACCTATGGCAGCACTCGGATTAGTAAGATATCCGTGCTAAAGAAGGCTTACCACGTTGGAGTTCTGTGGATCTGCTTGGCCGCACAGGTACCATATGACATGCTCCTGGATACAGATGTAAGAGAGCTGAGATAACATACCAGAATTATGAAATGGCGGATATCAGGATAGCCCATGTACAGGACTGTCTCAAACGTCGAATTCCGCCCTATTTCTTTTTGTATGAAACGAGCCGTCTTGTCGATGGCATTGGCAAACTTCGTGAAGTTAGGCCTTGAAAGTTTGAAAGCAGCTGGAGAGATCTCACTGTTCGGAAGCTGACATCTCGAAAGCCGGCGGACAGCTCTGATGAGCGCGGAAACGAAAAGGCTATCTACACAATGTTAGTGATGCAAAGCGAAAAAGGACATCGTCATACGCGGTTGGGGTCGTTCTTCGCGATCTCGTCAATTGTGACTGGTAATAGCCTTTGGCCGTACGGCGCAGTTCCTGAGGATTTCATTGCGGCTCCGGCTTGCTGGAATGACAAGAAAATATAGAAGAAGTGTGAGCTTCTGGAGCAATGTAACTATACCCACCCATCGAGGAGTCACGAGTCCCATGGTCGTCGATTAGTATTGTTAGCTTGACGGGATGAGGTGAGACGGGATGAACCTTTCATCGCAAGCATGAAGCTCCCGTCGCTGAGCACAGCGATGGACAGACGTTGTTCATCATCAATACTTCTATGTTGATGCTGTCGCTTGAATCCAGCCCGAGTTGTTATGTGCGGTTGCACCGTCATCCGTGGTTGTTCAGTATAAAGCGTGATCGTGATGAAAGCTTGGTGAAGCTTGTCGAGGCTTATCCATGGTCAAAAGTGTATGGGATCATATGAGGCCTAAAAGTGACACCCGGAATTCCCATAAACCTACTGCTAAAAGGTCTAGCATCCTAGGCATACCTCTGATAGCGTGGGACTGCTCGTCGAAGCGGCAGGAAGCCGTGACGGCTGCCGTAAGCCCCATGGCCCTGGACACGTGTACGAGCTGACAATCGTCCAATCTCCCTCTATACGGCATCAATGTGAGGGACAATTAGTGTTCAGTCAGATTGATTAGTTCTCTTGTGATAAATCCATGCGCCAAAAAAATATTCTTGGTTGGCCAATGTTCGTGATGGAGGATGGCGGAGCTGATGGTGATCGTGTCGGAACTCGCACGAGCGTGACTTGGAGGCACAGGCCACCCGAGTTCCTGCTCCCCAGCGCCGTCGTTATCATTTCCATCATCGCTCACTCCAACAAGGCATGCTATACTGGCGCCTCCAGCTGGTGTTATCGTCTAAGATACACCTCACTGATCCCATCGGAAAGAACCGGGAAGGTTGACGGCTCGCGCTTACTGGCACCTTCCGTCTACCCCGCGTCATATGCAGCAGCGCCGATTTGGGCCACAGCTCCGATACCTCGAGTGGGATAGCAGAGACGCAAAGTAGCTCGGAGCCACCTAGGGGTCACTATGGCCAGCCTATGCAACTCCCGACGGGTCACGGAAGCAAGCCGGGAGGACGCGCATCTTCCATAGCTTGGGACGCCTATCACGAGATAGAACTCGAACCAGTATGCTCTCTGGGGATTTCTTCTCTTGAAGTTCCTCAAGTTACGGTGGCAGGTTGTCTTGAATGATTTCGTGCTCTCGTGATTGAGCATGAAGGACGGCATTTACGCCGCAGAGGTTCGACCCTCGCCATCTAAGCTAGCGATCACTCTCACCACCATTCAGCGACGTAGTATGCCACACATTGCAGCTTCTTGTGCACGTACATATCAGGTGCGGCAAAATTGTTGATTTGCGACTCGGTCGCTTTCGGCCGGTTGGTCCACTTCCTGAGCATCAAGATTGCCGTATTGGGAGCAGACCTAGTCGAGCTGATAGCACGACATCGACACCACCACAGTCGCCATGAAACCCCGCAAGGTGCACACAAGGCGTTGCACAGCACGCAATTCCACGCAATTTTGCAAAATCATTCGAGCTCCCGAGTAGCAATGAATGGTTCCGCAGCATGGTCGGGGGCATGCGTATATATTGGTCGATCACCACTGACGTAGCTCCACCACTTCAACACCAAGGGAACTCCTCGAAGACGATTCAGACCAGTTGCATCAATATGGCGAGTTCAAATGGCACCAATGGCACCGACGGTGCTCAAGGAAACGCAAGAGAAGTCCCATCCACAGACCCCGCTGTGTAAGTCTGTCCTGATTACGCTTTGGCAGCCAAACATCTGCTGACGCCTTCATGCAACCAGCTACGCAGAGTATGAAAAAAAGTGGTCTGCGATCCCACAAGATGAGGATGGCTGGCTGCAGCGAGCTCAAGAAGTTGCAGACGTTCTCGCCGTGGACGCAGGAGTAAGAGAAAGAGAGAACAAATCACCACGTGCAGAAGTAGCTCTGCTGAAGCATGCCGGTCTATTGAAGCTCCTCGGCCCAAAGAAGTACGGCGGAGGCGAGCAGTCATGGAGTGTAGGATATCGAGCTATCCGTAAAGTGGCGGAAGCGGACGGGTATGCTTGAAGCCTGTTTTTGAAAAGCGATTACTGAACGTGTATCCAGCTCCTTAGGTATGCTGCTGGGCTATCACCTCTTGTGGTCAACAACAGCAAATGTTGTCGGTACCCTGGAGCAAGCCGATCGGGTGCAAAAGCTCATCAACGAAAACAACTACTTCATTGGAGGCGCTGTGAATCCACGTGACAGCGACTTATCCATCAAGTCTGATGGCGATGACCTTGTCTTCAGTGGTTTCAAGCATTTCAACACCGGCGGCGTCATTTCCGATCTGACCGTGCTCGAAGGTGTATACGAGGGCACTCAGCAGCATATCTTTGCATTCGCGAAGACAAACCAGGAAGGAATCCAATTCTCACACGATTGGAACAATATTGGACTGCGTTTGACAGAATCTGGTAGCGTCAAGATCAGCAATGTGTCCGTCCCGTGGTCAGAAGCACTGGGCTGGGACACCGAGAAGAAAGAGCCACGCTCAGATGCCCTGCTAATCCCATTTGCTTCATTGCTTTTGCCCACAATTCAGCTGGTCTTCAGTAACTTCTATCTCGGAATTGCTCTTGGTGCGCAAGACTATGCTTCGCGGTACACGACGAAAAACACGCTTGCTTGGCCCTTTGGAGGAGATGTATGTCCTATAGTTCCCAATTGTCAACCAAATGCTAATCAAGAAGCAGAACAAAGAGAAAGCAACCGATGAGTTCTACATTCTCGAAAGACACGGCAACTTCCATGCTCACCTCCGTGCTGCTGTCGCCTTGGCAGATCGCGCCGGCGACCAGATCAGTCAAGTGTACGCTAAGTACTCAGGAGATCTGGCAACACGAGCGAAGCTCGAAGCCCGCAAAAGGGGTGAGGTTGCGGAATGGGTCGCCAGCGCGAAAGTAGTCACGACAGATACGGCGCTACGCGTCACTGCTGGCGTCTTTGAAGTTACTGGAGCAAAGTCTACAAGCCAAAAGGTCGGGCTTGATCGATTCTGGAGAGATGTGCGCACGCACACTTTGCACGATCCTGTCGCGTACAAGAACCGTGAATTGGGCAAATTCCAGCTGTTGGGAGAGGTGCCAGAGCCCACTTGGTACACGTGAACTTAGCACCGCGCTTCAATGAATGTTTCTTCGATAAACAATCTCACATAATGAGGAGATGTTGATATTGTGGTTCAACTGCACGCTCGTCTGACCCAAAATGAGACGAAATGTGATGAGTCAGCAGTGTGGAAATTAGCGATGACGTATCACCTACCATGGGACAACATTCGAATGACCTACGCCTAGCAGTGTCTTCTCTCCTTCTCGTCTGTTATTGGATCTTCACGTGTCGTCTTTGGTCAATTGAGCGTATTGCGTGAGGTTGCTACACTGTGACCCGCACTCGCCAAGACCGAAAGCCCGCAGCCCGCAGCTCACCTAGCCCGCGACAAAAGTTACTGTGCAACTCTACCACGCTTTGCATCTCCACTCCACCACACGAACACCGTCAAAATGCTCTCACGGAGTGCTTTATGCCCAGCGAGGGCGTTTGCGAACCGCTTTCCGCCCACAATCTTCGCGCCCATCACGACCGCGACACCTTCATTCTCCACATGGACACGAAACAGCAAGCTCCGACAACCTCAACGCGCTCTCCCTGTCGCTCGAAGCTCCTTCGCCAGCAGAACTACCATCCGTAGTGCAACATCAGCATCCACACAACCACCAACTGGCACCGCACCAACAGCCCCACCTCAACTCACATGGAATGACTTCTTCGCACTCCGCCGAACGCGACGACGAATTGGCCAGGGCTGTTCTGTGGTAGGCGCAGTCGCTGTCACATACTATGGCCTCACCACCATGATGACGAACGGCTACGACGCTACACTGTCCGCGCAGCTGGGCGGCTTGGATCCGTTCATGCTGATGGGCCTGAGCACTTTTGGCATGTTGGCTGTTGGATGGTTGATTGGGCCTATCTTCGGCAATCAAGTGTTCAACTTGGCATACAGAGGCGTGCTCGCGGAATTCACTGCGGTAAGTCATAGCCCGCGGCGCGGAATGTATGGTGCTAGATACGACACTAATGCACAAACAGAAAGACTCTGGCTTCTTCAACCGCATCAAGCGCCACCGAGTTGACCCTACCGCGTCATCGCTCGCGAACCCACCGCCAGATTACTATGGCGAGAAGATTGGTAGTGTGGCGGGCTACCGGAGGTGGTTGAAGGATCAACGCGCTTTCAACCTTAAGACGGGCAGGTACCGAGCAGGCAAACTATAAGAGCAGGGTATTCATTAGTCTCTACGCGCGCAGGATTCTGAGACTTGCGGGATTTGAGGACGACGTGTCGTATCAAGGCCTGTCGAGGATGTCTGTGAGTCGAGAGAGGGGTGCAACATTGGGGAGCAGCATGCACAAGCAGCCATGACTGCGACCATTTCATTTTCTTTGTAAGTGTATGAGCGTCGACTATGATTCGACAATACCAGCATACAGGCGCTTTGGACGGGCCGAGATTTCCTATGTCAAAAATCTATCCAATGGCAACGACACTGCTATTGTACTTGTACCGCTGTACTTGACAAGTCAATCTCCGTTCTCCGGGTTCCACTCTTCTCAAGTCTGCATCGCCCTATCTCGGTAATCCCGAGTCGTCCTGAAAGTGTATTGCTCGTCAGTCTAGAGCGGTATGGGACGAACAGGCTCATACCTGCATGGACCGTAACCGGGCCTAGACGCATAAATCCTTCAGAACATCGATGGAACAAAAGCCACGAATGGCAGCATACTTGTGGTTGGTCGTGAGTGCGGGTCGAGCCAAGTCCAGCAGGGCGACCCTTTGACAGCAGTCTTAGTATTGTTCTTCACCCGCCTTTTCCAGCATCACAAGCGCGCAATTCGAGCTCCGACAATCGACATATAAAGTCAATAATATGGACAGGCCTAATCATCAAGCGTTCGAAACCATCAATCGCATCCTCACACGTTCATATTCATATTTCTCCTGTCGACCAATCGCTACATACAGCAACAGCATCAACATGAGATCATTCCTCGACGAATCATATCTTCCGAGATCGCTATACTTCGACGATTCTCGGCGCTATCAAGGCATACAGCATAATTGCATCCTCGCACCCGCTGCAGACTGCACGAAGAATACTCTACCAGTGAAAAACACATGCAAAGGCCAAAACAACGATGGCGAAGAGGAGTCTGTGCGACCGCAACATGTTACGATCGGGACAGGTACGAGTCGCCCTTCGAAGGAGTCAACGTTGTTGGGGAAGGGAGAAGCAAGGGTGATGATGGTGGAGGTTTCGCGCGTGCGCGTTCACTGGTAGGCCCATAGAACTCCAATTCGGATGGAAACATCAAGAAGATTTAGCGAAAAGGCGATCATGGATGAATCATCACGGCACGGAAAGCATCATTAGCCCCCAAACATTGCCTTTGCGCCGCACTACTGGACTGCGCGATATCCTGGTACTAGAGAAGTCAGTAATGAATATCAAGTACACAAACGCTAAGGCAGAGCATCGGCGTAATTACATACATCACATGTATCGATCTATAAAGGAACTTGGCATGTTTGGTATTAATTTATATTCATTCTTGGGTATCATCTCTAAAGCAAAGTCCCTGCCATTGACCCTATACCTCACTTGTATTACTTCTTCTTCCACCTTGGAGTCGTATCAGCTGCCCTGCAGCTCTACTTGTCCTATGATACGAGGTTCACCTGTCTTACAGGATTTTGCCTTCACGGCGTGGTTTTCGCAAAGCAATGCACGTCCAGGAAGCGCTATTGGGGCTTTCGAGCTTCAACGTCCCTGGGTGTACAGCAGGGAGCCTGCTCAATTGATGAGTCTTTTCGCCGTCTTGCTTGTCTATGGATCTTGGGACTCTAGGTTTTGGATGGCTTGCGTGCCGGCTCCAGGAATTCATCGATGCTTAAATCGCACAACCGCTGGGGCTGCCGATGATCGCGAGAAGGTTCCATGCGAACTTCTTGCGGAGGCTGAGGTTGCCGCGTCACAGCCCGACGAACTGCGTTGTGTCGCCGAAGCTGACATGGTGGCGGCTCGACTGGCGACAGCTCGACTTGCTGGTGTCGAGTGAGACGCTCAACTGCTTGCATCTTGCGTTCATGTCGCAATTTCAGTGCGGCAGCACTGGGATTAAAACGGTACTTATCCGGCGAACCCATGAGAAACGTCACCCAGTCCTCATTGGGCCAAGCTCCGCAAGAACAGGAGCGAAGTTTACCTGTAGCCCGGTGGGTCTGGCCACACTCAGGGCACATGCGTCCAGCGTACGGGGACTGATGGTTGACCAGGCGGCAGTCGTCCCGTGACATTTCCTCGTTCAATGGGTTCAAAACTTCAGATGAAGCGCACTTCTTCTTGCAGAAGATGTGGTCGCATTCACGACACCGCCGCTTCTTGAAGGGATTTGGACCGTGCCAGTGGACGAGGTCGTTTTCTGCCCTACAGCAGCAAATCCAGACACCGTTCGCGACATCGAGTGAGTACATGCTATGCATGAAATTTGGTTCATCGTGTGTCGCCCAGAAGTCATGTTCAGGTGGTGCTTCGGCACGTCTACCTGAAGCGAAGTCCTGCTCAGGTCGATGGGGATTTATTTTTGGGCGCTTTTGTGCCGCATATGTAGTTTGTTGGCCGGTGAGAGCGAAGACGGAACGAATTTTCCAACCGTACGGCATTTTGAGTGTGGTTCTTGTATTGCGTTTGCAATTGCAAACTTCTGAAGAGATTTGGTGGTAATCCTAGGGACAGTATCAGCTCTGATTATATAGTACTTGGACTGCATGCTTTCGAGGTATTGTGTATACGCGATGTCGGTTGGTGTAAATATATAGTGGTGTTGTGAATGAATTTCGTGGTGTCGAGAGGTAGACACAGTGTATACACACAATGTACTCCGGCTTGCAAATCCATGCGCGCACAATAACTCTAGGTAGAAGACTTAGCTGAGGCATATTCAAATCACATCATGTGGAATTCAAGGTTAAGGTAAGATCTTATGTATTCTAGTACGGATTTACATGAGTAGGTCGAACGAACTAATAAGCCAACAGAGTGTGAGACATGAAGCTCGCCAAGAAACATCAGGGCATTGTCTTGCCAGCATGTCTCTGCAAACCACGTTGTGTTTGTATATACATCGGTGCTCGGCGGGTACTGCTTCGTTGTTCAAGATGAAAGTCGGCGTACGAAGGAGCAATCAACGTGAGAGAGACATACTTTGGCACAATTGAGAGACAACTGGGAAACCTTGACTTGTACAGCAAATAAAACGTTATTGACGTGAAAGAATGCTACAGTACGATCAAGGGGTATCCGCATTGCATTCAAACAACCCATCCTTCTAGTGCCAGTGCATCATCATGGATTTGTACAGCCCAGTGCCGTGGCTGGCCTCGATTCTAGAGCTGCCGTGTCCCACTGGAACACCAATCTCGCGGCATCGTCCGCTCGCGCGTCGATGAGCTTCGCGAAGCTCGAGTCTGGATCCCGTCGATACGGCTCGACATTACCAATGTGGTATCGCGGCCAGTCTCCGTATGATGATGTTCCGCACCCGGCGCACGTAACGCCATAGAAATCCAGTGTTGTACCTTCCATCTCTGCTCGATGGCTGAGCCCACAGGCAGTGCATACATGGCAGTAACGAATTTCCCGCTCGATGGCAGGTCGAGGAGCATGGATCAGGCCGCGAGGCCAAGGCGTCAGAACCTCTGAAGAATGGCAGTCTGAGCACAGCACACGATTGCACCGGCTGCAGCAGAGAAATTTGAACGGGAATGGCCCCTTCCAGTGGCGCAGGATGTTCTCATGGTGGCAGTAACAGCAGATCCAGATTCCATCGCCAATGTCGGCATCAGTTCTCAACGACCGTATAGATGGGTACTTGTTTTCGAGTATCAAGTATGGTTCTGTAGGGGCCTCGGCAAGTACGGCAGAGTCAAAGAGGTCTTGCAGACTGCCACTGCGCGAGCTCTCTTTCGAGGACCGTGAGTCGGGAAAAGTCAAGACGGAAAGCTGGGTGGGATCGTGCTGTCTTCGCGGTTCGACCTTCCCGAGGACGTTGGTCAGTCCGAGGGCGAGGGCCGTGGAGATGCGGCGTGGGCTAAAGATGTTGCTCTTTGGATCGAGCATGATGCCCAGTTGCCGCACAGCGGAAAGTTGATGTTGTGCAGCTTCAGTTGAGGTCGACGTGAATTGGCTGCATTGAAACTTCTTGACGGTACACATATCCATATGGCGTGATTGCTCTGCGTGAGTCTGGCGCAGCTGCCTCCGCTCGCACCTTCCACTTACTAGGTAGGAAGTCGCCTGGGCTGGGTCACAGACAGGTGCGACAGGATTTAGGATACAACCTACCTCTCTTTCACCCAATTGTACGTCCAGACTTGACGATGTGAGCTGAAATGTCAACACTTCTGTAGGGCGCCGAAGTACTGCAATACGCGTACGCACTTCGCGGTGGACCCATTAGTGGCTTACACCTGTTCAACATGTTGTCGAAAGCCGGGTGACTTGGCCTTTGATACTTCGCGATTGACGTGTGGATGTGTTCGTGGTGCGATTGTGAAGTTCAGGGACAGCGCTGCCGCCATTGGCCAGCGCTAGCTTAGCCCTACCATTTGCTCCGGAAACTGTCCTCTACTCGCGTGTGCTGCCTGGACGTTAACATCACAACCACGTATCATGATTCAGGCCATTCTTCAGGTAATACATCCACCGTAGCTCATCAGTCGCACCCTCCAGCTAACACCTTCAAGCGCCTGGCGCGCTGGCTCGACCGGCCGCTCTTCCCATGGAAGCGTCTCGTCGTTGGCTTCTCTCTCGCTGAATTCGCTCTCGAAAACTGGCTCCTCTTCCGCCAATATCGCGTCTTGCAGCGCACCACGGTCCCTAAAGCTCTAGACAAGGAAATCACACAGGAAACATTCGACAAGTCTCAGGTACGCACAAACACAGTCATACCCCACACTTAGGCTTACATGTACCAGAAATACGGTCGCGCAAAGGCCAAGTACAGCTTCGTCTCCCAGCTTTTCAACCAGATCAAATCCCTCGCCGTCCTCTACTTCAACGTCTACCCTATCGTCTGGGGCATCGCCGGTACCGCCATCGCTCGCTATGCGCCCGCTCGCTTTTCGGGCGAGATCACACAGTCGCTGCTGTTCATGTACATGCTGGGGTGGGTCGATCTCGTCTACGGCCTGCCGTTCTCTTACTACCACCACTTCGTGCTTGAGGAGAAGTTCGGTTTCAACAAGATGGACATCAAGACTTGGGTCACAGACATGATCAAAGGCCAAGCGCTCGGTCTTGCTTTCGGCATTCCCATTGGCAGTGCGTTCCTTGCAATCATCAAGAAGACGGGTCTCAACTTCTTCTACTACCTCTGGGCATTCATGCTGGTTGTACAGATCGCGGCCATGACTATATACCCTATCCTGATTGTCCCGTTGTTCAACAAGCTTGAACCGCTCAAGCCTGGCAAGCTCAAGGAGCAAGTCGAGGCTCTGGCTTCGAAGCTCAAGTTTCCATTGTCAGAGCTACAGGTTATCGACGGTAGCAAGCGCAGCGCACACAGCAACGCATACTTCACTGGCCTTCCCTGGATCGGCAAGAAGAAAATCGTCATCTATGACACACTTCTGGAGAAAAGCAGCGAGAAGGAGGTGGAGGCTGTTCTGGCACACGAACTTGGACATTGGCAATTGAACCATACATCAAGGCTTCTATTGATCAGCCAGGCGCAGCTGTTCTACACCTTCGCCTTGTTCTCCGTCTTCATCAACAACCGCTCCCTTTACGAATCCTTTGGGTTCCACAGGGAGCAACCAACTATGATTGGTTTCATTATCTTCAACGAGATTCTCCAGCCAACGGATGCCATCCTGAAATTTCTTCTCAACGCGTGGACGCGCAAGATGGAGTACGAAGCCGATGCTTTCGCCGTCAAGCTTGGGTACACTAAGGAGCTCGGAGCTTCATTGATGAAGCTGCAAATCCAGAACTTGTCGAGCATGGATGCCGACTGGTTGTACTCCAGCTTCCACCACTCCCATCCCATCTTGACTGAGCGCTTGAAGGCTATGAACTGGACTGGCGACAAGAAGGTTACCGAAGACAAGGCGGCGGATGAGGAGAAGCCACTTAAGGCTGCCGATCGGGAATTGTAGGCGCATTTCGGTGGTGACGTGGATAGTGCCGGATCTCGAAAATCATCAAAGTCGCATTTCGTGGGTATATAGCGCCGGAAAGAAGAGTTCGGTGGATATCTGATCGTAGAATAGACTCGAATCTCCCACAAGCCAAGTGTCGAGTGCGCCGTATGTTATGATGATAACTTGCGACGACGGTGTCCCCATCACGCTCCACCAGCCGTCTTCTGCGCCTGCTCCCTCTTCCTCTGCATATTCTTCTCTTTTTTCGCCAGCTTCCTCGCTTCTTTACTCATCTTTCTCTCTTCCCCCCCCGCACCCGCCTCATCCTTCTTCATCTTCTTACTCCGCTCCTCCTGCGGTCCACCAGTAATCTCAACCTGCGGCTCCTCCCCTCCCTCTTCCACAAAATTCGTCCTCGGCCCCAATTCCCCAATCTCAAACCCGCCTTCTTCCTGCTCATACTGTGCTTTATCCTGCCAATCCTCGACCGATGTTTCTTTCCGCTTATTCCCGCCCTTCTTCTTGAACTTCCGTCCGCCAGCGAATTCCTCTTCGCCGTTGTCCTCGGGCTCGGGCGTCTTTTCGGGCTCAAGGTATTCGCCGCGCAGACCGGCGGCGACGCGGCGCAAGTTGTGCATCAAAACGCTCCCCATGGGCCCACCGTGCGAGGAGAATGTCACGCCGGTGGGTGTGATGAGCGCATCGGGGTGTAGGTGTGGGTGCGATTCGGAGTTTGTGAGGTAGGTTTCTAGCATGCGCGATGCATCTGAGAGACATATGGTTGTGGAGGAGACATGGCGTGATGGCGGGGGCGCTTCGAGGGACATTTTGAATGCGGTATATGAGCGAAGGTTGCGTTTGGGGTGTAAGCTTGTGCGATTGGAATGTAGAGTGAAAGAAGTTGCGACGGTGGGTTTGAGAAGGAAGCTCGAACTTTTTGCGCACGGGCGTATTTCTTTGCCGATGAGATTCGCGGACCTCCGATTGAGCACTCGACAACCACGTTCGCGAACGATACTCAAAAGTCGACTCAAAGGGACGGAGAGGAGGCAATTGGGTGTGAATTTACTCGAGATGAATGCTTTCTGGTGTCTGAGGATCGTCGCGCGCCCTGCGACCAGCGCATCCACACTTCTCAGACCATCCGTTACTCGCACAGCAGGACTACAACAGTACTTCAACTCTTTCAGTCCCTATACGACATCGCTAAACCCTCTATAGAGTCTCAATACCCTCACACTGCCGCTCGATATCCCTCCTCATGCCCCGCCGTCCCATGCTCGCCCACACCTCACACCCTTCCACTCTACCAGCACCCGGCACATCCTCTTCGCTGCTCGCATCGACCTCAGAAACGCTCGATTTGGCAGGCAAAATATCAGCACACCCAGGTCTGGGTAGCATGCAGATTCGATGCGGTCCTAGAGATACGTATAACCCGAGTCATCTGGTGCGGAAGCGGAGACATGGGTTTTTGAGCAGGATCAGGACGAAGAAGGGACGGAAATTGTTGATGAGAAGGTTAAAGAAGGGGAGGTGGAATTTGAGTCATTAGATTAGGGTTGGGATGGGAGTGGGAAAGAGTGAGTGTGCTTGGACGATAAGGCATGAAGGATGAAGATGGAGGATGTATGCACAGCATCGTCCAGCCAGAAGCGTCTTGTGTTCTTGCATTTAGACGAGGCACCATTCAGCGTGCGGAATGGAATGATGCTCTGGAAGTTGACATATTGTGTCAAGTGTATATATACTGTACAATGTACGCATAACTATCATCGTGGGACGTATATTGGAAAGTAACAGACTATCAGCCCTTCCTGTCGCTGTGAGGAACTGAGTGCGCCATGCCATTGTAGCTGACACTACAGATGCTCGTCCCTTCATCGCTGCTACCAATATATCCGCCATATCTACGAGCGTGACGGTCTATTGGACCTACGTTTTAAACTGGCTGAAGTGCTTTCACGACCCGGTAGATGATCTCAAGCCTCGAAAGCTGGTTCCTTGAGGAGTCGAGATCGTGACATGCTGTTCGGTACAGTGTTGTGACCAGGGCATGCTCTCCGTTGCTCGGAAGCGTTGGACTCAATACATCTTTGAGTCGAGATAGCATAGCAACTGCCACTCGACATGCAAGGCGATAGTAAGGCGGACGCTTGATTGCCGAATGTGTCCCACTTGTGGAGAGGGGAGCGATACAGGGGCTCAAATGCTCCCAGTCTCGATAGAGCCGTGACAATGCTCGGATTGTTCTTCCCGTATATCGTGCCGTTGTCCCTCTCGTCAAGGGAACCTCTTACCTGAGGTCGTTCATTCCGGCGTTGATGGTGCGACTTCCTTTTCCTTCTCCTCACTTTGCTCCTCTTCTGCGTCTTTCCATGAGTCCTCGGTGTCGTCTGCCTCAAGTGCTTCCACAAGCTTGAGCTCCTCCTCAACCTTGTCGATCTGTTTCAAGATAAATGCTATAGTCGCGTCTCGCGCCTTGTCCACTCTCTTCAGTGCGTCCAGGCTCATCTTTTCATACGATTGTGGCTTCTGTGGTGTCGGAGGCGCCGGCTCAGAGTCCTCCAATGTTGCCTTCTTCTCCGCGAGTAGCTTTCTCAAAGTGAAGATGTTCAAATCGCGTTCTTGCAGATTCTTGACTAGCTCTTGTCGTTGCGCTTCTTCGTCCAACCTTTGCTTCTTGGTTGCCGCCTCGTTCTGGAGCTGGGTTGATGCAACTTTCCATTTCCAGATGGCTTCTTTGGCGCAATTCTCGATATGCGTAAAGCGAATGGGACCGATGTTCTGCCCGCCGTACCAACGTGCTACGACGACTACACCTTCAGCTTGTGTGTCATTCAGTACATTCTGGAGCCTGCCACCAGCCCACTTTTCGCCGTCGTCATCGTGGCCAGAGTCATAGAGAATCTTCGAATCTGGCATCAAAGATTTCTGCCGTGAGCGTTTTCGCCATGCTGCCATGCAATGTGTTGCAGGTCTAAACTCTGGTAGTTGTTGTAGTTGTTTGACGGAGAGGCTGGGCGAGAACGCGCCAATGAACGAAGATGTTTGTTCGTCTATTTGTGTAGACTTGAAGACAGCTGGTAAGGAAGTCGACGATGCCGAGCGCTCCCTTTTCAGTGCCATATTTCCATCACGTTCCGAGTGCGAGCGATCTTGGAGAATGGTCAAGAGGGTGGTTGGGGAAGGAAGGATGCGGGAGGGCAAGTCGAAGCGAAATGTCCCGCTCTTGCCCTTTCCGAGGGGAAGTCGCCCCGAAAGCGCCCTGCAGCCTCGTTGTCTTCTCTTCTCCATCATCCACCATCACATCTATCCCTGAATGCATTTTTTGCTACACGGGAGAAAAAAGCATGTCGCATCATAATCAAGGAAACCCGTCTCTCCTGCTTCGTGTGGCAAGGGAGACTTTTCCTCACGAAGGACATTTCCTTGCCCGCCTCCAGACTGCGACAGCATGGTAGACACTCTGTTCATCAACTCAAAGAGTTGTTCTGTTTCTCATGAATGAGCTCAAACACATGCAATTATGTGTTGCCTAAGGGCAGCTAGACCAGCTGTGTCCTCTCTCACTTTGCACACAACGCCCTACGGATAACGACATACATCGCTGCTCTTTTCCTTGTCATATACCCACTCTTCTGCTTCCCTCACCCTTCAGATATGCTCAGGTACTAGTTTGAAGGACTGTTCTTGCTTTCAGCGCACAACTTCGTATTCGACTAGCCGGCACTAGCAACTCTTCCTCTTCAGATTCTCACTGCTCGCCTGCGCCAAAACGCGGCACAGAGCACAAGTCGTCAAGTACTGGATCAATCACTCGAACTTCGAGGTACTTTCACTCACCCAAAGAATATACCCAGCGTCATAGGCTTCGATCTTGGCACGCCGAAGGGCTCTACAAGCCACACTGTCTACCCATCTCCATCACACATTTACACCACCCATCAGCCATCAACTCAGCAACCGCGCACACTCTAAAAGGACCTTCTTACTCCTTCAAGCAAGGTATGTTCCTGCGATTTCTCAAGCGCAGAGCAGTCTGCGGTATAATTTTGCGCAAATTCAGCACTGCTCATCATATTCGGAGACTGCCTTTTGAATCTTCAACCGCCCGCTCCGCTTTCTCCTGCGCTGCGAATCCTGCATCGAAAAAGCATGGAATATGACTAACCGACATTGGTGTACAGCAAGCAGAATGGGCCGCTTCGACACTCTCAACGCAGAGACCAAGGATCTCGTCGAATGTCTTCTTCCGAATCTGGCAGCCTCCTTCGGGATCACGAACTGTGCCGACATCATTCCCGAGGATATCCGCATGCGCACATGGGACTGCGAGCGCCGCGACCACATCAAGGACCAGACTGAGAACGACCCGCGCAACTGGGGGGTGCAGTTCCTCAAGGACCTCAAGGCTATTGCGCGCATCAAGGGCGGCGATCTCGCTCTCTTCCAAGCCGATCTGCGTGAGAAAGTCGCCCAGCACGAGCCGAAACATCCCTGGGCCCGTCTCGCCGACATCAAGGAGCTCAAGGACGAATACGAGCACCCTAATCGGAAGCAAGAGGTTGTTGAGGAGTCCTCTGGCACTTCCTCCACCGACTCCTACCTAGAAGAGCTGGTTGAGCCCGACCTGCCCAAAGGTATGAAGCGTGGACGTCGCAATCACGAAGTCTATGAAGCCCGTGTCCAGGAGTCGCACAAGCGCCGCAAGTGTAAGTCCCAACCGCTCGCTTCCTTCAAGCTCTTACCTAACTCGTGACAGATGGCCGTCTGCGCCGCTCTGAAGAGGGTGGTTTCCTCCGCAAAGAAAATTCCAATAGCAGGAACCGCTACTCTGTCGACCGCGCTACCCCCAGCAGCAGTCGTCGCTCTATACATCGTCCTCGCCGCACTGTTGAGTCTGAGGGTGAAGAGTCGAGCGACTCTCGTGGAAAATGTATGCCTCACCCGACACCGTCTTTTTCGATGTCTCCCGGTCCAATCCGAGCTCCTTCTGCTATCGTCGAAGCCTTCAACGCGTCCAGTGAACCACTGCACGTGCAGAAGATGGCGGCTGAGCTGGAGCTTGCTGAGGCGGAGCTCAAGGCTGCTCGCGTCAAGTTTGCATACGTGCAGGCTAAGGAGCAGGCTGAGGCTGAGACCAAGGCTCGGTATGGTAGCATCGGTACCGAGGGCACTCCTCACAGCATGAACTAAGCAGTTCGTATGCGGGCGTAAGCAGGTGGAAGAACTTGGGATCGGGCATTTGGTGTACTCATAATTCTTTTCATCGGCGTCATAGTTCTTAGGTCCTGGTTGCTGTTCTCCTTCGTTCTAGCTGTGCGAGGTCATGGGTTTTGACTTGCATTAAGCACGTCAACATGCAGGGTTACATGTGGTTGTGTATCTCGCCAGTCAGGACGACACAAGTATGCATCATCCAGGACATCTCTATAGACGTTCTTACAACACAAGACATGTCTAGTCTCTTTCTTCTCCGTGCTTTTTTGAAGTCCAGCATCTACTTCTCGAAATATTGTGCTCATCTCCAATCGTGGCATCTTTTACCACCACACGCTGCAGGGGCACAACGAACACGGCTGCCTCGAAGTAGTCTTGTTCGTAACTAGCTTTCTGTCGTCCACCGTCAATCATGTATCCAATCAATTTCCAGCCCTGCGCACGATTTCCCAGCAAGCGCCTGCTTCACGGGACGAAAAAGCACACTCAAGCTCACATCATTTTATCTTCACGATAGGGGGTGTGACGAAGCCCCTGCGTGAGGAAGCAAAGTGGCGCTCAGCTTAGCACGAAACATGCAGGAACAAGGAGTGGGGCACGATGGTCGTTAGTGAGCTTCATCGCCATTTGTGTTTACCGTTGAATGTCATTTTTCTTTGGAATTCCTGAAGACCTGTCGCTCTTTAAGCGAAGTCACTCTTTTTGCCTTGATTGGAGATATGCGCTACCAACTCTTGTCTCTTGTTTGCGCTTTCTTCGGTTCTTGTTTGGCCATGTCAGCGCATCATGGTATGTCTCCTGAATTTTGGTCGAGGTTGGAGAATCTGCTAAGAAAGTAGCTACTATCCTGATGGCTCTATTCCAACGGATTATGTTTACGTACCATGCTCGGGCACCGAACACACATCATACTGTATCATGAGCGAAGGCGATCAATACTTGTCTAATGGCAAGTAATCATCTTCTTAGTCACGAAATGCCTTTCTAATGTTGATCATAGGCCTATGCTACGACCCTAGTGGACAGCCCATGTTTCGAGGAGCATGTACTGATCAGAATTGGAACAGTCCTGGATGCTTCAACCACTGCACCAACAAAAGTAGGCCACTCTTGGTCTTTCCTCATCGCACGATTTACTCACAAGAGAACAGCGAACAGTTACGCTGACTCGTACTATAGAATCGTCGACTGCGGCCAGAATCGATATTGTCGCAACTCGGATGGAAGCACATGTTGCAACGACGACTCGAAAGTGTTCACGTTCAGCAACTTGTCAGTGATCAAAGATCTTGCCACCAAAACGCGCAAAGACGGGTGGCTATCAAGTGGTTGCTACGCCGACGGGTACATCACGTTCGGTACTTCTACTATCCTGCCTACTACATCCACAAGTGCTGAGATCATGGTTCAAGCTACAGACACGTTACCTGCAAGCAGCGCAGCCTTCCCAACCTCAACGTCCACGTCCTCGGAGACAACGACAGACACCAATTCGAACGGCCACACCTTTTCCAAGACCGCCATCATAGCCGCCTCAGTCGGTGCCATGCTCTTCTTCATCATCATGGTTGCGCTCTTCTGGTTCTTCATACGGTGGCACTACCGCAAGAAACTCAGTCCGAGCAACAAAGAGCAGGTTTTCCAATGTCCAGTGATGGCTTTCAGAAGCTGTCGGACAAGACTCCACGACCTGTTGAAGTTCCTGCCCCGTTACATGCTCCGCCTTCGCTGTATCAGCCGCCACCATATCAGAGTCCACCGCGAGTGCATGGAGCTGTGGAGATTGATAATTCATATCTTCCGCCATCGAGGAATTAATGGGATCAGCCTATTTTTGAGGCACCTGCGCAGTCGTATAGACATGTATAGACTTCGTTCAACTCTGGTCAGAAGTTCCTGTCGCCTTGGCTCGATGCTAGGTAGGCTTGGCTTTGCGGCATACCCGAGTGCGATATTCTCCAGTAACGAACCTAATGATAGGACCTGATATTATAACCTCTGGTCTTGATTTGCCTGCACTATGAAGGCAGTGCTCGAGTTTACGTGTTCGTAGGCCGGTGGTTGGAGGAGCGCGAGCGTAGTGATGGACACAGGTCAATCCAGACCGACCTCGACTCCGATTGACTTTCAACCATGCAATCATGCTCATATTCAAATGATGATTAGTTCGACTTTTCCAAGAGAATTTACGATGTTTTTTAGTTAGTGTTAAACTCGAAACAAGGTTGACAAAAACTGACGAGATCCTGCCTCTTGCTCCCAAGTACTTCTTCCTCAATGCCTCCACATCCTCCCATCCCCACCACCACCGAAGGTCTGCACAAGAAAGAGCAAAAAGAAATCTTCCGACACCGGGAATCGAACCCGGGCCTTGCCGGCGCGCACAAGCGAACTCTTCTGATGAGAGCGGCAAATCCTAGCCACTGCGAGATTGTTAGAACATGACTGATGTTGTTGAGGAACTGTGTCACATACCTAGACCATATCGGATTCTGATGGTTGAAGAAATGGAAATTTAGATAAATATAATGACTATGACAATATGATGGGAAGTGCTGTGGTGTGGGCGGGCGGACATGGCCGAGTCGAAGAATTTTGCTTTGAGCCCCGCTTCGCAACACCACAGATTGCCGGTTGAAGTTCGGACTTTCTTTTGAACGGCATCAATGAGCTGCAGAATTGATGATTCAGGGCAATTAGTGGGAGGTGCACTTAAAAAATGTATATCACTTCGACCTGGTGCTTCCACGATAACATGTCATGAACGCGAATCTAGCACTGGTCTGCTCAACTAAAATTAGATCGACCGGGCATTGCAATACGACCAAGGCATGGTGGCTTGATGATGTGCCGTGCATTTGATGCATCCGCTTGGGACAGGCTCCCCTCGTCGCCTCCGAGTGCGACCTATCCACCCCCAACCCATAAATCCCACCGTAACCCCAATGCCGTCCCGTCCATCACTTCATACACACATTTCTACACATTGCGCATGCAGCTGACCCGTCTCCGCCGCCCTTTCTCTTCGTGCAGCCAGAGCAGTCGGTGCATACACAAAATCCTTCTATCGCGTCTCGTCCCTCATCTCCATTGGCTACCCGTTGCTTGTGTCTCCGCCGAAGCCAGCGGATGCAGAGGATTAGAAAGACGATGCACCCTATACCGACCGCAGCCGTGACGCCGAATGCAATGCCGAGCGTTTTCCCGTTGGAAGCTGCGACGAGCGCGATGAGTTGCGCTGCGACCAGCAATCGTGTTGCGCGCGTTGTGAATGTTGAGTCCATTGGTTGATTGATAGCGCCTCTTATTTGGACCACCGCGAGATGAGTTGCGCTGCGCAAATGGCCTTCCGGTACACGCCGCGACTCAAGCCCTGCAAAAAGTGACAGGCAAAAAGGACGAACTAGTTGAGCGTTTGGGCAAGAGCTTGTCTTCTATCTCGATGTCGAAACGCTTGCATTCTTGCAACAATCCAAACCCATGCTCGATGAGGCAGGTAGCCTGAAGCGAGGGCTTAGTACGGTTCGAAAGACCAATTGCGACAGCACCAACACCAATTCGACGGGCGAACATGCGTCAGATAGTCAGCAGCGAGTGTGAAGTCAGCCTCGAACGCTGCGGGCATGACTTATTTCCTTTTGGCTGACTTCGCAACTTCGCTGAAGCACAAGGCACATACATCGCCACCAACACAACGGCAGACACTATCTACATCGAAACCCTGACCAATTGCCTGGAGAAGATGAAGATCGCAAGCATGCTCATTCCACCAGGCATATGGTAGCAAAGAGCAGGCAAATATTTTTTTATGGAGGAATTTCCATCACTACTATCAGAGCAAGTCGTGTTCGTTCAACACTTATACATTGTGAGGGTTAAGGCCCTCTAGAGAAGGCGCCAACGGACCAAAGGTGTGTCAAAGATCACATTCACCATGAACTATAGTCGAAGCGTATAGCTTGTGGGTGCTTTCAACAACAACGTTCAGTCACATAAATCTTCAACCCGAAATCAGGTGCAGGAACCTCTCGTGTCACTGCTGCTTCAAGTTTCTCCAGAATATTGAGAACTCGGATGATTGTAGGTGCGCTGCAGCATATTAACATAATATTCACTGGATTTCTAAGCTGCTGGAATCCAACACGAAAGTTGACATTCTTCATGATCACCTTGAGAACCTCTTTGTTTCATGTATACAGCCCGCAGAGCAAGCAACATAGCTCTCCTACATCGACACTCTAATATCGAGCTAATATACTGTTGATGTTCGCTTACACTCTCCATTCATCTATAGGATACCCTTAAGCATGCCCATTTCGCTAAATCCGACTGCCGAGTCCCATGAACGGCATTTGTGCAATTATACCGCACACTTCGATTGACTATATACAATTGCTGGATGCGGCAGTTCGTCCCATACTCCAGCAGAGGGCAGGGATTTGTCCTTTATTACTTGACCCATCGGACACAAGTTGAAATATTAACACTCTCCACCATGCGCTATGTTACGACGACCATCGTAGCCATCTTCGCCACCCAAGTTATTGCAGCATGCACCCGCGAGACCCTCAAGTCGGCCACTGGTGCCCTTCTTACGGCTCAAACAGCAGGCCAAACTTCCTTCGCCGCCAATGCAACATACACCGAGAATCGCAAGAAAGTCGACATCAAGTCCAGTATCCTGTCCAAAGCGCTCAAGATTGATCATGTCAGAGCTCAACACGACGTTTCTCAATGTGCAGCCTTCAGCGAATTCATCGTCACCAACTCCGCCGCTCCTTACGTGATTGCATCTCAATTGCGCCTCGATAACACTACCAACGCAGTAGCCAAGATAGACAGCATCGTTACTACGAGAAGGCGACTGGCTTTTTAATGTCACTGGAACTTACTATTGGGCCTCGCGCGAGAAATAGGATCCAATTCCAGCTGAGAAGCGCGACTCTCGCGCCGCCATCCAAGCCGCAGGCGACACATACTGCGATACTTTCAACGATAAGAGCGTCAAGGTACCCTGGGGCGGTCCGTGCGCTAGGCTTGAGGGCGGATCGTACACGGACAAAGGGCAGGCGAATGACACATGCGACGTTGGGATTCCGAGTGGTGTCACGGTGGTGAACAGGCAATATGTAATTGATGATGAGTACGGAACGGTGGACATCATCATGGATTTCGGTGGTACCCAGGGCAACGTTGGGGCCGCGGGGTTGCCAAATAGTCATGAGTTTAGGCTGGAGGGTGGGAAGATTAGGTATGTACATACGTTGAGTTCTTGTGGTGGGCGGTCTTGTATGTAGGGGTAAGACAGTGTGTGTAGTACTTGCGAAGGGGAAGGTTGAGGGAACTCAATATGAATGTCTCAGGCAATTGAATTTGATAAACTTCATTGAAATTCACATGGCATGGACGCAGTGTAGGATTAGGATCAATCTGCTTAAGGGTGCTCGACCAAATCGACGATAGTATCGACTAAGCCATCTCGATATGGTACCCAAACGCGAAAGACCGACTCCGCAAAATCATGAATGACTTTTCGATCGAGCCCAAACTCTTCTCCCAGGCTCGCCATAATCTCCAGCTCCTCCATCTCCACCTCACCCATCTCCCGCGCAAAATTAGCACTAAGCGCAACCTTGAGATGAGCCGAAGCTTTGCGTCGAAGCTTGAAGCCGTCCATCGCTGAAAGTTTACCAACCCACAACCTACCTTGCTCCGTATCCAGCCAGTCGGCACGAGGAATCTGCATCAGCAGCGCTGGTTCGCCAAAGTCAATCTGCACACACAGTGTAGTAGCCAGAAACTTACCATCAACCGGAGTCGAAGCAATCAGCTCAGGCTCTCGATCCAGAAGTGAACGTACAGAAACATACTTACGCGGTGGTAGCAAAATTTTGGGCCGATCTTGAAGCGGCTTTACCTGCTTTGCGGCTGGAATCGCGAGCTGCGTGACGGATGCGTTGATATCCATTTCCGTGAACGAGAGTGCGGGATATGTGCCAAAGACGCTGTCCATAGTCAGTGTGTATGCATCTGCGCCGTTGAGGAAGTATTTGAAACGCTCTTGACCTTGTTCACTGAACAATGGCACATAGGGCTCCAAGTTCACTAATTCACCGAGCAAGACTCTGAATGCAGTGGATTTGAGCGAGTGGTCGATGACGATGGCGTGGGTGTCGAAGCATATTGCGACGATGGCGTGGTAGCCCATCTCAGATGGACGTGCTGGGCACATGTCATCAGTCTGACCTGCTCCGCGTATGCTTGGACTTCAGTGTTGCAATATCCAGACAGAGCCATAGGTTTTGACTTCTGACTCAGTCAAATCAAACACTCAAAGTCATAGTCAAGTCAAATCCAGTCAGCCAAAGTCAAAGTCAAGTCAAGTCAAGTCAAATCAGAAATCAGAAGTCAACTACTGTATGTTTCTCAGGCTACAAATAGGCTGCCCCTGGCCTCGCTGTCGCTGTCTTGATTGTCAATGTAGTTAGCTGACAGTGCGTGAGCAACTCCGCAATGCAGCCAGTCCTTTAACAACCCAGAGCACTTGATAGTGTTAGCACTAAGCTGAGATTGCTCCCACGAAGTCGTCCGTCTCGCCTTGCTGAATGCCTGCTCTGATTCAGCGCTCATTGCAAAGGCTGAGAGCACGTCAACTGCGAGTTGTGACAGGGCTGGAAACGTTTGTCGCTGTGTAGGCTGTGTCCACCACTCGACAACGCTCATTTGTCTTCCTTCCAGCATTAGCAGTCAACTTAAAGGAGCAAAGATGAAGACTTCGAAGCTATCCTCGCTGTCTATTATAACAGCTGACTCTTATTGCCACTTGTAAAAGGCTGACAACTCAGCAGAGGAGTTTTGATCTATCTGGCTAGCAATTAGGGCGGGCTCAATCTGATCACGATAGCTATGCCACAAGGCCTCAGCACGCTGCAAGCCCTTCTTTAACCACTTCTTCTTCTCTGTTGTATTCTATTGGTTGTACAACCACTTGTGACGCCGCTCGGGGTGCAGCAAAGCTACAGTAATATATGCTCCACTCTCGTCGATCAGACTATGGTATTTACTGAAAAGGTACCAGGCCGTGTTCAGTGGAGCGAGCAGTATCTTGTGCTTAGAATGTTTCTTTTGTTGCTCCTCGAAGTGATCAATGAGGAACTCCATGGACGGTTAGAAGCAGTCAAGAGTAGCTTGATGGCTCTCAGCCTTAAGAGTGACCTCCTTAAAAGGTACAAGGAAGTTGTAGACATGTTCTAGAAGGGCCTAGTCATTGTTAGTAAGGACAAAAAATTCTAATACATCAGAATATCGTGCATATAAAGCGTCCAAGATAGGCCGTGTTCTGAAGGCCTCTTCAATCATAAGAAGCCAGCCATTCTACCGTGTCTCGCCTGGAATCTTAGGGATAGTAGCAGGGCATTCTAGAAAGCTCCTAGACAATTGCTTAAAGGCCTGATTGAACTTGTCGTCGCGTAGTATAACTGCAAGACTGCGGAGCTTTGCTAGTGCAGGGTGCTTTGCAAGAGCAGTGTTTGCAATGTCGTAGTTACTACCGCTATATCTTTCTGTGCTATCAGAGTCTAGCTGTGTTAGCTTCGCCCTCTCATAAGCTAACTCAGCTGCTTCTTTGTTGGTTGCAAACATAAAGGCCTGTGTAGCAAGGTTGATAATATGGCCAATGCAACGAAGTCGTCGTGTCTTCTCAGTCTAGTAGGTAATGCCTTCTATGCGCATGAAGGCTTTAATTGCACGGACAAGCGTGTCGTTTACTGTTACATTATCAGAGGTAATCTAACCAAGCCGAGTGCTGAGGTTATAGTCCTTGATAGTCTCAATCAGCAGCGTAGAAAGATAGGCTCTAGTCTTGCTCTCTTTGCCGTCAACTTCGACAAGGTCGAGAAGCAGTTAGATAAGCTGTCTATGCCGGTCGACAAACTAGACATTCACAGCTTAGAAATGCTTGTGGCTATGCATTGTCTTCCACGTATTAGTGCTGATATAGAAGCAGCTGATGGTATCATCGCAGAGATATCTGATAACCTCCTCTTGCTGAGCGCAGAAATATATGATCCGCTTCAGAATTAACAGTGAGGATAAGCGCGCAGAATTCCTTAGAAACCACTGACTTATGTGATAGACTGCACGCTGTAACAAAGCGAGCAAGGGCATTCCTAAAGTCTTGCTTCTGAGCAGCATTGCGAAGAATCGTTACAGTTTAATCATGCTTGAACTCAGCTTTCTTTGCAGCTATGTTGTGAAGCCCTTGCTGCAGGCTGTTGGCTTGTGCAATAGTAGAAGGGGTCTCTGACTATCTTCTAACAAAGATAGCATGTTTCCGGAGGTGTGCAGTAGCATTGCCTGATAAGCCTTTCCACTTGCAGTTGTCATCTGCGCAGTAGAAGATCTCATGAGTATGATCGTCCTTGATAGGCTCGTATGGCAGCCTTTGCCGTGAGTGCTTCCATACTGTCTTGTTCTTCTGTCCTGCGCCCCTGTGCGGAGTACTGCTCTGTCTCTTCCGCTTGAGAAATTGCGTACTAGTCAAAGTAGCAGGGGTGATTAGCCTAGGCGTTGGCATAGAAGGCACAGTAGACTGGCTTTTTACTGTTAGAATGCTGTTGCTGTTGCTGTCATCGTTGTAGAAGAAGGCGGCGAGGGTCTTGTTGATATCATTATCAGGGAAGCTGGGGCTGTTGTTGTCTTCCACAGGCTCAAATTCCTCCTCCAACAGTGCAATCAATGCTGGCGAGTTGTCATAGATGTCATCTTTGTTAGGTATAGTGAATGTCTGTGTTGCGCCGCTCCTCTAGGGTTGATTGGCCATGATATATCAGGTGTATTCACCTCAGAATGCCTCACAAGACTGATTTTGCAAGGACTGCCATGCCGCTAAGGAAGGGCCGTGATTGATTTGACTTTGTTAGTCAAATCATAAATGCCAAAGTCATAGTCAGATCAGTCAAGTCAGGTTTGATTTGATTGATTTCCGAGTCAGAAGTCAAAACCTATGGACAGAGCCTGGCGAAGTGCAAAGTAAATGTGTGTTGATGCGCCCAAGCAGGACCCGAATGGACCCGCTGCGTTCCAGAAGGCGGGCGTAGGGTCCGTCTTACCTGTATTGACGGTGTTCCAGGAGTGCCACGAAGACCAGAAGAAGTTTTAGGCGTAGTGAAGTGCGAGTTTCTCGGCAGCGCTGAAGATCTCCTTCTCGAGGCACTCGGCTGGTGAAGGTGACACCTAGATAGGTGCGATCCTTGTGAGCGAGTGATGCTTGTGTGATTGGAAGTTTCTGGGGAGCGAATTAATGTGCACGCACATATTGTTATGTACTCTTGCCATAGTACTGTGACGACCGAATATCAATACGCTGTACAACTACATAGTCCATATATTTGAGGCTCGCTCTGAGAAGTCATAGTTGACGCTCCTGATGAGACCATTGTGAATACATTTAGTGGCATGATCTCTTGTGCACCGCAACAGTGTCGAATCGAGGTTTTTGCAGTCAAAGATAGCTGGCTCTGAAAATCCCAGACGTCATTGCCGTGGAACAATCTTCAGTCCTCGACACTTATCGTCCCCAGCTCTTTGAGTAAGCTCTTCTTGACCTCCTCTTCAGCCCAAGATACCTCTATTCCGTTCCTGGCCAACTTGACCATGTCTGCCTTGTTCAAGCCAGAATATGTATAAGCCTTCTGCATATTGCCGTCTATCCACACATCATGCATGTACGTTGGGTCATCGCTGTTGATGCAGACTTTCACACCCTTGTCAATCAATTTCTTGATCTTCGGGAATAGTACTTCGGTCGCTTGCCGGCGATGATAGGCATGTGGACAAAGTGTGAGGCCAATCCCGCGATCCTTGAGTCCTGTTATGAGTTCCAGTCGATCTATTGCGTTTAGACCGTGGTCAATACGCTCAGTTCCTTTGCCTCCGCAAACCTCGAATATAGCCTCGTACACATGGTCCGCTGCGTCTTTCTGATCCACATCGCAGTGCATTGTCACGTGTAGACCATCTTTCTTCGCAAGCTGAAAACCTTCCTCAAACAGTAGTGGTGGCTTCTCGAACTCATTTGCTGCGAGTCCAACGGCGTGGAAGAGACCCTTGCCAGTGCCGTCTGCAAGTCCCGCCCAGGGTCGAGCAGCATGGTAAGCCGCAAGTCCCTCAGAGAGTGGTCGGTCTCTCAGAAAACAGAAGATCCAGTTGCTTCTTACACCATACTTCTTCGTGCCTTCGCGTTGAGCACGCATGTAACCATCCATGACTGTGCGCGCTGGAATGCCACGTTCGGTGTGTGCTTGTGTATCAAAGAATGGCTCGCAGTACCGCACATTCATCTCCGCGCAGCGCTCCAGGTAGGCCATGCCCAGCTCGTAGAAGTCATCTTCAGTGATCAGAACCTGGCATCCTGCAAAGTATGCTTCGAGAAAAGTTGGACGTCCATCATCGCTATTGACTTCTTTTCGGTGGTTGTACGTTACTCTGTCTTCATATTGAGGTCAGTTTACAAGTTGCATAAAACTACGATATATTGTTGAGATGCTTACTGGTGGAAATTAGCTCACAATTGAGTGATTGCAGCGCTGAAAGGACACATACCATGAGTCGAGTAGCTCTTCAAAAGTCGCATAGGGGAGCTTCACGCCATTTCGATGCGCAAGCTTCCATCGCAAAGCCGGTGTCAAAGTTCCTTCGATGTGTATATGAAGTTCCACTTTTGGAAGAGCTTGGATGAAGGGAGATATTTCGAGCCCGTTCATGGTGGCAAGGCATCAGAAATGGTGATCTTATCGTGCGTCCGCGACATGCCCGGCAGGTCTTTCTATCTCCAGCGCGCATGCTAATGGCAAACTCTTCTCATCGGTGCTCTCCGGCTTCGAACACATCGGACGCCTGAAGCGCGTTGTCGGTTGACACAGTCCGAAGCATGTAACGTTACCTAGCTAAGCACGGATACCTTGCCGTTACTGGTAGCTGCCAAGGACCTAGCAGACGCTTGAACTGCTTAGTTCACCTCCACTTCTTCGTGACCATCACTTCCAGAGATAGAGAACTGATGCGCATCGCCGACATCGTCTCGAACCTGATAAGGAATGATTCAAGATGGATATATTCTGCCCTCGCACCTGAAGAATGCGATGAAGACACGATGGATGATTCGAGAGCCGACACTGCAGGCGAAACCGCGCGAGCACCTCAGAACGTTATCGAGATGGACGGTGGCAACAAGGAACTTGCGAGGCGCGTCCTGCGCAAGATTGACTGGCGACTAATCCCGCTTATGTTCATTACCTACAATCTCAATTTCATGGACAAAACGATCCTGTCATCGGCTTCAGTATTCGGGCTACGTGAAGACACTGGATTGAAAGGTCAACAATACTCCTGGGTATCCTCGGTCTTCTACTTTGGCTACTTCTTCTGGGAGTACCCGACCACGCTTCTCGTCGCACAGTTGCCGATTGCTAAATATCTGGCCATCAACACGTTCTTCTGGGGAGCTGTGGTAGCCCTTACTGCGGCTTGTTCGAACTATGGAGGCTTGATTACTGTTCGCTTTCTGCTCGGTGTTACTGAGGCGACAATAACTCCTGGCTTTATGTTCATCACAAGTACATGGTAAGTGTCTAGAGTTGGTCGGTCGAAACAGTAAGTTGACCAGCGCAGGTATACAAGAGACGAGATGCCCACGAGGACTGGAATCTGGTTCGCAGGAAATTCAGTCGGTGGCCTTGTCGCGTCCTTTGTTGCGTACGGAGTCGGCCATATTGAGGACTCAATTCACCCTTGGAGGTACATGTACATCATTCTAGGGGTGTTGACCTTCGTCTGGGCAATCCCCTTATTGCTGTTCTTGCCCGACAGCATCGAGAAGGCGAAGTTTCTGACCGAGGAAGAGCGGAAGTACGCTGCCGACCGTGTTGTTCTTGCCGGAACCGGTCGCACTAATCACACATCCTGGAAGCTTGAGCAGGTGATTGAATGCTTCACGGATCCGAAGAGCTGGATAATCTTCAGCATGAGTTTGTTGACCCAGATCCCGAACGGCGGAACACAGAACTTTGGCAATCTTGTGCTAAAGAGCTTCGGATTCACCAGCCTTCAATCGACCCTGCTGGTCATTCCTGCTTCAGTCATATCCGCCTGCACCATCGCAGGTACCGGCTGGCTTGCTGGTCGCTTTCGACAGATGAACTGTATCCTTATCATTTGCGTGGTCTTACCTGCAGTTGTGGGTAGCTCTCTGATCTATGTACGGCCAAAGACCTCTCACGGAGTCCAGCTCTTCGGATACTTCCTGCTCTCCACTGGCCCTGGCGCAACTCCATTACTCATCTCTCTTGTCAGCGCCAACTTCAAGGGAGTCACCAAGAAGATGACCATGACAGCAATGTTCTTCATCGCTTATTGTGCTGGTAACATCGCCGGACCTCAGTTCTTCAAAGCGACGGAAGCTCCGCATTACAACACCGCCTTCCGTGCCATTCTGATCTGTTATTGTCTCGTTGTTGGGCTTGCAGTCATTCTCAGATGCTATCTTCAATGGTGCAACTTGAAGAGAGAGAATGAAGAAGGCGTCAAGGGTAGTGCGGGAGCTGGAGGCATCGTTGCAGCTGGAAAGTTGATGGACGAACACGAGGTGCGCGAGTTGAGTGAACGTGCTGGAACGGTCGAACTTGTGCCGGAAGACTATGATGATGTGACGGACTGGAGGACTTTTGGGTTCAGGTACAGACTGTGAGTGTCCTGGCTCGAAGACGATTGAGAACCCTCTAGCTCGCTTGAGCATCAATGCTCCGCGGTTCTAGCTGGCAATATTGCATGATAGCTAGTTAGGGTGCCGTGGCGCCAGTGACACACCAGTCCTTCGCGAAATAACTCTCTAGTCATCGGCAACAGAGTTCTTCAAGCCCAAAGGTAGACGAGTGGCCGAGTTTGCTTTGTGGCGATGCGCGAAGGGTTCTTGCGGATCTCACACATCCCGAGCCCCAGGCTAGGATATCCGAGACCTGTTCCGTCTGAACAGTCGCGAAGGCTTCATGCCGCAAACGGTAAAGATAGAATGAAGGCACCCATATTCAGATACCATGTATCCTCAGACAGACAGGAAACTCAAGATGCCTGATCATTGACGCCATATGAAGGCAAGGACGGAGCTGGCCAGGGGGTGAATGACCCTGGTGAGCGCTGATTGGCTCGCTTCAATAAGCACACCTCCCCGCCTACCCCACTTCTCGCGACTTTCACGCTTCACATCTTCCAGCACCTGCGCTTCAAGCAAACGCATAATGTTCGCAGCAGTCAATTTCCCTTCGATCTCACGTTTCCAAACTAGAATCACAATGATGTTCTTCTCTGCCCCATTCGCAAACCAAATTGGTTCCGAAACATGACATCCAGCGCTGCATCCCTACATGCACGTCCAACTGGATGCTACTTTCTTTCATCGCCACACGGATCGACTGACCCGTTGAGGCAGTTACGAAGCCTTAGTGACTACTACCGTTTCGAGATACGCACCTATCCTCTCTCGACCAAGCTAGCGGTGTCAGAGTGAATCATTCTGAAGTGTCACTGCTAAAGGCCATCCTATATAGCTAACCTCAGGACCACGCAGACTATCACTCACAAATCAGCGGTGATAGCGTTTATTCAAGTTTTCATATTGTACATTCTTATCTTTGTTCTTACTTCCAGGCGAAGCTGGCTGATCCTTTCCAATAATCCTATCAACTTACAACTTCCGTTGCGATTATCAGCAAGGTCTTCACAATGGCACCCATCTTCAAGATCGTTACTCTTCTTGGCTGTGAGGTCAATAAACCCTGACTTCCATCTTACTTGCTGACTTCTCAAGTTTCCTTCTTCGTCGCCGGCCAAGGCACTCAATTCATCACCGGCGCATGTACATCTGATGCTGCGTGCGCGTCAGGCTGCTGCGGCTTCACTTCTGGGAAATGTGCTGCCCCGTTCGTTGCAAATGAACGTGGTGAAGGATGTGGATTTGGCGATACCCAACCCAACAACAACGCACTCAATGCCCAGAAAGGAAATGCAAATGCCAATGGCCAAGCGGCGGCGACACAACCTGCTGCGCTTGCAGCTCCTTCGCAGTCAGCGCCCGCAGCACCAGCGGCAGGTACCACTCCTGCGAAGGCTCCAGGAACTCAATTCATTACTGGTCCGTGTACCTCGGACGCAGATTGCGCTGCTGGATGCTGTGGTTTCAAGTCAGGGAAATGCGCGGGTACGTGTTCATGACACCTGAGTACTGCTTTTATTCTGAATTTACAATTATCCAGGTCCCGTGGTAGCACAGGAACGTGATGGAGGCTGTGGCTTCGGCGATGCGCAGCCAAATGACAATGCTGCCAAGGCACTTCAAGGGAAGAGACTTGGAAGGCGAGGTCCTAGCCTCATGTAAACATGTTCGAGCGCGCTTGTGGATGAAGAAGCCCCAAAACATGGACGGACAGTTTCAGAGCTTTGCTAGAGCACTGGTCTTTTGACATGATTGATGCACGATCGACATTGGGCGTTCACTGAGTCTCCCCGAGCGAGTTCGGCTCCGGCGTTTGAAATCCAAATACCAAAGTTTCTGGATTGAGAACCGGAATCTACATACTCAAGTCTGCTGTACTTCAAAGGACCAAAGCAACGTGAAAGTCTATAGTTAATGTACGTCATGGCGCATGTAACATGCCTATAGAGTGTTCCAGCTCTAGTTACATGGATGCTACATTCACCAGGTGCTCTTCATGACTGCTTTTGCCGTGTCATAGTACCCGATGTTCAGCTCCAAACTCCACTCATCTAGCACTTTTGATTTGAGCAAAGGGGCGTCGATCGTATAGGAGACGATCAATATCTGGACAACGGATCCCGTGCTCGCCAAAAATTCGGATGTAGCCTAAAACGCCTGCTGTGTCACGGTATACGAAGTGGCTCTGTTCCCATTCGTTTCCAAGGCTCTGGCGTGCAGTAGCATACTGTCAGTGTTGTTAGTTGAGTTAGTTACATGTTGAGCAGCTTAAGACAGCCTTGTGAGAACTCACGCCTGCAGCCAGTCCTCTTGCTGTCCGACCAAAGCCTCGATCAGCAACACATGCTCCGAAAGTTCCCCAAGCGCACCGGCTCTGCTCTTTTCGGACATAGTATGGAAGATACCGTTGTTCAAGCTGGTCTTGAAGTCCCTCGCTTGCGCCCGAATGATGCCTAACCTACTTCGCAGCCTCATCATGTCATCTCGAGTGGTGTTCTGAGGATTTGGTGGTGGCGCACAGTGAGGACACGCGCACACAAAGCCCCAGATATCCCGGAGAAGCTTTTGCCGTTCCGTACGTGATGCATAGTATATCCTACAGATATAGCTGATCTCAACTTCCTCGTGCGCGGCTATGTCTCGGATCGCAATTATGTCGACGTTCCCCGTTTCGTAGGATGGACTGAAGATAGCATTTGGAAGGCAGCTATGATTGAGTCTGGTGATATCCGCATATGTTCTCAGCCATGCACCGCGTCGCCTGTTGTTGTTGTTGTCCCATCCTTCCATATCCCAACAATTCCTGTAAAACCGTTCATAGTCATCCACAGCCTGAGCTTGCCCTTGAGGACCATGACGAAATTCGTTTTGTCGGAAGATTATCTGGTCGGCAACGCCGAGCAGGTTGAAAATATTGCGCACTTGACTTTGGCCTTGAACCGTACCGGCCTGAATCCTCTCGTTGATATGCCAGTTTCTCTCAACATCATCCCTCCAATCTTGCCATCGCACCCCTGTGTTGACAGACATCAGCGGGGCAATGTTGTTGAAGACCTTTGTGCCGGCTATTACGGCATGTTGCGTCCGGACCGCTCTGCCCTTTTGTGGATGGCGATATTCTTCAAGGTCATTGTTGATGATTTTAGTCCTGGGTGGAGGTGCAGCTGCCATGACGAAAGCGAACCGACTGAAGTTGATTGACGTTACTCTAGAAGTAGTGCGCAATTCATGCGGTCAGAGGGAACCACACCTCACTTATATAGAATGACTTACATAGTTCAAAACAGGATTGAGACATACTAGAGCGAAACGTAAAAGCCATTGAACCACTGCATTGTCTCACGACTAGCTAACAGCCAAGACAAACTAAAGGTGGGTGTTTGGCATGCATCCATGCTCATATTGGTGTGCGACTTATGAGCTTTAGTCGAACGAGTAGCATCGTTGAATGATCTCCACCGCTGGCAGTAGCATCAGCTCACAGTGCGAGCCGTAGGCCCTTGCAACGATGACCATAGCCCGAATAGCATGATCCTGAGCACCGATGCGGTTTCCTAAGACCTCTAAGATCTTCGCGATGCAGATGTGTGCTTCAGCTAAATGTACATCATGTACGCTGGTCTGCACGAGTAGCGCGGCGAATTCGTTGGCTTGAGCAAGACATTGAAAACCGTTTTGGGGTATCCTGCCATGCTACAGGTTCTCGAGAGCTACAAGAGCTTACGGAAGGCTTTCTCGAAGCACTGTCAGCCTCCGTCGCGCGACGTCACCTGCTTCACGATCTTCCGAGACACAATCCTGGCACCCACAGACGTATGCATATTGTTTACGTATCCAGTCCTGTCGGGAACTTGCATTGACCCATCGTAGGTGACTAGGAAGACGATCTATGACGACTTCGTGTCGGATCTCGATAGCAACCACTGCTCGCACGTTACCACAGTTGTTATACCAGTCGAACACAGCATTTGGTCGGCATGGATGGTTGATGCCACTCTCATTGAAGAACACCACTAAACGTGTCCGGATCTGCCCGTCATGCGACGTCTACGGAAAGCTGCGTGCATGTATTTGGAAGCGGCTCACATCCTGACGATCTTTGCGCCAGCATGGAGAGTGTGTTTGAATCTGCCGAAAGACGTCGCGTTGAGATTTCGAGAGCTTCTTTCTTGCCTTCTTGATGAACTGACTGTCTTCATCATGTTCCTCTTTGTAGAATTGCTGCTCGGCGTCGCTGGACCATTGTGTGAACGGTGTCGGCAAGTCGACATACACTAAGGGCTCTTCTTGGAGAATGATTGTGCCTGGGTCTATCTTTTCGTACGCCACAAGGCCCCAATAGCCATTGTCCAGCAGGTTTCGGTATGCACGAACCATGGATGCCAAAGCAGTACGTGCTTCTTATCGATGCCGCAAAACTTTGTCTCCCAGATACCGTGGCCTGACTCTTCGCTTCAAGAAGGAGGAAGCTTGCTTTTGGAGACTAGCAAACTGTCATTTTGATGTACCATGAAGTTTTCAGATATGGTCCGAAAAGTCTCAAATGACCATGAATCGAATGGTGTGAACTAGAAACGTCCACGCCTTGCGCATTGTCAGAAGAGCGTGGTGATTCATCAGAAGACTGGCTGCTGAGAATTGTCAACCGGGGTTTTGTGCCTGTACACACACACTTCGGGCGGATATACCAGATGCCCTCATGGTTGAAGCGTGCGCAAGCTCCCAAGTGGCCAAGGACCTTGTAGAACTTTCCGATTGAGTATTATGTCGCGCCGATAGCTCGCCGAGACAGCGTCTGGAAACAAAATTATCAATCCTGAAAGGGAATTACCATTGCCATGTGTTGTCCTTTCGGTCGTTAGAAGGAGAGGTTCCGGACAGCCGGACTGCGGAGCGAAAAGAGGGTCCGTCGCCCCGCGAGCTATGGGGATTGGCTGCTCCTGAACCAAGTCCATGTTGCCCAGGCTGCGTGAATCATAAAACGGTCAGCTCATCGGACTTCACATACCTTGAATCACAACTTTGGTCGAAACTGCCATCGTGATAAGAATGAGAAAGAGCAAGGTGCCATGATCTTCATCGGACTTACCCGCAAGGAGGCGTCGCTTCGACGCCTCGCGCTATTTCTGCAACAATCTCTTCAGCAACACGATGTATCTTTCTGCGCACAGCGACACAACGAGCCATGCCGTCGTATGGCGAGCAGACGCCTCTCCTGAGGTCATCGCAGTCAAATGCGTACGGATCGCAGATTGAACGACCTGATGTCCAAGATATTCATCTCCAATTCTGCGCCCTGGCTGGCGTCCCGCCGGCTAATCTCACACCGGGTGCGCGCACACCGAGAGTCGCAAGACGATCGCTATATGGTCGGGCAACTCATCGACGAAATGCACAGAATCGCACCTACGTCCTTACTGCGACTCTGTCTAATTCACTGCTCTTGACGCAGGTCGTGCTGGGCGCTGCGTTGACTGGGCTGGGAGCATCGGGATCTTCGCACATCCTCATCACGGTCTTTGGCGCGCTTAACACCATCATTGCCGGTGTGGTAGCCTATTTGAAATCACGAGGTCAACCCATGCGAGCTCGCATGTTTCGCGATGATCTCGATAGAGTGGTTGACGAGATTGAGAACTCGGAGGTCATGTGGCTTGGGATCCAGAGCGGCGTGCACGGTTACGATGAGATCGCCATCGACGACTCCATCAGCGTCCGTAGCGAGGTCGCGAGGTTGACGAGACTTTATGACAAAGTGGTCAAGAACAACACCATGAACGATCCCGACATGTACATGAATGCGGTCACGGATGGCGCGAATGCAGCTCTTCGCACGCGACCTGGACAACCACCCGTACCTGCAATCGTCGATATCCCAGCAAATGCTCCTGCAACGACTGCTCCGGCAGCGGCAGCGCCGGACCCGTCAGCCCCGACAGGTGTGTTTGTACCACCAGTTGCAACACCAGACGACCCTGATGCTTCTCCTGCCTCGGCACCGCCAAAGTCGAAGACGCCACCACCAACTGAGGAGCCAGCCAAACCCAAGACTGGTGAAACCAATGAGTCAAAGCAGCCAGCCAAATCGAAGATTGATATCAACGACGATTCGAAGGAGCCAGCTGAACCCAAGGGTGATGACGACAATGAGTCCACGGAACCGAAAGAGAGTGGTGAAGCAACAGAAAGCAATGAGAATGGCAAGGCTAAGGCATCGACTAATGGCACTGCGTTTTGAAGACTGCGATTTTTGAATAATATGTAACACATGTATCGGGTAGCCAGCTGAGTTAAATGCATCATGAGCGCAGATATAACCCAATATAATTCGACGAAGTCGAGCGTTGCATCTCCCATATATGATTGTGCCCAATTAAGTTCACAAGCTGATTTTTGCGACCAGAAACCCCAAATCTCGCCTACTACGATCTTCCTTTAGAGAAAGTGAATTCCCGGGATTTCCGCTATTGTCAGATCTCAAAACCATGGTTCTTCGAAATTAAGCACTCAGGGGAGCCATATGTATGGAGAAGGACTGTTCTTTGATGCACGTAACGACATTCAACTACTGAAGCATGAGCAGTCTATGTCTGATTTATGGCGTCCCACTAATTCAGTGTGTAAAACTCCAGGGGGTATGTCCGACTACGCGACTGCTCTAACGTACATCACAGAAATTGAAAAAATCCCATGAGGCTCTCTTTCTTAGTCCAAATGAGCTTCCGTATGGCCCAGAAGATCCTCAGCAACATTCCGTCTTTGCTATACAGGCTTGTGCTGTCCACCTCCAATACGTCGCTAGATTCGCCCGATATTGTTCATGCCACTCCTTGACACGACGAAAGCTTGCGCTCAACCGACCGTCCCAAGAGATCTCATTCCCTGAAGCTTCATCATCCTAGTTGAGTGCCTGAGCAACATCCACCATGTTGTGATCACCGACAATCTCCATCATGCTGTGGTTCCCAACGAGCTTCCGACTGATCCGAGTTGCTTCGATCTCGAACAAGTTGCGAGCGATTGGGTACATGGCACGGCTGGGGTCGCGCAGATGGACGTTGATGACCAGTCGATTCAAGTTGACGTTCTTGGTATCAAGAAAGCCCAAGTTCAACACGTAACTATCCTTGAGCTGAATGCACAACCTATCAATTGTGAGGTTCATCTCAAGCATCTTCAGCTCTGAGGGGATGAAGTCGGCAAGCTTCGTCTTCGCGAAGGCTCGAGCTATGCTTGGAGAGAGTTCCCGCAAACGCGGCCCAGATAGTCTCATATGGTCAATGACGGAAAGTGTTGTTGCTGTAGATAGACCGGCCAGTGGGTTCGCTTTGTTGACTCCAGTGATGAGCTTCTTGCCGACGCGACGAGTAAAGACCTTGGTGGCGTATCGGGAGGCTATCGACCATTTGCAGTGTAGATGCAGTTGATCCATACCCTCAGCGGGGATAGTCTTGTTGGCCAGCAATCAGGTCGGTCGACCCAGAATTCCCTGTCCGCGATGTTTACCGTAATGCAACCAGATGGATGCTTCCGTCAGCCAGCTGCCAAGATCAATCGGAAGACAAACATCGGAAGGAGAGCTCCACACTTCATGGTACACAGAGTTGCGTAGCTCTTGGGGCAGATCGAGGAAACGGAATGCCATCTTCTTCTTCTGGAGGCTGTTGTCTTCCTCAGACTAAGCTTTGACCCGCTTCGCTGGTCGTAGCAGTTGTTTTCTTAATCCAGCGTACGACTTGTTACGCTTCCCTCCTCGCGCAGGCTGGATGCGGTTGGGTGTCATATGGTTCCTTTTGGCGGTGCTGTGGCCGATAGAGTGAGAAGTCTTAGTGTTCGACATTGAGGTCTTGGCTATCAGTGGGGGCGTGTGGTTGATGCTGACAGTTGCAGTGAACTGTAAGATCAATGAGGTTTGCTGAATCTGGTGGAAGTCATTGTTATAACTAGAGTCCTTTGTGAAATAGAGTGGAGGGACGAACCAAATAACGTCTGTCCCTGTGTCACGGAAAACCCGCTGTGGCGGAACGCCAACAGCACTTTCCATTATGACAACATCAACAATTGTCGCAAGCTTCCAGCAATCTCGGGATAGAGACTTTGGCAGCTTGTCTCGTTATGGTCTTCATATGCTTGTTGTAGGCTTATTCAATACCTGACAATACCACAATTTACAGCTAGGCTGCACAGTGCTGCCTCCTCGCACTAGCTCGGACTTTCCTAAACGTTTGTCCATCTATCTAAAAGCTCATCAGACGACAGATCACGAAAGGAAGATGGTATGCCGAGCATTTTTCTTTGCTTGACAAGCTAGTTGCGCTGCATTTGTGAGTTCTTCCTGGTACGGGCAGCACAGGTAAAAAATGATGCCCATCCTTGCTGTACAGAAACGGCTTAGCTCAAGGCTGACTATACCGTTAAAAAGCCTTGCGTAAGCCACGCCTGACTCGTGCGAGGTTGCTCCTTGCGGCGCACGTGACTGTCAGTGGCTCGCAAAGTGCCCCACGTTGCACGTGGTGCTTGTAACAATGCCCTAAACACAGAACCTTACCACAGCAACTATTAGACTTTAACGATTAAGGATGGCACAATTTAGAGAAGTGATTTTAAGAGATAAAGTCCATCCCTGCGGTTCGAACGCTGCATACAGCATTCTTCTCTTCAGCCACCAATCGTGGCAAAAGGCTCTCGCTGCGGACACCTCTATGCTGACACATCAGAGCTATAGTACAACTGACCTAACGTTAGGTGTCTTTTTATGTACAGTACAAGTACCAAACCATCACGACTATTGATTAAGCATGCTCATAACACCACGTGACATAATATTAAAACTCAGCCTCGTCACTGCTGCCTAACTCACCACACCATTCACTTCAGAACTAATCCTGTGAGTTTGCTTCCACGTTCAAATCGTGCACGTCTTGCTCGCGTTGATTTGAACGCTATTCGAACCATTCAGTTAGCTACAGCTCGCTCCCAGTCCCCCACTCATGCGACTTTTATAGCTTGAACACAATAGCGAATTCAGCCTTGCCGAATATGTTGGCAAGGATGTGCCGCTATATGCGATTCTTTCACATACTTGGGGAGCAGATGATGAAGAGGTCACCTTCAGAGATTTAAGAGACGGTACAGGCAAAAACAAGCTGGGTTATATCAAGCTTACCTTTTGTGCAAAGCGAGCTGCGCATGACGGCTTGCAGTTCTTCTAGGTAGACACCTGCTGCATCGACAAGTCAAGCAGCGCAGAGCTTTCAGAGGCCATCAACTCCATGTTCTAGTGGTACTATATGGCGGATAAATGCTATGTATACCTATCTGATGTTGCGATTGGTAGCTGTGTCGGGAAAAGTCCGCCCCCCCAGCAGACGTGGAAATTAGCCTTTCGGCGTAGCAGATGGTTTACTCGCGGATGGACACTCCAGGAGCTTCTCGCTCCAATATTGGTCGAATTCTTTTCCGCAGAGGGCGAGCGGCTTGGTGAGAAGAAATCAATGGTGCGAGAAATTCAAGAGATTACGGGGATCTGTACTCGAGCTCTCCTAGGAAGTCCGCTGTCTGAATTCAGCATTGACGAGCGAATGTCGTGGGCAAAGCGGCGCGAAACGAAGCGCGAAGAGGACGCGGCATATGCTTTGCTAGGCATTTTTGACATCCATATGCCACTTCTCTATAGAGAAAGACGGAAAAAAGCATTCACTCAACTTCAGAAAGAAATCCAGGAGTCTCTAAAGGATGAAACACATGCTCCATCACCAGCGCTCTCTCCGCAGCCGCCGAAGCGACGACGCGGTGATGACGGAGAAACGCAGAGCATCTAACGCAATGTTGTCTGCTTTAAGTGTCGGTGCTTCCAGTATCTAACGAAAGACAGTGACAATCGAGCTGACTGTCAATTCTTAGGTGGTGAACTCGGTCACTACGCAAGTGACCCTCATTGCTTTAAATGTAAGATTTTGGAGGCTTCCGTGCGTTTGACCCTTGCTGACCGACGCAGGCGACAAATATAGGCATCTTGCCAATGAACTTCATTGCTATAAATGTAGGTTTCTAGAAGTTTCCATGCAGCTTATTCGTACTAACAGGCTCAGGCGGTGAATACGGTCATTATGCCAATGAACCTCATTATTATAGATGTAAGTAACCCTAGCCTACAGTAACTGATATTTATTGATGATAATGAAATTGCCAGGCAACAGCCAAGATCATTTGGCAAGTAATTGCCCTGCATAAGAAAAGAATAACCTTGAGTTCCTTTTGATATGCAATAAGTCAACTTAGGCTTACGCCAGTTGGCACAAAGAGGGACTTTAGATCGAGTCATGCTAGCGGCCATGTATCTTACAACTAATCCGCTTCTGGCTTTCCTTACAGGGGCTCTTATTTGCCGAGTGTTGTCTTATAAGACGGCAAGTCGCTACAAATGCGCATCAACCTTAAAAATTCGAGCTCTTTGCTCAGGACACAATCTTCCTGTCCCTATCTATAGCTAACAGAGTTTTGGACGAGGTGCACGAACTTTGAAGTACGATCTGAGGCTTGCCGATTCAAGGCTCACAGTGCGTGTTCGCAGTGAATATGGTATTACAGATCGAAAAGGACTCTTCCAGAGGAACTGTGAAGCTCAGATGAAGGGTAAGGGTATGATTTCTGTATTCCGAGATTATATACGCCTCCTGGTCGTTGCGGACACTGTTGTGATGAAAAGTAGTGGTGTGTTTCCGGCACGCAGGATTTTCCGGCACATCGGGAGGGATGTTAGTGGTAATGATACGTGGTAACTTACTAGCTCTTTTTGCTTATCTGGATGATGCGTCATGCAATCAAGGTGTGGATAACGCTTACTGTCATGTCGCGGAATTTCCGAAGTTATGGAATTCCAGCGTTCTGGAACTCCATTGACACGTTAGGTCATCGATTGTGGAAGTGCGCTCAACGAGTGTTATTCACTGTAAATTGAAACCCTTGGCCTTGACTAGTTGGGTATGCTTAACCGGCTCTAATAAGGTGATACAACGCGGAAGTCTCTCTTCACCTCGATATGCCGTCGCTCTTTCGCCTAGGGACTAACCATCAATTAACTGGACATGAAGCATCAATATTTTATTTGCGCCGAAACGTTTCCTTGAAACAAGTATAACAGTACAGTACTGTACAGTACTCTGGCTTGACATGAGTATTGTACTCTTATTCACTGTTTTCAACTGACACGTCGTTCTTATCATTGTCCTTAGCAGTCATGTCAAACAAAAGACTTCTCAATGGTCCAATGCTTAGTCAAAGTTGCGTGAACTTAACCTCAAAGCTGCGGTACGTTGTGTAGGATTGTAGAGAAAAGTACGTGAGTTAGCTTCAAGTCCAGTCGATGATCTGAACGCTGCGCTAATGCTACGTGATGTTCTGCGGCGGTCGAATGGGTACTGTATCACTTCCCACCCATGGCACTACTCGCGCACAACAACAAATTGTCAGTAAGTTATCGACTAGATAACACTAGCATACTTGGAATTCCACGACCTGGAATTCCAGTGATGTGAGTCAACGATATGGAGTAAGCTCACTTTCTCCTTACTTTCTACTCCCGCTCAGAGGCCATTTGCATTTCGATTAGTACCATGATTGCAATCGCTCAGATTGTGGCCGCTGGTCTCACGGCCATCAGCGCTGTTCACGCTCTTCCTCCACCTCAGGCTGCTCCAAGTCCTAACCCAGCTCCTACTAACGGTGATAGCAAGCTGCTAATTGACCTCCTGACTGCCCCAACAGCCCTGAAGCGTTTCCAGAGACTCCTTGTCCAAGATGGATCTCTGTTCACTGGTGAGGAGTTGAGGAAAAACACGATATTCTCGTTCAACGGCGCTACAACCAACCCTGGGGCAAAGGGAGGAGCAACCAAGTCCGCCGTACGTTCCCAATACTGGCTCTGAAGATATTGAGATCTATACTAATTCGCTGTCAAGGACATTGAGAGCTTCCCAATACTGACTGGGTTCGATATTTCGACTACTCTTGGCTTCCTTGAGCCATGTGGCATCAACATTCCCCATGTGCATCCACGCGCCACTGAGTTTCTCACTCTGGTTGAGGGCTCCGATCTAAAGTTCGGCTACATCCTTGAAAATGGTCTCGTTAAAGCAGGCAGCAACCGTGAGATTGCCGGCTATCTAAACAAGTTTGAAGGCACCGTGTTCCCCCAAGGCTCGATTCACTTTCAATTCAACGACAGCTGCGAAAAAGCCACTTTCGTCGCTACACTTGATAGCAACAACCCTGGCACAAGCCAAGTAGCACAAGGCTTCTACAGCCTCAATGCTGGTGTTGTCAATGCTACCCTTGGGTTTCCAAAACAGATTGACGGACAAAATATCGAAGATTTCCGCGAGTACATCCCCGCCAACTTGGCCCAGGACGTTGATGTCTGCCTCGCGAAGTGTAAAAAAATGAACTGAACACTGTTCCAGACAGGAAATGCATGGGAGAACACTCTGAAGAAACAGCACGGGGCACTCCTGGTTTCCTGTGGCAGTGGATAGCGAAGCGGTCGTTAGCCGTCTAATAAATTATAAATAATTTGATTTGTGCGATGAAGGACAGGCTAATGATTAGCATTTGCGGATGCCGCAGTGAAGTGCTTGTGATTGCCTCGTGTAAGTCCGTGTGCAGCTTCGGTTGGAGGGAGTGATCACCAAATGTATTGCTATTTGTGTTGTCGTGTTGCATGATTGTGTGTAGGAGCTTTCATTTCTGGAGTAAGTTAAGTGCACTTGCTCACCGGACAGTGCCTGCTACGATCGATTACCATGTGACGTGGGTCACACCTCAAGTGTAGTACAAACGATGGACTTGTGGCCTCCTATTGAAGCCACGTAGACTCCGTTGCCGTCTTCTCCACTCTGGAAGTTGACGTCGGCGCTCTTCTCCAGCAGCAGATTTGCGCGCTGTACGCATATCTACTTCATTAACGCTGAACTTGGTGTCGTTCGTGGAGATTCGGATGTGTCACGTGAGGGACATGTCCAGGGCGAGGCCGAAGAATATTCCGTGGAGGACGGCGATCGCAGCTGTCGAAGCTGGATATTAAGTTAGTATTGTTGTCACCTGAGGTGAACAGCTGTCAGGCCGCGCGCGCGACTCGGCCCGATGGAGGAGCTGGGCAACCCTACGTGGCTCCTGGCGAGCAAGTCCAATATATACTGTTCCGCACACAATGACCAATGTTCATTGATCATACATACCTTTTTGGTTGCATGGCGTAGTGGGTGCGGACCTGCGTCCTGAAAAGAGCAAGGGGAGATTTAGGGCAATCACGAGATTGTAGGGAACATACTGTATTTGAATGGGACAGTAAGGAGTGACCGATCAATGGACGAGCATTCTTCGACCACGGTGATGCAGTCTTGGAATTGGAAGATTCCAAGACGTGAGTGGTTGGCTCTGAAGCTCAGCGCTTTGTCCCTGGCGCAGGGGTGGATGCAATGATGCCTCCTGCGTAAGCACTTACTTCAACGCCACCGCGCACGACTATTATTAAGACACATGAGGTGATTACGCTGAACGCCAAATTATACTATACTGTAGACAAAAGAAAAGCAACGGCGCTCATACAGTACACGGACATGCACTTGCAGTTTCCCGTTCTGTAGGCGGCACGACTGTCATCCCACGCGCCCTAATAAAAACCAAAGCGCATGCGATGATTATGCTTAGCGTCAGCGTTGATTTCGAAAACTCATCCCCCGAAATCTTCGCAATGTCAACTAGCGAAAACGACACCCCGAACGGCGGATCGGAGAGACAAGCTATGTCATAGACCATGTCCTCCGTAGGGTGGCACAGACAGCAGTACAGTAAGGTCCTTAAAACAGAGACATGTTGTCCAGGTAAGCGTAAGCGTAAGTATGGAATGGCGTTTAAACCTGTCTTATATATATATATACTCAAACACAATCCATTTCCACGTTTATGTGTATTATATTTCCTACGAAGATACTATCATCGTACACATATCATCATAGTTCGCCTAAGAGCTGTGATTTACCGCTCTCATGGTCTCTAGAGATATAGATGTTGAGACTGCAAGATACAAAGCAGTATGGAAAGCTGTTTTCAAGAAAACGGGTTGGCTAAAGGAGGCTTATGATAGATGCAGAGCAAATATTGTATTGATTGGCACTGATTTGGACATTTTAAGTGGAGAACAACGAAGTACGAAGCGACCACGCGTAGCACTTGCTGTCTATGACCGCAGTGGAGATGTTCAATACAGTAGTAAGCTCTTTCAGCGGTGCCTTCGTGGAAAATACACTGAGCGTCTTAGGTCCCGATTGGAAAAGCTCGACCTTACGGTAAGCCGTTTTGACGTACCCGAGACCACAAACACCCAAAGCGATTTCGGCTATCTGTTCCATGAGACTTTCTACAATAGAACAGATGGTCTGCAGACGAGATATTGCTTCTATGGGGATCCGGATAAAAAGATCAGGACTCTAGAATCGGATAAGATTATTGGAATTGGTGGGCCTATCCGCACACTCGACAGATTGAACCCGATATTCCTACTGGAGCTTGAACCTCCTTATTCTGATATTCCGATCTACTTCCCACAGAACAGTACCCTTCCTAAGGTTGAGCAGTACATTTTTCGGAACTTTGGGGGAGTAAGTTTCATGGAAGGTATACCTCCGCTTGTCGACGTGACTACACGCCCCTCACATTATGGAGAGGAACTGCTTTTCACGAAATTCTATTTTACTCAAAAGAAATACGAGGATTGCGATCGTCGGAGGACATATTGGCAGCAGAAAGCACTTGAAGAAAATTATTCGGTTTAGGGTAAGGCTTCCTCTATAAATGTGGTCGTCTGGTCAAGCAAGGCACACTCCTTACCTTGACCTTCACAGCCCGAGATCTTGATTTTTAACATCTACGCTTCCTCCTCAATTAGTGTTAACGTCCATCCCTGCGTGGCGAGACATCCTGCGTAACGAGACGCTCCGGCTTCTGTTCTACACAACCAAGCCATCCGTCAACTTTAGGACAGAATATTTTCGGAATAGAAAGCTCCTAAGTTATTGCCTGAAATCTTATCACCAAAATGCCGCACGCGTTTTGCCTTTGGAGCTGAGATAGTTGAGGCCTTACGCCTATCTGATTGGGGTTGTTGTATAGCTTTTCTGGTGTCACGCTCTTGTTTCTTGCGCTCTTTTTCAGCGTCGTTTTCCGCCTTCTTCCTCAACCGCTCTTCTTTACGCTTTTCAATCCCAACACGCTTCTCATATGCTATCTTTTGATTGAGGATCTTATTATTGTCTCGTATTTGCTTTGCAGTCTCTTTCTCAGCTTTTAATCGCGCCTCTTCCTCATCTCTCACGCTCATTCTGTACCGCGCTTCTCGAATTGCTCGAGGTGACCAAACTACAGCACCACCCCAATACACCTCATGCTGCTGCAAATCAAGCGCTCTACCCTTCGTCTTCTGCTTCTTTTTGTGTGTGAGAGCGTTACGTAAGCCGTTGTTTTCCTGCTCAAGAAGCTCATTCTGTACCTGGAAGTGATGGAGTCGCTCACTCAGTACTTTTGACTCTTCTGACCTCATATCAGCCACCGCACTTCGCAGAATACGCTCTAATTCTATCCACTTGTTTGGAGTAGCTGGAGTAACTACTGAGGCTTGTTCTAGGTCCTCACGTTCACTTGCATTCAAGTTATCGAAACGCTTGAGCACTACCTGGCGATTTTTTGGCCACACTCCTGTGGCCTCAAAGGACTTGCGGATGAGGTCCTTTTTGGTGAAAATCTTATTCCAGGCGGTCCAAAATAGCAAAAGTCGCCTTTCTTGACTGGTAAGAGTCCTTGGCTTTGGTGGGTGAACTCGATGAGGGCTTCGGTGTAGGCATCCGAGAGTGGCTTAAACATCACCACATCAAGCGGTTGAAGCGTATGAGTTGAATGAGGCGGAAACTGAGCAAGCAGTATGCGATGGGCTTCGCAATAATCGAACCAGTCCTGTGTGGGATGGCTGCCATGGCCGTCAATGAGGAGGAGACGCCAGCTCCTCCCATACCTCGCCTTCTCCTTCGTATAGCGATCAAATATTTGCTCCAGCCACCCCAAACCGACTTCGTTATTCGTCCATCCAGATGGACTTGAAGCCACGTGTACGGAGTGCTTTCCGGCTTCAATATCAGCCACCCATAAGTCCTGCAATGTACAGTTCTTCGACTCGAAGATCATACCAGGTGGGAGAGCAGTTTCATCAGCACAAACTGTTGCCAAAAGCGTCACCCATGCTCTGTTGCCATCCTGGAGTGCTAACGTCACTTCTTTCTTGTCCCATTGCCACTTAGAAAAGACTTGTTTGGAGCGCTTCATTTTACCGATCATGAAGCCCTTTTCGTCCATATTGTATGAGTTCATAGGTTCTATCTCATACTGGCTCATCTTGGAGTGCAGTAGGTCGTAATAGAGCTTGTATTTGAAGCCAGAATCAGCGTGGTGGCGTACAGCGTCCATGGGAGCCGTCCATTTGGTGACAAGAGCTTCAGGATTTCTCTCCAAAAATCGAGTCACCCACGACTCTGAGATGGCTGTTTGAGCAATCGTAGCAGCGATATTTTGTACCATAGGCCTTGTAGGAGGTAAGCCCTGCCTCGTGAGGTGCTCAATATATAATATAAGCTCGTGTTCTTGTTGTGGGTTGAGTTTGCGTTGATCAAGGTCACGCTCTTTGCGTGAGCGCGTCTGACCCGTGTGTCTTCTCATCAAAGTATTTTGCACCACGCCATGTTTTGCCGCAATTGTGTAGTAGCAAAGTTTTTCTCCTAGTTGTAGCGATTCTAAATCTGCAAGCGCATCGTCAATCGAAGCCATGATGGTTGAGATAGTACGCGTTGAAAATAGGTGTTGTGACGGTGTTCTGGTCTAGAACGCTTGGCAAAAGCGTCGTATAGCAGCACAGCCACACAATTACAGATATGGTGTCAGCGGCGATAAGTTACAGCTAAGCGAAACAATCAAAAGAGGAAGCCAATACTTGTACGAATGGAGGTGGATATGTCCACGATAGCACGAATTAAGAACCTGGTCTTAGTGTAGTAGAGAAAAAGAGCATTAACTTCATAGAGGAGGAGGTCAAGGAAGAAGTTGGTTCATTGATAGATCCTATCAAAGAAAGTGGAACTATATCCTCCCGTTACATAATCAGAAATGAAACGCAATACTCCTGCCTAGGCGTAGATGCTCGCATAAAGGACCGAGTAGCTATACAGGGAGGAAGCTAATCAAATCGCATGAGTAGCTCAGACAAGAGTTGGTGCACTAGTCGGAATCATATTCCTCTGACGAATACTCAAGGACAGGCGCTGGTGCTAGGGTGCCCAACTCTGACTCTGAACCAGTGGATGTCTGGTAAGTAGTTTCGTCCTGTGCGCCCTCCTCGCCCGAATCTTCATACAACATTTTCTGCGATAGCCAAATTAGTCTCAAATCTTAACAAGGATTCTGCGGCATACACACCTGGGTTTCCAATATGGAATGGTTATCTTTCCTCAGTCGCTTCAAGTCGTTGACACCACCCTCTAGCACCCGAAGCTTCTCCATCGTGCGCATTCTTTTAGCTGCTGATTCGTGGTTCTCCCCAGCGATACGTTGAATTTCCGCGTCTGTGAGGTCGTAGACTATCTCGGGAGAGAAAAGATCAGGAAGCTTCTGGATGAGACATCTTTCAACTGCAAGGACACTGACATCATCGATAACTGTCTTGAGGGCAACCTAACTAGGTCAGCTGGATCGTACTAGAAATGAGAATCGACTGACCTTGTAGTATGCTTCCATCATGTCAGTAGCCATGGAGCAAGAAAATTTGTCCATGTCAGGCTCCGTGTGAGAGACGAGAGTGTCTAGAAGAGCCCTCATGTTGAACTGGTAGTTTCCATTGCCTTCATACCGGTTCAGATTGTCTGTCTTGAAAAAGGACTTCAAACGTCCCTCTAACTCACGCCGGTGTCGAGCAGCCTGCGCCTTTTGCACGTTCTCAGTCAGGTAATGGTTGTAGGTGATTGGATGTCCTGACACATGTGGCTCCAGGATTTCCTGTACTTTAGTCGCCAAATTTGTTTTGAGACACTCCAGCGACAGGCCGACAACATCCTGTAGAAGTGCTGCAGTTTGCTCATCCGCAATTTGCTGAAGAACAGAGCTGACTGTATGGTGGACTGAACTAAGGATCCGCTCGGAGAGAGCACATACCAGTCCCTTCCAAGGTTTGCACTGCTTACTGAAGAGCTCAGTGACGATGAGAGGATTATACGTGCCTGGAAGCTCTCGTCCCCGACTCTCCTTCATCAAAGCTTTTACCTCTTCCACATAGTGGGATCGAGAAACATACCGGTCGTTGTGATTGATGGGCTGGTCTTGAATGATCCTTGCGTGGCCATCTGAGCGCATCTGCTCGGCGAAATCAGAGAGGGTATTCTGTACTACGGCCCTAAGGCGCCTTGAGTAAGCCTCAGGAGCTTTAGCATCGACGAAAAAGCCATCCGTATAAACCCCGTCAATGGCAGCTTTCATCAAGCTCGAGAACCTCGTGCTTGCCTTGATTAAGTATCTTCGCTGCTCTGATATGGTAGGTCTCGACGCTCCCAGCTTGGCCAGCACGTTTTCGCATTGCTTGATGCCTGCCTCGATGTCGTCGAGAACGCTCGGGAGCTGTACAAGAATCTGATCTCGCAAGACATTGCTCAGACGCGTCCGCAGTGCTGTCACGCCAAGTTGTGACGGCTCGAGAAGAGTCCAGATTCCTTTCGAAAAGAACTTTGACTCGTTCCTGTCACGTTCGGCAGTGGACGCGTCGCGCATGACATAGTTTCTGTTGCATAGCACATGCCATCCTAGCCGGAATTCGACATCCTTGTTCTGAGCCAGCTCTGCAAAGAATTTCTCGCTGTCAGAACCTTCGTCTAGAGTGTCCGGTTTGGTGATGAGACCGAGTGTGCGAGTGCCTTTGGGGTCCATAGCTCGAGCGTGTCGGGTGACTTGCTGAAGAGCAAAGTCGCTCTTTGCAGAGACGACTGCAAGTATGATGCTTCGCGGCTCTCTCATATACGAGAGAACAAGTGATTCAACAAGTTTTGAGTCCTCTTCGGTCTGATCTTTGTTCCCAGCCAAGAAGAGGCCGGGCAGATCGACCATGGTAAGATGCGGCTGGGACGGTCCGGAAATTTCCACCCGGAGGATATCCGTGCTGAAGGACTTGTCATTTTCCTTGATACCCATGGCATCTTTGGCTTCCTCGACTAAACCACCAATATCCAAGTCATCAAGGACGTGCGAAAAGGCACGAAGCCTCTTCTTCTCCTCTTCAGATCGGTCAGGCCCGGGATTGATGTGGACCTTGACGCCCACAGTTGGATTGCGCCGCAGGATGAGCTCAGTTGCGAATCGGGTGCATAGGTTGTCCTTGGTGGGGAATGACATGCCAGAAATTGCCTCGAGGACTGAGCTCTTACCAGAAGACTGGTCACCACAGACAATGATCTGGGGCAGATCAACGAATCGGCTAATACCCTGGGATCGCAGTTTGTCGATAATATCAAGTAGATCGCGATGATCCTTTGATTGCAATGGAGCATCTCCGCTGGTAGGATTCGACGTCTGTTCCATCGTATTTTACTCGGTGTTTTGACTGCCGACGAAAACGTGCGGCAAGAATGTGCGAAGGTTTTTGGGGGTGGTTGACTATCGACCAAAAAGTGTGAGAGGAGAGCGTTATATGTGAATATGAGTGATATACATAAGATCTTCTCAGCTCTAGTAGCAATTGGAACATGCTCCCGATTGCTGTGTTTGATTCGCTTGTTTGGTGTAGGTATGTGATGTGAACAAACAATGTTGTATCGTCTGCCAGATTCCGATTTTAGTTCCCACTCTCAACAAAATAGAAACAATGGACGTTCTTTGTAATTTGAAACATTCCCTTATAGTTTGAGAGGCCTGCGATGTGACTCTTTGTCTAAGGCAAAAACAAACGATGAGCTTTTGTGAGTCCAGCGTGACGGTTTGGCACTGTGTCAAGGCCTCCACAACCATGCTTGCCCTAGCTTGTGGATTATGTGTCGGCGCTGGAGACGGCATGACAGCAACTTGCAGCGTGATCGAGCCATTGGCTACCAATCAGGCGACTTGCCTTTTGTTGGTGTCTATTGCGCATAGCAAAGAATCGAGAGCAAACTTGTGCGATACGAGAATAGAAGCGTTCCACGCTAGGAAGAGCTGTTCAGGTGGAGCAGCATAACTTGACGCCCTGTATCATGTACCACTCCACGCTTCAACACAACTCACCTGCATTGCCCGAGAAAACGTGTCCTTTGTCTTGACTCTGTGATCTGAGGTAGGCTAGAAGTTGTGTTCCTTGGACATAGCGCGCTCCTACGATAACGCCGCACCTGAAGATGCTTCGCTTCATCAAGCGCTGGCGTGCGTTTGGTTCAGCCATCTTAGCAGCAAACCTGCATATCATTTCACGCGTAGAAGGAAGCACTCTCTTTGTTAGCCCGTTAAGGCAATCCACAATCCCTGCCTCTTGCTCTGGGTTGAGTTTCTGTTGGGTGGTGCTCTTGACTGCGGTTGGAGCCTGAATGCCCTTGCATCTTCGCGCCAACGTAGTTCGGTATGAGTTGAGCCTATCAGCATATTTGCGGTACGCTAGACATTTTCCTGGTTCTTGCAATTTTGTTGCTGCAACCACTTTTATCATGGCTGCTATAGTCGTGGAGGAATTGCATGTTGAAGTTGGTGTCGAATTCGTGTTATGACATTCCGTGGCTCGGTATCCACTTGGCTCGTTTCGCGATCCCTCAGGGTTGCCGCTTCCTCCCTACCAGCCATGGGCCTCGCTGACCCGCAACAAGCTCCTCACTCCAGTCACAGCGTCTCCTGCGCTACCTGTCTCTACGCCGGCAGACTCTTGGGCCTTGCCTCGATCGTGAGTGTCGTCTTATATTCGTTGCGGTGCTGTCGCACGTGGTCCAGCACCAGCTGCGTCTTGCCCGCCCCACTGCTTCCCCACACCATGAATGTCCTGGTGCTGCGGTCTGCAGCACCGCGGCTGAGAGTGTATCTGGTTGTGCAAGCTACTTCGTCGAACGTAGGCCTCGATCGGCTCGAGCGCAGCGTGCAGGCCTGCAGTGTCGGCTCGGGTCACCGCTGTAGAGTCTGCGCGTCGTGAGCTCTGGGGATTAGAGAGGTGCTAGCAGCGTTGGTGTGCGCTCACTGGTAAGACCGACAAAGTTGGCCTGGACTCGTAACGTGGGTGGCGCCGAAATGGGGCCCTTCCTGGTGGATCTGCGCCTCGCTAGATCGCCCGCTTTCCCGCCGACCAAACAGATCCGTGGCCGCGAGTGGCTCCATAGCGAAAACGTGCAGACGCAGTCGCAGCAGTCAACGGTGCGCCAGTGAGTGATGACATGACCATAGCCTCCCTGAGGTTCCTCAGCTGAACAACATCACGCGTCGACAGGCCGCGGACGCTGCGCCGCAGCCCTGCAGCTCATCTCAGCCTTGGAGGGCAGCCATTGGCGGCCTTTGCACTATGCTAGCAACACCAGTGGAGTAAGCTACAGACCCCGCCCACGCGTTAGGCGACCGCTGGAGTCTGAATCACATATACCAGGTAGCTACTTGACCTCGCTGTTTTAACTGCATTTACCACTCCATCACAGTATAGCAGCAATTGGTCAGTGCTTGCAACTCCTACCAGCAAGCCTACAGCATGGTCGAACGAAGCCCGCAGGAGGATGTACTCACAGCTCCAGTATCTCGACAGCATTCGCATCCTAGAACTAACTTGGGTCCACCAACGATTATGTTGCACTATCCTACTTCTAAGGAGTGCGTTTCCCCAATGATCCAATGCTTCATTTAGACGGGCAGCCACTGCGGATCGGAGCGTCTCTATGGCAAGCCTTAGAAGAGATGATGACCTATGTCAATATCATGAGACTTTGAGTAGACCGGGTCTGTATCGACCAAAACAATAAGACGGAAAAAGAGCAGCAAGTCCCGTTGATGTCAAGTATATATGCACAAGCTCAGCGAATCATAGGCTGGTTAGAAAATCATGGCAACGATAGCGACCTTGCATTCCATCTGCTCCTTATGTTAGAGCACACTCCTCTGTCGCATGAAGTACAAGCTGCGTCTGGATGGCGGCGCGCTACATATGGCGTAATGCGCTCAATAGCGCGTTTTGAAGACGATGCGAAATGGGTTGAGCAATGACTAGGGCATGGGCTTCTGAGGACGATTGCAATACGGACGTCAAGCACTCACTCGTCAAACCTACCTTTGTAAGCATACAGCGACACGGATTAGCTACGGTGTGTACAGCATGTTTTCTGCTGCAAGTTGCCAGGTGCTAACTTATGAGGAGAGACCCTTGACTACTGTCCCTAAAGCACTCGCCCGCACGATGGAGAGCATTCCTCGCTGCATTATTGATTACATTATTAAATTATATGAAATCACCCAACAAGTTCAATACGTGTTTGAATTGCTTTCTATTGACAGCGGCAAAACCGTCAGGTCGCGGAACTACGTAACGAGAAATTGTAACATCCCTACCGACCCGATCGCTATCAATGTAGAAACCAAAATGTTCCCATAAGTCATGGATAGATGGTAAGCCTCATGCTGCTTCCTCGCACGAAAGCGAAGACAGAGCCTTGGCCGGCGATCCTGCTGCTAATTGCTCAGGGATATTATTGGCACTTGTTGATTATATCTACGGATGGCGACAAGACGGTTATGCGATGAAAAATCGATGTAGGAACAAGGTCGTGTTTTGATGCTATGGAAGTAGTGGCGGTGCTGCACTGGGGCACGGATTGGGCGGAGAAGAAAATAAGGAAAGATACAAGGACTACTGCTTCTGTGCTAAGTGAGAATCAATAACCTTCCCAGTGCGGTTGGAAGCCTTGTGTTCTGGAGTAGACTAAACGTGTATAATAACAAACGCTTCGCTTGCTCTAGTTTCTATCCTATAATGTTAACATGTAAGAGAGGATTAAGGAAGAAGTTGGTTGATTGATAAGACTATCGAAGAGAGCGAATATATATCCTCCTATTACATAATCAGTGATGAAACGAGCTACTCCAGAGCAGGCGTAGATGCTGACATGTAATGACTGCCGCACACCGCTCTTTATAGCTCAATCTTTGCCAATCGCGAGCCTGCTATGATGCAGACTATGACTTCCTCAACTTTAGATCCTCATATGCCTTGCGATCGGTATCCAGAGGCGTGCCTTGTTCAGGTAGGCTATCATCGTTCTCTAACGCCCACTCGTTGCCAAGCTTCTCGCATAGAACAGCCACCAACAGCGCGATCATTTTCATGCCAAACTCCTTGGTCTCTTCGTGGTCAGCTGCACACCAGTATGCGAAGGGCATGTATCCGAATTCTTCCTCGCTCCTTTTGAGGGCCTTTCCTGCACCCTTGACGTTGTCAAAGACACACTGTCTCTCTACGGCGCAAATATCCTGCCAACGCTCAGGTCGGAACACGAGAGGGTCTTTTCCACCGAGGAGCTCTGACCTCTGGCATGTTTCGATGTCTGCGCGCCAGGTCTGGCCGTGAAAGCTACGGTGAACACGTCGCGTAGGTGGGTAGAGTCGCAGCGCTTCTTTGGCGATGTCAACTGGTCGTACTCCACTCTCAGCTGCGTTGTGAAAAACGTTGTCGTGTGTGCTGATTGGCGACTCCAACTTTCTAAGGTAATCTGTCATGATCTTGCACCAACTGGAAGTGTCCGCCGCGTTTCGATAGCGTATCTCCAGGAGGCCTCGCATGACAACTCGCCACATTGTCTCATAGGCGGGTAGTAAGAGGTTGAGGGGATTAGGGTCAGGGATTTCGAGAAAGGCGCCGGGTATCGACATCTCAAGTGAAATCACTCGTCGAAGCGCATTATGCAACTCTGTTTGAACTTCCCATTGTGGTCGAGCTATGTCCACCTTCTTGCTGTCTATCCAGAGTTGATTGATACGGTGGCCAATGTAAATGATATCTTCGAATCGATTGGTGCTTCTCGTGGCTTTGCCCGCATCGTTGAACAGGTAAGATAGGGGTAGCTCCAAGGTAATAAATCGAGTCAGCTCAGCAAGGCTGATCGTGTCCTTCTTGATCTCCACAAGGTAGTTGTCAAAGTAGAAGGTGGCGCGGTTGCGGAGATCAGCCCAGTCACCCTCCTGGTTTCCTCCACCCAATTTTGTTGCTGTTATCATCAACTGGCCCGTCCGTTTAGAGAATACTGAGTTGGCCTTTTGATCTGGATTAGTGAAAGCATTGTCGATGCCGAAGACTTCAACTAGCCGCTGGTTAGGCTCGACCCGGGCGCCTTGAAAGTCCGGATACGGGATTCCATTTTGCTGAAATTTAATAATCTCTGCACACTCTTTCGCATCTTGAAGTTGTTTATGCAGGCCACTCATTCTGCTTATATTGATAAGGCTCTGGTGAAAAGTTGTTGGCCGGGAATAAGGTAGGTCTGATCTCGCTGTTAGTCCTCATGCATAGTCTTGATCTCACGCTAGGTTCATTACCTCTGCAGCTCAACCTTGCTATTTGGTGGCAAGCAGGTGGGGCTTTAATGGCGTGTGCGGTTTGAGGGCGTCCGGAGATAGGCTGTGGTCGAGGCTGGAGTCTCTACCCGCTGTAAGATAGAATGATAAAGCGTGTTTTATGTATTTGTACTGTTGAGGGTTCGCTGGGGTGACGGTAACTAGCAAACGGTCTGCCGAGGGACCCGTGAGCACGCAACGTCTGTCTGTTAGCGCTAGTATGAGAAAAGTGGGGGAGATGGAGGCGAAAAGTTTGAGTGAAGGAGAGCCGCCTCAGATTAGGTAAGCGCGGGTAGATGCAGCTGTTTGCAAGCAAGCAACAGCTGGTACTTTTCGTTTTCCACTCATCTTCCTCCACTCACCTTCCTCCACTCACCTTCCTCCACTCATTCTTTTCCACTAAATTGTCTAGCAACTCGAAACAACAGCAAAATGTCACTGAAATCAGCGCCTATAGTACAGGCGCCGTTCTTCTATCCAGTCGGGAACACACCGGCTGTATGTCTCACTCAGTCGCTGCCACCTGAATTAGACGCAGACCTGCTTCTGCTCGGTTGTGGAGACATTCGAAACATACTCTTTACGGTCTATGGCGGGGCACAGCAGAGTGAGTATCATTGTCATCAGAGACCCTCTCGTTGGAAGTGGTTGCTGGGACGAAAACGCTGACAAGCATGCAGGTTCTCGACAGCTCGACTTTACATGCTGCGACATCGAGGCAGAGATCATTGCTCGCAATATTCTCGCTCTAACTCTCATCATCGACGATGCTGAAGGTGGTCGTGTCCCGTATCTCTGGAACATCTACTATCACGTATTCATCGATGTCGACACGTTATCCCTTATACAGGCGCAAGCAAAGAAGCTCTTAGCTCTTGCTAAGTCCATGAACGATTGGGACCAGAGCTCTTATGCGAGTGTCATTCGCTTTTGCGATAGCATTACACTTAAGAGCGTATCCAAACTATGGCAGCTCTACGCCACTAATCAGTCGCAGGTCGGGTTGTATCGCAAAACTCAAGAGATGCTCAAAGACCAATGGAAGGCAGCGAAGCGCTATCAGGTCGACATGATACCCGGTGCCAGCTCCGTCCTCAATGGCCTGCGCTCCGCAGCGCCCCTTGTTGAGAAGGGTCTGTCCGACGTGTCAGCGCGATATCATTCATATTGGAAGACTGGCACTTGTTTTGAAGATAAAAAGCTGATACAGGAAGCAACAATTGCTAACCCGCTATTTGCTTGTCAGCGCAGTGGTCTATTGCTTCACTATGGCACCGCCCCTACTACAGGTTTTCACCTTTCGTCCATGTATGCTCGGCTGTCAGCTGCTTCGCCATTGGCAGTGCCGGACTCGAAATTCGCTGGATTTCAGTCTATGACTAAAGATTTGCGAGCCGTACTTGGACAACTCAGTGCGTGGTGCAGTGCTTTTCGAAGCTGTGCGACGCGAGTGATTATCCGCTATGTAAACTCTGATGCAATCGCACTGTGCCACGTTCTTCAGCACCGCCAGGCGAACCATGATAGAGGCACAACCTTTTGGTTCCGACACCCTCATACATTCGCGGCCCTGGATCTCGACTCTCCCAACTATGCGCAAAACGGCTCTGCTCCAACAACCTTCAACGTCATTGACACCTCGAACTTACTAGACCACCTCGGCACGCTCAACGTACTGACGGCTTGCACACCACTTCTTCGGCGTCTTCCTACTTCTACCTTACGAACGGAAATGCTTGTGCCCCGAGAGGCTACTGTAGCTGAGTCAGTCCAGAATCTTCTTTGTGGTGACCTTCCTACGATGGCCCTTCTATTAGGATTGAAGCCAGCACACTACTGGACGAATGCTACTGCTACCTGGAATGCCAACTCCCTTTTGCGACATCTGCCCGATGGCGACGAGGTTGAAAGTGCTCTGAATCGACCTATTCTACTCTGGAAGCCGGCCGACACCTCATCCATTCAATATGAAGCCGCGGAGCTGGCTCGACTTCTTTCCAGGCTCTATCTGGAAATGTATCAAGACGAAAGCTGGGCTAACCGTTTCGGCATGCTCAACGTGCGAAATATAGGTTTGATGCAGAAGAAGATCCAGTCGTTTGATTTATACACGCGGGCAAGTTTTACAGCTGTTCTGCGCTACATCCAGACGTCAAAAGTAGTAGACTGGCCCCAGTTCATTCATGACCTTGTGGGAGGACATATCTTGAACGACCAGACCCTGGGCATGGGACCTCATAACTTCCAGTCGTTCCTCGCTCATATTGATCTGCTGTCGCTCACGAATCTCGGAGAATTATTCGATGGTTGGCGCCCACAACTCCAAGACCTGAAGGGACCATTCCAGAACTGGACAGCTATTCCGTCTGTTCTTTGTGTCACCCTTGTCGTTCCGCGCAAGGTGATCGCGATGTTCGAAGACATCAACAAGGGCAACGGAACACCGATTTGCGAATTACAGATCCAGTCTTCAGTATCTATGAAGCAGGCAACTTTCCCCGACATTCAGATGGGATTTGGAACCGTCGAGCCATCTGGCAAGGCTTTCACCAAGGACTATTTTGTATCGGTTCGCGAAGATCCTATGGGTTGGAGAGGCTCTATGCCTATGGTTGTCTCAGCTATGGTGTCAACGTGCGCCCTCGTCGAGTACGGTGACGCTGCTGGTAAGGTCGTATTTCAACTCAAAAACACACCAGCAAGTTCAGCAAAGTTTTTCTCCAGACTAGGGATGTTCCTTCAGCTCCATCGATCGGCTGTAGGTCAGAAGGATGTATTTGTGAGCCGATACCGGCCGAATATGCTAGGCCATGTCTCAGTTGGTGCTGCATCTACGTCAAGAACGCTGATTGGTATGTTCGAAGCGTTCTCTTCTGCTTTTGATTGGCTGATTATAGTTTAGATGAGGCCATCAAAATCACCATTAGACCTGTATTAGATGACGCAGCACGCCGATTTCAGTCTGTACGAATCCGTTACGACATATGGTCTGAGGAGCCAAAGCGACTTCTGCAGAGCGGCGGCAGCGTTGAGTTTCATGCTCCTGATCCATTCAAACTAGTGATGGTGATTGGCTCGACGTACCGGAAAAGCGTCGCTCTTCCCCTGCCAGTCAACGTCCACGTTGGCAAGGTCAAGATCGCTCGCAAATCGCTGTGGATCGAGTTCTTGGCTCCGGTCGCTAAAGTGGAGGAGCTTTGCTCCCGTCCAGACTACGTATTCCCCATCCATTCGGACCCAGAGTGAGTCACTTGTTCCGTACTGACTCAGGTGCTGTGCTGACAACTGCAGGTCACGACCCATTCTCGAACAGCTCCACTACATCGATTCAGATGCGCTACCAGAACTCCAAAACAATACCAAAAACAAACATGCTAATTGGATCATGGCTCATGCGTCGATTTTAGCTACCATGTCAAGTCCGGAAGAGCACCAGCACGCCAAGTTCTCGGCGAATAAGAGTCTCGTCATGCCCGGTCGCCTTGGTGTGAAAGAGTCGTTACATAGCATATACGCCCACGTCTTCGGTCTCGCAGGCCAAGCGAAGTCAAGGGCTTTTTGCCTTCTCAGCGCGTCTATAGAACTTGGCATGGTGTATGTCAATTCCGTCCGCCTGGATGTATCCAACCAGTCAGTACTCTTAGACGGAGCCTTCGTTCCATTTCATGCAGGACCAAGCCTGAAGCACATTCGGCAGTTGCTGGAGAAATCCTCAGAACCAGCTGTCACGGTCCATATGCAAGAGGAAGAGATGCGTTGCTGGATGCATCTTCAGCCTGCATTTGCAGAACGATGTCGTCAGTGGCAACACAAGCCCAGCTGCGGTTATACAGCTCACGAAAGAATATCTAATTCCTCAGAATCAGGTCAACGCTTCATGTGTACCTGCGGTATGGGGTCCTTTCCGGGCGACTACCTCAAGGACCTCAAAGGTTTTGAAGAGCTTTCTGTTCACGCTGTTCGGGTCGCAATTCCTCTCATCTTTGCATCACCTATCAGCCCTAATGCGCTGTCTATTATTTCCCAAAATACCGCCGAATTGAAGTCGACTTCTACCGCTCCCGCCCACACCGAAGTCCAGCACGATAGAAACGCAACGCCTCATCTTGACAATCTCGGTGCGAAGAAAGAACTGTGCTTTATGTGCGGTGCGAGGAGCACAAGGGAGGGTGCTAAACTGCTAAAATGCGGCGGTTGTCAAATCGCGCGGTACTGCTCGCAGGAGTGTCAAGTCAAGGACTGGAAGGAGCACAAGCATATCTGCAGGCAGTCGAAGGGAGTGAACAGCTAGTTTTTTGTTTGTCCCCTTGCAAGTGTGAAGGAGTGGAGGATGAGATAAATCGGGATAAACAAGCTCGATCAACATGGGCAGACTTGTCGGCTTGTCGCTTGTGATATAAAGAGTGGCGCTTGTGTAGGTCAAGGGCGCGTTGAGTTTCGAAGGTATGACCGCAGGTAGAGGGGGGATATGAAGCTACTGGGAGCGCTGAAGATGGGTTTGTGCCTGGTACTGGTCCTAAAGCTGGAGGATCGAAGTCAGAGGTAATGTAGAGCCGTGAACGGCACGGAGACCGGTATTGTGCCTTTGGACTTAGACTCGAATGTAGGCTTTCTTGCCAGATGAGCCCGTGGATCCCGCAAATAGTTTTCCAGCCTTTTCTTGTTCGTAAACCTTGTGCACAAGAACGCAGTATTTTCTGCACCATAGCTTCCGTAGGACGAATGGGTCGCCACCCTGCCGGACCCGCCACAGAATATAGATCCGGTACCTAAACCAAATCTAATGGAGTAAACGAGAGTAGTAACCATGTTTATAATTTGTGAGGTACTAGACCAGGATTTACCGAAGCGCGTTGAGTGTATCGAGATGGAAACAGGCTAAACCCAAGCAGGCTCGATAGCCGAGCAAAATCCAAAGTGGTCGAAAGAGCATCCATCTTCTGCTCGTGAACTGTACAGCGACTTTCGTGTCTTTGAATTACGTGTTGATTTCTAAACGTGCTGCCGCACCAACAGGTTGCAGAGACCACAGGCCTTCGCGGTGAAGCTGCAATTGAAACTCGAGCTGTAACGGTGGCGGCCCGTCGATTGGAGCTTGTAGTCATAGACATGACATTATCCTCCTCCTAATGGGCCCGGCAGAGCCGCTTATGCCCTGAGTACGTCTCCACGTTCTCGATATCGTTACCGCATCAACAGCAAATCTGGAGTGCTCACTCTTCCTGCTGCGTCCGCCATTTCGACCTCCGCATTAAGGAAGGTAATGTCAAGTAATAGTATGCGGAAGGCTAAAGGTAGGTGCCGCAAGTTAGGCACTGCTGTAAATTCGATCCACAATAGTTATCGTGGCGGAAGGTTTCTGTAGTCAAGTTGGGTCATAGTACTAGACAATCCACTCACCAAAAATCGACGTTCCATAGACCTAGAACCTCTCGAACTTAACAGTGTGACGGCTGGTATGTCATGTTAGGTAAGCTCAGCCTACCCCGCGTCTATCTACGACGAAGAGGGAATCAGCGGGTCTGTTCGTGCGGCATTGATGTCAGATGATATTCTGATTTGTCCGCTTGATTCGCCAGCTGCGCACATGTACATGTGATGAGTGTACGCGATGTGCGACGTACGAGCTGTTTGTTTCCATACTTGCACACTTTTCTAATTCTCAGCAAAGAGCACAGCAGGTCCAGGCTTAGATGGACCGTGTGGCTTGATTGCGATGAGTAAATTAGTACATACATTGAAATATAAGGTCGAGAGGGAAGCTGGTTCAAGTACGTTTTCCCTTGTAGGTAGTCACATGCGGAAGATGTTGGTGCCTTGGTAGCCAATTTCGTTATTGCATCATGCAACGGTTTGGTCCTTGCCCAGATCCACTCTAGTAGGAGTTGGGATAGCTCATGTACGGCCATGTATAATAACAGCTCTGCTGACCTCGGATAGTCAATGGAGCACAGTCCTGACCTCCGTACCATTACACATCAAAAGCTTCTGACTCATTAAAGATGACCGCTGCGCACAGCACGGTCGGTGCCGCGTTTCGTCGAGCTCCCTATATAGCAAGCAATATATCTGCTATCTTTAGCTTTGTTTCACCTTGCAACACCTAGAAAGTGTAAGTGATATGTGCTTTGACTAATTCTTAGCAGAACTCGGTCTGCTTCTCGGATATTATGTAGAAGATGAAGACTTGTATGGAAGGTCTTTCAAGAGACTTTGGCAGACACTCGGTGACCTTGTGCAAGGTGCAGACTACTCATGCTAAGTCTGAGAAGCTACTGGATTGAGTCTTAGACCTAGGCGAGAAGCTAAGACAAGCGGAGCAAGGCTAGAATAAGCCGTATTAGGCATCAAACCAACTTCAGTCATCACTTTCTCCATCTCCAGCAATGATGAGCACTTTGTCCCAACACATACGGAATCCGACGTCAATCCACGCTCTTAAAGCCTTGAGGCCCTTGACCAGCCGATATGTTTGAACTGTATTCGCAGTATTGCCCAGGGTCATTGACGAAAGGATCTGAATGGGTGAAGCAGGCTCTTGTATTTTCAAGCTCGACGTTGATGTCAACAAGTTGGGAGAAACCCGTCCTAAAAAGAATGACCAATTCTCCGATTGCCCATCGAGGAGCGGAAAGACGATCTGAAGGATTAGGTCCTCCATCCGACCCACTTGTCCTGCAAGCCGCACGCCCAATTGCACCTTTGCTTCCTCAACAGTGCGACTCTCAGTCTTAGTCTCTATGATGACGGCAATGGGGCGAGTCTTCAGAGCCTCATAGTTGACGTGATTTATAGATACAGACGATGGTGATGAGGGAGGCAATAGCATCACGAGCCAAGCGGGAGAGTTCAAGAAAGATGGCGTAGTCCACGATCTCGCCCATAGTAAGACCAGAAGAGTGCAGCGGATAAGAAGACAAAGACGAGCAATACAGTGCAGCTAATGGCAAGTCAGACACTCACAGCGACAGCGTCGAGATGCATTGAGTCTGATAGCAAACTATGGGGCGTGGAGACGGGCGGCTCATGTCGTTGTCCGGAGTCCTACGGGCGCACAGCTTATCGATAAGATGTGGGGCACATCGCAAGACCTCACTAATATATCACTATTTGTTGAGAATATGTGGGTTCAGTCCAGGTGTGTGGAAGGTGTAACCATATGGCTGGGTCACATGATATCCTATTGTGGTAGGCACTGCTAGCAAGTGAACTGACCTCTAAGGCGAGAGCTTCATCATAAATACACACAACACGATAATCAATACAATACGTTGCAGCTACCCCGCCTTGTCCTTTCTCATACTTAGTTATTGTAACGGTAGGGAGGGGGAGGACTGCGCTGAATTGACTACCTGAGGTGGGCGGAGCTACATATATAGAACTGCCGTACATGAGCTATCCCAACTCGTACTAGAGTAGGTCTGGGCAAGGCCCAAACCGTTACAGTTATTCATAGTAGTCCTATTACTGAAAGAACCTTGTTCCAATACCGTTCAGTTATCACTTTCAATTTGTCTCTTTTCAGTTTTGCCATCAAATTGAGAACTCTTGATATCGCTTTCAGTCCCACGAAACAACCCATCTGATGTCTTTGCTTACGCTGTCACAGGACCAATGGCTTTGCCTGCGGGATTTGTGATTAGCTGTAAACAAGGTGCAAATTTGGACTGCGCACTAACCTGGGAGACTTTCCATGATCTCTGACATGTCGAAGGTTGAGGCACGAGCAGAGCCAGACGTCTTTGCCTTCCTGAACTTGATGAAGGCTGGAATGATGATTTCTTCATACCAGTCCTCGTTCGATGCCAGCTCGTCCCACTCCCAGTGACCAATAACCTCGTCCTTGCCTACCTCCCACAGACAGATGTAGCTGTGTAGGTAATATAAGTTCAGTCTTTGATAGGGGTCCTGAATAGAGTAATGCTCCATTTCGGCGGTGACATCGAGGATCGGTAAGCCATTCATTAACCGAGTAGCGGGATCGATGACGGTAAGATACTGGGCCCCTCTTTTGGATCGTCCACTCCTTTGGAAGGCAAGATCCTCAATCGCCTTCGGCGAGTTCTTGAAAGAAATGTACGGTGTTGATGTCCATATTCTGTGGTCGAGATGAGTAATGTCAATCCCTGCGTAACGGGACACCCTGTGTAACGGGACACTTTTCGTCCCGGGTCTTCGGCGTCAGGCCAGCGCGACTGCTTGAAGTTGAGCTTGACGCACTTTATTCTGTATATATTGTTCTTCAAGTATCCTAGGCTCCGATAAGCGAAAGCGCGGTATCAGATGTGCTGTTGGTGGTTCTGTTGATAGCGTCTACCAATCCCCTGCTGCTACCCCCTGTTAGTTCGC